>OU015749.1:22536090-22595382 GCA_907169655.1 Acomys percivali | reverse complement strand
GACACTGCTTATCCAAGTCACCACAGTGGACCAGGTGCTCACACACAAGAGCCCATGTGGACACTACTCATCCGACTCACCACAGTGGCTTCAAGTTTATCATCTCAGTTATGGCTGTTCTGAGGGGATTTCCTTTCAATTTCAAATGTTTTTATTTCAGGAAAGCATAATCACCTAACTCTTTGTACATAACTTTTCTGCTTCTCTGGGTTTCTTAAAGGACTGTGCTGTATGTACTTGAATGTGTAACCCTCCTATTTTCAGTGTTTGCCACATTCTCTTGTGTTTCCTCTACCCTAGGGTTTATGTCCGGTTTTGTTTCTTTTTCTTCTTTTGAATTTTATTATCTCATTTCTGAGTTTGTATAGTTTGGAGGGAAGCTTATTTGACCAATTGGTGATTGTTTTAACCCAATTCTAATTCACGTTCTGTGTCCTATAGAACAAGTGGGAAAATACTTTGAGAAATGGCGCCCTATTCTGACAGAAAGCAGTGGTGGAACTGATGTAGCCTGTGTGGTCCTATGATTAACTTTGGTTTAAAATATTCTCTTGTTAATCCTGTGGAACACAATTTCAGAGAGGAGTGACAGAGTGATAGAGAGACCAGCCTAGGAGAAAGTTGATGGGAATGTAATTTAGGTGGAGGCAGCTGGGTAAGAAAGAGACAGTATTTTAGAAGTGACAGATTTAGTAGCTAGCTGGGTAGAGAGAGGAGGGACTCAGGATGGCAGGTTTCTGTTTTGGTACCCAAGGGCTTGAATTGTGCTTCATTATGTAGATTAGGAGATTATTGGGGCTGGGAGTTTGGGAGGGGGAGATAATGAGCTCTGTCTGGGGCATGTAGGTACCCATGTTTAGCAAGGGCTCAGTCATGCAAATTGGAGGCCGGGAGAAAGGGTGGCATTGGAGGGGGCTTAAAGTAATTCATAGTCATGAGCCTGGAGGATGACATCATCTAGGGAGAGCACAAGAAAGGAGAAAGTAGGCCAAGGAGAGAATTCCAACTTAGATAAGAAAGGGAACCAGCCTTAGGAATATTAATAAGAATGATTGGGTGCTACTCTGTTTTCATCTTGTTATGGCTGTTCAGGCTGAGAGGCCCATGCAGGTGGTACTCGTTTTATGAATGACTGAGCTGGAGTTCAAAGGTTAGCCCTCGATCCTTGTTGCACTCCATGCAAGGAGTCATTGAGGAAGCTCAGCCTACGTCCCTTGGACCCACACTTTCTCACCTCCTGCTTTCTCCCCTCTTGCTAGGCAAGGAGCTAAGGAAATACTACACAAAGTGATGATGTGCTACCTAGGGTGAGAGAGATGGAAGGGTGTGAGCAGTGCGAGGTGCTGCTGAGAGATTAAGAAGGATGGGCCACTGACTCCGTGGCTCACTCTGGACTGATGCTTGTGTTGGAATTGGTTTGCTGTGGAATGTAGATAGTAGGGTTAGTTTACTGTACCATGTCCCTTATCTGTGCATTTTATTGGAAATGCCAGCTCATAATTCCCCAAAGAAGAAAACAACAATCGTTAAAAACCTGAGGTGATGCTAAATACAGACCAAGACTGCTGTGAGACAGGCTTTCCTGTGTGATGTAATAATATCCTAGTATTTGGGAGGGTGATGCAGCTTGGCCCCGCTCCTGACGCTGCTCTGACAGGAAAGGGAGGGGAAGAGCCTCTGTGAGCACTTGACTGCAGAGGGAGCGCTGCTTGCTGACAAAAGCTGAGTCAGAGGATGGAGACTGCGCTATAGGCAGGCATGGCCCAGTTCAGGCTGCTGGACTGCATGATCAACCACAACTGGAGTTTACTCTGCAACCTGTACTGTGCTTGGAGCGGCCAGGTTTGTCTGATGGATGCATGTTTTTGCTTTTTAATTTGAGACCTTCGTAACGGTAGAGCAGAGTACAAGTGCTTGCCCTGGGAACATTGCCTTCTTGTTACAGTCATCTTTTGTTACTTTTTTTTTTTTTTTATTAGTTTTCTTTAACATGGTATATGGTAAATCTGATGATCTGAATTACTCCAAAAAAGTTCAGTTAGCTGAAGTAGCACAGACGATGCTGTTTGTAGAGCGTTAAGTTGTGGGGGAGGGGTGGGGGAAGGGGAAATGAATTACTTAAAGCTAATAAATAGGAAAAAAGTACAGTTGTAAGAGAAGGCCAATCTCACAGCTTTTCCAAGGAGTTTCTGATTGTGTTACTAAGGTAGCAAGGGTTTGCAATGAGCTGCCGTTAGCAAGCTTTTTATTTACAATAAAATATGGTTCTGGATTTCTTTCACAGTGGTATTGAATGAGGTTCCTTTCTGAACTTTTTATGTTATGAGCTAGACTTTTGTGAAAACTATCGTTTTGTAGTAGAGAAAACTTGCTGGGCATATTTCTTAGACCAGCTATCGGCTTTTGAGTGCTCTCTAAGAAGCAAGCCTTTCCTGTGCAACCCCATCAGCACTGTTATCAGGTAGAGACTGCTTCAGTAAGTCGTAAATCATGTTGTACATGCTCAGCCTAATGGCTTGGCTTTTCAAACACAGAAAACCCCGCCACGCCCCAGCTGTGTCTCAATTCTTCCACAGGCCAGACACAAACTTCCTAGGCTGGAAGACTTGAAATTAGTTCCGAGCAAGACCTTCGGGTCTCAGCTCTTTCCTGGTTGGCCTGTTTTTCTGGTCTAGGAAATAGTTGCATAGTTTAGCATGGACATGATAGACCAATAGACCAGAGAAATTAGAGATAGAGGTCATTTAGTGTCTGTTTCTTCCATGCTAAGATTGATCCCTCAATGCACTCTCTAGTACTCTCCCTAATGGATTTACATTACCACAAAAATACGGGTTTTACATGGCTACTAAGAGAATAAAAGAAGATAGATACTGCAATTATCTAACATTTAAAATTCATGATATCAGGAGCCTGGCAAAGCTGAAACTTGAGCCCTGTGCTTTATGCATGCTTTGTAACTATCACTAGGCCCCACAGTCTTGCATAGTCTCACCAGGAAATGTTCTTGTTTGAGGTCTGAAGCCACTTGGTCTTAGCAACCCCAGAGGAGTGTTAACTGTGCCATAGATGCCCTGGCATGAGTTGATGAAGCCGCAGATACCGAGGGTTTCATGTGTGCCTCGGCCTGAGTGCTGCTACAGTTGCTGTTGCTGCCTTCCCTGTGGTTTTGATCTGACAGATGCTAGTAGCATCTCTCAGAGTTTGCAGAATATAGCATAAGTAAAAATGGCGCAGGACACCATATTCTGTGATATTGCTGCCACTACTGAAAAGTGTTTAATGGAAGTCACATAGTACCTCTGAGGCCAGGCAATTGAAGTTTGAAAGGAGTCAGAAAAGAGCAAAGAGACTGGTTGGGTGTGGTGGCATACATCTGTAATCCTAGCACGTGGATGTTGAGGCAGGAGGCTCAGGAGTCAAGGCCAGCCTAAGCTTAAAAGAGTGGAAGAGATGTGCATAGAAGCAGGTATTAGAGACTGCGGAGAACAGGGGAGCTTTAGGAGACAGCGCCTGTGCTGGACCTGTGTTGACAGACACTGCCTGTGTGTGTGTGTGTGTGTGTGTGTGTGTGTGTGTGTGTGTGTGTGTGTATAATATGCATAGATGGTTCTGGCCCAGATCAGAAGAGGTGGTTGGATCCCCTGGAACTGGAGTCATGGATAGTTAATTGTGAGCCACTGTGTTGGTGCCGGGAACTGAAACCAGGTCCTTTTAAAAACCAAGGAGTGCTCTTAACTTCTGAACCTCCCCAATGCCCCTCAAGATACTTTATTTTAAAGGAAGCTAAAAATTTTAGATTTGTATGTGAACTTGTCTTAAACATTTTAAACATTGGTGACTTATTAAAAAAAATTTCAAAACAGTAGGACCTGAAGCACATCTGGTAGGCAGATGTGGCTCTGGGCTTCCAGTGTGCAACTTCTGATTTATAGTGACTTATGGTAGCTCTTGGTCCCCTTGGTTTCACCATGGAAGCTAAACTGGGCCCAGGAAAGTTGCTGGATACAAGCATGTGGTATTGATACTGTGGAGGATGAGGAAGAAAGGGAGTAAATGAGGGAGAAAAGAGGGAGACAGATTGGAGACAAAGGAATGATACGCTAGAGTCAGGAAATGCCACCACCGGGCAGAATGCTGGTCAGTATGGCTCACTGAGAATTCTGATCTAGGCCATGTTGGTGGCTGAGTGGAGTAGAATGGCAAGGCTAGTGTTCAGAAACAATGGAGGCAGAGGTGAGGCTGGCTCTGAGACAGCCCTGTGCTGCCAGCTTTGCCTACTCACCTCCAGTGATGTGCACACCAGGGACTGCTGTGAAGATGAAAACGGGAAAAGCACAGTGCCAGGCACATTAGTTATATTTGATAGTTGCCTCTTGTGAGTGTAATGTGTTCTCGCCAGATACAGTGCATGAAGATACTATCATATGAGACATATGTTAGAAATAAACATTTAAAATTGTATGGGAGTTAAATAGAACTTGGAAAAAAATTGGAAATATAAGTTAAAGTTGATCTATACTTTCCAGTAATCTATTGCTCCTGTTAATTTTGATATGTATACAGTTAGTGTTTTTCACATGGCTCATATTTTTTACAAACTGGAGTCATATTATGAACATTTCCCCCAATTTTTAAGGCTTCATTTAAAAAAGGTATGTGTGTGTGTGTTTGCATGCGCGCGCGCATCCGTGCATAAACATGTTGAGTGCAGGTGTTCATGGAGGCCAGGAGAGGGTGTGGGATTCCCTTGAGCTGCAGTTAAAGGTGGCTGTGAGCTGCCCTGTGTAGGTCCTGGGAACCAAATTTAGGTCCTTTGCAAGATCAGCAAAAACTCTTAACTGCTGAGCCATTTCTCTAGTTCCCCAGACTTTGTTTTTAATAACTGTAATGGTCTAGCTAGAAGATCTATATATTTTCATTACATTTGTTGGACATTTAAATTGCTTCTTTGTATGTTTCCAGGTATGTCTGTGTACAATGTGTGAATCTGTATGTACCTAGGCATAGTATTTTCCTCCAAGAAAACCAATAACCTCTCAGTTTTTTATGTTTTATGTTTTATATTTCAGTAACAGAAGGGAGGAACTTTAGTAAAAGATCTTGAAAGTTTTGTTTCATAATGGGCACAGTACTATAAATGGGTGATACTCCTTAGCTTGATCTCCAGAATAGACCTGTTTATAGCTTTGTGGGTATGCATTTTAAATCTAGAATCTTTTGTCTTTGCTGGCATTCTTTTTGCTACTCACTGCCATACAGACAGCCTTGTGAAGGAGATGAGGAGGTGACATCAGCTGGAAGTGGCATGGGAAAACACGCTAGTGGGTGGGACAGATGTAGTGTGAACACAGGTAGGGCTTGCAGATGAGAGCAGGGGGCATGGGAATGGGAGAACAGAGGTCTCTTCATCTCTGTTAGGTCCAAGCTGAGTAGCTGTGTGTTTCACCCATGGTGGCTGAGAACTGTTGGCCTCAGGCCTCAGGACTGAAGCTCTCAGAGCTACTGGTCTCAGGAGGGGGAGGGGGAGGGAAAAGCACTATTTTTTTGCCATTAGCCCTAAGATTCACCCCATCATAGGAAACCTGCACAATGATGAAAGAAGCCACGAGGGATTTTTAAATCAGTATTTTCAGAGTGATTAAAAATAGATCCCAGGTATTTTAGATATTTAACCTTGTTTAGTACTTCTGATAACTCCACAGTGATGATGCAACTATCACATTCCTGGTTTTGCACGTGAGGAAACTAATGCAATAGGAGGTTTCGTCACGTGCCCAGGTTCCCACAGCTGGGACAGTGTGAAGCAGTGGGCACTGGGAGTCAGACTCTGCTCAGTGCTGGAGTTACAGGCATGTACCACCTGTTAAGTTAATTTGGCCATTTCCAGGGCTTCTTAATTCTAACAAAATAAGACATGCTTTACATACTGCTGTGTGTTTGAGGGAGGATGTTTTAATTCTGCTTTGCACCATGGTTGATGAGGTTACTTTCTAATGGCCTTGAGTTGAGAAAATGGGAGGTAAAAGTTCTTTGGCCAGAGTGGACTTCACTGGGTGCATTTAAGAGTGAAGTGGCCGGGCGTGGTGGCGCACGCCTGTAATCCCAGCACTCGGGAGGCAGAGGCAGGCGGATCACTGTGAGTTCGAGGCCAGCCTGGTCTACAAAGGCGGGTCCAGGACAGCCAAGGCTACACAGAGAAACCCTGTCTCGAAAAACAAAACAAAACAAACAAACAAAAAAAAAAGAGTGAAGTGCTTGCTGGGCGTGGTGGCACATGCCTTTAATCCCAGCACTCGGGAGGCAGAAGGTGGACTTCTGTGAGTTCGAGGCCAGCCTTGTCTACAAAGTGAGTCCGGGACAGCCAAGGCTACAGAGAAACCATGTCTCGAAAAAACAAAACAAACAAACAAAAATCCTGCTCAGTTCTTGTGCTGTGAAACTTGTTAAAAATAATATAATAGAGTCTCAATTATTTGTGTAGGAGCCAAGTTAAGAGAGAAACAGAAACAAACGCAGTTTTATAAAAGTAACTTTAACAGTCCACTTTACAAGCTTTCCCATCTGCCTCACAACAAGTTTCCTTTAGCTTAGTGAGACTTGCCTCTCCTGTGACATTTCCCTCACCCTTTGGAGGCAGGTGCTAGCTATGTTTGAGTCACGTTTAGGAACAATATGTTTTTTATTACCCTTTTCTATCACTTCTGGTGCAGGCCCTTTGGTACCATTCTGATCGAGACACTCCTTCCTGAGTTTAATCTTGATGGAAGGGTAAATGCTACTCCTGGGTCCCTGGTGTTCTCTGGGACCGTGCTACTTCTGATGCTCTATTACACCCAGGGCTATAGCTTCTTCTTAGTGCTGACTTGAAGAGGAGGAGAGGCACTCAGCATCTTGGCAGATGGGTGGAGTGTCATGTGACCCCTCTGGGGATTCCTGTTAGCCGGATTTTTTTCTTTTGTGATACATTGGCCCAGTCCTAGATGTCCAGTTTCTGGGCCCTTAGCTCCTTCGATTATGGTCAGCCATAGCAGTTCTGATACCCCTGTTTAATATGAAGTCTTACTTTGTTCAGGCTTCTTACACCCTGCTCAGTGGTGTATCTGAGGCTCTCTCACTCCACCACCCCACAACTACTCCACAGCTAATGCTTGTTGTAAACCCACGGGGGCTGGCCAGTGCCTGCGGTTCTTAGGAAGTAGAACCCTTTCTTCGTTGTCTTCATTCATTGGCCTTGTTTCTGGCCTTGATTAGGTGGAGCAGATCACTTCCAGTCCAGAGAGCATCTTCGTTAGTGGGCAGTACTTGGTCCTCCTGGGCCTGTGTGCTTTCCTGGGCTTCATGTGGGGCAGAATCCACTGTAGATGCCCAGAGCTCTTCTGGTCTGTTACTTAGCCCCCTGCCCAGGTTCCCGTTCCCTGTACCCAGGTCTTATAAACGTGGTGTGCTGTCAGCTGAGGTGGCCGTAAGGCTCACCCCATCTTTTCAGGGTTCACTGCCCTCTGTTGTCTGCTGATCCCTGCCTGGAAGCCATTGCTCTGAGTTGCGGTGTTTGTGTGGTATAGTGTTCCTCTGATGCCATGAAGGACAGAGCACTAATTGTCTCAGGGAGGGTCTTGCTGGGGTAGAAATGGAAGCAAACTTTCCTAGAGCTTCTTGCTGCGAGTGTGGTCAGAGTCAGCCACAGCACAGTCCTCCATCTGGCCCAGTGCTTGGTTTGCTTGGGAAAGGATCTGCTCCCAGGACCCCTCTCTTAACTGACCTTAGTGCTTTGCAGGCTGTGGAGCTGAGAGCCTTACAAGACGTGGTATCATTTTACTTATTTTTATTTTTAATGTGTGTTTGTCTGCATGTGTGTATATGAATCACACACATGTATGGTGCCCACAGAGGCCAAAAGGAGGTGTTAGAGTCCATGGAACTGAAGTTATGGATGGCTGTAAGCTGTCATATGGGTGATAGGAACCAAACCCAGGGCCTGGGCAAGAACCATTTTTCCGGCCCCACCCTGACACCAGCTGCTGAATGGAAGCATCTTCAGTTTTGTGTTTTGTGCTACACGATCCTATCCAGAGAGAGTGCAGCTTACAACATGGCGGCTTATTTCATAAGGACGTGTAAGGGAGAAGCAGCAGAGAGAGAGAGAGAGAGTGGCAAGACCGAAGGCCGCAGTGTTTTGGAATCTAACTGTGGAGGTGATGATTCCATCCCTTTTATGGAATCCCGTTCTTCAGGAGCTAATCTCTAGGTCCAGCCCACACTCAGGGAGGGGTTTGCACATAGACAGGAATGCCAAAAGGTGGGGAAATTTACCAGAGTCCATTGCAGAGTTGGGGAATGTGCTGGAAATCTCCCCCAAATCCCTTGGTTTGTGAGGAGGTGCACAGATCTGAGTCTGTAGTGCTCAGCTCTGAGAGATAAACACGGTGAAAGGATACAGAGCAGGTCGGCAGAGAAAAGGAAAAGGCGCTGGGGCAAAGGTCAGTGGGAAGCACACACAGGCTTCCAGAGTCCTCCCTTGGTGAGGTCACACAGGATGTGCTTAATTAATGCTTCAGCCGCAGACTGCTACAGTGCCTGGGAAAAGTGCACCAGAGAAACTCATTCAAGGTGAGATTTTTTTTTTTTTTAAACGCAAGCCAGTCACCTTCTGCCTAGAATCTAACAACATTTTACAGTCCCAGAAGGAAAGCAAATGCTTAACACAAACCACTGCTTACACTACACAGCTTAGGCAGAGCAAGCCACTCTCATTGGCTAGGGGTCCATGGGAACATTCTTAACATCCAAACAGCATGATGCCAGCCATGGCCACCGTGCAAGTGTGTGCCAAGGTCTGCTGTGCTCACGCTTCTGAATAGGATGAAGTCGGGCTTATGTTCATCTTACCACAAGTCATAGTAACGAACCAGTCACAATGTTTTCTGAAAGCCAGGTGTGGTAGTGTGTACTAATGATTCTAGCTTTCAAGGGGTTTGAGTCAAAAAGATAGCCAGGTCCATGCCAGCCCAGACTGGATAGTGAGGCATGGCTAAAAAGAAAATAAAACAAATCATCCAATTTCGTTGAACGTGGTGTTAAAAACTCTTAAAATAATGTTACCTAATTTTTACTTCCTTTTAATAGTCTCTTTTGGAATAAACAAAACAGGTTAATGCAAGTTGTAAGATTTTGAATTTTTTTTCCCCAGCAGCTTATAAAACGTAAACATTAGAGCCAGGCATGGTAGCTCACGCCTTTAATCCCAGTACTTGGGAGGCAGAGGCAGCTGGAGCTCTGTGAGTTCAAGGCTAGCCTGGTCTACAAAGTGAGTCCAGGACAGCCAGGGCTACACAGAGAAACCCTGTCTCAAAAAAAAAAAAAAAAAAGAAGAAGAAGAGGAGGAGGAAGTGGAAGTAGAAGAGGAAGGAAAGAGAATCCTCATTCTGGGCTTCCTTAAGAGAAAGTATGTGGTGTCATTGAGATTCAGAAAGCAGTTCTCATCGACAGGAATGTCTTAAGTCCTGGCAAAACAACAAAACAAAATCCCTGAGGGCTGAAAAGAGCTCCAGATACCGAGGTTATCACCAAAGATAGCAGCCTTTAGGCTCACAGAGGAGATAACAGCCAAGCCACAGTATATAGAACTGTTTTATAATCTGATTAGTCATTGCACTGGGATGCGCCCTAACTCAATAGGAACCGTGGAGTGGCTTGACCTTGGAGCAGTTAACTAGAAATGCAAGGTTTCCTGGGGGAGGGGGGGAGGAGGAAGAGACACACCTTTGAGATGGAACCAGGAGGCTGCAGTTCCATTTCTTTCTTTTTTCCTTTCTCCAGTGCACTGGGATTTGGGATGGGCTATTATGCCCTAGCTGCCTTTATCTGGGTTCTGGGAGCTTCTGGTCCTCATACACAAAGCCAATCTCCCAAGATTTCTGTTCTCGTGTCTATGGCTGTGGGCCACGTCTTGAGACACTGGACAGTCAGGCATCTCCAAAAGCAAATGTTAGAGTTTTGTTGATGCTGCTATGCTGTTCCTGGCCAGGTGAAGTAGATGCTGGTTATGGTACTGGGAAAGAAGGACACGCTACTCATTAATATATACGCCCCAAGTTACTTGTAAGGTGCATATGACTTTATGCTACGTGTAAAAATGAATCTGTGCTCAAGAGTAAATACAGGCTGAGGAGTGGCCAGACTGTGGTGTGACCGCCTAACACAGGAGGCAAAGTCACAGAATGCATGCAGAATATGGACATTTTTTTTGGGTACATGTTTCTGATATTATACAAAATGTTTCATTCAAATTTGGGCTTAAATAATTAAAAGTTGTTTTCTTCTTGTGGATAAGGAACAAAAATCTTCTCATAAAGTAGTTTTTGTTGTTTCTATTTGTTTGTTTTAGACAGACTCTTATATAATCTTGGTTGGCTGGGACTGAGGATGACCTGGACTCCCGAGTGCTGGGACTACAGGACTACATGCTGGGCATTTTCTCTTCTGTCATTTTTATTAATGGAGTTTAAGGTGCTTAGTTTTGCTAATAAGACACAAAAAGATACAAAAAATTAAGCTTATTTGTAAAAATGAAGAAAACCCCAGTGCTGTTCAGAACACAATAGTCTCCTACTGTGGATAGATTTTGTTGTCTGTTTTATTCTTAGCACTTTGAAACAAAAACCAAATAAAATGTTAATATATTAACAAGAAGCGCATTCTCAGGAACCTACATAGACACTGGCCCACAAAGAGGCAGTAGTGAGACAAGCTCAGGGGCAGTATAAAAATGACCACACTTGCTCCTCATGAGAGGAACCAGGCCCCAACATCCATGTAGGCAGCTCTAAAATATCCGTAACTCTAGTTTCAGGGGATCCTGTGCTGCCTTCTGGACTGTGCAGGCACCAGCACTCACACGCACTCACAGACTCACACACCCAGACAGACACACATGCACACACATCACACACACACACACACACACACACACACACACACACACACACACACACAACACACACGCACCTAAAAAAAAAAAAAGGTAGTAAACGTAGCCCAGCATGGTCGAGCACACCTTTAATTCCAACATTTGGGAGGTTTGGTCAACAGAGTGAATTCTAGGGTAGCCAGGGCTACATAGAGAAACCCCGTCCCCCAAAATAAAGAAAGCAACAACAAAAATAGATAGTAAACAATGTCTATACCTAATTTAAAACGTTTAAATGAACGAAGTATCTTTTATTCATGTGACGAAATGCTAGAGTTTTAAAAATAGTATAGACATATTTATGTGGCAAGACATTTAAGTAAAAAGTAAGTTAGAAAAATTTCTAAAGTGTATATATTCATATAAAAATGAGAGTTTACATATATACCAAACTTCTGGCTTAGTTTTCATCAGCTTGCCAGAAACTGGAGTCATCTGAGAAAAGGGGACCTCAGTTGAGTTCTTCTTCCATCAGATTGGCCTGTGGACATGCCTTTAGAGTTTTTCTTGATTAATGATTGATATAGGCCCAGTCCTCTGTGGGTGGTGTGCTAGGCAGGTACCTCTGGTTTCCTAAGAAATCAAGATGAGCATGCTCCTAGGGAGCAGGCCGGTAAGCAGCACTCCTCCATGGTGTCTGCTTTAGTTCCTGGCTCCTGACCTGACTTCCCACAGAGATGGATTGACCTGGGTGCCGGTCATGGTGTTTATCACAGCAACACCAAACAAAACAGGACAAGAGGGCATGGTAGATAAAATCAGTTATTTCTCCCTTTGCTTGTTTTTGTCTTTCATGAACATTTAGTATGTGTCTAACAGTTGTAAGAAAAATGGTTTGTCATCCACTAGCTATATCCGCATATTGCTGAGACAGTCTGTTAATGGTGTGGTTTACAGGGAGAGTTTCTGTTCAGGAGACTTGAAACGTCAACTGTGGTCCCGGTGGTGCTGCCAGTTAGCTATGAGGCTATCACTGAGGCTCTCTGGCTTCAGTGAGTTGGACAAAGTAGGTCTCTGGTGTTGAGGGCTTTAGTAGCCAGAGGGTCTAAGGAAGTAGCAAGGGCTGCGGAGCTCCCTGCGCTCCCAGGCTTTGTCTCCAAACTGCTCTGCATAGTTGATAATGTTCCGAGTTTCTGTTCTCAGTTATCATTCATAGATGGGGGAGGGGAAGGAAAAGAAAGAAAAAGATAAAGAAAACTACCTTCAAGGCTTACCAGTCTATGCTGGGCGTGGGCACATACCGTCAGTCTTCTCTCCTGAGACAGGCTATTGTGAGTTCAAGACCAGCCTGGGTCCTGAAATTAGACCCTATCTAAAAAACAGTCACTTGGCTTGGTGTGCCTTTTTTGTCAGGGTGCCCTTGATGTTCCGGAAATCAGCATCCTTCAGCACCACTTGGTGAGTGAGTGGTTGGTTGCTCTAGTTGACCTAGAGAGAGCTATGTTTTTACACATGTGAGAGCCACACCAGCATCTGCAATGTGCTGTTTAACTTAGTCCTAACCCTGTGAGCTGTACTGCCTTCCTGGCTGCCCAATTAAAGTTGGACAGGCCTAGGGTATAGTTTGAGTCACCAGTATTTGCCAAGCGTTAGGCCGTTTGCTTGAGGTTTCAATGTTCTGCCTTATAAATTTAAGAACACATTACTTGTTATTACTGAGTGTGTATACATATATGTTTGTATATCAGCATGTGCAGCTGTGAAGGTCAGAGGACAATTGTGGGAGTTGGTTCTCTCCTTGTATGGTGAGTTCTAGGGCTACAGCTCATCAGACTTGTTGGGCAATTAATTACCTTCTCGCCTGCCGAGGCTTCTCACCAGGCTGCTTTGATTTTAAGACACTGAATGGCCAAGTTTCCTTAGCTAAAAGTCTCTGTGAAATTATATGTAATCTTTACAGTATAACTAGTGAGTCCACTATTAGGTTAAGTTGATGATACAGTTTTTTGTTTGGCAATGTTAGGGTTTCCATTGCTGTGAAGAGACATCATAACCAAGGCAACTCTTATAAAGGAAAACATTGAATTGGGGCTGGCTTAGAGGTTTGGTCCATTATCATTATGGTGGGAAGCATGGCGTATCAAGGCAGACATGGTGCTGGGGGAGCCAAGAGTTCTTTTCTACACCGTGATCTGCCGGAGGAGACTGGCATCCTCCGGGCAGACTGGAAGAGGCTCGCATTCTGCACTGGGCTGAGCATGAGCATGAGAAACCTCAGAGCCCACCCCCACGGTGACACGCTTTTTTCAACAAGACCACACCTCCTAATAGTGCCACTGCCTGTGGACCAAGCATTCAAACACTATGGAGGGTCAAACCTATTCAAACCACCCCAGGCAACAAGGTCTCTCTCCATAGTCTTGGCTAGCCTGGCCTGCCTCTGCCTCCTGAGTGCTGGGTTTAAAGGCGTGTGCCACCATAACCGGCTGATAGTATAGCATGTTAATACTATATTTGAGGCTACTTTATATTTTGGAAAACTTAGTGAACATTTATGAAAATGCGTCTTTGTTCTAGAGTACCAAGGTGCTTCAAGTAAAATGTGTAAGTTTTGTGATGGCTGAACCTGCTGTGTCTTCACTAGCTTATGTGTGTCATCCTGTGCATGTCTCAGAGGGGACTGCAGTATTTCTTTGGTAGCTAGGATGAAGTGAAAATTAAGTGTGACTTCTAATTTGATGATACACGTTTACCTAAAGGGTAAGGAGGTAACTTTTTGTTCTAAAAATGCAACTATTCTCAGCTTGAGAAGAAACAGACATTTTATTCACATCACAAAATAAGAACAAATTGAAACCATCCTTTTAATCGTGTCTACTATTATTACTTCTTTAACAGAATATGTGTGAAAATACCCATACCCACATTTTTCAATGTCTGGCTCTGGCCTTCTTTGTCAGTGTTTCTTGTTTTTGTGTGTGCGTGTGATTGAGCACACATGTGGAGGACGGAAGCTGACTTCTAGGGGTCAGTTCTCTCCTTCTGTCATACAGGTCTGGTGACCTGGATTCAGGCTAGGCTGGCTTTTGTGACAGCACCTTCACTGGTTGAGGTGTTTCTTGAGCACTTAACTTAGTCTTTTGACTTTCTGTTAAGATTTTGTGAGTGGCTCTATCTTACAGCATAGGTGCAGAGCCATGCAGTTCCAGTGTGCTAGTCATGCCTTGCAGTACAGCGCTCTGCAGTGACGAGCCAGGGGGAGGTGTGAGCATGGGACTCTCTTGTTGGAAATTTGTGCTGAGGGAAGAATAAATGACTCAGGTAACATAAAGACATTTCCAAACTGGTGGAAGTAAGCAGGGGGACTGCGTGCCATTCCTGCCTGAGGTGAAAGGTCAGGGCCGGGTTCATGTTCACCATACAGAAAGTCCTGAGATCGTTCAGTAAAGTAGTAAAGGCCAGTGTGTGTGTGTGTGTGTATGTGTGTATGTGTGTGTGTGTGCGTGCACGCACATTTGAGGGGAGAAGGAGAAACTTAACATAGTTTTGATCATATGAAATTTTATATCTTACTTTCTTTAGCATTATGCATTGAGCATCTTCCCAATGAAAAACTTGCCACTCATGACTTTC
Organism: Acomys percivali; assembly: GCA_907169655.1. Taxonomy (NCBI): domain Eukaryota; kingdom Metazoa; phylum Chordata; class Mammalia; order Rodentia; family Muridae; genus Acomys; species Acomys percivali. The sequence continues at coordinate 22,580,840 of OU015749.1, read as the reverse complement.
ATAGGTTGGTTGTAGTCCTTGTTTTTTGTTGCTGTTGAACACTGGATGTTTGTTTGTTTTTGTTAGAGATGCATAGCACTGCTTGACCCTTGCTTGAGAGCCCCTGGTCACCTCACTAATTCTCAACTTTAATTTGTTGCTGCATTAGGGAAGGAGAGGGGCGGGGAGCTTTGCCTTTGAAGAACATCTTTCATGAGTGGGTCTGCAGAACCTTAGCTACTGAGGTAACGTCCAAATGGTGCTTCAGGCATTCATGGCCTGTTTCCCTTATAGTTTATACGTTTGAAGGAAGGTCTCATGGGAAGATATTTTAGGAAGAGGCTAACTGCATAATGGGAGAGGATGGTGTGTCACAGGGCTGTGTTAGACAGGAGCAGGGTTGTTGGTTGAACTACAGTTGTCTGACAAAAACTCTTCATGGGGAGAAACAATGGGTGTCCATTGAGAGGGAGCCCGTGACAGGCCTTGGTGAACCTGTGAGTTTTATTGGAGTCACTTACAGGAGCTGAACTGACTCAAAGACAGCCACATCACCGAGGCCCGTCCCAGCAGGGTAACAGCTTACAAAAGGTGGGGGCCCGAAGCACACTGCACAGTCTGGCTAAACCTTTTCCAGAGAGCTGAGCTGGTTTCTGCTTCTTCTCAGCAGCTGGACTGGTCTCAGCGTTGTCTTTGCAGCTTTTGTCTGTGAGAGTCTGCGGTGCAGCTCAACTTCTCTGTGTCTTTTTGGCAGCTGGCTTCCCACCTGAGACTCCTGTTTGCAGCCAAGCTTCCTTCGATCTGAGAGGGACTCTCAGCGTCTATGTGCGTACTCTGGCAAGGAAGGGCCTTGTGAATCTGGTCAGCTTCAGGAACTCTGTGGAGCTGTTTGGAGTTTAAGCCTTCCAGCTTTGTAAAGAGCCTCTCTGTGGCATGGAACATTTCAGTCTGGGAGGAAAGGGCTGTTACGTGACACGGCCATTCTGTTACTGTATCTTGCAGTTAGGAGATACTTAGGAAAGTTAGAAGCAGATAAAGAATGGAAGTAAAATTACTTTCGTAGTGTACATGAAGGTGAAGGAGTAGAAATGCTCAGTGCAGTTGGTGAGGCTTTGAAAGTCAGGGTGGAGCTACTTGTGCTGATGGAAATTGTAGTAAGCTGCATTTGGTGGCACCGCTGGCATGTGCCAAAAGTGGTTGACGCCTGCTTACACTTTTAAGTACAAGTTATTTCTTTTTTTTTTTTTCCTTCAACCTTTCCCCACCTTTAGGAAGTTGCATGTTTGCCAAAAGGTAGGAACGGGAAAGCGGGTGAGCAGGAAAGCCGGTGCTCAGTCATAGCAGCACAGCAGGATGGGCTGACGAAGAAGTCAGTGAATGCCTAAGGTTGTGTCACCAGGTTGTTTTTCCTGTTTTAAACTGCAATAGATTTGATCCCTCTGGTTGTTGCCTCTTTAACAACTAAACAAGACGTCGTTCATTATAAACCTATTCCTAATTCTTAGAACTGAACATAATTCCTTCTTTGGTGATTTTGTACGTGGACAGGGCATACCTTAGTCTTGCTCAACCCCAGGGCTCCCGCTTTCTCCTTGTCACCTCTGTCTCCTCCTCCCTCTATCTCCCGCCGTGTAGTCCGCCTGAACCTAATTACTAATACCTGCATACGCATGGACCTGGAACCAAAATGCCCAGAACGGTTTGTTTCTGACATTTGGTTTGGGATGTTTTACTTCTAAGTTGCTTAATCCTTCTTTTAAAAAACAAAGTACCTGAAATATATGTCTCAATGAGAATACTTTTTTTTTTCCCAAATGTGATAACATGTCTTGCAATGTTCTAGTAATATAGCAACTGTTCATTGAACTTCTGGCCTCCCGCATTCTTGTGTTTAATCATGATTAATATTTGAATTTTTATTTCAGTAACATATCTTCAGTTAGAAACACTTTGTCTTTTGTAAGTAGAATCTGGGACTTCAGTTCCTTAGAAAATAGTCCCTTAGTGTGCTTACATTATCCAAAATACCTTATAAACTTTTATTTTGTTAAAAAGCTTAAGCTATAAACCATTATTTAAAATAAGAGTGAACAATTTCAATTTTCTCTGATGCAGTGCTAAGGAGAGGCTGCGTAATTCTTTGACTTTGACATGTATCAGAGAGATGACAGCCTTCCCTTGTGCCTGGCTGGGTGGAAAATGGAAGAGGGAGACCACACCGTGGAACCTGTTGGCGGCCATAGCCAAGTTCACCTATTTCTAGTTCACTGCACGTTAGTGTTATCCTGTAGTGATATTCTAGATGAGCAGGTTAGTTTAAAAAGTGTATCTACTAGCTGGGCATGGTGGCGCACGCCTTTAATCCCAGCACTCGGGAGGCAGAGGCAGGAGGAGGATTTCTGTGAGTTGGAGGCCAGCCTGGTCTACAAAGTGAGTCTAGAACAGCCAAGGCTACACAAAGAAACACTATCTCGAAAAAGAAAAACAAACAAACAAACAAAAGGTGTACATACTGTTAAGCATGTGTAAGTATCTTAAAGAATTCATTAAATACTATGATTTCCACAGTGTAATGCATTTCCCTACAGACAGGTGTTCCAAGGAGCATTTATAATTTTTATTAGCAAAATAACCGGACACCCCATTTCCACTTACTGGAGAATGGATAAATACAAAGTAGTCTTTTCACAGTGGAACTGTGGAAACAGTGCAGGCGCTGGCTGGCCTGTGAGACCCCTTTGTTTGTGGTAAGCACCTAAGTCTCATGCTCTCGCACCCTCGCTGTAGTGTTTATAATAGCAGAAATCGATGTCTGAGGGCAGCAAAGAAGTGACTGCAAGCATGCTTTGGACGATGCAGTGACTGCAAGCATGCTGTGGATGCAGTGACTGCAAGCATGCTATGGATGCAGTGACTGCAAGCATGCTATCGATACAATGACTGCAAGCATGCTATGGATGCAGTGACTGCAAGCATGCTATCGATACAGTGACTGCAAGCATGCTATGGATGCAGTGACTGCAAGCATGCTGTAGATGCGGTGACTAATTTCCAAAGAAGAGAGAGGAATTCTTTTGAATTATAAGAATAGTTATACAAATGATAGAAGATGACAAATGATAGAAGATGGGCGAATTTTTTTGTCTGGGCACAATTTTGAATACTTTTTTGTAAATTATATATTTTTCATTATGTGTTTTGAATGAAAGGAGACGGGGAACATACACACATGTAGAGGTCAGAAGGCAATGGTTTCTTCTGTCTACACGTACCTGGGTCCTGGGCTGGAATTCAGGTCACAGGGCTTGTGTGGCAAACACTTTGCCTGCTGAGCCATCTGGCCAGTCTAACTTTCTATTTTAGAAAGCCAAATCAAACTGTCCCTGTTATCATGAAGATATGTGGTGTGTCACAAGAAGGCCCATGGAAGATAGGGATGCCTAATTGGAATATGTCATTACTACCAATAAAACAATTTGGAAAATATGCCTAGAAAGTAGTCTGAGGGCCTGTTGGCTATGAGAAGTATCATATGTCGTGACACCCTCTTGTCATTCTGTGAGTTGATAATATTATTAACGAGATAACTGTCAACAGTTTCCTGTAGTCAGAGCTAACCCGCTTGTGAGATATTGCTGAATGCTCCTAAGCTTGCTGCATTTCCGGTCACTTTTTTTTTTTTAATAATTTTTTTCTTTTTCTTTTTTTAAAATATTTATTTATTTATTACATATGCAGTGTTCTGCCTCCATATACACCTGCACATCAGAAGAGGGCACCAGATCTCACTATAGATGGTTGTGAGCCACCATGTGGTTGCTGGGAATTGAACTCAGGACTTTTGGAAGAGCAGACAGTGCTCTTAACCTCTGAGCCATCTCTCCAGCCCATTTTTGGTCACTTTTGCTCTTAAAAAATATTAAAGTGAAGATTTAGAAATCTATCTTTGAAAGGTTGGTATGTAAAATCAGAGAAAGAGGGAACAGGGAGACACACTGGGACCGTGAAAGAGGGGCGGCTTAGGTGATAGGTACAGTGAGAAGGGCAGTGCTGAGTGACAGTACTAGCAAGCCCAAAGCACGCATTCCTGAAAGTACAGAAGCTCTGTGTGAAGCGCCACACCAAGGTAGCTTCTGCAGTGAGCTGTGTGGAAGGTGCTACAAATGTCCACCTGAGTGATAACCTTAAGGTAGAGCTGTTTGTGAAAATACTGACTCAGCCAGGCGTGGAGGCACACACACCTTTAATCCCAGCACTCTGGAGGCAGAGGCAGAGGCAGGAGGATCGATGTGAGTTCGAGGCCAGCCTGGTCTCAAAGCGAGTCTAGGACAGCCAAGGCTACACAGAGAAACCCTGTCTCGGAAAAACCAAAAAAGAAAAAGAAAAAAGAAAGAAAAGAAAATACTGACTTTTAACCAGGCGTGTTGGCACACGCCTTTAATCCCAACACTCAGGAAGGCAGAGGCAGGCGGATCGCTATGAGTTGGAGGTCAGCCTGGTCTACCATGCTAGTCTAGGACAGTCAAGGCTACACAGAGAAACCCTGACTTGAAAACCCAAAAAAGAAAGGAAAAAAAGAAAATGCTGACTCTCAAGGGTTTCATTTGCAGGATTAGACAGAAGTTACCTGGGTCTTCCAACGTTTATCTTCTCCTATTGACTGCACTCTGAGCACTCGCTAGAAAAATAGGTGAGGGGACAGCACGATACTTAGTATCAGAGCACCTCACCTTGTTTTCAACCTGGATTGGCAAAAAGCCTTGAGGGCTGAAACAGCTCACAGGTAAAGTGTAAAGGTGAGACTTGAGTTTGAGCCCCAGAACACATGGCAAAAAGTAGGCATGGTGGTGAGCAGCTTCTGTAATCCCAGCTCTGGGGAGGCCGAGACAGGTGGGGTCCCCAGGGGGCCCTCTGGCCAGCCAGCCTGGCCTGCTGAGTTCCAGACCAACAGGAGGACCCTGTTTCAGCAACAATGTTTGGCATCTAAAGAACGACACCCAAGGCTGTCCTGGCTGACTCACCTCTCTTCTCTCTCACTCTCAGACAGACTCTTCCCTTACCACATAAAAACAGTCAAACAAAAAATGATTTTAAGTTAGAAAAATGATTTGCCAACAAGCTGCTTGGAAAGATTTTCAAGCACACTTGGCGTTTACAGATTATATTTCAAAAGTCTTTCAACTAACTTATAATCTAAACCAGTAGCCCTCCCTCCCCCCCAAAAAAACACCCCAAAACCAAAAAACCAAAACAACAACAACAAAAATTTCAATTCAAACATAAAATTATTTCTCTGGCAGGAGAAATTAGTTTGGAGATAAGCAATTTCTAATTATTCAGCATCATCTAATTATTCCATTTCTGCTAATGGTGTGCACTGGAGAAAGTGGGCTGGCTCCTCTGTTACTAGCTGTCTAGTTTTGAGACGTTACGCAACCACTATAAATCCTTCTCTATCATACGTATGATAAACAAGGTTTTGGCTGGCAATGTTGACTCAGTGGTGGAGTACTCGTCAAGCATGTTTGAGGCCCTGGCTTCAGTCTCCAACACTGAAAAATAATCAGTGATTCAGGTTTTCTTAGACAAAAATCATGTTTTTACACTTGATCTCAGTATCCAAACAGTGATACTTTAAATTTTTGCAATAAGCTTTATTTGTGTTAATGACAGTTGTGATTTTTATTTTACAAAAGAAATTTGTCTACTTTGCAGGTTGCAAAGTATTATACACTTGGGGGCTGGAGAGATGGCTCAGTGGTTAAGAGTGACACCTGCTCTTCCAGAGGTCCTGAGTTCAATTTCCAGTAACCACATGGTGGCTCACAACCATCTATACTGTGATCTGATGCCCTCTTCTGTCATGCAGGTGTATATGCCTACAGAACACTGTATACATAATAAATAAATTAATCTTAAAAAAAAAGTATTATACACTTTTTAATTTATATATTTTAAGTATTATATACTTTTAACTTATTAAGGGAATTAGAGATGTCATACTTGTCTGCAGTGTCAGCACTTGGGAGGTAGAGGATCAGGAGTTTTAAGTCCTTATGGAGGCAAATTCAAGACCAGCTTAGGCTACATTACAAATATCTTTGAAATGATAGATAATAATGACACAAACAAGCATATGATGTAGTTATTTGTTCATTTAAGTTGACTTGCTTATGTAAAATTCCTGGGCTAGAGTGTACTTTATTTATTTATTTATTTTGTGGCTGGGACCCAAGTCTAAGCACTGTGTATACACCTTGCACACACTATCTGAGGTGCGATATTTCTTTTCTTTTCTTTTCTTTTTTTTTTAAGATTTATTTATTTTATTTATTGCATATGAGTGCTTTACCTGCAGAAGAGGGCATCAGATCACATTTTAGATGGTTGTGAGCCACCATGTGGTTGCTGGGAATTGAACTCAGGACCTCTGGAAGAGCAGGCAGCGCTCTTAACCACTGAGCCATGTCTCTAGCCCGAGGTGCGATATTTCTAGTGCTCTTTGGTTTTCCTGAGACCCATCATGTAAAGTATAGCATTTTCTACTTCTGCTGTCATATAAATACTAAAAAAGAAAAAGAAAAAGAAAAAAAAAAAAAGAAAGAAAGAAAAGAAAGAGAAAAGAAAAATTCAGACAGTGGAAGATCTTAGGTTTTTAAATTAGTGCCATAACTTAACATCCCAGCCTATCAGTCAAGGCACAGATAGGCTTTAAGAAGCTTGGCAACCACAGTCTGAAGCTATAAACCAAGGATCCAGATCAAAGAGTCCAGCTCAGATCCCATGTCCCCCTACGCCATATCCTAGAAACATCAACAAAACAACATGGAGCCAGATGGACAGTTGTAACCATAAAGTTAACAATTCAAGGGCATAAAAAGAAAACAACTGTTTTGTGCTTTCTCAGCAAGACAAGTCACCAAAAGATGTTGGGTGATCTGGCTCTTAAAAGAGACCCTTTAAGTCATTGTATAACCTGTGGTAGGAGTTACAAGACAAGTCTTTGTGGTCATGAGGACCTTTCAAGACAAAAGGATGCAAAACGCATTCTGAGGAGTGCGTTTTGGGATGTAGTAGGAAGCTGACTTCATTATGCATTAAGTACAAATAACTATATAAGGCGACATGAATATTTACTGTGCATATACGCATTCCGTCCTGTTAACATTCATAGTAAGACAGCCCTGCCTCCTCTTTTTCTTCTCCTCTCCAACCCTCTGTCATTGACCCAGAGCCTTCCATGTTCTAGGCAAAATCACCACAGTGATTTATAAACAATAAAAAAAAATTCACCTGCTGGAAGACGTTCCATTATGCCATTTTCCTGGTTTTTTTTTTTAAGTTACTTTTATTATTTTATGATTGATGTTCACACGTACACCATCTCTCCCTTCTTTTTTTGCTTTTGCTTGTTTGTTTGTTTGTTTGAGACAGGGTTTCTCTGTGTAGCCTTGGCTGTCCTGCGCTCCCTTTGTAGACCAGGCTGGTCTCGAACTCACAGCGATCCACCTGCCTTTGCCTTCTGAGTGCTGGGATTAAAGGCGTGCGCCACCACCGCCCAGCCTCATCTCATCCTTCTTTTACTATGCTTTCTCTAGTTATTTTCTCATTTTTATCGAGCTATTTGTTATCCTTTACTTTGGTTTCTTCTAACTTTGAGCTGTCGTTCAATCAAATGGTCTTGTCATAAAGTCTTTTAAAGGAATGGAGTGGCAGTTTTTGGTCCATAGGAATTTATTTAATCTCCGTTTTCTAGCCATCTCTTACCTTCTTTTGCTGTTAGTAGTGAGTGGGCGCTCATGGTTGGGAGGTGAGATGTGCTGGTGAGATGCAGGCCGGAGCCTCTACTAGAGGAACCTGTGAGAGCTGTATTTTTCACTCAAGGCCTACAGTTTGCCCTTGTTGCTAAGCCCAGAAGATCAAAGGCACTGTGGGTATGTAGGAGTGAGAGAGGCACTTGTGTATGGTTCTTTTTTATCTCCTCTTTGTATATAGGCCAATGAAAATGTAACCTTCCCCCCTTTCTTACAGAGAGGAAAGGGTAGAGGCTAGAGGGGCTTGGATGTGCTGTTCTGGGTGGATGAAAAAATTGAGAGAACTGAGCTATATGTGCTGTTAAAAAACATCAGTTTGTGGAGGGCAAAAGTGAAATTGCTCACTCTTATCCATCTTTCCCTTTGTGTAAAGAATGCAGTAAAGGAAGATAGAACACAGCTAATCAGAGACTTAGAGGATGGAACGTGATCCAGGAGGGTGTTATTGAAAACTTGAGTATATTTGGAAATGTGAGGCTATCAAAAGAGTATTCTAGACATGAACTTAATACACAGTTCTGCTTTTAAAGTGTTACAATTAGAGTCCTACAGGAAAGGAATTTTTGTTGTTGTTTCTCTGTGTAGCCCTGGCTGTCCTGGAACTTTCTCTGTAGTCCAGGCTGGCCTCAAACTCACAGCGATCCTCCTGCCTCTGCCTCCTGAGTGCTGAGATTAAAGGTGTGCGCCACCACCACATGGCTGGAAAGGGAGTCTTAAGAGATGCTAGGTTATACTGAAGAATAAAAAATAGACACAGATTACAACCTAGAAGAGATGAGACCTTCAAACAGAGCGTACTCTAGCCCTGGAGGCAGGAGCCATCTGGTTTTGAAGACTTCTTTTTTTTCTTGTTGTTGTTGTTTGGTTGTTGGTTTGTTTTGAAGACAGGGTTTCTCTGTGTAGCCTTGGCTGTCCTGGACTCACTTTGTAGACCAGGCTGGCCTCAAACTTCCAGAGATCCACCTGCCTCTGCCTCCCTGAGTGCTGGGATTAAGGGCATGCACCACCATGCCCGTCAGAAGGTTTCTTGAGAGAAGGTTGACCTCAGACCCAGTCTTCATGCATCAGCCCCTTCTCCTGCCTCCAGTGCTAGGGTTACCTCCTTCCTCATTGAAACCTTAGTTTTAAATCTTGCTTGGATTGAATTGTAGCCACCCACACTCTGGGATAAGTCATTTTACAAGCCTCCATGTGCTCATATGTGACATGAAAGAGTTCATTTTTACCGAAACTTAGAGGGTCTTTTGTTTGTGAAAAGCATACTACAGGTCAGTTATACACACCAAGAGGTTGTTCATTGTCATTAGCTATTAGGGAAAGGAACATTAGATCACAATAGGCCATCATCACTCATGTACCTGCCACAGGGACCAAAGTGACAGTAGGAATAATAGCACATTTCTCTGTAAACGTCTCATAATACAGCATCTTCTCTAATTCTCCGTTCAATTTCATTTTTCTTGTTATTCTTTTTAAAAAATATTTATTTATTTTATTTATTGTATATGAGTGCTTTATCTACTGAAGAAGGCATCATATCACATTATAGATGGTTGAGAGCTACCATGTGGTTGCTGGGAATTGAACTCAGGATCTCTGGTAGAGCAGTCGGTGCTCTTAACCACTGAGTCATCTCTCCAGCCCCTTTCTTGCTATTCTTAAATCACAGTATTTTGACATGCTTCTGTGTCTAATGTAGTTAGAAAAGGCCATCAAGGTAAATAAGAGCTCTGGAAAACAAATGTCGTCAGAGATCAGTGGTAGAAGAAACCAGATTTTGGTGGACAAGTTAAGCATTTTCCTCCTTGGTTTTAGCATTTTGGGTGAAGAACTCTGAAGTCGTCTGTGGAGACTTTGTTTATAAGAAAGTGGTAGTTTATCTCCCTTTCTCAGATTTTGGGTTTTTACAGGGCTGGGGAACATGGAAATGTGACTAGGAGGCCACTGTGTAGTTTAACTGCACTGCACTGAACCACAGCAGACTAGACTGAGAAGCAAAGGACGGGTCTGTTGTGCTGAAGCTCCAGAGCCAGACTGTGAATACCTTGCTGTCTGCGATCCTGGGCAGCCAGAGGGCGACAACCACACTCCCAAACAGGCCATTTGATCTGCACCATAATGCAGCCCTCCCTCACCTCCAAAAAGAAAGGCTCCCGAGGCTAACGGGTCAGTTACTGCCATATGGTTTCTCTCCCTGGAAATTAAAATGCAAGGCAGAGTAGCTGCACTCTTGCCTTCTTAAGGAATGAAAGCAGGAAAACAGTTACTGGGTTATTATTCTGCAGTGTTAAATTATAGTTACATATTTGATCATAGAAACTAGCATAGTTAATAAACTCTAGGGGTTGTCCATTGGTCTTAATTACATCACCAACACTGTTGAAGGAACTCAACGTGTTTTCCAGGTTTCAGTCTTTGCTTCGTTTTCACATTGAGCTCATGGCGTTGATTCCTTTGTCTCTTGCATTGTTTAAATCTCTTTATGAGGCATGTTATTAATAGCACATATTTCAATTGTATAATTATACATGTAAACATGTTAAGTGGTCAAGGTACTAAGAATACTTATACCCCCACTCCAACTATGCTTTATCACAATCTCCTTTCATCTACCAGAGTGATCCCTGTCTGCTTCTAGGCAGTATAGACTCCATTTTAGAACATTTTACGTCCTTTTTTTTTTTTTCCTCCTTTCCCTTTTGGTTTTTTGAGGCAGGCTTTCTCTGTGTCTTCCTGGCTGTCCTGGACTGTAGACCAAGATGGTCTGGAACCCAGAAATCTGTCTGCCTCTACCTTCTAAGTGCTAGGATTAGAGGCATGTGCCACCACTTCCTGGCAGAGAATTCGTAGGTCTTTTATGAATAGAATCAAGAAGTGTATACTCTGTTGTTCTAAATTCTTTAACATTGTGTAATGAATAGATACTTACATAAATAGTAATTTATTTCATTGTTAAGTCTTGATTGATGTATCTCAGTTCACCTTTGTTTTAAAACCTTGGGGTTTTTTTCAGTTTGTAATAAATGAAGCTGGTGTGAATACTTCTGCATTTGACATTAAAAAGATCTGAGTTCTCTTGAGCAAATGACTTGATAGATGCCTTTAACTGTTTATGAAACCCTGAGATTGTTTTTGCAAAATACGTGTACCATTTTAGATTCCTCTTAGGAGTGCGTGAGAGGTCCAGTTGCTTCACTAGCCAACATGTGTAGGCCTGGTCTTTACAGTGACTAGGTCTTGGTGTTCCATTGTGGCCCAGAATGAATTTCCCAATCAGATACAGTGTTGACTATTTCTTAGCTTCTTTGGTAAGGTATGCTCCAATTTCCTGCCCATTGTTTTCATTATTGGATTTCTATAGTCATGTTTATGTTCATATATCAATCCTTGATGGGATTTTATTTACAGATAACTTTCCCCTTTGAACAGATTGTCTTTTTATTCTCTTACATGTTTCAAACAACAAAAACCCGTTGTTTGTGCAATCAGTTTCTTATTTTAGAAAACGGAACATAATGGAATTTGTTCTTCAGAGTTAGAGTCTTAGCACAATAAGGGGACTTTTAGAAACAGTATATTTTCATGCAAGAATGTTCTGAGACCTTGACTGGGATTGCTTTGAATGAATGTACAAATCTAAGATAGATCTGAGTCAATACTGTAGCAACATCAAATCTTCTAAAACCACGAATGTTCTCCATCTATGGTAGATGCTCTTTAGGTCCCAGTAGCGTTTAGACTTAAGCCTTTAGTTTTTAGATCGTGCAAACACTTTGTCCTCTCAAAGCTCAGTGCCATTTTGATATGTGTGGCTTATTTTATACATATGTGACATCACCATTGCAATGCAATATCACCTTTTTGATATGCATGTTTTTATGCATATGTGTTTGTGTGTGTGGGTGTGTGCAGATGATTGTAGGTTCTCCAGAGATGTAGGATCCCCTGGAGCTGGAATTACAGGCAGTTGCAAGCTGTCATCAGGAATGATGGGAACCAAACTCAAGTCCTCTGCGAGAGCAGTACATCATCTTTCTAGCCTGATTGATACATCTTTTTAATTGTCTAGTCTCAGTTGTTTATTGCCAGTGAGGAAACACTATGAATTTTGCACATGCATATTACTTTCACATTCCAGTTACTCGGTCACATTGCCTTACTACAAGCTTGGCTGCGTAATGTTTATGTCCGTCTTCTCACCTTCATATGAAGCGAATCATTGTGGAAATAGAGTTGCTAACAGAAGATAATAAGAAAGAAGAGGCAGTGTATGAAAGTGTTCGCTATCTGATAAAGGTGACATTTTTTAATTGCTGGAATGAACTTAGAGTTATAATTTAAAACAATCTTAGCATCAATCCAGACACATAAAGTTACCTATTGAATTGGAGGTATGCTTGGGCTAAAGATATATATTTGGTATTGAGCACATGGAACTAAATGAAGTCACCCAAAGAAAAGAGTTTAAACAAGTCAGTAGGTTCACCGTGGGGTGGGGTGAGGTGGTGTTTGCTGGCACCTGGGCCTATAAGGAGCCTGCTGGGAGCACTGCGCTTCTGTGGTGGCGAGAAACTGCCATAGGTTGTTGCTCTCAAGCTGCACACAGCCTCTCTAGCCAGCCAGATCTCCCACACCCGGGGCCCTGGACTAGTCCAGCCACTCCTGCCTGCACTGCAGCCAGCAGCTAGGCTTCTACCAGGACCTGCCCTGACTGCTGTCACCCACAGCTAACCTTCCCACCCAGTTTAGGTCTTCCACATGCTTCTCCAGCGTCTACCCTGGCCCATCCCACAATCCTCTCTTCTGCCCCTATCTTCTCTGTCCAAGAAGTCCATATGCTCAGATCTCATTGGAAAATAAAATATGAAAGAAAAATCTGGTCAGTATCTTTTCTCCAAAACCTACCAATCCTGAAGAAATGTTTGCCAATGAGAATAACCCAAAAGAACCCTAGGACAAAGAATTTAAAGGAACAATCATAAACTTCATCAAATGATTCAAGGAATTTGAAGATGCCACAAAGAAACAGCTCAATGAAATTAAGGAGAAAGAACTTAAGGAAAATGAATGCCCAGAAAACACAGACAGAAGGCTGATGAAGATGATGGAGACAGTCTAGGACCTGAGAACAGAATTCAAAAAGGGGGCAGAAGCATTGAAGACTGAAGCTGAAATGAAGATAGAATTGGAAAAACTGCGTAACTTAACTAAAAAACTCAAATAAAATCCTTACCAGTGGAATAAATCAAGTAGAAGACAGATTAACAGAACTCTAAGACAACACTGAGGATTTAGACCAAATAAACTAAGACTATGAAAACAAAATAAAACAGCAACAAAAGGGAAATAAATTCGAGGCACCATGAAAAAAACAAATCTTTGAATTATAGACAAAGATGAGGGAGAAGAATTTCAAATCAATGTCATAGATCAGATCTTCAACAAGATCATAAAAGACTTCCCTAAACTAAGGAAAGACATAGCCATACACATATAAAGAGTACTCAGAACACCAAATAGACTAGACCAGAAAAGAAAATCCCCACGGCATATTATAGTGAAAACAACAGTGCGTATGCAGAACAACAAAAGTATATCAAAAGCTTCAAGAGAGAAAAAAACAAAACAAAACAAAACAAAAAAACAACAAAAACAAAAACAAAAAACCCACAAGTGACATATACAGGAAAACTCATGAAAATAATATCTGATTTCTCAGGGGAAAGTTCGAAAGCCAGAAGAATCTGGCTCCAAGTCCTAAAAGACAACTTCACCGAGCCTGTACTAATAAACCTAGCAAAACTATCTGCCTTTATTAAAGGAGAAAGAAAAACTTCCCATGACATCATCACCCTAAAAAAATTTATATCCAAAATACCAAATAAAAAAATATAGGAAGTGGACTGGAGAGGTGGCTCAGAGGTTAAGAGCACTAACTGCTCTTCAAGAGGTTCTGAGTTCAATTCCCTGCAACCACATGGTGGCTCACAATGGTCTATAATGACATCTGATGCCCTCATCTGGCATGTAGGTGTACAGGCAAATAGAGTGCTCATATACATAAAATATGTAAATAATTCTTAAGGGGAAAAAAAAAGAACACAGATATTAAAAAAAAAAAAAAGAAAAAGACATGAAGCGTTATTTCAGGCTGGAAGAGGAATGAGTACAAAGCTATAATTACTATAATGAAGTGTTGGTGAGAGCGTGGACAGCAGCACCAGAAATCAACAACACAGGGCTGGAGAGATGGCTCAGAGGGATAAGAGTGCTGGCTGTTCTCCCAAAGGTCCTGAGTTCAGTTCCCAGCAACTACATGGTGGTTTACAACCATCTATAATGAAATCTGGTGCATTCTTCTGGTGTGCAGTTGTGCATGCAGGCAGAACACATTATACATAATAATAAATAAATCTTTAATTTAAAAAATCAACAACACAATGACCACAATTAATGTACATTCCAATGATCACTTTAAAATCAGTGTCTTCAATCCACATTTCAACAATAACTTTATTATTAATGTTCTGTGTTCTCCAAAAGACACAGACTGATTCGTTGGATCAAGAAAGAAAATCCACCTATCTGTTGTTATAAGAAACATCTTAAGATGGGCATAGTAATCCCAGCACTTGGGGCAGAGGCAGGAGTATCTTTAGAGTTGAAGGACAGCCAAGGCTACACAGAGGAACCCTTAGTTTAACTCTTAGTTAACCACCTTAGAGTAAAAGAATAGGTAGATAAAAGTACTCCAACCAAATGGGGCCGAGCAGCAAACATGTCTCCCTGTCTTAATATTTAATAGCCTAGACTTCAAATTAAAATTAATGAGACAAGATTAAAAAGGGACAATTCATTCTAATCAAGAGAACAGTTATATTACTATTCTAAACATATACACGCCAAAATCTGGTACAATCAACTTTATTTTTTTTTAAAAAATTGTACTACTGGATTCAAAAACAAGGATTAACATCCTTCCCTTAATAGTACGTGATTTTAATACCCCACTTTCTCTAATAGACAGGTCATTTGGATATTAAAATACGTAGAGGCATCAGGATTAAGTGACATCATACATCAAGTGGATTTAACAAATCTACAGAATATTCCACCCAAACACCAAATAATACACATTCTACCCAGCAGCACATGGAAGCTTTTCTAAAATATCCTATGCTACCACAATGCAAGGAAAAAAAAAAAAGCAAAACAAAAATCTTAAAATTGACAGTGAACAAATCTTTAGTAAATACACAGACTCATGGAGATTAAACAATTTATAACTGAATGATGAGTGGGCGAGGACTAAGTGAAAGATGAAAATACAACAAAACGTCTGGGACTCATTGAAATCAGTCCTATGAGGAAAATTTGCAGTTCGAGGTGGCTACATTAAAGAAATCAAGAAGAGCACAAATAAGTGACTTAATGATGCTACTCAAAAATTTGGAAAATCAAGAACAAAACAAATCCAAAGCTAGTCTATGGCAAGAAGTAATAAAAATCAGTGCAGAAATCAGTGAAATAGAACCAGAGAAAATAATGCAAAGAATAAACCAGTTTGACAGAATATTGGCTCAACTAACCGAAAGAAGAAAGAAAGAAGGAATGAAGAAAGAAAGAAAAGTTCCAAATTCCTGGAATCAGAAATGAATAAGGAAGCACTACAATAGATACCAAAGAAGTTGAGAATATTATAAGGGACTATTTTAAAAACATGTGCTCCATTAACTGGAAAACCTGAAAGAAATGCTAAATTTCTTGATGTAGCCAAACAACCAAAATTAAACCAAGAAGTCAACAATCTAAACAAATTAAATGAGGAGATTGAAATAGTAATAAAAAGCTTCCAGATAGAAAAAAAGTTCACGACCAGATATACTAAGAGCAGAATTTTATCAGATTCTCAAAGAAGAGCTATAGCTAATCCTTATACTCTTCCTAGAAGAAGGGGAGGGGGGTTGGGGGGGGGAGCAGAGAGGAGTGAAAAAGAAAAAAGGAGAGCTCCCAAAACCCTTCTTTGAAGCCTGTATTACTTTCATACCAAAATCAGGTAAAGACAACAGAAAAAAACCATAGGCTCACATCCCTGGTGACTATAGACTCAAAAATGCTCAACAAAATAGTTTATGAACAGAACCTAGACATACATCGCAAAGATTATACAATATGACCTGGCTTCATTCCTGAAATGTAGGGATGCTTCAACACATGCAATTCAATAACTGTCATAAACTACATAAAGGGATTTAAAGACAGAAAAGTCACATGATCATCTCAGTAGACAAAGAAAAATGCCTTTGACAGAATCCAGCATGCCTTAGAATGTACAAGATGGAGCCATTACAAAGCTGTGGGGTCTTAGGAGGACACCTCACTCACTGTCATTAGGAGAGAAAACAGGAAAACACCGGCATGTTTTGAGTGGGTAGGTAAATCTCAGGGGAGTAAGTTCTCTTTGTATTGCTATTTTCCCATCATGAGGGAGAAGGGATGAAACATCCATTTAGGATGAGACACTGTAGTGTATCTTTGAAAGCACCAAAAATCAACAATACAAGTACGACAGTTAATGCACATTTCAATAATAACTTTAAATATCAATGTCTCCAACTTACTTTTCAATAATTACTTTAAATATTAGTGTCAATTCTCTAACCAAAAGACGCAGACAGCCGGTCTCTCCTCTGGATTAGTGATCGTGACTTTAAAGTGAGTTAGCTTGCTTAGCTTTTGTTTCTCGCCACTGTGTCCACCTGGAAAGGCTAAGGTCTATCGTGGCCAATGCTGGTTCCCCAGGGTCAGCCAGGAGATACTGAACAATTGTAGTTGTGGTACGTTGGCGCAGCTTTCAGGGAAGCCTGAAGACTTGGGGTTGGTGATAAATTAAGACTTAGGGTACAAAAAGGAATGAGGCATGAGTTGGTTTTTGTTTTTGTTTTGTTTTGTTTGTTTGAGACAGCATTTCTCTGTGTAGCCTTGGCTGTCCTGGAACTCTGTGTAGACCAGGTTGGCCTCAAACTCATAGCGATTCACCTGCCTCTGCCTCCCCAGAGTTCTGGGATTAAAGGCGTGCGCCACCACACCCAGCGGGTTTCTGGTTTTTACCTGTAAAGGATTTTCAGTCTTGGTCTGGCAGGCAAAGGCTGAAGCGGGACCTTCAAAGCTAGAATCGTGGAAGGGTTATGATCTCTGTGGATATGAAATTTTGGCTGAGAACAAAGGCCTTTTCTGCTGTTTTCCAGTATTTGTTGCATTGAACTGTATGGAAAGGCTTGGTTTCTTTACTTGATGAGAATTCTTGTTTCTCCTATTTGCCTTTTGTGTGTTGTGGGATTTCCTTAGTGTTGTCTTTCATGCTTTCTGTGACGTTTTTAGTTTTAATTATTATGCCAGTGATTTCTAAGAATTCTCTCTTGCTCTTTAATTTTCCACAATATAATTATTTTCATAGTTTTAGTCTGGGGAGTGGTAGGGCAGAGATGGCGCAGAAGTTCAGAGCTTCACTGTGCAAGCCCAAGGCCTGGAGTTTGGATCACAGCACCCACTTAACAAGCTAGGAGTGCTTCTGCATGTACCTCTAACACAGTGGGTCATTCCGAGTAGCAAGGTCCACATGCTCCAGGCTCAGCAAGAGGCCCTGTCTCAAAGGACATGAGGCAGAGAAAGGTAGAAGACACTAGACGTCTTCTGGTCTCTGCATACATGTAGAGGTGTCCACACTTGGATCGACACATGTGCATATAACACACACACATCCACACATGTACGCTTGTCTTTTTGGCTTTGGTGATTGTAACAGATCTAACTCTAGGAGCAAATATACTTCTTCTCCACTAAGTTCATGTTTATATTCAGATACTATGTTTGTACATAAAATTTTTTTAAGTTAAATATGTCATGTGTTCTGTAGTTAAATGTTACATATCTTTGCACTTTAGGTGTCAAAAAATAAAGATGGAAGAGAACAGAGTGAAACTGTATCACCGTCTGAAGATGAACTGTTCTCCTGGCCAGGTCCCAAAACAGTTATGTTGAAGAGAACCTCTCAAGGCTTTGGTTTTACCCTGAGACACTTCATCGTTTATCCCCCAGAGTCTGCAATTCAGTTTTCATATAAGGTAAGAAGATTCCCATCTCCTGGGCTGTTCCCCCTTCTCACCTTCCCTTTTCCTCTTTTCTATCTTAAAATAAATGTTACATTTGCATTCTGAATCTTTTTTTTTAATGTATTTTTTAACCTATAACAAAAATGTTAGTTTCTGAAATACACTGATTCTAAACTCCCTGCCTATTTTTCAGTGACTTCTAGGATTCATTCTTCTCTTTGTGATATGTAATTTTCCCTACTATCTAGAAAGAGTGTATTCTTTGGGCAGACCATCGAAATTGTTGATGAAAGTTATGCTGGTGGTTACAGACATTTGCTAACTGTCGCATATATCATATGATCCTAAGTCAGAATTTTAAGACATGACTGACCAGAGTAAACCGTGTGAATATTCGTCAGTGAGAGTGTTCCTGTCTGAGAAGCAGCAGCTTGTGATTCTTAACTCCACTTGACATATGTAGCCACCATCCTTTACCACCCCTGTGTTAGCTCACTTCACCCACTTCACAGTGAGGCGAGTGACATTAGCCCCGTGTACCAGACATAGAAACTGAGCTAGGTCCTTTACTGAGCAAGTACAGTGGACTTGGAACTTGAACTTGACTATTGTGTGGATTAAGGGCAAGGAAAGATAATGTCCAGTGGGATCTAGAGAGCATGCTCTTCTTACTTTTTACATTTTGGTTTTTGAGGTGTAGTCTCACTCTGGCTCTGGCTAGCCTCAAATGCACAGAGACCTGCCTGCCTCTGTGTCCAGAGAGCTGAAATTAAAGGCATGCCACCACACCTCCCTTCATTCTCCATAAGTGCCTCAATGCCTCTTTCCAGGAAAATATATTGTCTGATAACCTTTTAAAGGCACCGGATATCTTTTATTCTATCTGGCTACTTTAAGATCTATTGATTAAGCCGGGCGTGGTGGCGCACACCTTTAATCCCACCACTTGGGAGGCAGAGGCAGGTGGATGACTGTGAGTTCGAGGCCAGCCTGGTCTACAGAGTGAGTCCAGGGCAGCCAGGGATATACAGAGAAACCCTGTCTCAAAAAACCAAAACCAAAACAAACAAGCAAACCCAAACATATATTAATCTAAAGCTCTGATAATATTACTTATACATCCGCCAGATACATGTTAGAGCTGTGTAATTTTTGTCTGTTTAGTTTAGATCCCAAAGAGCATATAGGTGATACAATTTTTATAAAATAATTTGCTCAACTCAGGTTAAAGAATACACCTGTATTAGAAAGTATTTATGGTGTCTAAAGAGTCTGGGTCTGATCCCAGCTCTGGCTCACAGTAGCTTTGTGACCTTGAATAAGTCAGTTGTCAGACAAAAGCAGTTCCTTGTCCACAGGAAACATTTGCAATGGGAACTGATGACAGTGATGTGCAGTACTGCAGTTTGGTGCCAGTATCCATGCAGATAGGTCTGTCTCTATATGCTTTCCATGGGAAGTATATTTTGGAATATTTTTCACTTTACTACTGAAATTTTATCAATTTACTCAAAGACCATGTGTATGTGTGTGTGTGTGTGTGTGTGTGTGTGTGTGTGTGTGTGTGTGTGTCTGTCTGTCTGTCTGTCTGTCTGTCTGTCTGAAGGGTAGACTGAGGGCCTTACACTGCACCACTGAATTCTACCCCCAGCCTCAAAATAATTTACAACAAGTTTTAGTGCTTTATAGTTTTTAGAAGTGTACGATTGATAACAGCAATGTCTATTATGTCACTTAGCTGGCAACCGATTAGGCTCAGAACAGAGCTTATAGCCAGAAGAAGAAAAACAACATTTGGGCAGCCAAAAATAAAGGTCAAGAGTTATGTAATAAATTACCAGCCTTCAGCCAAAGCTCCATTTTTGTTTCTGCTTTGCATGGTAGCTTTGATTCGGTCAAAGCTCAGCATATACTCGCTCATACTAGTTTTCATAGTAGTTTTTTAAAAGTAGCTTTTCTAATTTCTTAGCTAGGCATAGGCTGCATGGCAGAAGAGCCTAAATACACCAAACAGATGAACTCCCAAATTGAATACAAGCACTGGAATCTGTAGCAATAGCTCTGCGTCTTGTCCTAGTCCATGAAAGCTCTTTGACGGTGACTGCAGCACAGTAAATAGTGACCAGCCCTGTCTCTGTCTCTTCACCTGCTTCTCTGGTGCCTCTGCCTCACTGTCCCCGCTAGGTAGTCACACACCCTCATCATTTCCCACCTACGCTGCTGGTTTCTTTCCCTCACTTAGCTTCACTCGCAGCTTTTTATTTTTTGTTTTGAAAATTCCACCCTTCTGACAAAGGTACTGTTAGTAAGATTCTAATTGGTATATGTTTTAAATTCAACTTTGCTGTGATCAGCTAAGACTTTGCTGTTGGTGTTCAAATGTGTAATTTCTTTTATTTTGCAGGATGAAGAGAATGGAAACAGAGGAGGTATGCCATAAAGTCTTTATTTTTTCTCTAAAGGTTCCCCTGTTCAGTCACTGTTCTGAGAGTATTTTATTTTATTTTATTTATTTTATTTTTGAAGGTCAAGTATAGAGCAGTTTTTAGGTGTGAGAACCATGGGAGTTAAATATCCTTAGCTTGCTTGGTGAATCTCATCACTTGATTGCTCTGATTTGAGCTCTAATGCTTTCGGGGGTTTTATACAGGGCAGTTCTATAGTCACTGTAAGGCTTTGACTTAAGTCGTTTTTGTAAATTTAGCGGTCCCATCAGGGAGGCAGCATGGTGTATTTTATCAAGGCAGCTTTGGGCCCTTCTTGCACTAAGAAGGTCTCATCTCACTCTAAACTTAAATGCACTTAAGAAACGTCAGATATGCAGGCTGAAATGGGTTGTTTCTTAATAATTCAGATTTGGTTTTAACTTTCATTCAACTTTACATGCACTAAAATAGATTCTTAAAAACTATCTCTGGGGCTGGAGACACAGTTAAAAGTAGTTTCTGCTCTTGTGGAAAACCAGAGTTCAGCCCTCAGGACTCAGAGTGGCTCAGAGCTTCAGGTGTTTCCAACGCGAGGGATCTGGTGCATTCTTCCTACAGTGAACAAAAGTGGGACATTAATGTTGATAGGGTATTAGTGTATTAGCCACAGGGGTTTAATTTCTGTAAGCTTTCTACTAGTCCTGTTGGTTTTTGTTCTAGAATCCTGCTGTACATTTAGTTAGGAATCTTCCTTGGACTTCCTAGTCTTTATTTCTCTCCTTTGTTCTTGTTACATTGTGACTCCACCATTATTGAGAATCTGCCAGCGTCTGTCTTGTGGGACGTCAGCTTGGTTTTGTCTGATGCTTTCTCACCACCAGCGCAAGTTTAATGCGCTTTTGCCAATAATACCACATTTGCAGCAATTAAATTTAACATCATGTGAGATTTAGTAAATGTGTGAGTCTTCTGTTCCCATCAAGATATGATATAAAAATAAGCAATCCCTCATGATGGTGAGTTCTGGTGTGTTCTTTTATAACTCATTTGACCCTGGACAATTACTCAGAAACTTCTTGACAATAGAGAATTTTGCATTTTCTGAAGTTTCATGTCAAGAAGAACAATACGGAATATTCTTCCTGTGTCTTTTGCCTGATTTTTTAAAAATGTATTTGTGAGTACCAACAATAATATATATGTTTTTTTCTTAGTAACTTTGTTTCTATCCCACGTATAGTCCACAGCATTAGTAGATCTTTGTATTTTACCAACCTGCTTTGGGATCTTAAGAGTTGTCATGTTTAATTTCCTTCAGCACTGTCCAAGATAATCTGCAAGTATAGGTCAGGTAACATGGATCATAGGTGCCACCTGTGCACGATGGGCCACTCCTGTCACCCTCTGGTACCTATGAGGGCCGAGGATGAGTTCTAAATGCTCCTGGTGTGACTTAGTAGGGGTGGCTGGCAGAATACGCTCCAGTATGAGAAAAGGGCATTTGAGTTCTTTGTCATCTTCCTGTCATTCCTCAGGCCAAGAGGTTTGGCGCACAGCATCTAGGACACCACACCTGTTACAGGGGAAATGCACGCCTAATAAATACAGAAAAGGTTAGCAGAAGGGTGCGTGTAGCTGGCTATGTACCTGCCACAGTTTATGGAACTGATTGGATGTATATGCTTTGAATGGGAAGAATCAACGTAAACAGTTTGAGCGTCCAGGTCTTAGAGCAAAACCTTGGAGAGGAGCACTAACATGCAGATAGAGGGTCATCTGCTCAGTCCGTACCTACTCTTGTCAAGACGGGGCTTGTCCACGTACAGAAGAATACATGTTCTGTAGTAAGAAATAAGTTAATTTTTAAAAAAAGAACATGAAGTTAGATAGGAAATGGGGAATGGTTCTGGGAACAGTCTGGGAGGGGACAAATACGATCAAACCATAAGAAATTCTCAAAGAAGTGATACATTTGGGGTAAAAACATGTTGTGGATTGACAGAAGATCAAGTACCCGTCAGTGTGTGCTGCGGGTCCAGCACCATTATCAAAGATAAGCTGACCTTGCCTTTGAGCTTCCCACTAGCCAGAGAGTCAGGAAGGAAGAGGAATAGCGAGGGCTGTACGTCATCTGTAAAAAATACCTTCTTGTTTTCACTGAAGGCTGAGGCTGAGGCTGTCTCACATGCCCCTGTCCTGGAAAACATGGAGGATGCAATGGCAGCTTCAGCAGTGTTGCTCCAATGACTATTTTTCAGTGAATTCACATCCCCAGGATATAATTCCTTTAAAGGGTTTCTCAGGCAGGAGCACGTTGTGCCTCAGGCACACTGGAATGCCCGTGGGCAAGTTTGTTATCTCTGTGGTGCTGCTGCTATCCACAGGTAGGGGAGGGGCTGGGACTGTCTTATGTCTAAGAAGTAACCTAGAAAGTGTGGACCTTTTTGTCCCTCAGAAGAGTGTGGGAAGGAGTGAGAGCGCCCACAGAGGTTGGTCTCTGACACACTTGGAAAGAGGCGGATGGAGTGTGCCACTAGCACGCTCTTGAACACTTCATCCAGAGCAGACTTCAGAGTGTATGTTAGGGCTCTGCTCATCAGAGGATGAGGTAATAGTCCTCCTTGGCGGACAAAACAGCTGAAATAGCTCACTCAGATCACCTGGCGAGAGAGTGGCAGAGCCAGACTTGCAAAACAGTTATCTCAGCTACTCTGGGTTCATAGTTTTGTTTTTAAACTTGTATCTGTTGCCTTATTTTTAAGTATTCTTTCTCATTTCTTTAATTTTGTTTCAAAAGTGTTTCCACCTTTAAAAAATGTTCTAGCATTTAGGACCAAGAAGAATTAGGTAAATATAGAGTGTGTTTTGAAATGGACCCTCTGAAAGGGGGGGGAGGGAGGGAGGGAGAGAGAGAGAGAGAGAGAGAGAGAGAGAGAAATTGACCCTCTGAAGCTTGCACTGAGAAGGTTGAGATAAGGAAACATTTCATATCTGTGAATATCTGGAGATAAAAAGTTACATTCGGGTGAGGGGAGCCCTAAATTCCTACTAGAAGCAAACTTTTCTCACCATGACATTTTGAATAGCTGGCTATCTGTGGACCTAAAAACAAAGATTTCCTGAGTTGGAGAAGTGTCCTGGGCTCTGCCTGCCTGATAAGACTTCTGCCGTTCAGGACTGGGCCGCAGGCTGCTCCACAGAGCCTCCTAGCCCAGGCATAGGAATACTATTTATTTCAGCGAAACTAGTTATCCATTGGGGTGTGTTCTGTACAAAAAGAAACTTCCTGCTCTGGAACAGTTACTTATAGATGAGTGTTTTGAATGCACCCTCATCAGAGGCGGCTTGTGTACTGTTTACTGCTTTAATTCAGTGCAAAGTTAATGATTTTTTTTATTTCAGTCTTGTTTTCTTTTAAAATGTGTTTCCAAGACTGTTGAGATTGTGAAACTCTTCCATGTGAGTCTTGTTTGGTGTAATAGAATCCCAGCCTCCAGTGTGGTGATCAGAGTCAAAGTGTAGCATCACATGAGAAAAGATAACGGCCAGATTTGTATTACAATGCCTAAGAGACCCTGTGATAATGCCAAGATGCTGTAAAGCAATTAAAGGCTTCGCTTTGTATGTTTTCCTTTCGGCTATTTAGTGAAATCTCTTTTGGCATTTAATTTTCTAATAATTAAATTTATCCAGCTTTTATTTTTATGGATTTTTGGGGGGTGTTATTTTATGTTTAAAATTTTTATTTTACATTTTTTAGTTTTCTGTACAATGTGGTAATACAAGAGAAGACCATATAAATAGTATATTTTGGAGAGAATAGCTGCCGTGGACAATTGATATCATGTTGACACTCACTGTCCTTTAAAGTTCTAGAGTAAATAGTCATAACCACATGGGGCTAAGGCTGATTGTTGCTATTATTTCCCTGTCTTAGTTCCATTCTATTTCCGTTTTTTCCCCCTAGCATGTTAACAATGGAGCGGGGCACCTGGTAGTTGTGTAAACTGTCTCAGTTGTGGCATCTGTGACTGAATAGCTAGCTCTATGTACTAGCATGTTCCAGCATTGGCGAGACCCAGGATAGGCCAGATGCAGAGGAGGGAGTTGTTCTCTGGCACCAGCTGAGCCCTAGAGGAGACATACTTAGCTGGGGTTGTTTTGTTGTGTTGTTGTTGTTGTTTTGCTTTTAATTAATTTAACTGAGTGTATTAGTTAGTTGCATATGTCCCGTTAACTTTTAGTCCCGCTCAGTGGAACAGCTGTGCGTGTCTTAGTCTTAAGTGCACTCTAGGAAGTAGGACAGTGATGGTGACGTGGTAGATGGGCAGCAGTGGTGGTGACAGCACTGTTCTTAGGCTTAAGTCCTTAATCCTCACCGCGGCTTTCCAGGGTGGGTCCGGGTGTTGTCCCTAGTTCTAGGTGATGAAATTGAGATGTGGCATTTAAGTAAGCAGCAAGAGGTGGAGCAGTCGGCTTCTGGAGTTTGCTCCCGGTTCCTGCCCTGGCCTCTCAGGAGGGAGAGGGCTGTGCTCTCCTGGATTGCCTACACTGTTAGCGGGCACGTGTTGAGCTTCAGGAGCAGCTTTGGCTTGTGCAGAATAATAGCATTTTACACATGTCCTTTAATTCTCCACATCCTACAGTCTAGCTTTTGTTTGTTGAGCCTCTGCTTAAGAACAAGGCATATTTATTTGCCTCCATGTCTAAATTGGTTTTTCCTGTTGAGTCAGTTATATTGTTGATGTATGGAATTGTTTTCTGTCATTTTTATGAGATAATAAGGAAAGTCTGTGTAGTATGTATTAGCACTTAACTTTTATGGCTGGAATATTTCACATCTGCATCTATCTGTGTGCAAGCGCGCGCGCGCGCGCACACACACACATACACACACACACACACACACCGTTTATCCATTTACTCATTGATGGGCATTTGGACTTTTTCTTCCCTATGGCTGTTGTGGTTGGAGCCTATGAGTTTCAGTTGTTTTGGAAGAATTTTTAGGAGTGCAGTTGCTGGTCATACTGTTTTCTACTCAGCATTTCCATATTTCCAGGCAACGCAGGCGGGCCTTCATTTCTCTATATTCTCTCTAACAAGTATTCTTTTCTGTTTTTGTATTAGAGCCAACCTAATGAGTGTGAAGTAAGATCTCATTGTGGTTTTGACTTGCATTCCTTAACTGATTAAGTGCTTTAGATATCTTCCTTGTGTACATCTTGGCCATTTGTGTAACCTATTTGGAGAAATATCTGTTGATGTCCATTGCTCATTTTTGTTTAATTTTAAAGTATTATTTTATTTTTGTATGTATATGGGTATTTTGCCTGCATGTATGTCTGTGCACCATGTTTATTTTTACCTGGTACTTGAGGAAGTCAGAACAGGGTGGGACTGTCGTTACAGATGGTTGTAAGGTACCATGTCGGTACTTGGAAACAGGGCTATTAACCACCCAACTATCTCTCTGGCCCTTGTTGCCCATTTTTAAAATGAGCTTGTGTTTGTAATTCATTTGTAGTTCTTTATATGTGGATTCTACACTATCAATGCGTGGTTTGGATCTACTTTTCTCATTTTGTAGGCTTTATTTGTGTTTGAGATTTTTCTCCCCTCCCCCAACCCCCCCATATTTTAGAGGAGGGGTTAAAAGACACTCTCTCTCTCTCTCTCTCTCTCTCTCTCTCTCTCTCTCTCTCTCTCGTTTTTCAAGACAGGGTTTCTCTGTGTAGCCTTGGCTATCCTGGACTCGCTTTGTAGACCAGGCTGGTCTTGAACTCACAGCGATCTTCCTGCCTCTGCTTCCCAAGTGCTGGGATTAAAGGCGTGTGCTACCATGCCCGGTGAAGAAATTTCTCTTATTGCCCATGCTGTCACTTCATTCTCCTGATAATGAGCAATTGTTTTGGAGTAGTATTTAGTTCATCTACTTTTTATTTTGTTGCCCATTCTTTTGTTAAAAGCTTTCCAACGAGTGAAAAAAAAAAGCCAAGGACAGACGTAAACTCAGGTGAGCCAGGTTGAATTGGCTGGGAAGAAAACAAAGACTGTTTTCTGTGCTGCTTGTGGAAGCCATGGTTGTGCACTTGGCAAGTCCCCTAGATGGAACTGTGTCCTCAGCCCGAGGGAACACCGTATTCAGGTTATGCCGATGCTTATCTGGGAATATACATTTCTTAAACTGATTGAACCTTTCACTGAATGTATTTTATCTTAGTTGTAACTTATAGTTGCATCTCAATAGATGACTTAAAGAATATGTCGATTTGTTTAGTGTTGGACTGCTTTGAACAACATAGCTATGAACCTTCTTTGACCTGCTTTGAATCCAGAGGAATGCATATGTAGGCGTGGCACTGCTGAGTCATAGGAGCACACAGGTGCTGCCGGTGTGCACGCTAGCAGGAGTGAGCACCCCAGTCACTCTGGAGTGGCACTCTGCTGACTGCATGCTAGTCTTTTTTCAGATTTTGGTCATTGTAGTTGGTGTAGACAGTGGTATGGGTTATAGTTTTAATTTACATTTTCCAGAAGACAAAATTGATTACAAGTTCATTTAAATTATCTACTTCTAGGCATTCTTTAGTATTCCAAATGGGGAATTTGGTAGCTATGTAAATATAGTGCAGGTCCATTGACCTTGCCTCTCAAATTCTTACTTTGATGAGGTTCTTATTTTAATGCAGTCTGAATGAGTGATGCTTTGTTTTTAGTACTATGAGTTCTATTTAATAATTTTGCTGTATCTGTGGACATGCAGATACACCACTGTGTATCTTTTTTAAAAAATTTATTTATTATGTATATACTGCTTTGCCTGCATGCAATACCTGCAGGTCAGAAGAGGCACCAGATCTCATTATAGATGGTTGTGAGCCACCATGTAGGTGCTGAGAATTGAACTCAGGACCTTTGGAAGAGCAGCCAGTGCTCTTAACCTCTGAGCCATCTCTCCAGCCCCACGATACTGTGTATCTTTAAGATGCTGTTTTGTTTCATCAGTCACAATCAAAACTGCAGTTTGCCTATCATTATTATTTCGATGTGTGGTTTGAGACCAAGAAGAGTTTTTTCTTAGGCTATTTATTTTGATTTCCATGGGACTTAGTGTAAAGGCTATACCTTTGCGGTTACAATGTAGTGGAAACTTCCTTGCTTACAGTGTCACTCTCAGTGTTGGTGTGGCGTGAACTTTGCTTTACCCTGGGAGTTGGCTTGTCATTATATAGCTTCCAAACCAAGAATGTTTTTACATTATTAAAGTTTTGATTAAAAAGAAAAAAGGCCCAGCAGAGGTGGCGCATGCCTTTAATCCCAGCACTCAGGAGGCAGAGGCAGGTGGATCACTGTGAGTTCGAGGCCAGCTTGATCTACAAAGCGAGTTCAGGACAGCCAAGGCTACACAGAGAAACCTTGTCTCGGAAAAAAAAACAAAAAACAAAAAAACGAAAAAACAAAAACCAACAATAACCCCCCCCCCCCCCAAAAAAGGAAAAAAAGAAAAGACGACAGAAGACTGTAGGTATTTACAAAGCTCTAGATATTTATTATCTGGTTTTTCATAACACACATCATACGTGTTATTCTGTTCCATTGGTCTTTATGATTTTGAGGGACATGGTTTCTCAGTGGGGTCCTAGATGTCCTAGACCTCTGTAGATCAGCTCTGTAGACCAGGCTGTCTTCAGACTCACAGAGAACTACCTCCCTGCCCATTGGTCATTTTATTTGCATCAAGACAACACTGCTTTTGATTGTGGTGGCTTGGTAAGTGATTCTATCCTGTAATGTATCCTTAATTTGTTCAAGATGCCTTGCTTGGGCTGAGGTATAACTCAGTGCTTTGTCACTGATCCAGCATGCATGAGGCTCCAGATTGAACTTATGAAAAGAAAATGAAAGGAAAGGGGGGAAAAAAGAAAAAAGAAAAAAACTGGCTACTCAATTGCTAGAATTTGTATTGCCTATGTATTACTCTGGAGGGGTGTCTAGTGGTTAAGAACACTGACTGTTCTTTCACAAGACCTGAATTCAAATCCTAACACCTACATGGCAGCTGACAATTGTCTGTAACCCCAGAATCTGACATCCTCACACAGACATATATGCAGGCAAACCACCAATGACATAAAATAAAAAATAAATGATTAAAATAAAAAAGAAAGAAAGAAAGGAAATTATTAAAACAGAACAGAACAAAACAAATCAAAACGAACAAAAAAACTCACCTTGGCTTCAGGAGGCAGAGGCAGGTGCATCAGTAAGTTCAAGGCCAGCCTGGACTATAAGAGATCAGTGTCTACTCAGGACCCCTAAGACCAAGTTCTCATCACAAAGGAGGTTCATTTGCCCCAGAAGGACAGAGAGCAAGGAATAAGAGACCGAGACAGGGCAAGGAACAAAGGGGAAGGACGGCTCCAGATAGAGAGGAGACAGACATGGCCCTTAGGAAAATGGCAGTTTATGAAGGAAAAGAAAAACTCTGCGATTGGATGAGGTGTTTAATTTTAATTGGACATCTTAATTAGGTAAGCCAAAAGGGGCTTTTGATTGCTGGACTTCAATACTTTGATAGTTAGGCCTTGGTGGTCAGCCTCAGGAGGAGAAAGGGGCCCAAATAAGTGAATGGACCTCTGTGGTTAGCTTTAGGAGTATAATCTAACAGTTTTTAGCAAGGCAGAGGGAATGGGGAGAAGGGCAAGGCCTGCCAGAGCCATGTCTACCACTGTTGACCAGGCTAGAGACCCTTCATTGATCACATAGTGAGACTAGGAGAACCAAGGATGCACATTGAGACCCTATCTCAAACAAAACAAAGCAAGCAGGCAGGCAAACAAGCAAACAAACAACCCCTAAAACAAAACAAAAAAAAAAACCCTTGCCATGTTGAATCTTGTAGTGTGTGTCTCAGATTAATTGCTCTGCGTCTTTTGGGATAACCCTTTGATTTTTCTTGGTTCATCTTTTGATACGGTGACTATATAATGATTGGAGTTTTCGATGTTAAACCAACCTTGTATTACTGAACCAAACCAAGCTTGTTTGTACTGTGTGCTCACCGTCAGCCCTGTCTGGTTCTTCCTTCTCTACGCAGTGACTGTGTATTGGGTTCAGCAGACAGAGAGCAGTGGCAGCTCGTAAGAGTCAGCAGGGGAAATGATTATCACGGACAGATGACTGAAGAGGAGTGGGGCAAGATGGAGTGGTTTGGATCTGGAAAAGGTGAAGGAAAGATTTGTTAGTAAAAGCCTCAGACTGCAGTCTGTATCTGAGGAAGACTCAGGGCAGTGGGCAGTGGAGGAGGAGAACCTCGCTTTGGGTAGCAGTGGGGACATGCAGCTTAGTGTGGACATGGCGGTGTTCAGATGGTTGGCGAGTGGCTACCTGCAGAAGGTTCTCAGAGGGATGCTGGCACAGTAGCCTCCTCCACAGGCTGGGCTCTCGGGCTCCATCCCAGCTGATGGCATTTGATGCTCTGCATCCTGCCTGCCTGTTGGCTGGGCCTGAACACCTTGCTTCTCTCGCAGCCCTGGGCTCTGTGAAGCTCTTTACCTTGTCTAGCTTTCCTGTTGCTGCCCCTGTGAGAAGCAGTTGACCGTGAAGCCCGCTTCACTATACATAGTTAGAAACCTTTGTTTATAGCTAATGGACATTTTTACTTTTTGTTTATCTTTTAAAATTTTATTTTGTTTTATGTGTATGAGTATTTTGCCTACATGCATTTCTCTATACACCACTTTCATGCCTGGTATGCATATTGGCCAGGAGAGGGTATTGGAACACCTGTCATGTTGCTGTGACCTCTTAATGCAATTCCTAATGCTGCAACCCTTTACTACACTTCCTCATGATGTGGTGACCCTCAGAGCTGTACAGTTATTTTTGATGATACTTCATAACTATAAATTTGCTACTATTATGAATTGTAGTGTAAATATCTGATATGCAGGATATCTGATATACAACCCCTGTGAAAGGGGTTGTGACCCACAGGTTGAGAACCCTTGCCCTGGAACTGGAGTTATAATGGTTGTCAGTTGTCACATAGGTCTAGAGGATTGAACCGCTGTCCTCGGGAAGAGGAGCCAGGGTTCTTAACTGTTAAGTTATCTCTCCAGCCCCTTATTTAATCTTTGTTGTAAGAATTTTGATTCAGATGTTCTTATGAATTCATGTTTTGAGATTAAAGCCATTTCTCCTTCATACTTTCTACTTGATAAGTTAATATATTTTCATTCTTTAATATTTAGCTTGGAAACTCTACTTATCTCCATACTGCCTGCATATGATGGCTGTGCTGTGTTGAGATTCAGTTCTTATTTAATGAAATGCTTTGCCTCCCTTTTTGTTTCGTATATTCTTCAGTAATCTTGGAGACACAACTTTCCTCTTATTTGACTTACCTTTTTGGCAGCGTGCGTGCGTGCGCGCGCGCGCGCGCGCGCACACACACACACACACACACACACACACACACTGTTATTGTTTTTCTCCGTACCCCTAATTCTCAGCCATTTTACTACAGTGAGCGTAGCTGAGGGCTCTCATGTTGGGTGGAGTCGATGGAGCTTCTGTGACTGTGGACAGTCCTCCTCAAGTCTCATCTCTGTCTATGTTTTTTTTTTCCTGGGGATTCAATTAAATATTTTCATTTTAAAAAATAACTACATTTTCATATTTTTGCTTAAAATAAAGAAGCTAATGGAAAGGTGATAGCTAGCCCCAGTTCTTTGAAGAGCTCTTTTGTAGGTAATGTTTCCCAGGTATTAAGAGAGAGAAGACATGCTCATTAGTAAGACACTGGAAAATCCCTGCTCACAGAGACAGTCTGGTGAACGCTCATGTCTGTGCTGAGATAGGTGAAAATTCCTGCCTCCTGATTTACCAGTTCAGAGAAACTATGGCGCTAGCACAAGATCAATACTGGGAAATGAGAAGCAAAAGCTAGTCATTAGATTATGCAAAGCAAACTGCCTAGTTGTTCAGAATGGGCTTCCCCTCTTCCCTCCCTCTGTGCTCGCCCTCCCCACCCCTCCCCACCTCCAGGTCCCCCATAGACTCAGGATCTCTTTGTGTTGACTTGGCTGCTCTTGAACTCTGGGGCTCAAATGGTTCTACTGTCTCAGCCTCCCCAGTCAGGCACTGGCTACAAATCCACCCACTTAGCTATCAGCATGGTTTTGAAATGATTTCTATGTATTCTTCCCAGAGTAAAGATTATGAAGGCTAGGAAACACCTTATGGCTGAATTTTCAGTGAGTAGGTGCCTGGCACACAGTAGGGGCTTATGTGCACCTGTGGCCATTCAGTAAAGGAAAGGACACTGACACCTGTTGCCGTGGCTACCATGGTGCTTCCTATGAGACTGTTACCCATGATGTAGAGTTTGGTATGTCAGTCTGTGTTTGCTACTGGGTGGAGAAAACTAGTTCTGTGGCTCCCTTCTCCTGCCCCATAGTCCCTGTAGTGCAAGGTGAATGGTATGTAGGGATTTAGAAACCATATTTTAATAAGTATGTGTATTGAGAAAATAACAAAATTAGGGAGCTCTTGGACTTACATAGAAACTCACACTCTGTAAAATAAACTGGCAGGTGAAAAGTTTAAAAGGAAACCTTGATATCACTTAAAAACAATGAATGATAGTCTATAGTGAAAGGAATTGAGCTGGATTGAAACAGATGTCAGAAATCTACTTTTTAGGAGTAGACTTTAAGATCTGAAAAACATAATACATGAAGTTAACTTGGTCAAGAAATTAGGTACAATTTCAAAGTCTGTTTAAGAGTTCTAAGTACTTTATTAAATGTGAAAGAAGCTTCAGAGAGTACTGACCCACAGTGTTCGTCAGAGGTGTGTAATTGTAAAAGAATTAGAGAGAGATTCACTTTAGTGTGTGAGCACTATCTGAGGCCTGGTTCTGAGCTCTGTGGAGACTTTGTCTTAGGAATGTTGCGTGGGCAGCCCTGTAGTGGGGTGATTTTAAGCTGTCTTTTCCTAGTTGCTCCATAACTTGTGGCCCTGATTACAGGCACCACCCTGCTGGATTGCCCCGTTTCCAGCTAGCCTGCACAGAAAGTATGTGATTCCTAACTTAATAAAAGTTAATTGTGGGGATTTCAGCTCCTGCTTTTGATGTTCATGGGATACCTTCCTCTGTGGCATAAAAACAGAACAGAAATATTTGCAGCTAAAAGCTGAGTGCATTAAACTAAGAAGCATGTTTCTTGTTTGTTCATTCACTCAGCAAACATCTGTTCGGTCTGTACCATGAGCCAGACAGTAAGCTGATTGCATGGAAGGAAGCAACGTGGCCTCTACCCTCACTTCCCTCAGAGTGTTGATCAAATGTCACCTGATACAGTGGACTTCCTGGACTGTTTAATATAAACAGCCCTGCCGTTCACACTCACTTTCCTTCTCTCTCTGTAGTGTTCTCTGTAACATCACCTTACACTAAAGCCTTCCCCCCACCCCCAGTTGACAGATAGGGCAAAGATTTTTGGTTCTCCTCCTCCTCCTCCTCCTCCTCCTCCTCCACCTCCAAATAGTTTCTGCCATCCATTTAACATATATTAGAAATATATAGACCCACAAATTCACAGACATGACACTCTGATTTTAAAGCATAGAAACAAAAGTTATGTTCAGTTGTTATAGGATTGTGGGAAAGGAAATCATTTTACTGCCAGGGAAGGGTTCGCAGGACATTCATTAGACTGTTGATGAACAGAAGGGGAAGGCAGCATGCCAGGAGAGACTTCTGAGACATGGCAAGTAATGGGTGCAGGGCAGGGTAGACTGTATCTTACTAGTTGTGGGTTACTGACATGTGGAGAGTCACGCTTAGCTTTTCCAGGTGACTGAATAGATGAACACTCCACTCATCAAAGGAGGCTGGAGGGAGAAGCAGGTCCCTGTCCCCAGCGAGCAGGGTTCAGTTTGGGAGAAGGTGCTTTTCCGATGCTGCTAGAATCTCCTCTGGAGTTCTTAGGTAGAGGAATGGCCACTTAGCAGGCCTCAGCAGATATGCTGGAATAGGTCCTGGTGTTAAAAAAAGAAAAGAAAAAGAAAAAAAAAAATCCAGAGAGCATAGAGACACAGGTATAGGCGGGACCAGGGGAGATAATGTGGCCAGAGAAAGACAAATCAAAAGACTAAGGACAGCAGAGTCTGTGCTTTGTTGGTAAGTAGGTGGTGCCAGTAAGAAACTTGATTTGTAGTAGAGGATGCCTTAAGATGGCGACCAAAAAATACCTTCTGACAAATAGAAAGTTTTGGGAAAAAAAATTATTGAAGTTACAGAGAACAGTAGAGTTGACAGGCGGATGAGGAAAGCAGGCATTCAAGAGCTGGGACATGCTCAGGGACAGTAGTGGATGGTGGTGAGTTTGTTTGTCTGTCCTGGGGATGTCTGTTCCTACAGAAAACTCCGCAACACAAGGGTGTAGGGACGAGCCCTGGTGAGGATGTACCCTAGGAGAGAGGCACGCAGGCCCCGACAGCCAAGTGGAAGAAAGAGGAGGGAACGTCTGGGAGATGCTGTAGGGGTGACAGAAATAAGTGTGTGGGAAGCTCTAGCTATGGATCAAGGCCCCGACGAAGGCTGTGAGGACTAAATCTTTACATGAGATAGGACACAGGAGAAAAACCCCTCAAATGAAAACCAAGCATGGGGGGGGTGGGGGCGTGTCGGGGAGAAGAGCTCCAGAAGTGCAGAGAAACAGATCCAGTGTGACCTGCACTGCAGGGAGCGCAGGTTAAAGTTACCCGAAGTCTAAGAGCTGCTTCAAGGGACAGGCGTTGAAACGCAGCAAGAGCCCTTTCCTGAGCATCGGCAGGAACCTGTTGAACTTAGAAAGTAACTCACTATGTCAGTTAGATCCATTTGGCTGCACTAACAGGCTGGGTTGCTGTGTGGTTGGCATTCTCTGTAGTTAGATCAGCAAATTGTATGCTTTGAAAGGTCACTGGGGAAAGGAGGTTGGTGCTGCCGGTAAGTTTTGGTGAAGTGTGGGTCCATAGGTGATCTTAGAAGGAGCTTTTGAGGGAGGCTGGTAGCTCTGATGAGTAGAGAGTGCACAAAGGAAGGTCTGGGCAAGACTGAGGAGCAAGCTTACTAATGGGTCAAGGGGTTGAGCAGTGGCAAATTCAGAGATGGGAGGTTGTTGCTTATGATTTAAGAGTATTGTAGCAAGTTTGTCTGGGTTGTCAGAGAGATTATAGCCCAGCACAGCAAGAACAACAACGGCTGTGACTCTTAGACATGACACATGATTTATGAAAACTCCTAAAACTTAAGGGAGAACACTCACAATGTGTGAACTTCAAGTACTCTGGAAGGCAGTCATGGGACGGTTTGTTGAAGGGAATCAACCTGAGGTTGGGGAGGTATTTGTTGGATGATAAATTGCTCCCACAGTTTCTGCTTGGCTACAGCACTGAAACTTTTTGAATCACGCCTGCCACCTAGTGGTGATACACTCATACTGCTCTCTGTTGCCCGCCCTGCCCCTGCACTGATTCACTCCTGACACCTAGTGGTTGTACCCTAACACTGCTCACTGTTGCCCGCCCTCAGAAGTGCTTAAGGCTGTTTTTACTGTTGGCATTTTCCAGGGTGACATTTTGAATTAGACATATGGTATTTATTGGGCATCTGTTACATGCCAGGAACCATTCTGTGTACTTGAGATTTTCATGTGGCACTTTTTCTTTTCTATAAACTCACAGAATTTGAATATATAGCTTTAAAAACACCTATAAATGCACTTACTTTGAGTATACAGCTGAACAGATCCACCATAAATTCACTGAATTTGAATATACAGCTGAACAGATCTATTATAAACTCCCTGAATTGGAATATATCGCTGAGATCGACTATAAACTCACTGAATTTTAATATATAGCCAACCCGATCCACAGGAATCAGAAACTTGCTTATAAACATAACATGGGGTTGTCTTGTGATTGGTGTCATGGCTTTGAGGTCTGTGGCACTCCTTAATGTTAAGCAGATATTTAAGGTGATAAAAGATTGTGGTGTGTGCTCAGCTTATGTGAGAAGCCACATCGTGCAGAGACGCCGTACTACAGAGACCCATTAAGGTGCTCTCCTTTTGCCTGTAAGTTAACACTACAGCTCTTACCTCTTAACTATGCCTGACGAAGGATTTATAGTATTTGTGAATTAACTGACACCTGAGATTTAACTGAAAAAGCCTTAAGAGGATGTGAGTGGGCTTAAACGAAACAAGATGTCCCTGGTTCTTTAGGTAGGATCCTGTGGTTCATGCTGTTAGCTTCTCTGGTTCCCAGTGTATGAAACATTAGCATGAGCAGCTTCAAACATAGTTTGCTTTTTAAAGTTCTAAACAGATGTCCTTATTTCACTTTATTACTTAAAGGCCAGGTTGCAAAAGGGGAGTATATATTTGTTTATAGTATATGTAATTGTGATTGAAACACGACAGGTCACACCTGGACCCCGTTCAGAGATTATTATAACCTGAGATCAGGAACTCTTAAAGTTGTCAGATCTGCAGATTGGGAGATAAGACTTGACTGTTCCAACAAGTGTTATGAAAATGAGTGTGTCCTGAGTAGAATGTGGAGATGTGAAAAATTACATCCTCCCCTGCCCCTCGCCCCCGTGTTGGTTTGCCCTTACCACAAAAGAAAAAAAGAAAGAAAAAAAAGAGGCTTATAATCAGCAATAGTATTTTAATGTTTGATTACATAATACATGTGTATTTTAAACATTAGGCAGTGTGTCTCTGTTAGGGTCTTAAGATTAAGATGGCTTCTTTAGCTGGATGTGGTAACCAGCTGTAATGCCAGCTCTTGAGAGTCTGAGACAGGAGAGTTGCTGTAAGTTGGAGACCAGCCTGCTGGTGCGTTCCTGGTCAGCCTGAGCTGTGGAGTAGAGCCAGCAATGAAGCACGGTGCCTCACCCACTGCTTTCAAAGCCTGTGGCTGTATGAGCAGCAGCAGGCGTCCGTTAGACCCTGTTTTGTTGTTGTTGTTTTGTTTTGTTTTTGAGGACGCTTCATACTGTTTTTGGTAAAATGGTTGATGTGTTGGTTAGTTTTATGTCAACTTGACACATGCTAGAGCCATCTGGGAAGAGGGACTCGTCCTCCTCTTTTTTGGTCAGTGTGTAAGACTTTCATTCATTGATCAATAATCTGCTGTGATCTATTAGTCTTAACTAATTTATATATATATATATATATATACACACACATATGCATGTATATGTACAAATTACAAACAATTCATTATTTTCATTATTCATGATATTATTATATACATGCATATATACAAATTATATATAAAAGTTATTCATTATTTGCATTTATCTGAGTTTTAAGAAACAACCAAGTAAAGAAGTTTTTGTTTTTGTTTTTTTGTTTTTTTTGGTTTTTCGAGACAAGGTTTCTCTGTGTTGCCTTGGCTGTCCTGGACCCGATTTGTAGACCAGGCTGGCCTTGAACTCACAACGATCCACCTGCCTCTGCCTCCTGAGTGCTGGGATTATAGGCGTGCGCCACCACGCCTGGCATTTTTGAAGTTTATATTTCAATAGGGTCAGATAATCGCAGACATGACCGTTCCTTGAAAGGACAACTAGTGATCTCTTTTGTAAATTCCTAGTCTTAAATTTTCTTTATAGCTAAAAAAACTATGTGAAGAAAATGAGTACACAAAAAGAATTTACATTTTTTATAAACTAAACTATAAATATTACTTCTATTTTTTATTTGTTTTGAGATTATAATATAATCACATCATTTCCCCTTTCCCTTTCTCCCCTTCAGCGTCTCCTGTACACCCGACTCCCTGCTCTCCCTCAAATTCATGGCTTCTTTTTCTTTGGTAGCAGTTGTTGTCGTTGTTTTGGTGTGTTTGAGTGTGTGTTTGTGTGTGTGTGTGTGTGTGTGTGTGTGTATTTCTTTCTAATATAAATACAACCTGCCAAGCCCCTCGGTGTTACTTGTTCGTGTGTGTTTTCAATACAGACCTTTTGGAATTGCATAGCCAGCTGGGGCCCCTTGGCTGGGGAAACCTGGTTCTCCCACTCTCAGGATTCCTTAGTTGCCTGTAACTCTTGGTCTGCAGTTGAGGACTCGTGAGTTTTCCCCCTTCCGTGTTAGCACATCTGTTGGTGTTGTCCTCAGTCTGCTCAGGTTTAGGTGTTCATGCTAGTGAGGCTTCATGGGTGTGGCTTCTCTGACATTCCTAGGAGACAGGGTCTCACAGCGAACATCCTGTTCCCTGGCTCCTAACAGTCTTTCTGCCCTTCTTCGGCAGTGATCCTTAGCCTATGTGTAGGAGTAGGTTTGCAGATGTATCCTTTGGAACAGAGCCTCACAGATCTGCATTTTGATCAGCTTTAGTTTTCTGTAATGATCTCCATCTGTTGCAAAGAGAAATTTCCTTGATGAAGAATGAGGACTACCCTTATCTGTGGATATAAGGATAAATGTTTAAAATGTAGTTAGGGATGATGCCGACTTAGTAAGGTGGCAGACAATAGATTCTCCTCCTAGATCCATGATTTCACTGGCTACAGGTAGGTGGATAGATTTCTAGTACCAGGCGTGACTTCCAGCTTGTTGAGTTGGCCTTATGTCCAGTTACAGAGCTGCTGGTTCCTGCCACGGTATGCGTGCGGCTGTTACACCCTTAGCATTACCATGCCATGCTGGCTGCTGTGGCTTATGAGCATCATACGTAGCTGGGAGGACTGTTGGTTAGCTCTCCCCTTTGGAAGCTTGTATGACACCTTTTGGTATCATGAGTGCTAGTCCTCAGGGAGGAGGCATTGAGGTCAGGTCCTGCCCAGGTCTTCTGGGTATTGTGGGTGAAGTGTGTGGTGTCTTAGCAATTAGGGATTTGCCTCTCACCTCTGGGAGGCAACCAGGGGCAACAGCTCTAGCCTATAATGTTTTGGGACTCTCTTGACCAGCAACTCAGAAGAAGGCTTCTCATGCCTTCCTGGTTTTGTTAAATAGTCTATGGCTTTTGAGAAGAGCATTATCAGCCCAGCTGGCATAATTTCATTTAAACAATGTGTGTGTGTGTGTGTGTGTGTGTGTGTGTGTGTGTGTGTGTGTGTGTGTGTGTATTTTAGGTAAATAATAGTATGATTTCTAATGATGTTTTCAGACATCCTTACTGTTATTTTACCTTCCTCCCCCCTGTGTTTATCTCACACTTTCCTTCCTTAACACCTTCCCACAGTTTTCCACATCCCCCTGTTGGAAGAGGGACTGTTAATTGAGAAAATTCCTCCATAATGTCAATTCTGCCTGGCGTTTTTTCGATTAATGGTTGATGTGGGAGATCCCATCCCACTGTGGATGGTGACCATCTTGGAGTTGAGTTGTATATGAAAGCAGCCGAGGGAGACAGTGAGCAAGCCTGTCAGCAGCACTCCTCCTTGAGTTCTGCCCCGACTTTCTACAGTGGTAAGAGTATGACCTGGTAGCAAAGAGTGACCTGAGCACTGTAAGCTGAACTAAACCCTCTCCTTCCAGGTTGCTTTTGGCCATGGTGTTTTATCACGGCAGTAGAAACCCTTAGACAACAGGATGACTGCGCAGTGCCACCGGCAGTGACCAGGACTTCCTTTTCTCCGGGTCCTTGCCAGCATTTGCTACCTTTGTCTTTCTCATGGTAGCCACTGTGCCTGGGATGAGGTTCTAGCCCACTGTGGTTTTGATCTACATTTCTCTGCTATTTAGTATTATGGAACACATTTTTTTTTTTCACTATGTGTTGACCACTGTTTGTCTGCTGAGAAGTGTCTATTTATAATCTGTTGCCCATTTTTAAATGGGTTGATTTTCTTTTTTCGCTACTGAATTTTTATAGTTAATATTTTGATTATGGACTTTTCCCCCCAGATGTAGAATTTGCAGTATTTTCTCATTCTGTGGGATATTTCTTGACTTCAATGATAATTTCTAACTATTCTATGCAGAATCTTTTTAGTGTGATATAATCCTACTTATTTGCTTTGGTTTGCTGTGTTTCTGGGGCAATGTGAACATGAGGGGGGGAGGGAGGGAAAGAGGGAGGGAGAGAGGGAGGAAGGGAGGGGAGAGAGAGGGAGGGATGCACACGAGCGTGGCACAGGCGTGCGTGCATACATAACAATACGTGGCTTTCAGTCTGTCTGTAGGTACATTTACATGGTTCTGGAACAATGGGACTTCCTGGCTGCAGATAAGTTACTCTGTGGCTCCTTCAGGGTCCTTTTCATAAATGGCATAGGTCAAAAGTTATTTCCTTATAATCTGTTGGCTCTGTGTATTTTATACTTAAAAATTTTTAGGAAATTAAATGCTGCAGGTGATTTCACCTTTAGCGTTCTTCAAAGAATTTTGTTACAGGTTGGAATCATCTATCTTGACTCTGGAGATGTCACACTTTAGTCTAAGCATCAGTCTCTTTGGAGATGGGAATCTAGTTCACAACAGTGACAGTGGAACATTTTGTGCCTGTACCTTTTATGCCTTCTCTTTCATTTCTGTTTTTATTTTTACTTTTAGTTTTTGGACTGTGCTCTTCAGCTTCCTTTTAATGTGACAGTTGAGTTTAATGGATATTTTCTCACCTAGTGTGTTCTGATTTCCTTCTGGGATGCAAATTTGATGTCCTCTAATGGGGCTTATCTCGATCTGTGTGAAAATCTTGTCTATAAACTTGGTTTACAATAGAATGAACATAGTCATATAGATTAAATGCCTTTTTGTTAATTCCCACTGCAGCTTTGTCAGATAGGCATAGTTACTGTTGTTACCTGTTGTAGAAAATATAAATTACTAATAATGTTTATTGTTTGTTTGTTTCTTTGAGACGAGTTTTCTCTGTGTAGCTTTGGCTGTCCTTGACTTTTTAGACCAGGCTTGCTTCGAATTCACAGAGACCCATCTGCCTCTGCCTTCCCAAGTGCTGGGATTATAGGTGTGCGCACCATGCAGAGCTATAATGCTTATTATTAAAAGCCTATAATTATTATGGTTATTTTATTTAACCAGCTGTCAACCAATAAAAGACACAGACACCTGATTGATTTTTAATAAGCTGTATATTACCTGGGCAGATATTAACCTTATAAACTATGCTTTATCTCCCAACATCCTATGCCAATTGCTCTGGCATATCTGGGCTACCTCCATCCATATGCCATAAATGCGTGCACTTGGTTTTCATCTGCTTCCTCCATCCACATCAACCCAGCCACATGGTTCTCTCCACGCTAACCCACAGAGGTCTCACTCCCTTCCTCTCTCCCGTTCCAGTGATCTTCTTCCTTCTCCAAGTGTGCGAACCTTGGCCACACCTACCTAACTTCCTCCCTGCTCAGGTGTGTAGGCAGCTTTATTTGGCCAATCAGGGATAATTTTGGAGACAAGATTACACAGTATCATTTTGGTATAAGTGAGGGACTGCTTCTACAAAAGTCACTTTTCTAGGAGGGGGCGAAGCAATTAACATCTGAATCCAGAGCCCCAGAGTATGCTGTGACAGTTACCCCTTCACAGATGAGCAGCTAGCACACACAAACACGTTATGTAAAATCATTTGGAGATAACAATTGCCAGGGAGAGTAAAGAGTGCTCAGTTAAATTTTATTTTCATACCCATGCATAATAAATAAACAATTAAACCATGTATGAAGTTTAGCCTCTTGTTTGGAGAGTAAATGGTAAAGGTGGGGTTTCAAAGCATATGCTCTGACTGTAGGGCCTAAGATTTTTCTTAAATACTTCATTATGCTGGACTCAGAATCAAACTCCTCTGGACATTCAGTATTGGATGGCACCCTTTACCAGTTTATTACTAATTCTTTTTACTTAAGCTGCAACTGATAAAGTTATGTAAAGTTTATGTGCTCTCCGATTTTAAATGCACTCCTGAGCTTTGAGTCGGTTCCTCTTGTGCTTCTCATGCCTTTTTGTTCAAGCTTGGTCACTTTGGTTAGCCTTTGGCAGCCATGTAAGCTTCATTCATTTGCTTATTTTTTTTTTTCAAAGACAAAGATTTAGTTACATGGATATGCTACAAGTAAGTCTTTTGAGAAGGTTAATGGAAAGACACTTGAGTAAGATACTTGACCTTTAAAACATGTTGTATGTGTTTTCAAAAAGTCAAGGGATGGTCAAGTATAGGTAGGGAAATGAAGGTGACTTTCTAAGAATCACCAAGGCATCTGTCTGGCAGCGGAGAAATACTTCTCCCTCTTGGATTATTACAATTTATGATTGGGTTTTGTGAGTTTTTGTCTTGTTTTGTTTTTGTATATCCAGAAATGGACCTACAAGAACTAATGACCTATGAGATTGAATGACATTTTATTTACTTATTCTCTTATTTTTGTTTATTTTGTGTGTGTTGTGTATACATGTGTGTACATGTGTGGATGTGGGTGCCATCCTCTATCACTTTCTACCTTTGTTTTCTGAGACAGATACCACATTGAACCTGGAGCTCACATTTACAGCTAGGCTAGCCACCCATGAGCCCCTGAGAGCTACTTGTCTAGGTTGGTTATAAGTGTGTGGTCATGCTTGCCTTTTCCCATGGGTGGTGGAGATCCAAACTCAGGTCCTCATTACAGCAAAAAGCCCTCTACCCACTGAGCAATCTTCCCACCATCCATCCATCCTTCCATCTATTCATCCACCATTCCATTCATCCATCCATCCATCCATCCATCCATCCATCCATCCATCCATCCATCCATCTCTCTGAGACAAGGCTTTGCTCTGTAGTTAGGCTGGCCTCAAACTCAAGATCCTACTCTCCACCTCCAAAGGGTTTAAATTACAGTTATACATCACAATGCCTGGATTGATATACACTTTAAATTTGATACATTTGAGTTCAAGTTCAAATAGAATTTCAGACTCTGTCTCCCCCCCCCCCCCCCCCCCCGTGTGTTTGTGTGTGCACTACTAAAATTAATGAGTCAACCGTTTAACTCAATATAAAGCCAGAGTATAGAAATTGAAGAAGAGTAAGATTCTTCCTGAGACTTGCTTATGGTTAAGGAATGCTTGAGAAGCAGTTTTCTTTTCTTTTCTTTCTTTCTTTCTTTCTTTCTTTCTTTCTTTTTCTTTTCTTTTTTTATTATTTATTGGAGACAAGGTTTCTCTGTGTAGCTTTGGCTATCCTGGACTTGCTTTGTAGACCAGGCTGGCCTCGAACTCACAGCGATCCGCCTGCCTCTGCCTCCCGAGTGCTGGGATTAAAGGTGTGCGCCACCATGCCTGGCTCAGTTTTTTTCTTAAAAAAGAGGAATTAGAGTAGACACAAGCAGAATTTAGGAGAAAGTCCATCAACACTAATGAAAATCCCAGCATCCGTGACACTGTGCCTACCTCCATGGCTTCAGACATCCTGTGATAACAGACTTGTCAGTAGAGGATTGACTGACTACAAGAGAAGCCATTGCAAAAGTAGTATTTCCTTTGGAGACATTAGGACCACATTATTTTGTATATCCTCTGCGTAAGTGAACTTTTCTACCAGAAGTTATAGGTGTCACCACATTGCTACTCCACTAATAATAATAATAATAATAATAATAATAATAATAACAACAACAACTTCATTATTTTGTAGAATGTATCAATAGTCATTTGCATTTAATATATATTTGTAGCAAGTTCTTTTATTTATTTATTTTAATGTTTTATTGTTTTATTTTGTGTGTCTGTGTGCATATGTGTCTAGTGCCCAAGGAGGCTAGAAGAAGGTGTTGGGTTCTCTGGTACTGGAGTTACAGATGGTGATAAGTCTCTATGTGGGTGCTGGGACTTGAACCAGGGTCCTTTGGAAGATTAGTCAGTGCTCTTAATTGCTGAGCCATCTTTCCAGCCTCTGTATTTTATGCTTTCAAATGAGACAAACGAGGGGGTCATCAATAAATGTTTTGTATTCTATAAGCCTTCCTGTGAAAGCAGTGTCTTGATAAGACATTAATCTTCACATCTTTAGATATAAGTGTTTGTCCTTTAAAGCCAGCCTGATCTAGCCTGATTACCTTCTTTATTAGAATTCAGTGTTTGCACATTGAACAAGGAAATTGAAATATACTTTATTTTTCTTATAAATTTCAGCTGTGCATCACATAAAATAGCAGTACATTATGAAAAGATGTGTCCTTAGGTGATTTTTGTCACTGAGTTAGTATTGCAGTGTGTATTTACACAGA
Source organism: Acomys percivali (assembly GCA_907169655.1). NCBI lineage: Eukaryota > Metazoa > Chordata > Mammalia > Rodentia > Muridae > Acomys > Acomys percivali. The sequence goes on along the minus strand of OU015749.1, from coordinate 22,537,270 downwards.
CCTAGATGGGGATATATTTCATTGGCAAAGCTCTCACTTAAAATGCAAGTTCTAGGTTCCATCCTAGCACTGAAAAGAAAAACAATCAAATAACAAACAGAGCTAAAAATGTGTCTAGATAGCATGACCTTTACACACCTAATGCTGTGTGGTACAGCTCTCATGGTATATGGTTTGCCATTGGCAAAATAGTGTTCTGTAGCTCATGACTGTAATTATAAGTGGGCTTGTATCAGTGAGGCTTGACAAATGGATTAATGTCGGTTACTGAGAATGCAACATTTGAATCCATTCCTGGCCACAAATCTCTCCTCCGCCTCTGCCTCTGCCAATAGCTTAGTTTCATTCTTGCTCAGTCAGATGACAGTCCTTGGATCACATTGCCCGTCTGCAAAGCTTGTGAGAGTTAAAGTAAGCAATACATCTAGTCATCAACTCAGTAATTGCTTATGATATGCTGACCGCCATTCTAGGATAGCAGGGAAAACGATACACTTCTTTCCTGTTAGCTTCACGGAGGCACACACAGCAAATGAGTAAGCAAATAAGAACAAAATTTTTGTAGTAATACTTTTTGTGAGCACAAATAAGAGCAGAAAATTTCAAGTGAGAAAGGAAATTGAACCCTTGCCAACCAATTTATCAAACATAAATAGTTGCTTCTGTGTGAGCGTGGCTTGGGTGGTTGAGTGATCAGTCACTGCTTTAGAGAGAGATTACAGAGCTGGGTCTAAACAGGAGTGGCCGAGTGATGGCTTGTTATTAAGAAATGACAAACGTCTTCTGAGCCTCCTTTGTGCATATACAACAGTATTCAGTTCCATGTAGCAATAATGGAAGCGTCTCACATGTGGCACCCTCTCCCAGTGTTGCTATTTAATAAATAGCATTAGATTAACCTATGCATGTATGTACCTTGTTATTAAGCTACATTCTTCTTTAAATGTCTGTGTCTTCTATGAGAGTCTGGAGCCAGTTCACAGATCCATATTCCTCCTCCTCCTCCTCTTCCTCCTCCTTCCCCTCCTCCCCCTCCCTTTCCTCCTCCAACCTTAATGTGCATCGGTGTTTTCCGTGTGTGTGTGTGTGTGTGTGTGTGTGTGTGTGTGTGTGTGTGTGTGTGTGTGTGTGAGAGAGAGAGAGAGAGAGAGAGAGAGAGAGAGAGAGAGAGAGAGAGAGA
>OU015749.1:22459213-22536080 GCA_907169655.1 Acomys percivali | reverse complement strand
AGAGAGAGAGAGAGAGAGAGAGAGAGAGAGAGAGAGAGAGAGAGAGAAATTTACAGACTGCTGTGAGCTATTGTGTGGGTGCTGGGAATTGAACCCAGGCCTCTGGAAGAGCAGCCAGTGTCTTAACTGTTGAGCCATCTTTCCATCCCTCAGTCTGTATTTCTAACACAGCGAGAGTGGTGCTGATGTGATGCCACGGGTCCGGACCTTGAGAACTGTGTTTTTGCTTTTTTGTTTTGTTGTGACTTTTGCATCCCACAGTGCCTTTCATGGTGTTTATTACTCAGCTGGCCTGTTCTCTCCTCTCTGAATCTTTCCTTGACGTCTGCGTTCAGGACCCTGTTAGCCTCACAATCTATTATTAGGATCACCTGGGAAGCTTGTTAACGAAAGAGACTTACTGTTCACATCTAGAACATTCATTTTTCATAAGCACTGTGGGTTTCCATACAGGTGGATCTGTGGACCACAGCATGTGAAATACTGACTGTATTCACTTTGATTATGATGTCATTGTCACCACAGCATCTGTCTTTAACGGATTTTCATAATGTCTTGTTATTTATTTATATCTTTCTGCCCATCAGCTTTTGGAAGAAAGAAGTGTCTTCAATGTGTAGCACAGTTCAGATTAGAAAGCAGTGGTCTGGGCATTGCCGTGTAACACGTGCTGATATTTGTTAGCTCGGTGACCTTGGAAGATCTTTAGCCCCTTTAGACCCCAGTCTTCTTTGTGCTGTAGTGGTCGTTACAGTTACTGTGAGACTTAGGAGCTGTAAGATGCGCACGGCATATAATGTGGTCATTAATACACAGAATGTGCTCAGTAAGTGGAAACAGTCAAGCGGTGTGGCATTGTGCTATGGAGGAAGCAGGTAAATGCTTACGTAGTAAAAATGCCAAAGTCTCATGTTAGCATCCAGATTGAGGATGTGCTTAATACTTTATGAAAAATCTCTACTAATATTTTATGTTTGGGTGTTTTAATAAAATACTGTAAAGTAAAACCATTGCCTTGGGCTTTTTTTCTTTTTTTCTTTCCTAGGAAAGCAAAGAAACCGCCTGGAGCCGATGGACACCATATTTGTTAAACAAGTGAAGGAAGGAGGGCCTGCCTCTGAGGCTGGGCTGTGCACAGGTGACGATTATCCTCAGCATCCCCTACGTTCGTTTTACTTGGTTTCCTACACGTTTTGTTTTCTGTTTTTTCTTCCTTTTCTGTCCTTCTGGGTGCGTCTCTATCTCTTCACAGCTGTTATAACTGTTTCTGAGGTGAGTTCCATCTCTTTTGAAACTTAGTGGATACAGCTGAACAGACATAACGTAAATTGATAAAGTATGGACACTTAGTTAACACGCAGACTTGCACAGTCTCTCTTTTAAAAAAAATTACCCTTTAAAGTTGACTTTTGACAAAAGGATTATAAATTAACAAACCGATGAATATATTTCTTCAGTATAATTGAGATATTCTTGGCTCTCCCAGCCTGGAAGTGCCTGGTCAGGCAGGTAGCACTCAGAAGGGCTGAGGTTTCCCATGTATTTGCAAGTTCCTTTGTTTCTAGGTATGAGTGAGTGGGCATGGTCTACTGAGATAAATTAAATAGCTGTTTGGTAATAATTCTGTTAATTTGATTTGTGACTTTAATAAAATTAACTCAAGATCAAGGATTAGCAAATACTTTAGAATAATTTTCTCATTTTTATGCATAAAACAATTTAAAATAGCAGTCAACAGAACACTTCTTTTAGTCCCCTTTGAATAAAGTGAGTTCCACTACTGAGATTTACCAGGCTGCATTGTAATTATTTTATCATCGTAACATAAAATTACCTTTATGTTATATTTTCACTAGTTAATTTATTCACTTCACAGCCAGATTGCAGCTTCCCCTCCCCCTCCTCCCAGTCCCTCCTCCTCCCATCCCTTCCCAACATGCCTCTCTCCCTTTCTCCTGAGATAAGGAGAGGCCTCCCATGAATAGCAACCCTCGTTGGCATACTGTAGTAGGACTAGGCTCATCTTCTCCTATTGAGGGTAGACAAGGAGCCCAGCTAGGGGAAGGAGAGCCAACGGCAGGCAACAGAGTCAGAGACAGCCCTGCTCCTGCTGTTAGGAGTCCCACATGAAGACCAAGCTGCATAGCTCTAACATAAGTGCAGAGAACCCAGGTCCATCCCATGTGTGCTCTGTTTGCCAGTTCAGCCTCTGTGAGCCCCTGTGGGCCCACGTGAGTTGATTCTGTAAGTTTCCTTGTGGTGCCCTTGACCTCTCTGGATCTTTCAATTCTTTGTCCCCTGTATCCCTTATTTTAATATCCTTAGTATGTACAATGGGTATATTAGTATTTATACATATGGAATTCTGTTAGAATGCATCATCTATCGTATTCCAGATGTCAACACTTTTGAGAAAATAAGCTGGAGACGATGCAATGAGTACACAGGAAGTATGTTATTTCTGTTTTCCACTCCTGGCCTCTTTCTTTCTTTCTTTCTTTCTTTCTTTCTTTCTTTCTTTCTTTCTATTTCAGTTTTTATGAATAATCCAGTATTTTCTTCCATTAAAATGAAGAGTAAATTAATAGATATAAAGTACAAAACATACACATATCCATACTTAAGTTGTATAGTACACTAATCAATTAACTAGATATGTAGATTGGAAGAAGATGGTAAAAAATATCAGTGGATAAGAATCAGATGATACAGATGGAATGTAAACAGTCAGTGTCTGGATGCTGTGGGTGACTTTCTTTAGCAGAGTGACAAGGCAGGTGGGGGAGCAGTCACTGGCAGTTCTGAGGGTCTTAATAGCTGACAGGTGTGAGGATGCGAGCAGCGCTCACCCAGGCCAGTGCCATTGAAGTTGAAGTTCATCACTATTTAGGATTCGTACTTAGAACTTTGCTATACTTCACGAGAAGTCGGATGTGTCAAAAAGCAGATATGTTTTTGTAACAGGTACTTTTAAAATATACAGGTATATTTTAAAAATAAGGGCTTATTGGGCCTGGGGGTGTAGCTCAGGCAGCAAGTGGTTTGATCCCAGCACCACCAAAACAGAGTAAGGAGGTAGGGGGTAGTCTTGGGAGTTACTTCACCGTTACCCAAAGTAAATTCTTTCAGGAGTTACTAATCTGTTGTTTTGTTACCCCCACCCCCACCCTTTTTCTTATTCTTTGAAGGTGACCGAATTATAAAAGTCAATGGAGAAAGTGTCATAGGAAAGACCTATTCCCAAGTAATTGCTCTCATTCAGAACAGGTAAGAGTCTTGAAACCTGATTAACTATGGCTAACACCATACAGAGCAAATAGGCTTCCTGCAGTGCTATGTACTGGGTGATACAGAAGTTCCCCACACAGTGGACGATGCATCTAGTATTACCAGATGTTAGCCCCCTGATTGCTAGTGGGTTTGCAAATTTGTAAAATCTTTTGGGGTTTGAAAGCTCACATTATAGATTTAAAATATGAGTTTTCCACTTTGATTTGAAGTGATAGGTATATAATTTGTTTAAATATAGAAATAAACGCACACTTGGTTTTCTAAAAAAATGAAATCTTACTGAGATGCATACTCTTATTGAATAAAAAAACCATTGGCTCATATTCTTTCATTTGTTTTAGCAGCAAGATACTCTTTTTAAATCCATTTGTGTGTAACCTACAGATGATAGAATTTTTAGCTCTAAAAGTAAATGCATTGTTTATAGAATGAGTATAGTAGGGCCACACAGGTAATTTAGTCTTACTTTATTTCACCCATACATTAGACATTTTAAAATAATGTGTTGCTGTTTTAAATTCAAAGTCTAAGAGGCCGCAGTACTGAGTTTCTGTCAAGCATGTCTAGTCCCATCTCTGATCTAAGAGGTTCTTCCCAAATCCAAACCCATAACATTCTGGTTACCAAATGGCTCCTCTCAGTGTTATTCAGTGTTTCTAACTCAACTGAAATTCCTTGTTTTCTACAAGGTAAGATTTTGTGTGCCTGTGTGCCTGCGTGTGCCTCGGGGTTGTCCTTGTGAACGCCATCGCCTCCTGTGAGACAGAGTCTTGTTAGGTTAGACTGCCTGGCTAGAGACCCCCTCCCACTGGATTACAAGCTCATGCCACCACAAGGGATGTTTTAGGCTTGAAGATCAACCCGGCAAGCACTTTCCCAGCTGTTCCCATCAGGGTCTCGAGCTAAGTCTAAAGCTGTTTGTGCCATAGTTTACATTATTTGTACTCATGTCCTAGCGCCTATTTCTCTGATTTATAGTGGGGTGGTTTTACAATTAAATGACGGCAATCATGATTAATTGATCTCAGAGTATTCCTAGAAAAGCCAAGTCTTGAATGCAGTGTAGATGATGTTGGCAAAGCCTCTGCAGAGAGAGCAGGACAGGTGTCCCTGCATTGTCCCTTTCCCCAGTAACCAAGGTCACCACGGTGACACCAGCATACTGATATACAGCGTAATCTGTTTCTCCCACATCCACATAATTTCTCTATTATGCGTGTAGATCTTTTGGAGAAACACAGATGGTCTTAATATTTCAGGTAGCACAAGCAGGTTAAAAATGAGAGAGAAGCTGTTTATGACCATGCTCTGCTTTGGAAAGTTGTGTGGCAGTGGGCAAAGCAGCTGAGAGCCAAGGACCATCACTGCAAAGGACTTGTCTGTTTATTGTGTGTGTTTTCACCCAACTGTAAATGCTGAGCTGTACCGGCCTCCCTGTATTGTTAAATGTGTTCGCACCTGTGGCTTTCATTGGTTTACCATCCTTCTGGAATTTACCAACTGAAACAGATTGGTAAATTAATGGATTTTGGCCTTTTTTAAAAAAAAAACAACACCATTTTATGTTGGATTTTTTTTTTTTTTTTTTTTTGAGACAGGGTTTCTCTGTGTAGCCTTGGCTATCCTGGACTCCCTTTGTAGACCAGGCTGGCTTCGAACTCACAGCAATCCGCCTGCCTCTGCCTCCCGAGTGCTATTATGTTGGAATTATTTCTTAATCTGTGAGGGTATTAAAGGGAAGCTAGGATAGTTAGACAGAGATAGCCCCACTATCTTTGATGCATCTAAATATGAGTCCAGGTCACAAGCTAAATTCAGTTTGTCCTTGTGACTTCTCTCCTTCCTGTGCTGGAGATCAACCAGGACCTGGCACACAGTCCCCTACTGGCTACTTTCCAGCATTGTGCTAACCTGTGCAAACCTAGGCAACCTTTTCCATCCCATCTAACAGAAGTTTGCAGTACTAGCATCAAGCAGCCGTAAACTGCACCTAGAACAATCTAAGATCAAATCTTAGGGATAAAACAAATAGTTGAGGTCGCGCTGAGAATGAATTATTCTAGTAGAGGTGATGATGGTCTTCACTTCTGAGGCTAAGGTGGAATTTTCAAAATTAGGAAGTTTAAAGTTGCTTAAAATGTTAAGTTGAAGGGCTAAGGTAGAGTGAGCTACAGGTGATGAGTTCCCAGAGTTGAGGGACAGCAAAACAAAACGTTACCAAAAGAGTTTCCTCTTACTTTGTGTTAATAAATTTTAAATCGCTAGGCCGTGTGATTTAAAACCTGTAACTTGTCTTAGAGCGTAAGTAAGCCAAAGGACAAATAAATAAATAGTCATACTTGGGTGATATGCTTAAGTTTGTCCTAAAACTAGCAAGTTACACTTTTTATTTCTGAATTTGTGGCACGTTATGAAGAGGCTCGCTTCATTACGAACTGCACAAACTGCCCTCTTGTGTATGCCGCTCACTTCTGCCCTAGTGGCTCCTTTCTTATGGTTTGGTTTTCAGAGTAATGATTCTGTCAGACAGATGCTTTAAAAACCAAAGCAGTAAGTTATAGTTTCTTGCTCAGCCTCCTGCCCTTTACTGACGGCATTGTGTTCAATTTCAGTGATGCCACACTGGAGCTCAGCGTTATGCCGAAGGATGAAGACATTCTCCAAGTGGTAAGTGTTCTCCAAGAGGAGCTTGTTTGTAGACAAGAATATTAAGATAATTTTGAAAGGAAGGTGAATTGCCTTAAAAATAAATAAATAAAAGATTCTAGAACAAAACAACCTGGTTCACTTAGGAGAATTTGACAGACAGACAGACAGACAGACAGGGGAGAGAGAGAGAGAGGGAGGGAGGGAGGGAGGGAGAGAGGGAGATAGATTGATTATTGTTTAGTATGTGGAATTACATGACATGGGACTGGCTGCCACACACAGTTAACTCCTCTGGACCTTGACTGTGGTAGGCAAGCTTTCTACCATTGAGCTAACTCGCCGACCTCTAATTCCATAGTAGACTGTTAGTGTTCCTATGTAGGATGCGGTTACTGAACAGTTAAGCCAACTTACATTGTATAGTGTCTTCTTGACCCAAGGCTGGAGGGCACATCCCTTCAGGATTTATTTTGTAACATGTAGATAGAAGTTTTAAGAAAGACAATGCTAATTTTCTTATACATACTACTGTTTTAAGTTAACCGAGCAGCTTTGTCAACATTACCAACTCATTCTTTAGAAGTAGTGTTCGCAGTGAAGGTGCTGCAGCTTAGTGGGAGGTGGATCTGAGGAAATGAACCGGTTCAGGTACAGACGTGAGCATTGAGTGTAAACCATGTTCCTGATGTCAGAAGGAAGTGTATTTAACAGAATACCCAACACCCATGTGCAGATAGTACTTAAGTTAAAGAGATGGTACACATATATTTCACTCAGGAAAACAATGCTTTCGGTGGACTTGGCAGGTCAGTGAGGGAAACCCTGCATTTACACACAAGCTACTACTGTACAGGAAGTGGTGACAAGATTTTTCTCAGTGATTTGTGTTTTATTTACAGCTAAATTAAGAAAGACAGGGAACATAGTTTGAATTTAGTCCAATAAACTCCTAAACAGTTTGTTTGTTTGTTTGTTTGTTTGCTTGCTTGCTTGTTTGTTTTGGGTGGGACAGATACCTGAGCATATTAGATGTTTGCCCAATGTCTTGGGAGTCCAGTCTGTGCTCTCCTGTATGGAAGCCAGGAAGCTTAGCAGCTTGTCTAGGAGAGGAGGAAGAAGGAGAGCAGTGTTCCTAGTGTTTGCACTCAGGCTGATCTGAAGCCAAGCCATGCTGTAAACCACCAGCACGTACATACGTGTGCTGGGGCTCTGTCTTCACTCGCACGCCGGTGTCATGGCTGTGCCTGGGACTCAGTATTGCTGGCAGGGATCTACCTGCCACCTGTGGTAATGTGACATAAGTGGAAACATTGTTTTAAATTTTAATGGTTTTTTTTTCTTTAAATTTGTTACTACTTTTATTTGTATATTCCGTAATCAGCATACTATTCTATTTCAAATAAAATACGTATTTGTTAAATGCCAGTCAAGTCTAAGGGAGAGGAGAACAGGGATTCCAGAAGTGCCTGCCATATTTTGTAAGCTACCAACAGTTACTTTAAAAATAAATTATTATTGTTGTGATGCTGGGCTTTGCACTTACGAGGCAAGTGCTGTGGCCACTGGGATAGTGTCCTGTGCGTTGTGAGAATGGGATGTGCTTTGTGAACTTTATCCATAATATAGACAAGTGTATAAAATAAGTTGCAGCACAGGTGCCACCCTCTTCTCCTACACTCAGCGGTTGGCTAGTCCGCTTGCAGTTTACTCCACAGACAGACATTATACTCCTGCCTTTTTCATAGATGACATCATTCAGTTAGTAAGCTAAAGATGAACTGGTATAAGCAAGAATTTCAGTCTCTTTATTCCATATAGTATTTAATTGGGTTTGGGGGGGGGGTCTCATGTAGCATGGGCTGACCTTGAATTCACTGTGTGGCCAGTGCTGGTCTTGACCTTGATTTTTCTGCTTCTGTTTCCCAAGTGCTAGGATTACAGGCACATGCTATCACAGCCTGCTTTTTTCTTTAGCTATTTAATAATGATAGGTGTGCTAAGTGACTTGGTGTGATTGCTAAAAACTGCTCTGAAAAGTTACTTGAAGTCTCCTTGATGTTCTCAGTCATAAGACATGTACTGAAGATCCTGATTGTTGATAGTAAATGCTGCTTAATGTGGTCAGTGCACTTAGTTCTCTGGGTTGTCTTCCTCACTTCCTACCCCTGCCATAGTTTGTTTTAAAAGTTTTGATGTCAGACAGACACTGTAGAGTTACTACTGTTCTGTTTTCATTATGTTTAGCTTTAATGTGAGAATACAAGCTTTTAAACTACAATGAGATAAAACTAAAGTACAAGAGTAAAAGAAAAAACAAGAAAGAATGTAGAATCATATAAAAAGGGCTAAAAGGAAACAATCAAACAACAAAATTAAGTTTTTTGATAGTGTTCTATTTTGGGAAAGTATCACTGTTGTCTGTATCCATAAAAACGAGTTACGTGTATTGTCAAGTATTCATTTGAGTTTAAAAATGGAACAAAACAAAACAAAGTTGAGTGGTTAAATAAATGTTTCTTAATAATATTGATGGCAGTGATCATACAGTTTCAGGTAAATTTATTCATACAAGATGACTTAATAACATAATATAAGAACATAAATTGACACCATTATATAAGGGCATAATTACTTTGTTTTGCTTAAGGGGTATTTTGTGCCATTTAATTGGTACTCACTGCTAATTTAAAGGTTCCCTGCTGGGTACTTAAAACATTCACACGTTGGACCATGATTTCTCACTGAAAGATTTGGTGCCAAGTAACAAGCACAGAGAGAAAGCGTAGCACAATTACAGATGTGAGTAGGTTAGAATTATCAATTCTCTTCTCAGAATGTAAAATAATATTCTTATATTCAGTATTCATTCGCCTCAGAAAATTGCACGTTCTGATCCTGTCAGATGCCCTGCGCTTATGACTACTTCAGTCTTTATGGGGCGCAAAGAATTCTTTAAAGCCATGGGAAGAGGGCATTTTGCAATTGAGTATTGTGTGTTCCTTACGTGCTTCTGCAGTGTTCCTTGGGATGAGTATGCAGTATGCTGTGCTTCTCAGGATTGCTGTCTGCGGCCCTGAGCCAGTCTCCACTGTGTGTACCTGACAGTGCGGCCTATGCTGAGTTACAGTGACCTAGGCATTGTGGTTTCTCCACTGTGTGTGTACCGGACAGTGTGGTCTATGCTGAGTTATAGTGGCCTTAGCAATGTTGTTGTTTCTCCACTGTGTGTGTACCTGACAGTGTGGTCTATGCTGAGTTACAGTGACCTTAGCAATGTTGTGGTTTCTCCATAGTGGTGATTTAGAAGACAGTTTGTTCCCAAATTTAGTGTCTATAATTTCTATATGGAAATTTTAGTTATATCTGAAGACTATAAAAATTTAAGGTGTTTTATAGGTAATGTTTCTCTTCATTTGAATAATTGAGTTACCTTTAAATTGTTGAATGGCCTTTCCAAGCATGTTAAAACCTGTGAGGGTAGAAATGAGCTTCATGGAGTAAATCTGTATGTTCTCTTTAAGTACAGTGTGTTCTAGTGCAATTGAGGTTTGTCAACACTCATCAGCTTCCCTGACATTGTTGGCTCTAGGGACCTGCCCTTCTTTTCAGGTGGACAAGATTGCACAAACCCACTGCAGAAAATATCACGAGACAATCCATGATGCTCTCTCCCAGATATTTCTTTTTCTCTTTTGGTCACGGAAAAGCAGTGGCTTGGACATAATTAGCATGAAAAAGCTAGTCTTGTTGTGTCCAAGTACATACCCAGGATCATATTTCATGATCAGATAGACAGTGTTTATACTATAAGACTATTATGGGGTGTGTGTGTGTGTGTGTGTGTGTGTGTGTGTGTGTGTGTGTTCATAGAGTTAGTTTTGATTTATCAGTGCATTCCAGACTGTTCCAATATACTTATTATCTCCGGAGGTGATATTTTTATGTCTAGTTGGTAGTTATTTCATAAACTAATAAAACACTATAAAAGACATTGTGTTGGAAGATCTTAATTTCTGAGTGAAAAAATCTAAACAGAAGGGTAGTTTCTTGCAATCACATGGCAAAGCTGTCTGTGGTCAGCTGACAGTTTGTGGCTGTGCTCTGCTCTACAGGGGAGGAGGAGGTTGCACTATTCTAAATGCATAATAGAACACTCGGTTAGTCCTCTGGAAGCAGAGATGGAAGGAGCTCAGGGGAAGAGAGAGGCAGCGACGCTGCTCACGCTGAAGGGAAGCCTTGGGGCACAGCATCACATGGCGGTGCTGCGTAGTGGAGGAGATGCCTGTCAGGGACGCGTGCCACCAGATGTATTCTGCTTCCGAGAGTGGGAGACAGATTCAGTAAGAACCAGATAGAAGCGGGAGAACGAGATGCTCGATTGGATGCTGAAGTTGTTCTTATGCTCCACTGCCCCTTACCTCTCTTGGTACCTTCCAGAGAAATCAGGGTAGATGTATTTTTAGCTTGCTGTTTCCAGCATCAATATGACAACATGATTCTGTCTTTCTATCAGTAAGCACCTTCTGCTATGTTTTCCTATTTTCTGCTAGCTACAATTTACAAAGGATGTCACAGCACTGGTAAGAGACGCACAGTAGCCATTTCCCTGCTTTTTAAGTCGTGTTTCATAGAGATTTATAACAAGCCAATTTATTATGACTGTAAGTGTGCTTAATTGTACTAATTGCAGAGAGTGTGTGTTTATGTTTGTTTTTGTTTGCACCCTCTATAACTAGTGTCAGAGCATATTCATCTGCATCCCTATTTTCTTAAGTGTCTCCCCCTCTCCCTCTCCAGCCCTTTGCCATTATTCGGTAGCTGCACTTGGGCTTTGCGGGCTGTGTGCTGCAAAGGCAGGATGTACTACCACAGTGTGTTAGCTCAGTCAGTCAGTGACGGTAATTGTCACACCTAACTGCCTTGGAGCTGAACAGAGTCTCCTGTGGCATCTATGAGCTCTGTCTGTGTGGAGTCTCTCTAATTAATTTCAGTTCTTAAGTTTTCAAAAATTTTGCTAGACAATTTTATAAATAACTTTAAAAATATGAGCTACATGCATTCTTGTTAGTAAAAGAAAAATGTCTTAAGTAAAAGAAACAAAATAAGTTTATTAGGTAATGTTTGCATTAGCTTAAAAAAAAAGTTCATATTCGGAAAGATGAATTGTGGTTTTTCTTCTAGTATGTGCTACTTAATTTTTTAAACATGCACATTCACTGATTTGAAATTTGAAAATATTTAGCATGGCTGCTTAGGGGCTTAATTCTAAAAGGTGGATTATTATTTTGAATTCTTTATAGTTAATTGACAAGCCATTTCAATAATGCTTAGTTTGTTATAGCATTACTGCCTTAATATGTATATGGGTAAGACTTAATAGTTTGCTTCTTCCTTGTAAACATTAAGAATTTCCTTTTGCTGGGATTTAGTAGGCAGCCATTTAACCTGTTGACTGCTGAAAAATCTTAGAGTTTAAATGAGATTTTAGAAATAGCATGACTAGGTCTCATTGGTTTGGGGTGATCTGATATGTCTGTGAACCTTTTGGGGAAATTAATGGTTGCAGTCTGTGTGTGTGTGGCACGTTCTGCAGTTTATTCTTTCTCTCTAAGAATAATTTGTGAGAATGCACTCTGCTGTGCTTTGCATGCATGCCATAGTGAGCATCGTCCAGCATTAAGGTAGGGCTGGCCCAGTCAAACAGTGGGATTACTGCATGACACTTTCCTCTTATTTCTGCACAGGCATATTCTCAAGATGCCTACCTGAAAGGCAACGAAGCCTACAGCGGCAATGCCCGTAACATACCCGAGCCTCCACCAGTTTGCTATCCCTGGGTGCCATCTACCCCTTCAGCCGCGACACAGACAGTTGAAATATCTCCTCCAGACTCATTACCGAGCAAACAGCAAACCAGTACGCCAGTCCTGACACAACCTGGTAGGGCCTACAGAATGGAAATACAAGTGCCTCCGTCACCAACAGATGTTGCGAAATCTAACACAGCAGTGTGTGTTTGCAGTGAAAGTGTGAGGACTGTCATCGTGCCTTCTGAGAAGGTTGTAGACTTGCTATCCAATAGAAACAGCCATTCAGGTCCTTCCCATAGAACTGAAGAGGTAAGGTATGGGGTGAGTGAGCAGGCCTCATCAAAAGCAGCGCCAAGAACTGCATCCCCATCATCAGTTCCCACTGCCCATCTGAGTCATCAGACTACAGGCTCCAGGTCACTGGAACATTCTGGAGTTTTACTTAAATCTGGAAATTACAGTGGGCATTCGGAAGGCCTCTCAAGTGGTAGGTCGCAAGCTGTGGATTCTCCTTCTGTGTCTGCCAATCACTATTCCCCAAACTCCCATCAGCACATAGACTGGAAAAATTATAAGACTTATAAGGAATACATTGATAACAGGCGATTGCACATGGGTTGCCGGACAATCCAGGAAAGACTGGACAGCTTAAGAGCTGCATCTCAGAGTGCAGCAGACTACAGCCAGGCGGTGCCCACCCGCACTGCTCTGCAGGTACGACGTCGAAGCACCTCTCATGACCGAGTGCCCCAGTCTGTTCAGATCCGGCAACGAAGTGTATCTCAGGAAAGACTGGAGGATTCTGTGCTGGTAAAGTATTGCCCAAGAAGCGCATCTCAAGGAGCGCTGACCTCCCCACCTATTGGTTTTGGTAATCATCGAACTCGCTCATGGGATTATATCGAGGGCCAGAGTGAAAGCACAGCCGGCGTCAGTTCTGAAAGTCAAATGCCTGCTGCAAACGGGGAGCGGAAACAGACTTACAAGTGGAGTGGATTCACTGAGCAGGATGACAGACGAGGTATTTATGAAAGACCCAGGCAGCAAGAAATCCACAAACCTTTCCGAGGCTCAAATTTGACTGTGGCCCCTGCTGTTAATTCTGATAACAGGAGGCTCAGCGGTAGAGGAGTGGGCCCTGTTTCACAGTTTAAAAAAATCCCGCCAGACCTAAGACCACCTCATTCCAACAGAAGTCTTCCAACTACTAGTGGGGTGTCACTGCCACGGGGTATCTCTCAAGACAGGTCCCCACTTGTGAAAGTCCGAAGTAATTCCCTGAAAGCGCCTTCTATACCTGTCTCAAAACCATCCTTCAGCCAGCACTCACTGGTTTCCATGAAAGACCAAAGGCCAGTCAGTCATCTGCATCAACACGGTCTGCTGAGTCAGCAGACATGGTTCAGACCCGAAAGCACCCTTGATCGCCAGCTGGAGGCCGAGATGTCCCCGTGTTTACCGGGAACTTCTGCTAAGACTGGTCCTCAGCTCACTGACAACTTGGGAACATCAGGTTTAGAGTTATCTGCCAGTCCAAGGAATGGAGATTTAAACTTTCAGGATCCTGAAATTCAGCAGCCAGATGTGCTAGATAATAAGGACTCTGTCATCCTAAGAGAAAAACCTCCATCTGGTCGCCAGACGCCACAGCCTTTAAGACATCAGTCTTACATCTTGGCAGTGAATGACCAGGAAACCGGGTCAGACACCACCTGCTGGCTGCCCAACGATGCTCGCAGAGAGGTCCATATAAAAAGAATGGAGGAAAGGAAGGCGTCAAGCACCAGTCCTCCTGGGGATTCCCTGGCTTCCATCCCTTATATAGGTGAGCTCATTCGGGGGCGTGCACAGAATCCACTGTGTAAAGGCGTTTTGAGAAAAGGAGGATTTATATTCCATAGGCACAGAAATCTTTAACTGTGCTTTTAAAGCATTTTACGTGCTGTTTGCTTCGTTTCTTTTCTAATGCTGGGGATTGAACCCAGGGCCCCATGCATGCTAGACAAACACTTCCCCACTAAGGCAGAGCCCCACACTCTCAATATTTAAGTTGTGCTTCGGTCGGAGCTGGTTGCTTTTTTTTTTTTTTTTTTTCTCCTTAAATATATTTCTACTAGACATTTTCCTTTAAAAGTATTTGAGACAGAGTCTCAGTCTGTAGCCCAGGCTGGCTTTGAACACATGGTTCTATCCCCCACCCCCACCCCCATTGCCAAGTGGGATTACAGGTTTACGTGTGGCCCTCTCTATCGTGTGGCCCTCTCTATCCTCTTTAGTCTTGACTGAATCAGGTCCTACCATCTGGTCACGAGACTTGGCAGAGCAGTTGGACCTAGTTGTTGATTGACCTGAGTCCACAACAGCCCGGCCCTGCCTTTGTTATACCACTAGCACATAGTTGCTGGGGGGAGACTTGGCAGGGCCTCCTGCCTTGTCAGCACACTGGGATGGGCCTTTTGATGATGCAGCTGCCTTTGAGTCACTCTGTCCTCCGGTAGGTAGTCCCCACCCATATTCCTGTAAGTGACCACTGGAGAGTCTAGTGGTTCACAGAGGTTTTAAAAAACAAACAAACAAAATGAGGTAGGAGAGCTTTGACCCTTAGTAGTGGAGCCCTGCATTTGAGGTATGGCTTATGCCTTTGTAAATTTTACTTGGTTTGAGATAAATGACCTTTGTTGTGCATTTACTCTGTTAGGGGAATAATCTGGGAAAGGATTTGGAGAGTTTTTAAGTCCACATCTCAGCCTGTGTCACCAGTCCTACTTATTTACCAAGTCATCAGCTTTTCCTTTTACCTCAGCACTGTCCTCACACAGCAGCCAGTGGGAGATCACACCCTAGTCAGACATCCTGTTTCCCTTCCATCTCACCTAAAATAAAATAGACTTGCAGGTAGGAGTCTGCAGTGGCCAGCAAGGCCGCCCATCCCTGCTCAGGCTCACCTCTCTGATCTAGCTCCCGTTAGGATCTTCTGTGTGCCTCCCCTCTGCTGCCGCCCAGACACCTGCAACTCCATGGCATGCCAGACATGCTGTGAGCACCGCAGATAACTACAGGCCCTCTGCTGGGCTGCCTGTCACCATCCACTCAGATGTCCCTCACCTGCTCAGGCTTCCCAGCATTCTGTCTCACACAGCTGCTTCATGTGCGTCCGCTGATGTGCTTCTGCCAGACCCACATTGGAACTCTGGATTGCACATCTCTCTGTCAGCGTACAACAGACACTGAGAGCGCTGACGCTTTCAGTCTAGTACGTGCCTTTGTTCCCTATGCCTAGAGCCCTGGCTGGAGTAAAGAAGGCACTCACTCAGGAAACAGTTGTTCAAACCACAGCTGAATGATATTTTGAGGTGACGATTAAATGTATAGGAAGAGTGGAGGGAGGGAAGAGGAAAGAATGAAGGAAGGTAATTATGTCATCATTACTGTGCAGTCCAGAGACATAATCTGCAAACATAGTTATGATAGATGTATTAATAGTGTCTGCATTTTTATAAACGGGAAGTCTAGTATGGAGAACTAAGTACTTTTCATAAAAGCACTTAGGTCTGAGGGTTCTAGGTTAGCTTGATTCAGCACCAGCAACACCCCAGGGGCACTGTTTCCTCTAGAGCCCTTGCTCTTACCACATTGTCTGTCTTACAAGGCTGTGAAAGGTTCTCCATAGCTCTGTAACGTATTGTTTGTCATTGAGCAACTTTTCTTACTCTTTCCTTTCTCCAGAAATGTTACCATTGAACTGTCAGGTGGCAGTGTCCAAGTCAGCTTAAAAGAAGGAGTCGGCATGGAGTCAAATGTTTATAAATAGGTTATTTTCATGTTGCAAACATTGTGAGGAGTGTTGCTTAAACCCACATTCATATTTGTATGCTTACTGCCCAGCCTATTAAATAGCTCCTGTTGTACATAGAATTTAATAACTCATCTACTCTGATGGTAATTGAGGACTTGTGTGTTTTAAATTTAAAGTCCTAAAACCTGAACCTGCATTTCATAGACTACTAAGCTCTTAGCACAATGAACGCATCACATTTTCTTTCTGCGTAGTGAGAATGTTACAATCAGATATCACTGGAATAGTCTTTTTAAAGTGTTAGTTATTATGTTTCAATATTTCTAATCTTATGAAGTACAGAGATAAAATGAAAATCAATTATTTTATTAAAAAGTAGTTGTTAACTAAAATATAGAGTGGTCATCTATATAATTCTGTATACAAGCATATTAATGAAAACAGACCATCTTATTTGGTTATTCATTAAGAATAAAAATGCTCAGGGCTAGAGAGATGGTTCAGTAGTTAAAAGTGCTTCCTGCTCTTTCAGAGGATCTGAGTTCAGTTCCCAGTTCTCCCACATCACTGGCTCACAGTTGCCTGTAACTCCACTTCCAGGGGCTCATGGCCTCTTGCCATCTACACACTTGTGACATATACTCACATGGATGAACATACCAAATAAAATTCGGTCTTTAAAAAAAAAAAGGCTAAAAGTGCTCACTGACTCCCTTTGTTCATTCTGAGTACTTACTAAAGCCTTTCTCATAATTTGTACTAAATAAGCACATTTATTTTAGGTGCTTCCTAAAATTATGCAGCATAGCAATGCATTGATAGCCTTACAGCTCCTGTTATTTTAATTTTTTGTTACTTGAAAGCATTAGAGACTGATGTCTTCAAATACCAAGTACTTTGATTTTCTTCCCCAAGCAAGCATCAGTGTAGAGCTGGTCACTTACTGAATTGTCTGTCACACACAACTAATGTCCACAGGAAGAAGACTCCCTTACATTTAATACACACTGAACATGTACTATTAATCTTACACTACAAGGGTGTAGGAAAAATTCAACATTGTGTTTTTCAGTCAAGAATATTAGTTATTAGCAGTAGCTTGAAAACCTATTACACACACACACACACACACACACACACACACACACACACACACACACACATTTTACAAGGCTACATATGTTTTGAGAACACTTTCAAATGCAACATGATTAACCATTTATAAAATGGAAACTGAGTAGCCTGGGCAACAGAGACCTGTCTCAGTAAAAATGAGAATGGAGCTTTATGTTGCTTCTTATTTAGCTCTGTTGATTTAAATAAAAAGATTGGGTATTTGCTACACTTGAATGGCCTTTTAAATGACTATGCCACAACTCAGTTTACTTCAGAAGGCTGATCCTCCATCCCCGACCTTGGACCATCCTACTGTAGTACAGGGTGTCAGGCACTGAGAGGAGAGGAGAGCTACATTTGCAAAGGGCATAGGAAATACCATATTCTTTTCTATTTCATTTTTTAAAAATTTATTTTGTGTGCATACCCACATACATCCATGTTTTTCTGTGCAGCACACATGTGCAGTGTCTGCAGAGGCCAGAAGAAGGCATCAGACCCCCCGAAACTGGTTACAGATATCTGTGACCTGCTCTGAGTGTGCTGGTTCCTTTAGGGGAGCACCCAGTTCTTTCCAGCACTGAATGCTCTCTCCAGTTCCTTGTTTTTGTTTTCCTTTTTCTTCTCTCTTCTTCCTCTCCTCTCATTTCCCATCTTCCCTCCCCGTTTCTCCATTCCTCCCTCCCTTCCTCCCTCTCTTTTCCTTTTGCTTTTTGAGACAAGGCTTTACTATGTAGCTCTGACCATCCTAGAACTCACTATGTAGACTAGGCTGGTCTTGAAATCACAGCTATCCACCTGCCTCTGCCTCTGGAGTGCTGGACTTAAACATTATGTGTGCCGCTATGCCTGGCTCCTTGTTTTGTTTTTAATTGACAGTTGTATATGCTTACGGGATACAAGGTGCTACTTGGTTATGTGCATTATACAATGACTAGATGAGGTGATGAGTATTTGCATCTCCACTCACGTTGGTTACTTCTTTATGCTATATGCATTCAAAACCTCGTTATAAGTAGTTTGAGAATACAATTTGTTGTTAGTGCTCTCCCAGTGGTGCTGTGAAATCCAGAATTTATTCTTCCTGAGTAACTCAAACATTGTACCTATTGGCCAATCTCTCTTTATCCCTCTGCTGCTTCTCTAGCCTCTGGTAACCTTGTGAGTTAAATCATACAGCATTTGACTTTGTACTCCTAGCTTATTTCACTTAGCAAAATAATGATGCCCCAGGTTCGTTCATATTGCAAATGATACTTTTTTTTTTTTAATCATTGCATGGTAGTCTGGGGTGTGTGTGTGTGTGTGTGTGTGTGTGTGTGTGTGTGTGTGTGTGTGTGTGTGTGTGTGTGTGTGTGTGTGTGTGTGTGTATTCATTCATTCCACATTTTATTTGTGTCTTGGTCCCAACTGTGGACACTTCAGTTGATTCCATGTTGGCTCTTGTGACTCATGCTGTGGTATACCTAGGAATTCCGATGTGTCTCCCAGATACTGGTGCTGCTTCCTTTGGATATGTACCCAGTAGTGGGATTGCTAGGTCACATGGTACTTCTCTTTTTGATTCTGGGAAGAACCGTCATACTGTTCTGCGTGCTCCCACTAATAGCGTGTGGGCATTACCTGGCACATCTTTAAACCGCTTGTTGCCTGAGGCTTCTGGGAAATGCTGGAATGAGGTGATAGCCCCGCGCAGCTGTGGTTGTGCTTCCTGCTGGTGCTTGCTCATTGGCCTGTGGTAGTGTGGGCATCGCCTTAGAAACGTGGGTGTCTATTCAGACCGTTTGCTCATGCTAAAATCAGTTTTATCTGGAGGGTGATGGTGGCTATTGAGTTCCTTAAATATTCTGGCCTTCTGAGACCTTCTCCAGAGTATAAATTGTTGATGTTTTCTCTTATTTTATATATTCTCTTGACTTTGATTATTTTTTTCTAATTTTGACATATTCCGTTTTGTTTTTGCATTTGTTGCCTGCTCATTTGATACCTTATTTTAAAACCAAATTCTTGTCCAAATTAACACCACAGCCCTTTTCTCATATTTTTTCCTAATAGTTTTGTACATGTAGGAGTTACATGTAAATCTGTCATCCATTTGAGTAGGCTGTTGTATATAGGAAGGGTCTGATTTCCTCTGGGTATTGATATGTTTTCCCAACAACTGCACTGCCCTCATTGTGTGGTCACGGTGCCCGGTCATTTGGCTGTAAATGGGCGGGTCTCATCTGTGAAGCATGCTGCTGGTATATTGATAGAAAGTAAGTGTATCAATCTGTGGATTGCTTGGGTAATACAGACATTTTAAGGATATTCTTACCATCCATAAAAACAAGGCATCTTTGTAGTTACTTGTTTCTTGAACTTTCATCGGTACTTTTTTATTTTTGTAAAGTGATAATTTATCATTTGCTTTCATTTTTTTCAAGATTCTGTGTAGTTTTTGCAACTAATTGTAAGTGGGATTATTTCATGACAATTTAAGATAGCCCAAAAGGTACTGATGAGTATAGAAATGTTGCTGAGTTTTATGTTAGTGATTGTTTTGTATCCTGAAATTTGACCAACTTTATTTATTTGTAATAACAGATTTGTTGTTTTTGTTTTTTATTTCCAAGATAGGGACTCAGACACCCTGGCCGAGCCAGAACTCTATATAGCTGAGAATGACCTTGAACTTCTTATCCTTCTGCCTTCTCTCCGGGTGCTGAGAACACAGGCATGTACCCAGCATACCTGGTTTATGAAGAGCAGGGATCCCACCTAAGCCTTCTTCATGCACATTAGGCAAACACTCTTCCAACTGAGCTAGAGCCCAGCCTATGTCCTAACAGTTTCCTGAGGGAGTCTTCATGACAGGAAGTGAGGCAGCTGGTCATACCCCTGCAGCAGGGAGGAGACGGGGGTGGGGTGGGGGAGAAGGGGAGGAAGCCAGCTTGAAAGAACTGCTTTATTACATCTGCCACACCTCTCCGTCAGTGCTCTGCAGGTAAGGTGGGCCTTCCCTCTGTAGTTAGACCTTCTGGAAATATTCTCACAGACATACCCAGACAGTGTGGTCTGAGATGAGTCCAAGTCTAATCAAGTCGACAGTGATGTTATCATCACAGTGACCGTGCCATCTGAAAATAAAAGTCATAATTTTTTTTCTCTCTTCTAATGGCCCTCTTTTTGTCTCTTAAGTAGGTCTTCCCTTGTTTTCATTTAGTGCAACTAAGGGTTTGTCCATCTTGTTTATCTTTTCAGGGAATTAACTTTTTGTTTTATTGGTTCTTTGTTTTTTTGGTTTGTTTGTTTTTTCATTTCTATTTAGTTAATTTCTGGCCTCATCTTAATTATTTCTGCGCAGTGCTAGCAGAGGCCAGAAGAGGGTGTTGGATTGCCTGGAACTAGAGTTGCAAATAGTTATGAGCTGTCTGATGCGGGTGCTGGGAACCAAACTTGTGTCCTCTGTATGAGCAGTGTGTGCTCTTACCCATGGTGCTGTGTCCCCCATCCTCTCTGACTTGTTAGTGTGTGAACTTGGGGCTATAATCAGATCTCTTAGGCCTGCTTTTATTGTATCCCATAGGTTTTTGCATGTTGTTTTCATTTTATGTTGGGAATTTTTTTCCCACTTTTCTTTGATAACCCATATATCATGCAGTCACAGTTTCTGCATGTTCTGTGGTTTGGTTGCTGTAGACTTCTAATTTTTATTCCTCATAGTCAGATGAATTCAAGAAATGGTTTCAGCATTCTTGCTTTGTGTCCTGCTGTATGCTCTCCTCTAGAGGGCGTTCCATAGTCTGCTAAGAAGAATGTGAGCCCCGTAGGGCAGGATGAAGTGCTCTGTAGCTAATGGTAGAGTCATTTGAAATGACCTTCCTGTTGGTGAAACTAGGGTGTTGCAGTCACCCGCTCTTACTGTGTTGGGGTTACTTTGTGTCTTTATATAGAGGAGCATCTCAAAACCAACATTTTTAACATAAAAATGTTCATAATTTGGAAGGGAATAAAAATTGTGTTTATCAGGGTAATCTATAAATCTGAAGTGAAGTAAAGCAGCTGTGCTTTTTAAAAAGTATAGCATCTTTTTCAATATACTAGTTGAAGATGTTTATTATTTAAAAAATACCAATATTGAAATGATTAGCCTAGTGATAGTCTGTTTCTCCCATACCTCCTCCTTTCTGTTCAAATCTCAAAAACAGACAATTATCTCTTCTTGCTTCCTTTTGAAAATGTACACTTGAGACTCAGGTGACTTATATCCCATGTGTTTCAGATTTTCTTCTGAACATGTAAAGGTAGAATGAAAACACTGCACAAAGCTGTCCTCTGTCCTCCACACACGTCTTGTGGCGCACATGCCCACACAGAAACATCATTCACAGCCCCGACAAGAGTAATTAAACATTTAAATTACTTACTTAGATGTGTGAGTGTTTCGCCTGCATGTATGTCTGTGCCCCGCATGTATGCCTGGTCCCCGAGGATCCCCTGGGACAAATGGTTGTGAGCTGCCCTGAGTACTGGGAATTGAACTCTGTTCCTCTGGGAGAATAGTCAGTGCTCTTAACTTCTGAGCCATCATCTCTCTGGCCTCCAGATTTTTAAAATGTACTTTATGTATTCATCATTTGAAAAATTTTCCTTACATTTCCAAGAACTTAAACCCTAATTATAGTTTTAAATACTATAGGTTCTGCTAAAATTAAATTTTTGTCTCCTTCCTTCTGGACAAAGAACTATGGGATCCTCAGTGGTTGGTAGTAAACTGTCAAACATATTTAGTAAAAGTAGCTCAGAGAAGTTTTCAGAATAATTTATTTTGCTAAAATGTAAAAAAAGCTGCTCTTTTAAAAAAAAACTTACAATACCAAGATCATTCGCATTTATTGTTTTTAGTCATAAGATGGATGTTGCAGCTTTTCAGACTTAAGTTCTTTTTGCTAAAACACTGACCATTCAAATGATAGGAGATTGCCAGAATTTGTGTTTGACTCTCTGAACCAAGTAATCAAAATTCAGTTTTATACATTATAGTTTATTTGTGAAGGATTTCATGATGGGACATCTAATCTTACATTTTATAGTGCTGGCCTCTTATTAAATTTGTATTCTCTTGGCCTAAAATATTAGAATTTAAATGCTTGATATTTTTACAAGACTGAGAGTTTAGAATGAAGATGTTGCTCACTGATGGGAAGACAGGTGCCAGCAGTGTGGGGCGTGGCTTAGACAACACTGTTGAGTTAGTCTGCTGTGTCGCTCCCTTAGTCTGCAAACCCATATGCCTCAGGGTTTTGTGACCGTTGCTGGAAGTAGGATTTGTAAAGTATTTACATGTGCTAGCACATAATAATCTCCAGTAATGGCAGCTGCCATGCATGCATGCAGACAGAGCTGCCTGACAGATGACGAAAGACGTGAAGGTGGTGAAAACTCACAGCTCAGAATTTCCTACAAGTGCATCTGCGTAAAGCTAATGGAAACAGTTATGACTGACACCTGGCTGGGAAAGAAGGGACCTTTTTGTGATAATCCAGATAGATTAGATTGTCCCGGTAGTATACAACTTCTGGCTGTTAGAGATTGGGCTTCGTTATCTTCCTATAATAATTAAAGACTTGTGTAGCTGGGTGGGGTAAGGGGATGGGCATGGAAGGACACACAACGACATGAGACACAGGGACTGATGGATTTGAATGGTAATTTTTTTTTTTCACATAATATGTGATTATTTGCTTTGGTCCATTTGGGTTCCGAATGCTTACACGTTTTACTATGCTTGTTTTTATTACTAATTAGGAGAACTTATTCATGTTCTTAATATTTTCAGGGTCATTGACACTACTAGAGTAGTGGTTGTGGGAGGAGAGTTTTAGTAGGCAGCTTGTCATTTACTGATCACTTGATGGCTGCTAAAAACCTTCATTTGGCTCTTTTAGCAACAACCATGGACTGTAAGGTTTTAAGGTTCCAGCAGTTGTTTCCCTTCCTTACAGACGAGCCAACCAGTCCTAGCATCGATCACGATATCGCACACATTCCTGCATCTGCCGTTATCTCAGCTTCTACCTCCCAGGCCCCCTCCATTGCAACAGTTCCTCCCAGCCTCACGACGTCTGCTCCGCTGATTCGACGTCAGCTCTCCCACGACCAAGGTACGTGTAAAGCGGCTCTGTGCACCGTCCCTCACAGTCCATGCCAGGCTGATCTTTTACCACTAGAAGAATCTGCAAAACCACTGGAAAACTGAATGCTGGACTTTATTGCAGAATCTGTTGGACCTCCCAGCCTGGATGGCCAGCACAACTCAAAGACCGAAAGATCAAAATCCTATGATGAAGGCCTGGATGATTATAGAGAAGATGCAAAATTGTAAGTCTCAAATGTATACTTTTATATGTTTTTATATGAATGGTGTTCATTTATATAAACCCTGAATGTAAGGTTGTCTTATTTTCTCACTTTGACATTAGAAATGCAAATCAAATAGCATCAAAGTAACATCCAGTTCAATTTTAGAAGTAATATTTTTATTTATATACAGTAATATGCTATTTTATATGTTATAAATATATGATGCTTCTACCCTAGACTTGTAGCTTTTTACTAATGTTCAAACATGCTTGTGTTGCTGTTCTCTTGTGTATAATTCTAAATCTCTTCTGCATATAAAAATCACACACATCTAAATGTGCTTATAAATGGATGTGTTTTATTTTTTGTAAACCTATAGGTAGTTTGGTATATACACTAATCAGGAAATCTTTCACTCATACAGCCTTGCCACATTGTTTTTCAGACCTGCTGACTATCTCATTGAGTAATTACACTGTGTATTGTAACCATATCCTATAGTCTGTAGTTGGCGTTAGAGTAGTAGACATTTGAAATTGTGCCCTCATAGACACTACTTCATTGACTATTCTCACATATTCTATTTAGTATATGTATGCATAATATTGAAATTTGGATCAACAACATTTCAAAAGATGAATTTTTATCTTAACATGCATGGTCAGTGGTCCGTCCTTCCTAAAACATTGTGTTAAATCGTATTCACCTAGCAGTATACCAAAGCTTCAGCGCGCTGACTTCTGAGTTTATTCTAGAGCTGACTGGGTCATTACAGTTTAGTTCTAGGTCAGGGATCTGATATACAGCAGCGGCCTGTTGCTGCTGTTGCCTCTCCACGCAGAATTCTCTGTGTAAAGGAAAGTGACACTTTTCTGTGATGTGTTACATATCTTTTCTCAATATTTTTCATTTTTAAAAAGTTTTTAAGTGCAAGAAAATGTCTAAAAAATTTTATTCAGTTAATGAGATTTAATGTTTTGCATCACACTGCAAAAGACTTTAAAAATAATAATCCTACATAATTTTTTTGTTTATAACTTTGATTCCTCTGCAATTGAGTTATTTTAGTGAGATGAAGTGCTAACTATAGTTTCTTTGCAACTCCAGAAGCACCCAATACCACTGTTTCCACTTACATACCATCTTTATATGCACTGAATTGTATGTAATTTATTTTATTTGAAAGTTCTTTTCTGTTCAGTGGATTTATTATTGTTCATTTATAGCAGATTCTACTTGGTTATAGTGGTTTTATGTTTTTATAATGAGGCAGTGCTGTTACTCATCACGATGTGTCCTTTCAAAATTCTTCTGGTTATATTTATTATTTAAACTTTAAAATGTACTTTTTTTAAAAAGTTCTTTTGTGTGTGGCTGTTTTCATTGACACGGTGTCTAGTTTATAGATGAGTTTAGGGAGTGCTGACAGCTTTTACAGCAGTGAACCTTTTATCAAAGAACAGTTCGTCTTTTTACTATGTCGCCTTTGTTTAATATCCTCTTACATTTCCATCAAATTGTCGTCTATATTATAACTAACTTAGTTCTTCTAGGACTAGTCACTTAAGAGCGGTTCCTGTGAGATACGGCCAGGGCACAGTGTTCCAGCTCAGTAGGAGTGTTCCTAATGATACCAGGTTGGATGTGTGACCTGTTTGAGCCTGTAGCTCCCTTCACTAAAATGTGTCAGTAACTGCTACACTTAAGCACGCAGGCTGTGCACAGCTTCCTTCAAAGACTGCAGCACTATGTGTTTCCTAATTTAAAAACGTTTAATACACATACATGTTTCAAACAATACTAACTCCCCATTGCCTTCTCTTGTCCCCTCTGCCTCCTGCTAATCTCCTTTTCAACTAGACTCCTTTCCCTCCCCCCCCCCTCCGCTGTGTGTCCGTGTCCCACTGAGTTTAATTAGGACAGCTTTCGTGAGCACGGGTGGAGTTGCTCACCATGGAATGGACAGCTTACCAGTGGCATGCCCCCCCCATGCCTGCAAGCCCTGCTCTTTCTTCCCCTCCTCCTGTCACTGGTGCTGGGTGGTGGCTGGTGAGTTTCTGTCACAGCTCCACCTTGTGTCCCACATGTGAAGGTTGGCTTTGGTCTTGCAGAGGACAGTGACAGCTATTTGAATCATGCAGCTAATGGTGTCCTCTGTAATTGCTTTTAGCTGCTCTTCTTTGCTCAGGCTCATTTTTACCCTTTTTTGAGAGTAGTTAGTATATTTTGCATAGATTCTTTGATAATTCCAGTGTCTGTCTGGTTTTATAATCTTCCATATCTTGAAACTGTCTTCCTTCTTTTCTTTTCTTTCTTTCTTTTTGTTTGTTGTTGTTGGGTTTTTACGGAATTTTTCTATGTAGCCTTGGCTATCCTGGCGTCACTTTGTAGACCAGGCTGGCCTCAAACTCACAGCGACCCACTAGCCTCTGCCTCCCGAGTGCTGGGATTAAAGGCATGCGCCACCACACCCGGCTCTGTTTGTTTTTGATACAAGGTTTCTCTGTAATAGCTCTGGCTATCCTGGACTCACTTTATAGACCAGGCTGGCCTTGAACGAATGTACAGAGGTCGCCTCCTTCTGCCTCCCCAAGTGCTGGGATTAAAGGCATGAGCTACTATGCCCGGCAAGTTCTTTTTTCTTTTCAGTGTCTTTATTATTACCATTTTACTTTTATTGAAAGGTAGACACCACTAATATACAAAGATTGGCTAATGTTACAGTATATGTTCCCAGAGCATAAATGATGAGACGGGCTTTCTTCAGGGGTCTAACCCCTCCTATCCCATCTCCCAGTACTTCTCAGGATGGAGTTTGTATACTTGTTTCTAATTATCTTCTTGTTTGAGGTGACTTTTGAGAGAACAATGATATATTTAATGACAGCAGGCAGATCACTCTGAGTTCGAGGCCAGCCTGGTTTACAAGGCAAGTCCAGGACAGCCAAGGCTACACAGAGAAACCCTTGTCTTCAAAAAGTTTAATTAATTTGAAGAATCAATACAAACTTGTCTCTTGATTGACAGCATTTGCTTCCCCTCTTCTTGAAAGCACTGGGTGTGGGTGGATATGTATGTTTATGGGTGTAGGGAGGGAGGGTGGGTGTAGGGAGGGAGGGTGGGTGCCTCTGGCCTTTGTGGGCCTGCAGAGAGGAGATGCATAGGCCTGAAGGCAGTCTGATTCAGCAGGACTCAGTAGCCAGTGTTGATTCAAACTTTTGGAGTCTGACTCCGAGTGATTTATTTTAGGCACAGCACAATTTGATGAACACTTTTCTGGTGATAATTAACTCAGTCTTGCATGCAAAACGAATCATACATAAATCTCTTTGAGGAACAAAATAAGCTAAATAAAGATTGGACTTGACTACATCAAAACCCTTTGGAAAGTACATTATGACACCTTCCATTAGGATAAATTCTATACATTGTCTTCAAATATGAGGATTATAAGAAGGGTCTGGAGGAGGGGCTGGTGCCAGAAAGCCTCTGACTACACTACACAGATGGCGGAAAGGCCACCAGGCTGGAAAGCACATCTGCTTCAGCCTTCTGGGCAGAGAACAGGTTCCTTCCCTTGAAGAAACAGCCCTGTGTGCTTTTTGACATTCCAAGTTCCTCCTGTGCTTATCTGAGGCCTCGTGCCTTCAGCAGGTAGTGGGCACAGTGTGTGGCCAGCAGCACCTGACAGCTCTCTGACTGATGAATTGGAGGGAGGCTCAGGGTTTGCACCAGCTGGATAGGGCCGCTGAGCTGGAGTTGGCTGCCAGCTGCAGGCAAAAAGCCCAGCGGTCAGCCTGAGGAGCTTTTCCTTTGACACAAAGAATGACTTTTAAAAGTTTCACACTCAAAGGAAAAAAAAAAGGCAGGAACTGCTTTACTTTGCTGCTCTCATTGAGTTGAAAATGTACATACTGGCTGGAGAGATGGCTCAGAGGTTAAGAGCACAGGCTGCTCTTCCAAAGGTCCTGAGTTCAATTCCCAGCAACTACATGGTGGCTCACAACCACCTATAATATCTGGTGCCCTCTTCTGGCCTGCATTTGTACATGCAGATAGAGCACGCATACATTAAATAGAAAAAAATGTGCAAACTTATAACTTAGCTGTTCTCACTTACATTGAACAATAAACATTGATCACATAGTAAGAATGAAACGTCAGCTCATTAGTGGAGACTTAGTTGTAGTCAATTCTTCCATCAAGAGTTTATATTTATTACACACGTTTACTTTTCCAACAGGTCCTTTAAGCACGTGTCTAGCCTGAAGGGAATCAAGGTTAGTATTTAATATTTTTAAGATATCAAGTAAATACTATTTTATTTACCTTAGTTTATTTTAGCCCTTCAAAGAAAAGTGTGCATTTTTACTTTTGGATATTTTGTATTTAAATAGTGTCACTTTTTAGTCTGCGCCCACTGCATTTGAACAATATGAGTTATTAAATGTTTTTTAATTTCTAAACATTTTTATCAAATATGTAATGCCTTATAAGCATTGGGTCTGATTTTCCTCATTACCATCTCAAGGCCCAAATCAAACTGCCCACCGATCTTTCTGTATTTTCTTGTTTTCTCTCCTCAAAATGATTAGCTTGTACTTTCCTGCACCTGTTGCTTGTAGCCACCTTTGTACTGTCTTCTTCACCCTTCCTTGTACTTTACTGAAAAATTAGGAATAACAGGAATATCCTTATTTACCGCCCTCAGAAATGGCTATGACTGCATTTGTACCCATAATTCCTTACTTGCTCTTACCTTAAAGTCTGTACTTGGGACATGGCCCTGTTGGAAGCCAGTAAGCACCCAGATGTCTGGGACATGCATCAGCAGGCGCCTTTGCCAGTATCAGGTTCCCACGATGGGCATCACCACTCGCTTCTCTAGCCTGTCCCTTCTGTGCAGTCAGTTTTGGCTGCGCTCACTCACTAGCATGCAGTCCCGAGCTATCTTTGTTAAACAGAAAACTTTTGGAGTTTGCATTCTCTCTACTGCTCCTCTGTTTTGTACTTCTGTAGTAAATCCTCTTGAAAAACACGTCCATGGTCTCCTCTCCACAGTTCACACACACATGAGAACGATGAGTGTGGCACTCATGCCGGTGCCACCCAGCTCCCCAGTTGCTGGTCAGTGCGGTTTGTAGCTGAATGCAGCCTTTTAGGAATAATTACACAGTTGCCGTCCCTGTGGTGCAGTGCCGCCCTCTGCTGCTCCCACCTCATCGACTCTGCTGTCAACATCTGAGTCTCCTTTGCTGGGCCTTCCACTTTGGTAACAATTTGGAGTGCCCAAAGCTAACTTCAACCCCTGTTTCTGTGCACCAACCTCCTCAGTGATTAACTCAGGGTCTGAACTGCTAGCTTCGGCTTCCTCACAGAACAGCAGCCCGTGTAAGCTGCTCTGCCTGACGTATGCATCCAGATGCTTACCACACAGCTCTAGGCTCTCATGGCCCTTGCCTGTCCTTAGATTAGCTTGTGCCTTCTTCCGTCTCATTAATTCTACTTCCATTCTCCCATTTGCTCAAGCCAAATTCTAGTTGCCCTGTTTATTCTGGTTCTTTCTCTCTGCAGTACCAGACTGGAAGCTCCTAAGTGTTTCGTTCCTCTTCCTCTTCACTTAGGGCAATAGTCCCGTCCTCTCCAGTCACTCGTCCTTTCATGCCTGTTTCTTTAAAAACCGTGCTCCATGTAATGGTGGCCTCGTCAATCACTTGCAGACTCCCTTCCCCTGTGTACCTCACACAAAAGACCAGGACAACCTTTCCCTGGCTCCTGCACTCCAGGTGATCTAAATTATTAAAATAATGACTATGTGTTCACCTTTCTGACTGTCTAGTTGGCACTGTTGTGGTGCCGCCGGTTTAGTCATCCGGTATTCAGCCTCCATGTGCTTCTTCTCCAGAGGCACGGCTCACCATGGATCCTTTCCTTGCTTCCATGACTGAGTTTTGTTTCATTTTGTCTTAAAGTGAGATCTCACTGGACAGTAGAGGCTGGCTTTGAGCTCACTTTGCAGCCCTGGCTGGTCCTAAGCTGTGGATGAGGCACACATTCATTATTTCTACACCTTGAGATGTATACACCATTGCAGACTCCTAAGTGATGAGGCTTACAGGGGTGTACCACTGCACCTGGCTTCTTGTCCCCCCAAATCCCATTATCTCTTTTTTTTCTCCCAAAAAGTGAGCCCATAATACCAGGGAAGTCACACTGTTCTGTGGATAAGTCAATTCACCTTTTTAAAACATAAAAGATTAGAAGTGTTTCTAGTGTGACTTCTAAACCTGGAACTTTTCCACGGTGTTTTACTCAGAACTTTAGACATTTTGCCAATGCCATTTCCATGTGTAAGTATTAAGAAAAGTGGACGTTTTCCTGCTTCCTTGGCCCTTTCTGCAGCTCACAGACAGCCAGAAGTCATCAGAAGACTCTGGATCCAGGAAGGGTTCCTCCTCTGAGGTCTTCAGTGATGCTGCCAAGGAAGGATGGCTCCAGTTCCGGCCTCTCATCACTGACAAGGGCAAGGTAGTGTGCTCGCACAGCTCCTGTGACTCAGGAGTGCAGACCTAAGAAGCAGCACTCCCACGGGTGTGAGATTGTGAGGCTCCCAGGGGAGAGACCCATTCACAACAAAGGAAAACCTCACCAGTGGGGCAGTTTCCTGCATTTCATCTTGAATGCCAACTATATGTGGAGTATACCTTACAAGTGTGCCAGTATGAACTGAAAAATGGGGTTTCTAGGCAGGAACCCTGCCTTTCTTTTTTTAAACCAAGATTGACTATCATAGATGTTTCTAAGTCTCCAAATAACAGTTCTCCTCACTAGCCATCTGAAAATACTTAGTCTATCTAGGTCTTTTCAATTTCCTTTTTAATTTTTATTTCATTTTATTTTTATAAACACAATTATATAAATGAGTATAATGGTATCAACATGTGCTTCAGTAAGTAGAATCCAACACAGTGAAATCTTTGCATAAGAATGTTTTAGTGTTGCCAAAGATTTTAAATTTGCAAACATACTTGGACATGGACACTCTTGCTTTGCCATACACAGCTCATGACTCCGGTGACTTCATTTCTTGTCAGTACCTGTTGTTTCAGGAACACTCCTGGGGTGTTTATCATGTCCCTGCTCTAAAACTTGATTTTTACTTGTATTATGGTGGATTGTGTGTGTGTAGGGGGGCTTGTTTTTGTTTTTTTTGCCAGAGATACAGCTCAATGGAAGAGCGCTTGCCTAATATGAGCAATACTCAGATTCAATCCCGGAGCACAAAGAATAGTCATGGCTTTCTTTTTTTAGTTTTGTTTTGTTGTTTTTTGAGACAGGGTTTTTCTGTGTAGTCCTGGCTGTCCTGGACTTGCTTTGTAGCCCAGGCTGGCCTCCAACTCACAGCAATCTGCCTGCCTCTTGAGTGCTGGGATTACAAGTGTGCATGCACCACCTCACCCGGCTCCATCTGACTTTTTTTTTTTATCCTTCCTGTCGTCTTGTGTATTCAAGTGGGACATCCACTGTACCAGGTACATAAGTATGTGTGTGAAAGGCGTTACTTCGCCCTGAACCTGTCACAGAGTTCTAGCCTTGTATTGCATAGCCATGAATGTGGACCAATTACTGTTTTCTAGCGAGTTGGTGGCAGTATTAGGCCGTGGAAACAGATGTATGTTGTACTTCGGGGCCATTCGCTCTACTTGTACAAAGACAGAAGAGAGCAAGCGACGCCGTCAGAGGAGGAGCAGCCCATCAGCGTCAATGCTTGCCTGATCGACATCTCGTACAGTGAGACCAAGAGGAGGAATGTGTTTCGGCTTACCACATCCGACTGTGAGTGCCTGTTCCAGGCTGAAGACAGAGATGACATGTTAGCATGGATCAAGACCATCCAGGAAAGCAGCAACCTAAATGAGGAGGTGTGTGTGTGTGTCAAAGGGCGTGGTCAAATGTGGCACTCCCATGGCACACCCCTTAAAAGGGCGTGGTCAAATGTGGCACTCCCATGGCACACCCCTTAAAAGGCGTGGTCAAATGTGACACACCCCTTAAAAGGGCGTGGTCAAATGTGGCGCTCCCATGGCATATCCCTTAGGGTGATTAAAAACTTTGGATAGATTCTTTTTTTTCTTTAATCAAAAGTAAGATACTGTAACATGAATCTTTAAAAAGGGAAACTCAGGTATACCTGTAGTTTTAAATGATAGTTCCAAATTTTCAATTTTATCAATAAAGACCCAGGAGCCAGATGGTGGGGTGAAAACCTGCTAGCTCAGAGAGGCAGAAAAAGCACCCATCTGACCTTCCTACTCAGCTTATGTCCTGATAGAAAAAAGGCCCAAAAGGTTCATTAGCTCAGCTGACAGTCCAGGAGGAAAAGGCCAAAAAACCCAAGGCCAAAGGCTTGTGAGCTCAAAGGCCAAGGAGATGAAAAGCTCAAGAGTTCTTTCTACTTCTCTATGCTGATGTCTGAAATACCCCTAATTCCAAGTCCCTCCTCTTCCTTAATCCCTGCCAGCTGATTTCTTGCTCCACCTCTTGACCTAGGGTTCACTTTATTAAAGTCTGTGTGCACAAAGCTCTTGGATTAAAAGTGTCACCTGTGTACAGTAAGCAGAAAGTTCTTGTATTAAAGGTGTGTGTTAGGGCTCAGCCATACTAAACAAAAGACAGGTTTTTACAGTTCACAACCCCCGGATCAAATATCCTGTAACATAGACCTGCATTATTTTTACTTACCGAGAAGTACTATTACTACACAAGAGAAAGAGGGTGTTCATATTATTCTTATACTTTCAGATACAGCAAGCCACAGACAGGAGTGCATGTCTTCCTGATCATTAGTGTTGTCCCTGGCATCTGTGCATAGAACCTGCAGGAACCTTTTTTGACCAAATGACTACAAGCCTGTCCTTGAAGTTAGTGTTGTTGTGGGCTAGGCTTCAGCACAAACATTATAAAACCAAATTGCTATGTAAAGGCAAAGATGTGATTTGGTTTGTTTTGATAGAGGGTAAAATATAATGTACCCTGGAGTATGCATGAGCTTCTAAGGAAGCATGTGCTGTGAAAATCATGCCATAGGCCTCTTTTTTAAAAAGAAAAATAAGGACTAATGCTTTATACTTCTGCGGTTCTCTGGCTTCCAAGGACTAATGCTTTATACTTCTGCGGTTCTCTGGCTTCCACCAGCAAGGAGGTGCTTCTGCAGCAAGAATTTTAGTGGTCAAGGTAGCGCACGTTTCCCACGCTGCTCAGCCTCCAGCCTTGCTTTTGTTCTGTAGCTGCTGGGAGCAGAGTGTCAGCTGAATTGTGTGTAAAGAAGCCGAGGGCTGATTAGCATACAAAGTAATAGGACACACCACAGCTTTGTTACTGTCTTTATTGACCCTTCTCCCTCACCCCTCCCCTCCTGGTCCCCTCCATCCTGCAGGTAGCCTGCGGTTTACCTCCATCTCACTTGTATTTGGTTACCTTCTTATTTTCCTTCCCTCTTCCATACTCATGGTCCTTTTTCTGGTTCCACGACCTGTAGCCACGCATACACATGCACGCATATAAAAGTTAAAATCTAGGGTCACGATGAAAGAAAACATGTGCAATTTGTCTTCCTGAGCCAAGGCAAAGTACTAGTAAAAAGTGGATAAGGGATCCACTCATGTGGTCACACTGGGAAGAGGGACAGAGAGGGCCCTGGTTCTATCTTTGGGAATCCTGCATGAGGTTTCGATTTAACTAGAGGGTGGAAAGGCATGCACAGCTAAGCCGTCCGTCCTGGTCAGGGTGGGGTCCTGCCCGTCATCATCGTGGCTCAGGCTTGATAAGTTTCAAAGCTAAGTGAAATCCACAAGCCCCCTCTTACTGACACCATGGTGTTAGCCTTTCCTTCTGTCAGCTTGAGATTCCTGGGGAACGTCCAAGTTTACAGAACCACTGTTTCAATGATCTGACAGCCAAAAAGAGCACAGTCTCTTTTAAGTATTTCATTCCTGCCTGTGTGGCTACATGTATTTGATTACACTCAAAATAAGACATATTTTTTAAAATGTGTGCACACACATACCAGTGTTGATTGCAGTTGCTACAAATAGAGTCATTCCTGTTTGGGTTCAACTTGGGACACAGGAGTCAGATCATCAAGAACCTACTCTGTCCTAATTCATTGTTCCTAATTCAAGTTTATCATTAGAAGATTCTGGTGGATGTTTCTATCTTTGACTCAATGGTATTATTATTGAATGCTGATAATTTTTTCCTGGTATTAGAGAAGTTGACTTTGTGCTCCCAATCATGCATTTCATGTAGCATATCAATTCAGGATGTACTGAATCCCTGTTACTTAAGAATTATCCTAAGTGTTACATAAATACAAGAAATACACAGCAAACTCACTTGGAGGAGCAGTCATAGCATTTATATTGACAATGTGGTACAGTAGCAAGCCTCAAGGTCAGGGGTCACCCTCTGCCGCTAATAGTCTAATAACATACTCTCCAATGTCACCTTCTGCCCACTCTGTAGGACACTGGAGTTACCAACAGAGATCTAATTAGTCGAAGAATCAAAGAGTATAACAGTCTGATGAGGTGAGAATCCCACCACGCCCATGGTTAATTTAGATGTCAAATATACAGTTGTTAAATGCTTGTTTCTCTCAGCAGCAAAACAGAACAGCTGCCAAAAACGCCTCGCCAGAGTCTTAGCATCAGGCAAACTTTGCTTGGTGCTAAATCCGAGCCAAAGACTCAGAGCCCACATTCTCCAAAGGAGGAGTCAGAGAGGAAGCTTCTCAGCAAAGGTAGCTGTAAAAGGGGTTGAGCTGGAATCCTGAGGGTGTCTTCTGGCTTTACCATGTTGTTTTCACCAACAGAGTCAGGCCTACTAGCTCAAGGCTCACTGTAGACATGGTGCAAAGCTCATTGGGCATTTCCTTTAAGGCGAGGCCCAAGAGAAAGGGGAGGAGAAGACAGTCACGTGAAGGCATCTTTACAGATGGGGATGGCCAGCTGTGTCGCTGTAAGATGAAGGCAGTGCTTCCCTGCCTCTCACAAAGAGGACTCGCTGGTTCTGCCTTCTTTCTGAGGGCAAAGAAATACAACTGGACCTGACAAGTTATATGGATGGATTGGAGGCATGACAGAGTAGAGAGAGGATAATTGTGGGGAATGTAGACTTTTTAAAGACTGCAGTTAATCGACCATTGATGAATTAGACTTTAGAGTCTTGTTTCCATTTTTCATAACGTCATCTTACTTCCAATAACTATCCAAAGATGATACCAGTCCCCCGAAAGACAAAGGTACTTGGAGAAGAGGCATCCCCAGCATCGTGAGGAAGACGTTCGAGAAAAAGCCCACCGCCACAGGGACCTTCGGAGTCAGGCTGGACGACTGCCCGCCTGCCCACAGCAACCGGGTAGGGGAGCCCAACCACCTGAGCTTTATTTTAAGTCAGTGGCGGTCATAGCAGGGTCTGAGCTTGCAGCCCTCCTGATAAAGGGGCTGCCTGCTAAGCTAGCTAAGGCTTTCCTGCTGCTCTGTGCTCTGTGAGCTGAATAATTTGTATCGTTAAACTAGGCTAGTGATTTAGTCAGAAATGGTCAGTAGGAATTCATTTTCAAACTTTTGTATTGTGTTACATAAAATGCTGAAAATGCTGGTTTCTTGTTTTGCAGTATATTCCATTAATCGTTGACATATGTTGCAAATTAGTTGAAGAAAGGGGTCTTGAATATACAGGTATTTACCGAGTTCCTGGCAACAATGCAGCCATTTCAAGCATGCAGGAAGAGCTTAACAAGGGCATGGCTGACATCGATGTACAGGATGATGTGAGTGCATCTCCATTTGAGTAACTGATCCACTCTTTCCTTTCATAGTATTGACCCAAAAATACTGTGTTTCTGTTTTTGCATATCCAGAAATGGCGAGATTTGAATGTGATAAGCAGTTTACTAAAATCCTTCTTCAGAAAGCTCCCTGAGCCTCTCTTTACCAACGGTGAGTTAGTTCTCACAGGCCACATCAGAGGAAAGGCCTCAGCCTCTGCTGGGAGGCAGCATAATAAATCTAACCAGAAAAGTGAGGGATCAAGGAAATAGCATTCATCTCAAGTCTAAATTAAAAGAGAAGCATAGTTAAGAACTGGTTTTGCTCATTTATATAGCCTTCCTAAATTTTGGTGAAAATCATATGCAAAACATCGATACACTTCAGTAAAATGAAAATAAGATCTCTGTTAGCCTGTTTGTCATCAAGATAAAAATGTTGTTATTGTTTCAGTCAGATTGTTTGGCTATAAGGTATAGTTAAGACCCTGTACTAGATGCTAATGTGAAGGAGAAAGAATGGACGGGCTGAGTGACAGTCAGACCGTAACTTCAGAGAAGTCCCCTCGGGAACTCTCCTGATTGTTGGGCAAGCCTGGAGATCATTAAGAACCATGTCTTGCGTGTAAATTTCAGAGATTGATAATTCCAAGATCCACGAAAGTCTTATACATTTACAACCATGGTTTAAAATTAAACCTTGAAGGGAAGGCGAGTGCACTTCACCTAAGCAGTTAACCCTGTTCTCTTGTTCCTACGGCTGCCAGACAAATATGCTGACTTCATTGAGGCCAATCGTAAGGAAGACCCTCTAGACCGGCTGAGGACATTAAAGAGACTAGTAGGTATTACTTTTTACTTGGGGAGTCAGTTCAAATGCAGCATTTAAATCCATCCTGAAAATAATATGTTCCAGATTCATGACCTGCCTGAACATCATTTCGAGACACTTAAGTTTCTTTCGGCTCATCTGAAGACAGTGGCAGAAAACTCAGAGAAAAATAAGGTACGTGAGGTACAGCCTTGGAGTACACCTTCAGTGGCCCCAGCCTGAGGGTTGGCCTCCGTTGTTCTGTGTTAAATACTTCAAGGAAGGCTATTATTTCACAGAAGCCTAAGAGTGCATCAGACTGGGCTGCTGGGGCCTTCTGAAGCAAAGACGCCACAACTCTGCCTTTTTTTTTTTTCGGGAGGGGGTTACCCCAAGACAGGATTTCTCTGTGTGGCTCTGGCTGGCCTTAAAGTCACAAAGATCCACCTGCCCCTCTGCCTCCCCAGTGCTGGGATTACAGGCGAGCGCCACTGCTCCAGGCTCAGTTGTCACTCTTAGGAAGGGGAATTTCCTTTAGAAATATAATTTTACATTCATTCAGCAAGAAAAATGTAAGAGTCAGAATTTCTTGTTTTCAGCTTTATGCTACTATTTTTAATAGGTGTCATATGTGCGTGATAAGCCAGCTAAAAGGTACCAGATGATACATGCTGAAATGCTTTCTTTAGTTTCCTAGTCAGCAGGTATGATGTCTTCCTTTTCATACCATGTTACTACCACATAGCCACAAAATTAGCTGGATTTAGTATTATCAAATATTCAGATCATGTTCAGGTTTTCTTGATAGATTTTTTTTAAAGGTCTTTACAGTACGTTATTTCTTTAAATAGCTAGGTAAGATCCACACATTGTATTTCATTGGTCCATTTTAGTCTTAACTTCTCACCCTTTTGCTCGGTCAGTGAATGCTTGTCACGTGAGTCCATTGTAGCAAGATGATTCTCCTTTCAATTCAGGTACTCAGTAACTCTGTAATAGTCATGTTGGGGTTTGGAGGGGAACATTTAAAGAGGAAGCTAAGGGGCATTGCTAACACTCCTCTTCTAAGACCACTTCCTGCCTGAGAGAGGCGGAGCTCCTTGGTACAGCACTGGCTCTTGAGCACATCACCATCAGCCTGTTCCTGCAGATGGAGAAGTCTTCAGCAGTGCCTCAGAACCTTCCAGGTGCTTATGTCTTCTGCTGAGGGAGTCGTGAGAGGTTAAGAAGAGAAAACCCAAAAATGCCAGTTTATTGACCTGTCTCCAAAAGTTTGTTCACTAAGCCAAAGTTTCCTCAATATAATTCTAGCTGAAGTCTTTTCTAGTTGATTATCCCTGAAGGCCAGCGTGCCGTTCATCAGGTCTGCTGCATGCTAGAGCTCCGTTGTTGGTTTTGAGACAGGGCCTCTATGCAGTGCGCCTGGAACTTGCTCTGTAGACCAGGCTGGCCTCCAACTCAGAGATCCTGTCTACTCTGGAGTGCTGGGATTAAAACCATGAGCTGCCACTCCTGGCTTGGGTTTTGTTGCTGCTGGTGGTGGTGGTGGTGGTGGTGGTGATTTTCCCCAGAAATCTGTTTTGTCCTAAAATTTTTCCTTATTTAGGGATTTTTTTCTGAGAGCCTACGTGTCTTTAAATGCCTTATCCTCTTGCATCCTCCCACCAAGTACTAGAGCCATGGGCATAGGAGTTTTTGCTGGATTAATACTCAGCCTTGAAGACAATATGGCACTTCATTTTTTTCAGCTTTTTAAACCTCATTTTTAGGAACTTAAATACAGAATTCAGACAGTTACCAAAACAAAAACAACAAAACTGTAGCCCAGGTATCATTTTATATGTAGGAGCTAGTGAAAAACTACTCAAATAAGACAAACATCTCTGTACATAAATATTAATGTATATCATTAGTCTAAAGACTTACGTGAAGCCATAGGCAAGACTCTGCTGAACACCTGAAATGAAGTATTTGATGCTATGGACTCCAGCCAGGGCAGGCTGAGAATAAGATGACTGTATATTTCAGAAGGAGACGCAGCATTCCCAAGCCCTTTCCCGAAGGAAGTATTTTTATCCTAATAAAGCCAATATTCTGGGGAAATCCAAATTTTAGTGAGAATTCATGTTTCTGCACTTTTGAGTATGGTGTGGAATTACACATAACATGGTCAAAAGAAGAGTGGCAGTTGTCTCAGTGGAGGAGAGAGCCGGAAGTTCCTTGTCTGTAAATTGTATGCACATGCCAGCGCCTTCACACACGTTAACCTAGTACTATGGGGTCCTGAATGGTGGATTCATTTCAGTGTGGCTTTTTGAGTTTTGATGGGTTCTTAAGATTGGTTAAGTTATTTAACACTTTAATCAAACTTTAAGCTCAATGTAATATAAAAGGAAAACAGGATTTATGCTCATGACAGTCAGAATTAAGCAAGAAATTCAGAGTACTATGTCCAGTGGATGCAGCAAGGCCAGAGCTGGAGGGGATTTGGATGAGGTTACGATTAATCAAAAAAGAGGTTCAGACTTGTTTTTCTCTGTTATTGTTTTGATGTATGACCCGGAGAAGAATATGGAACCTTCATGTACTTCCACGTCCTTTGTCCCTTTCAGTTCCCAAGGGACAGAGTTCCTCATTCTTAAATTTCACTTTTTCTTTCTTTTCCACCTAGTCCATCTTTCTTAACTAAGAACAGTTGATTGACTGGTTCAAAACCAGTCAAAGGCTGGAAGAAATCCCAGCACTCAGGAGGCAGAGGCCAAGGCTACACAGAGAAACCTTGTCTCAAAAAAGAAAACAACAACAAAAAACTAATCAAAGATTTCTTGGAAAAACACAAATGGCAATTATATCAAAAAAGAACTTTCCAGAAATAAATTTCAGCAACAAAATGCTAAACCTGCAGTGGAGATTTAATCTGATTTTCCACTTCCATCCTTTCTTTCAGATGGAACCAAGAAACCTAGCGATCGTTTTTGGTCCAACTCTAGTGAGAACATCAGAAGACAACATGACCCACATGGTCACGCACATGCCTGACCAGTACAAGATCGTAGAGACGCTCATCCAACACGTAAGTTCACACCACACGGCTTCCTGGGAACTCACTTTGTCACAGCTGAAAATTGCTAGGACAAAAGTTAAAAGACAAAAGTTGCTTCTACTTTTTCCCCCCTAAGACATTTCCCTTAATTCTGTGTTGTTCCCCAAGATAGAAATACATTCAGGGGGTTATTTAATTATTCTCACCTTCTTTATTTTAAATTTTAGCATGACTGGTTTTTCACAGAAGAGGGTGCTGAAGAACCTCTTGTAAGTATTGTCAGTGCGTGCTCAGCCGTTTTCATGTGGGACCCAGGCTCCTTGTTGATGCCACAACAGCCTTGATCTTTTGCTCTGTGCTCTGTTGACACCCGGAAGCAGGTTGCTAGCTCCTCAGATGCTGATATAATAAGAATGTAACTATGATGCCTACTTTACCGTTAGTGACGTCTAACCAATGGCAGAGTTAAACTCCGTATAATAATGTGTCTTTTACTAAATGTTGTTTGAATTTTTAAAGCAAGTTGTCTTTGAAGAGATGATGAAGAGATCTTTGTTTGTTAACCATAGACAGCAGTGCAGGAGGAGAGCACAGTAGACTCCCAGCCAGTACCAAACATAGATCATTTACTCACCAACATTGGAAGGACAGGCGTGCCTCCTGGAGATGTATCAGGTAACTCTTGTGCCGGCAGTACTGACCTCTAGGTTACTTGACCTTCCTGTAAAGTGAGACAGCAAACGGCCATAAGTAACAACCCACTCTGAGTTCTTTTCTTTTCCTCCTCCTCCTCTTTCCTGTCTACTAATAAAAGCCGCGACCTGCCTTTTCTGATTGACCTCACTTACCTTCCAGCAATATACCACCATTGACAGTGCATGGAGTTGTGATGTTTGTCAGAGTGGGAAGATGAGAGCAGTGAGCATGCACCACCCACTGTTTCGTTTTCTTTTCTTTTAGTTCACAGTTTCCATGTAATAGTCATCACAAGGTAAAACAGATACATGCTGCTGAATATGTGGTTGCTGTGACGGCAGAAAGTCTGCTTAGACTGAATGTGTAGTTCTGATTGGGACCAGGCCTATGAGGGCAGCAAGCTCTGTGTGCCGAGCCGCCCCTCTTAAACCAGCGTGTCATCTGCCACTCAAAGTCACTCTACTTGACCTTGATTTTCTTCTTTTCCCCTACTGCCGCCCTAATGCTTGGTTAAGTATTAGTATTTAATAGGCTCTTGAAAAACGTTTCCTGCCAAACTGTTGCACTAATCTGGCATGCTGTTTTCACACGATGTTCTTGTTTTAGCTCTAAAGGGCTTTTTCAGCACTTACTGACACAGGCAAATCTATACTGATGTTGCACAGGCGAAGTGGGAGGAGTCTATCACACGGTAATGTCACTAGTGGATTCCGTGATGTCCCTGATGGACAGCTGGAACTGTAGGAAGAAGGAGGACTGCTGTCCACACTGTAGCTGCCTTGTCTGCAGAAACCCCCGGTTCTTGTAAATGCAAACATAGTTGATCTGTGGTGTAAAGTCTCGCTTAAGAATACTGTAAACAGATCACTACTACTCTCTTAAAAGTCTTTCTGCTGTCTCTTGTTATTTCTGAAGCAGACCCTGAGGAGAAATAGCATGGTATGGTCCACTGGTTCTTAAAGTCATAAAGCATTTAGCCATGTGTTAAAAAGGGGGGTGGCACGGGGCCCAGCTCATTAATTTTAAAAAATCATTTCGTAAACGTTCAAAGATAAAATTCTAAAATTGATATTTATTCTTCATAGCGCTGGCCCCTTCCTACCCTCTTTATAATTGTATAATCTGAGTTTTTGCCAGACAGCAAAGTTATGCTTTCCATTTCTCCATTTCCATAATAGCGTTTGTTAGTAGATACTTACAAACCTGGTAGCA
Source organism: Acomys percivali (assembly GCA_907169655.1). Taxonomy (NCBI): domain Eukaryota; kingdom Metazoa; phylum Chordata; class Mammalia; order Rodentia; family Muridae; genus Acomys; species Acomys percivali. The sequence continues at coordinate 22,495,481 of OU015749.1, read as the reverse complement.
ATTTAACAAAACTAACCAAAAGGATCCCTGACTGCACGGATGTGAAACTGGGGTCAAGTACAAAAATTAGCATCATCTAAAGTAACCAAAAGTGACCTGGAAGTGAGGCCACCCTGATGCCTCCGTCACATCCATTCGCATCTGGGATATGCGCATACAAATTCCAATCTGACAGTCTGACAAAAATCAGCACGAACACCACTTGAGTGTTTGAATTTGTAGCAAGGGCAGCCGACAGTCTGGAAAGTTCTGCATTGTGTATCAGCTTCAGATACAAGATGTGGGACATAATTCTCAAGGTCTTCAAGCTTCTTTACTGCTAGATGTACTATTTAGAAAATAAACACTAGTGTTTCTGTTCTGTTTAGCACAGGGCTCCTTTGCCATCCCTGTCATTGAGCTGGTTCTGCCTACAATTCACAGCATCCTTTCATGGCGGTGGCTTTCTGTGGTGCAGCTTGCATCTTTGTGAGCTCTGACTATCCACTGTGTTCTATTGTTTTGAGTTTTGCTTTCACATTTTGTTCTGTGCCTGTCCTCTTCATAAGTTTTGCATTGTTTGCTGAAAGCAGCGAAGCTTGGCTCCTACTAACCACCTTTTATTTACTTCCCACAGATTCAGCTACTAGTGACTCAACAAAATCTAAGGTAGGCTGTTTTACACAGTTTGAAAACACTGCATGGTGGCTTTGCATTGGGGCTGACTTTTATCATTAACATACAAGGGTAGTCTGTCTTCGAGCCAGAGCAATGAAGCCCAATATGTGGAGAAGTTAATTTGGGATAGAAGAAGGCTGGAAAATACAAGAATGTGAGTGTGGCAACAGTTTAGCCTGATGTGGACAGTAGTACTTTATTGACATTGTCAAAAAATTCACTAGCATAAAAGTAGGGAGAACGGGAAAAAGAATCTCCACATAAGCCGGGATGGTGGCATGGGCGTGAGGGAGGAGAATAGCCAGTTTTAAGCCAGGCATTGCTGTGTAGTGAGACTCTGTCTCAAAACACATATAAAATACAAGTTAAAAAAGAACCTTCCAGCAGAAATTGGACACAATGGGTCATTAAATACACACACACACACACCTGTTAGGAATGAGAGATAAAAATAATTTTAAAAAGAATCTCCATGCTAGAATAAAAGTTCCCAAGCCCTTAAAGTTTTTTCTGACTTTCATTTATGTGTGTAGGGGTGTGTGTGTGTGTGTGTCAGGGGGCGGGGAGCCTAGAGTGCACTTGTAGAGGTCAGAGGACAGTACACTGGATCAGTCTCTCCACTCTCGAGTCCTAGGGATTGGACTACAGTTGGGTGATTTAACCCACCGAGTCATTTCTCACCAGCACTTGTAATGTTCTTCCTGTTGCTATGACAAATGCCATGACCAAAAGCAACTTAGAGGAGGAAAGGGTTTATCTCACCCTATACTTTGAGGTCACAATCCCTCATTGAGGGATGTCAGGGCTGGAACAGGAAGCAGAAACCACAAAGGAACACTGCTTGCTGGCTCATGCTTAGCTGGCTTTCTTTATAGCCATAACCACCTGCTGCCCACCACGTCCCAGCCATTGCAACTCAGCTAGCAGTCAAACAGTTCCCACACACTTGCCCACAGTACGTTCTGAGCTGAGCAACTTTCAGCTGAGACATCTGCAGGCAACTCTGTGCTCTATCAGGTTCATAGCTAAAGCTAATTAGTGCATCCACTGGGGCTTTGTTCACTTAAACATTTAATCTACATGCCTTGTACCTTAAACTCGTTGGCTAGTGAATTTTTATACATACACAGTTACCTAGCTAATTATAGTACCGATCACTATATAGTGCAGTTTCTGTCTCCCATGACAAGGACATTCTCCTACATAGTCACAGTCAGGATACTAACATGAACATGATACATTATTATATAATACAGTTTTTATTCCAATTTTCCCAATTACCCAAATATTCTTTTAACCCCGCTCCTACTTCCCACCCCATTCAGGAATAATCAAGAATCATTGCTTACATTCATTTGTCATGTCTCCTTGGTCTTTATAGATCTCCAATACTTCCTAAACCTGTTTGTTTGTTTGTTTGTTTGTTTGAAACAGGGTCTCACTGTGTGGCCTGGGCTAGTCTAGGACATATAATCTTCTGGCCTCAGCCTCCCAGCTTCATCACTGTACCTAACCATAGATGATAGCTTTGGAACCCAGAAAGACATGTGAAATTCCTTCACTAGACGTATGCCCCTTCCTTGTGTGTTCATCTTGCATTGTTTTGTATTATGCCCGTAACATAATGAATGCTCAAATAGCTAACAGTTTCCAATTTGTAGAAAAGCAGAGTCATTTTCTCTAACACGGGGAATTGGAGAATTATAAGATGATATTACCTAAGTGCTTCTTTCATGAACAGCAAAAGTGAGTCCACCCCTGCTCTGTACCCTGCAGAGCAAGCTGGAGACAGGAGACCTGCCCCCCTGATCAGCCCAGCTTCAGCCATGGCCCCCCAGTGTAAAGGAGACACGGAGTAAACAGCAGTAACTCATAGGGATGCACTGGGTGGTGTAGCAACCCACTATAAGGCATAAAAACACAATCCTATTGGCCTGGAATTATCCTTTTTAATAGACAACATCCTTTCAAAAAAACTTAGGATAGCGGTTTAGCTTATGCAAGTTTTCTTTTTGTAATAGAGAAATCTATTTTCTATTCCATTGCTTCACATGCCTTCTGCTTGACCCTTTACTCAAGACTGTGTTCTAAAACAAGGACTTACTCACCTGCCCACCAGCCACCAAACAGACAGACAGACGTTCTGAGTAAACTAATTAAATAGTTGTCATCAAGAAGGTCCTGAATAACGAGGGACACTTACAGTAGCCACGCGCTGGTGTGTTTCATGGCGAGGACTTGAAACTTTTGAGTAACCTTACATCATTTGAATTTTCCACATTTCCTGTTAGATGAGATGAATGAAGTCTTTACGAGCCTGATTTACCCAAGGCTAATCCCTGAAGAGCCAGTCTTGGTGTGGTAATGGGAGCCAGCCTCCCTCTGAGTGAAGAATGCCTCAGGCTCAGTGCCTGCACCGTATGTTGTCCACAATTAGAAAACTGAACTCAGCCATACAATCCTAATCGTGTCGGGATATTAAGCTAATGTCAGAACGGGGTTTGCCTCGTTTCCCCTTTTGGATGTTTGAGATAGGATCTCAACTGTGTAGTTGGGGTAGGTAGCCCTGGAATTGTCCGCTTCCTGGCAGCCTCCTGGGTAGGGTGATTACAGCTGTGCACACCCCCACCTGTCAGAATACTGCTTAACCCTTCTACCCATAGACCAGATGAAGGAAATAGGAATATTTGAGCATTATGTGGAGAAAACCAATAGGGAAATTAATAAGAACTGGGAAACCTCCACACCCGGAAGCATCAAGTGTTTCCCTGAGAGGCGGGACTGGGTTAGATGAAAAGCTGGCCTTGATACATACAGGTTCAGAGGGGAGTATTAGGGCATACGCTGTGCAGTGGCTGCGTGCAGAGCTTTGGTCGACTTTAAATTCTTTAAGACGGATCTGGGGACGAGCCGGCCCTGGGCAGTGGTCACAGCCTCGTCTTTTCTGCTTGTTTCGCAGGGCTCTTGGGGATCGGGGAAGGATCAGTATAGCAGGGAACTGCTTGTGTCCTCCATCTTCGCAGCTGCTAGCCGCAAGAGGAAAAAACCCAAAGAGAAAGCCCAGCCCAGCAGCTCAGAAGACGAGCTGGACAGTGTGTTCTTTAAGAAGGAGAGTGTGGAGCAGAGTCACAGTGAGATTAGAGGAGAGTCCAAAAGAGAGAGCGAGACATCAGGCAGGAAGCAGAAGGTGGCCGTTGCCAAAGAAAGGAGCGCTAAGAAGGACATGGGTGCAGCGAAGGAGGAGAAGACGCCGCCGTCCGAAGAACCATCCCCACCACACAGCTCCAAACGCAACAGGTCGCCAACTCTCAGCTGTCGCCTGGCCATGCTGAAGGAGAGCCCCAGATCACTTCTGCCACAGAAACCGCACTGCGAAGAGACAGGGTCTGACTCAGGCACTCTGCTTAGCACGTCTTCCCAGGCTTCGCTGGCGAGGTCCTCCACAAAAAAATCCACCAGTCCGGAAACCAAGCACAGTGAGTTTTTGGCCAATGCCGGCACCATCACCTCGGATTATTCTACCACATCATCCGCTACCTACTTGACCAGCCTGGACTCCAGCCGCCTGAGCCCTGAGGTGCAGTCAGTGGCCGAGAGCAGGGGCGACGAGGCGGATGACGAGAGGAGCGAGCTGGTGAGTGAAGGGCGGCCGGTGGAGACGGACAGCGAGAGCGAGTTCCCGGTGTTCCCCACCGCCCTGACCTCAGACCGGCTGTTCCGAGGGAAGCTACAGGAGGTTGCCAGGGTGAGCCGCAGGAACTCTGAAGGCAGTGAAGCCAGCTGCACCGAGGGAAGCCTCACACCAAGTTTAGACAGTCGCAGGCAGCAGTTCAGCTCCCACAGGCTGATCGAATGCGACACGCTGTCCAGGAAGAAGTCTGCTCGCTTCAAGTCAGACAGTGGGAGCCAGGGAGACCCCAGGACTGAGAAAGAAACACCCGCCCTGGCCAAAGTATTTGACGTCATGAAAAAAGGCAAGTCGACAGGGAGCCTCCTAACACCCAGCAGAAGTGAATCGGAAAAGCAGGAGGCCACTTGGAAAACAAAAATAGCAGATCGCTTAAAACTGAGACCCAGGGCACCCGCAGACGACATGTTCGGAGCTGGAAATCAAAAACCTAGTGCCGAGACAGCTAAAAGGAAAACCATCAAACGCAGACACACGCTCGGGGGCCACAGAGATGCTGCGGAAATCAGCGTCCTGAGTTTCTGGAAGGCGCACGAGCAGGGCACAGACAAAGAGTCTGAGCTTTCAGCTGTGAATCGGTTAAAACCCAAATGCTCGGCCCAGGACCTCTCCATCTCAGACTGGCTAGCCAGGGAGCGCATCCGCACCAGCTCCTCGGACCTGAGCCGAGGCGAAGGCCGAGAGCGCCAGGCCGAGAGCCCCAGCGTTCTAGGAACACCCACCAGCACCCACACACCACCATCTCAACAGCCCGAAGCTAAGGGTGCTGCCAACACCTTGGCTTCAGCCAACCGGCCCCCTCTTTCCACACCACCACAGTCACCCGACCAAATAAACAGAGAAAGCTTCCAGAACATGAGCCAAAATGCTAGTTCTGCAGCCAGCACCCACCCTCACAAACTGTCTGAGAGCCCTGGCACTGAAGCGGAGTCTCCTCCCCGCCTTTAAGCTGGGTACATCCACTCTAGCAAGAAAAAGCTACTGTTACATGGTCCAGTAACTCTGTAAATAATCTTCTTGTACCAGAATTGTTATTATGCAGCCTTGGTTTGGGCTGGTTTCACCATTTTGCACTGTGAAATAGCTTTACAGTGCATTCCTACAGCCAGAAGAACACACACATATATTTAAAAGTGTATCAGATAGTTGTATACAAATAAGCAAGGTGTTTGTTGCAACTTACTACATAGTATATTCCCCAAATCACTGAAGGAAACCGCTGGCTCATGCAGCAGAATTGTTCTTTTGGTTCCTCACTAACAAAAGTGCCTCATGAGAAAAATACATTTGATTTTTAGGGTGCCATATTGTTGAAATTAGGTAACTTACATTGAATAAATGAATGCGTTTTATCAGTAACAAATTTCATTACATTTACCAGTTTTAACACAGGTGGGTACAGAACTTCCGTTCTTTAGGCATTCCAGGTGGATCTGAGTTTTATATTCAAACTTTTAATACAGTTTTTGAGTTTTGTGTGACTTGAATTTTTAATCTTTCTGTAAAATACGTAATAACTTAAATGAACATATTCTATGTGTATCTTTTCTTCAGATACCAGATTTGATATAAATGTTGTAACATAGGTGTGTAGATAGTGGACCCTGGATGGAACTGGCTTCTTGCTGAGGAGAATATAATTCTGCATGAGGACTTAAATCCAAACCTGTGTCATGCCTGTGTGCATACCCAATTAAACACTGGAAATAAAATTGTTTTGGTGAACTTTGCACTGTTGGGAGCTCATTCTGCATTAAAATTATTGCTCATTTCTATATTATCTAGTCTTTTAAAAGTTAGCCTCTGTGTTTGCACAGTCCTGACACCTTTCCTCTGTCCAGCTGTGGCTGGGAGTGGTCTTGGGAGTGTTTACAGAAGCCCCACTCTTGTGCAGACGCAGGACTTAGGAACGAGCTACAGAAGCAGATGTTGTCCACCTTTGCTTGAGGAGCATAAAGTAAGTAAAGGCTCATGGAGGACAGTGAGTGAAGGCTGTTTCGGAGTGCTAAGCAAAGACTTTGAGTTCTTCCAGGACTACACTTCCCAGATAATGTAGTGCGTTAGACTGTGTAACTTCTCAATTAGCACCTCATATAAGCAGTGACAACAGTACTTCCCCAGTATGTCATGCTATATATAAATAATGGTTACACAAAATCTACATGTTAGGATTTGATGACCTCAGAAGTCACTGGAGCCAGAGATACTCAATGCTCTCAGACCTGAAACACTTTTTTTTTTTTTTTTAATGGAGAAAATGTTTTAAAATTCTCCTGTATCACAAAATGAAATTCTATATCTATATAACTATATCATACACACACACACACACACACCACATTATCACAGGGGCTACATTCCCTCTTTACATGAGGAAAGGATGGAATTTAAAATAATACTCAGTGTGCAAATGCTTCACACAGCTACATTACAGAACTGTAATGCAGCCCCTGTTTGGGTAGGTACAGCCACAGACGCCGCAGTGCAAGCCATACCCTGAGTAACTATGCCATCAGAAATCTGATTTTCTTTTAGACATGATCTTAATATGCAGGCCCTGGCTGTCATGGAACTTGCTATGTAAACCAGACTAAATGTCACTGTGCCAGGCTGGATGTTATGCTTTCAGTTAAAGGTATGAAGAAAACACATCGTTTTGCATAGTTTACACAGCAAAAGTGAATATTATTAAAACTGTCAAAACTACCTTTTGCTTAGGCATTTTAAAAGTCTGGGTCAGGGCTCAAATTCATTCTGCCTTTAAATTAATTATGGTTTTGGATTTAGTTGCGTATTTTCAAAATCCCTAATGTAATTGTTTAGATTGTTGATTTTTCCAGGATTTCATTTTTTTAATATATGCATTTTAGACCTTTGGACTCTGTTTTTACTATTAAGTTTAAAACATTGACCAGAAAGATGGGTCAGCCGATAGAGGTATCTGGCCCCAGGCCTGGCAACCTAAGTCCTATCCCTGAAGGAGAGAAATGATTCCCCCGTGTGTGCACACGTACACAAATAAAAATTTAATGAGTTTTAAAATACTTTTTCAGTTTCTACCCTAGGTTTGTTTCTCCTGAAGCTACGCACTGTTTCCGTGTGGTTCAGCCTTCTTTGCAAACAACCAAAGGCTTTGCATATTGGTTACTGCCACTGAGCTGCACAGTCGCTAGGCAGAGCTGAGCTTTGAACCATTCAAAAATGAGGCATATGTTTTGAATTAATATGTTGCCATTTTGAAATTTAGTGGGCTGGTGTGTGTGCACATGTGCATGCATGCAGGCATGCAGAAGTTGTGGCTCACGCCACGGCACACGTGGAGGTCACTCTTCAGAAATCACTCTTGCCTCCCCATGAGATCCAGGGTTGAACCCAAGCTACTAGGTCTGTTTGCACACACCGCTATCCTTTGATAGGGCCCATCCCATTGGCCCTATTTTTTCATTTAAAGAATTGGGCAGAATGTTTGTGTCAATATTGGGATTTTGTTGGCCACACTAGGTTTAATTCTTTACTGTGTGTATCTGCTTACTTCCTGCCTGATTATATTAGAGAACCTGGCTGGGATGGGGGGTGATAGCTCATGACTGCAGGTCTGTGTTGAGATTAGGTTACTAAGTAAATATAAGACCCCTTTTGCTTTCAGTCCTTTTGGTTTCATATGTTGGTGCTTATGTCTTAGGCTGGCATACAGGTTTTTCAAGTGTAGTCTGTAGTTGGAATATGTAGCCTGATTACACTCAGTGCAATGACTACTACAGAGTTATTAAAGACCATTACTGGGCACCCATACACACACACACACAATTTTTTTTGAGACAGAGTTGTAGTTACAATTTGAAAAACTGGTTTCTTTAAAAACACAGAACTATTATAAGAATGTGTGTTTTTGTTTGTTTCGAGACAGGGTTTCCCTGTATAACCTTGGCTGCCCTGAAGCTCGATTTGTAGAACAGGCTGACCTCAGACTCACAGAGATCCACCTGCCTCTACCTCCTGACTGCTGCAATTATAGTTGTGCACCAGCACATCTGGCTAGAATGTTTTTGTTTTACTCTCAGGTGTGGGGATATGGGGCTACTTTAGACTACACACAACAGCTGACTATGGTTTGCCTCATACTCTAGCAGAAGCATGGTTTTGCCAGCTGCAAATAGTGTCTGCATTGTGTGCCATTTGGAATTCTGGGAACTTTTCAGAGGGTATATAAATGCTAGAGCCCTGATAGGTGTGGTCGGTGGTTATTGGTCATTTAGGGAGGTTGGTTGTAGTTTGCTAGTAGCTATAGCCAAAGAAGAAACAAAGAAAAGAAAGAAAATAAATTAGATTCAGGGATTTTCCTAATTCCTCTCTTCTATCCTTGTTTCTCTCTTATCTAACATTAGGGAGTGTAATGGGGGTGGGGTGGGAAAAAGAAGAACCCACAAAGTAGTAAAGACTAGCTATACAGGGTCTCACTATAGCCCTGGCTAGCCTAGGACTCCCTGTGTAGACCTAACTAGTCTCGAACTCAAAGACCTCTGCCTACCTCTGTCTCCAAGTACTAGGCTTAAAGGCATGTGCCTCCTTGCCCAACCGGGTTTTTTTTTTTTTTTTTCAATTAAAGCAGGATCACCATATAATTTATTGCCTACTGATTTGCTTTGCATTGCTGCGAAAATGCCTGTGGCTGAATACTTTATAAAGATGTCTATTGAACTCACAATTCTGGAGGACTAAGAACATGTTTCCATCCTGTTGGGAAGGCTTAATCCACACTCTGTTACATCATTGCAAAGGACACTGGCCATATACAGAAGGGGCCAAGTATGAGGGCTAACCTCACTGTACAGCAAACAGCTTGAAGAAGTTACTCCTTGAGACCAGCATTATTGCTTTCTGATGGTGATGCCCCTTGAGCTAGTTAACTCTGTTAGGCATTTCTAGCAGGTAAGATAGCACAATGGGTAAAGACACTTGCTGAAAATAATCATGACCACAGCAGTGCCACACCAAGGACCATGCCTCCAATGCATGGACACATGGACAAAATTCTCAAACCATACCCAATGTTTTTTTCTTCCATTCATTCATTCATTCATTCATTCCTCCAGACAAGGGTTATTCTGTGTAGCCATGGACACATAAAGAATATTCTTAAACCATACCCAAACTGAAGTATTGGGTAACACAGGGTTTTTTCACTTATTTATGTATTTGTTTATCGATGTAGTCCTGGCTGCCCTGGAACTCACTCTGTAGAACCCACAAGAGATCCATCTGCTCCTGCCTCCCAAGTAGTGGGATCAAAGGCATGCATCATCATCACATGGCTCATGTTAAATAGTTTTAAAGTTTTTAAATTTTTTCTTATTTGTGAATGTGGGTACAAATGTGTCATGACACGGTTGTAGAGGTCAGAGGACAGAGGGTTGAACTCAGGACATCAGACTTGGTAGCTAGCACCTTTACCCTTTACTTGTTAAGCGATCTTGCTAGTCCACGAGGTTTTTTTTTTTAAGTAAAGGATCTTGATGTACGTTGTATGATCTTGAAGCATGTAATAGGGACCAGTGTTTTTTGTCCTTTGGTGCCAATATACCCTGTTTTTCCACCAATCTACAGTGTCACTTCTGCCTCCTGTCCCTCCCAGGACTGTCTGGGCCTCAGTATCTGCTCTGTTGGTTTTACTCAGGTCCCTGCTCATAAAACCCACTTTACAAGTCTTGATGGGGAAATTTTTCATCCCATTTCTTCCAAGATAGGCCACTGCAGCTCCTATGGGCTTGCAGGTGAGTTTTCTAATTCAGTACACTAATGTGCTCCCTTTTATTTATTCAAGGACTAGGTCTGTCCTCTAATTGCTCAAGGTGGATGTTTAAGATCACTTTTTAAAAATATATTTTATTAATTTATTCATATTGCATCTCAATTGTTATCCCATCCCTTGTATCCTCCCATTCCTCCCTCCCTCCCATTTTCCCCTTACTCCCCCTCTCCTAGGACTGTAACTGAGAGGGACCTCCTCCCCCTGTATATACTCAGGGTATCAAGTCTCTTCTTGGTAGCCTGCTATCCTTCCTCTGAGTGCCACCAGGCCTCCCCATCCAGGAGACGTGGTCAAATATGGGGCACCAGAGTTCATGTGAAAATCAGACCCCACTCTCCCACAGGAGACAACTTCCTGAACAGAACACCAACAGCCCAGGCCTTAATGTCAACAATTAATAAATGGGACCTCATGAGGCTGAGAAGGTTCTGTAAGGCAGGAGACACTGTCAACAGAAAGTGACAGCCTACAGACCGGGAAAAGATCTTCACCAACCCTACATCTGACAAAGGGCTAATATCCAAAATATATAAAGAACTCAAGAAATTAAACACCACCAAACCAAATAACCCAATTGAGAAATGGGGCTCAGAACGAAACAGAATTCTCAACAGAGGATTATCAAATGGCTGAGAAACACTTAAAGAAATGCTCAACCTCCTTAGTCATCAGGGAAATGCAAATCAAAACAACTCTGAGATTCCATCTTACACCCATCAGAATGGCTAAGATCAAAAATTCAAGTGACAACACATGCTTGCAAGGATGTGGAGAGAGAGGAACACTCCTTCATTGCTGGTGGGAATGCAAACTAGTACAGCCACTTTGGAAATCTATTTGGCGCTGTATCAGAAAACTGGGAATAGGGCTTCCTCAAGACCCAGCTATTCCACTCCTTGGAATATACCCAGAAGATGCTACAGCACACAATAAGATCACTTATATTTTTAGTCTTCTCAAATGTAGCCGTTTATAATTCCCTTATATTTATAGGCCATATCAACCAAGTTTTAATTCCAAGGTTTTTTTTACAGTCTCATTGAGATTGGGGTTTGGTTTTTTGTTTGTTTTGTTTTGGGTTTTTTTGTTTGTTTGTTTGTTTTTCAAGACAGGATCTCTCTGTGTAGCCTTGGCTGTCCTGGACTTGCTTTGTAGACCAGGCTGGCCTGGAACTCACAGCAATCCACCTGCCTCTGCCTCCCGAGTCCTGGGATTGAAGGTGTGTGCCACCACACCCAGCTCTCAAATATGTGGCTTTTTTATAATGTATTTTGCAGTATTTTCCTACATTCTTTATGGTAGAACATGTAGTCTGCATGTTCCTGATTCTTGGCCATTGGTTGGGATTAGTGTCCAGTCAAATAAAACTCTTGTTCTGTGTTTGAAAGGCATTGCACTCTTCATTTACAACAGACAGGCCACCACTGAGCAAGACTGCCGCCATATTGATTACTTTCTCCAGTCCTTTCCTTTGCTGTAGGATCAAGTGAAGTCCTTGTCACAGTGCGTGCTGTCAACACCGAGTACAGCCATGTCAAGGACTGTACTGTGCGTCATCCCATGGTCCCCAGGTGAGTGTGTGAATGCTAACAGTGTGTACAGCAAATGTCCCCTGTGGCTTCCTCCTACCCCTCCACCTTTGTGTTCCCAGCCTGAAGACATCTAGCTCCCCTACAGAGACGGCTAGTACTGAGGTGAGCTAGACGCCCCTCATTATTCAGCTGGATATAATAATCATCGTTAGGTCAGTCCCTGGAGCCATGCAGGACATAGCACTTTTCATTAATTTGTTTTTATATTTCAAGTCACTATGACCTGTCTAGCTAAGGACACTTGGGATATCTTTCTATTGAGTTAAAGTCAATTGTACTTGATCTTATATTGGTTTAGTAAAAATTAAGTTTATTTTCTTGTTTGTATATTTGACATTCTTCCTCTAGCTTTCCATCCTTTAATCTTTCACCTTTCTCTATTATTCTTATAAATAGTTGCATTTCCTTATGTTGAATAAAGTATCTTTCCTCCTCAGTCAGTCAGTCAGTTTTTATCCATCTATTGTACTTTCTGATCGTTTCATCATCTACCCACTGGTGGCTATATGTGTATTTTTTCTTTCCTCATGAACTTTTTATTTTCACTTGGATTGAGGTTTTCTCTTTCCACCCTTCTCCTATTTCTATCCTTTTAGTAAATCTAGACAATGCAAAACCTGGAACTAGAGAGATGGCTCAGTGATAAAGAGGGTACCACTCTTGCAAAGGACTTGGGTGCAGTTCTCAGCACCCACACAACGTGGCTCACAATTACTTGTAACTCCAGTTCCAGGGAGATCTGATACCCTGCTCTGGCCTCTTCAGGCACTTGCACTCACATGTACACATACATACACACACTGAAAAGTAACAAAATAAATTTAAAAGAAAAAATGTAATATGCACACAAAAAGTTTCTTTAGTACTTAAGCAATGCAGAGTACAAACATAAGCTTATCTAGCGGCTCCCTCCAGCTTTGTACTAACATCCTGCAGAATTTTGTTTGTCCATCATGTGGGCAATGTTCCTTTTTGATATAGCTAGGGCCGATACTTAAGATTTACTGACTGGCATGTCACTGACCACTGCTTCTTCTAATTCAGGCTGACATTTTAAAAGTGTTTTCATGGAACCTGAATTACATCTTTTAGAAGCTCCTTCCGTGAAAATCATTGGTCATAATATCCCTTAGCTCCTGTTTATCCTTTGGTGGGATTACTTTGCTTTTCTCTCTTGAAAGTGCTGTGTTGCTGGGATTACAACAGTAGGTTGGCGATGGTATTTTCTTCACTTGGAGATGCCCGTTGTTTTTTGTGGTGTTGCTGTCCTGTCTCTGGAGTCTGCGTAGTTTTATGATTGTCTCTTTTGTCAGTGTTCCCAGGCTTTGGTGCAGTATGTGTAGGATTTCACTTCACTATCCAGCTGACATGTGTGGCTTTAGCAGCTGAGGTTTGGTGTCTTCTCAGTTCTGAGCATCACATGCCCTCCGTATGCACTGCTGCCTCCTTTGGGAATGCCTCTGAGTTGTGCTCTATCTTCTGAGTCTAGGTTCTCCCCACGCTGCGCTCTGCTCTGCCTTCCACTTTGCTGCTTTACCTCTAACTATGTCTAATCTGCGGACGAATCTATCCAGAAAGACGTAAACATTGTTTGTTTTGTCTTTCCCTAAAAGTAACACCACTTTTTCCAAAATGACCTGGTCAACTTTGAAATACCACATACCATATTTTACTGCCTTCTGTAAAATGAAGGAGCTTTATCCTAGCATGAATTTCCAGAATCAAACTACCTGCCTACAAGTGTAAACACTGCCTTATACAGGAAAAGGCTAGTACCTTTACAGGAACTCTACAGGAAGCAATAACTTCTCCCATGCTTCATGTGTGCTGTTGTTATTGACATAATTCAACTCTAGTGGGTCCGATTGTTTTCTCCTGAAGCGCATGCCCAGGTTCTGGTATAGGTCAGAACAGAACACTTTTACCATTAGCAACATTTGTCATAGGATATAGAGATCAGTATACCCAAATTATGTTTGTCCTTTCCTATGTTAGAAGACACCCAAAAGCTGCCTTTTTGAGACCAACAGGATGGAAGATTTGTGCGGGCATTTGAATGAACGGTTTATCCTGTGGCCTGGGAAACCAGCATGAGGTTGACAACAGAGTCCCAGGAAAGGGTTTTTCATTTGTTTGTTTTTTAAGGAATGTTTACATTAAGAACTGAAGAGTTGGCTGATAGCTAAAATGATCCAGAACTGCTATGGAGCCAGGTAACTTTACCATTTCATTCTTCCGTAGTTAATCTGTTACCAAGAAACTGCTAACCTTGCCTATGAGCACCAGTATTTTCAGGTTAAATACTGTTGCCTTCTCCAAAACCCAGCCTCCCTCAGGCTAAAGCAGCCAGAGAGAGCCTTAGTTTCTAACTTGTTCATTATCTCTGTTCATTTTGGCCAAGCTATCTTGACGAAGCCTGCATTGAAATTTCCTTTATGGTACGTTGTCATTTTTATAACATTCTAAATTTATCCTGCTTGTAAATCCTTAGCAGGAGAAGCCTCTCATAATTTCCTCCCCATTCTCCATAAACAGCTTGCACTGAAGACTAATACAGCCCCAAAGGACTCTTGAGGTGCGAGATAACGAGGAGAGCCATGGCTTTGCAGGCAGACCCCAGCGGGCCTGCCGTTACTTACTGACCAGTAGACATTTCTCAGTCCCTCTCCGGGAAAATGATGCTTAAACAGAAGGATTTTGTCCCAAGTCAAAGCAGAGATGAGGACAGTCATGTCCATCAGGCTGTTAGATCTCTCGGTGTGGGTGGAGGTGTCGACTACCAAGAAGAGGCACTCAGCCAATGCCTTTCCTGTGCACCCACCTCAGTGTAATGAGACTCACACAACCCAAGTTGGCCTCCAGCTCACCAAGTAGCTGAATTCCTAATCTTCCTGCCTCTACTTCTGAGTGTTGGGGTTACATGTGGGCCAACACATTCAGCCCGGTGTCATTTTAAAAGGGGGTACCCATATTTATTTCTAGTAGAGATAGGGTTTTTTTTAAAGAGTTTTTTTGTTTTTCATTTTATTTTCATTGGTGTTTCCCCTGCATGTATGTCTGAGTAAGGGTGTTGGGTCCCCTGAAGCTGGAGTTGCAGACAGTTGTGAGCTGCCATGTGGGTACTGGGAATTGAACCTGGGTCCTCTGGAAGAACAGCCAGTGCTCTTGACTATTGAGCCAGCTCTCCAGGCCAGTGTAGATTTTAAATATTGGAAATTAATAATATTTCCATCCCTTCAGCTCACTTTAGCAGACACCATGCAAAGAAAACTCTTAAGTCACAAAAGTTAGCCCGTTTCCTTCCTTGGGCTCCCTGTTTGCTGAGAGGGGGTGGCAGGCTGAGGACCACTTCCAGCTCTGCCTTCATAAGCCCCGCCCTTGCCCCCCTCCACTGTGTAACATGCATCTTTTTGCACTGTGCCTCCAGCTACAGCTGATTGCTTTCCCACCCCACCCCATACCTCATTATTTTCCATCTCCTGTGGTCTCAGCAGCCTGATTGCTTGCCTGTGGCTATAAGAAGACAGTGTTCACAGTGAGTAAAAAGGCGGCACATTACAATAAGCCCAAACTGTCCTAAAGCCTGAAGTTCTGGCAGCGCCAGTTTCACGCACCCGCCCTTAGAGACCATATGCGTGTTTCCAGTTCACTCATCCCCTCCAGCTTGTGCCTCCTCCTGTCATTACTGACGTGTGTTGGTCCCTGACGCACTGCCTGTCCTGGCTCTTGGCTTGACTGAAACCCTAACTACAGAGAGGGCAGGCGTTTGGCCTCTCAGTCCAAAACCCCATCTCTAAAGAGAAATAAGAATGTGGAAGGACAGAGACAGCCTCCACTCCAACTGGTAGGAGGCCCACCAGAAGGCCAAGCTACAAACCTAACATACACGCAGAAGGCCTAGGCCAGTCCCACGCAGGTTCCCTGGTCGTCGCTTCCGTCTCTGTGAGCCCCTGTGGGCCCAGGCTGCTTGATTCTGTGGGTTGTCTTGTGGTGTCCCTGGTCCCTCTGGCTCCTACAATCCTTCCTTCCCCTCTTCTGCAGCTTTCCCCAAGCTCCGCCTCATGTTTGGCCGTGGGTCTCTGCATCGGTTCCCATCAATGGCTGGGTGAAGCCTCTGATCAGACAGTTGGGCTAGATGCTGCTCTATGAGTAAAGGAGACTATCATTAGGAATCATTTCATTGCCGCTTGGGTTTGGTCTATCCTAGGTCTCTGGGCTATCCAGCCATTGGGGCCTGGCCCTGCAGGCAGTGTCAGGGGTGGGCTCCTGTTAGACCCTTCTGTGAAGGTCGAAGCCTGGCATTACTAGACAGCCTCTGAACTCAGTGCTGAAATGACTGACTTCCTTCCTCACCTGGGTCCCCTCCTCTCCACCTGATCTGGGGAAACACCAGATCTTCCAGTGAGTGTGTCACGTAGCCCTTAGGGAGACTATATATTTCCCGGTCAGTGTGTACCTGGGCGTTCCTGGAAATACACTCTCTATGCTAATGAGATGTCTTGGTACTTTAGCTTTCAACCAATGACCTTTTTCCACATCTCTAACCTAACCTGGAGTTTGGAGTTCTCCCTTCTCCCCATCACCCCCCCCCCCCCCCCTATAGGATAATTAAGTATGTCTTCTCCTTCATTTTTTATTTGTTGTTGGTTGGTTGGTTTTATTTTGAGACAGGGTCTCTCTGTGTAGCCTTGACTGACCTGAAACTCACTCTGTAGACCAGGCTGGCCTCAGTAGCCTTGGTTCTCCTAGACTTGTTTTGTAGACCAGGCTGGGCTCAAACTCACAGTGATCCACATGCCTCTGCCTCCTGAGTGCTGGGACTAAAGGCGTGCGCCACCACGCCCGGCTGTGTTCCACTTCTTATGATAGAACTGTGCCGCTCTTGACCCTTAGGGTAACCTTAGGATGAGAGGCTTGTGTAGTAGACCCCAAGTTCATGCCACTATGGACTGCCACCCCAACCATTCCTGCCTTAGGTTTCTGTCATATGTGGCTGCACATTGTCCAGGGTGATAGAGACGTATAGTGCCCTGTGCTAGAAATGAGGCCACTAGGGGAAAAGCTCAGTCATTTTTCCAAATCTATATGGCTAGGAACAAAAGAAAAAAATCTGAAATTTCAAGCTTGGAAAATGTAGAAATCTCTCTCCCTTTGTGATATGCTAAGAACACAAAGGAAAGCAGAAACCTCAGGTTAGGATTACTTATCTGAATAAAAATTAGTCACCTGAGGATTTGAGATGTATGTTGTTACTTAAGAAATAAGATCTTTCCAAAATGAGAGAATTTACTGGAGAAGTGCCTCAAGAAAACTGAGAGCATACAGAACTAAGACTATTTAAATGCTTGATTTTTTTTTTTTTGCTTAGTAATTTAAACATACTTTTAATCATTGGCATGGGCCATTTTCATAAACAATATCAGTTTCTCATAGGACAGCTGACCTTAGGATAAGAGTTAGGAGATACAAAGCTCCCTCAGGGAAAATGCACTGACTTACTTGCAGTTTCATTGTCTGCTAATTAAAGTCCTAGACACATAAAAACATGGTTGATACGGTCCCTACACAACATAGCGTGTATCTCACTTTCTATCTGAAATTCAAATAATCCTTTGATTCATGCTAGTTATTAAAAACCACCAGGGAGGCAGCTCAGCACTTGTTGCCAAACCTGATGACCCAAATTTAGTCCCCGGGACCCACAGCGTCCCAAGGTTGTCCTCCGACCTCCATTCATGTGCCTGCATGCACACACATGCACGCATTCATGCACACATGCAGGGTAAATTTTTCTGAATAGCAACCAAAAATGCGTGTTAATAATTTTCATTTGCTTTGATAAAAGTGCCTGAGGGGAACAACTTAAATGAGAAAAGATTCTCTTTGGCTTATGGATTCAGAATTTTCAGTCTGAAGGTGACTCTGTTTTTGCATAGGCCTCTGGTGAGGTGATGCATTATGGCAGAAGGGCACAGCAGAGTAAAACTGCTCACCTCAGGGCAGAAGGCACACGCCCCAGTGACCTTCCTGCCACCAGGCTAGGCTTCCGACTAATCCTTTCAGCTATGCCTTACCAATGAGCAACCCACTCATCATGCCACAATCCACTCACTTCTGAGAGCTGCTGACCAAGCCTTGACCACAGTGACCACTGCCGGCCATTTTCAGACTCATGCTGAATTGGCGTTCCAAGCCTGTAAATATCAGAAGTGTGTCCAGTGCTGCCATTCAGTTGCCCATTCTAGAACATGCCCTCATGTTGTTCTCCATAACTTTCTTGCTGCCAACACTGGCTTTGTAGAGGTGGGCTAGATTCCACGTAACCCAGCCTGTCCAGCATCTTCTGGAAGCCACTCATTGATGTTCTCATGGTTCTGAGACTGACTGACTGACTGACTGACTGACTGACTTCAGAGCCACACTCACTGACATCATATATTGTCTGCCACAGTCACTCCTCTAGCCTCTACACTATCATTATCACAGCTTATAGCTCAGGTGCCATTTTCCATTGTGAAAGCCATGAGCTGAGGTCTGAGGTGAAGTAAGACCTCCTTGAGGCAATGACTGCTCTTCTCTAATTCCTCAGCAGAAAGATGGCCATGGGCTTTGGTGGCCAACACGGAGGCAGAGAACATGCTTTGGGTAGGCCCAGAGCTCACTTAGGCAGGTACACGTTCACTTGTCTGCTGGGCTGGACTACTCAGTCTTTGAGAAGAACTCAGGGGACTGAGTTCTCAAAAGAAACTTTCTGGGTGGTGTCTTCTCTAGAGCAGTGGTCCTTGGCCTTCCTAATGCTGAGACCTTTTTATTCATGTCCTCATGCTGTGTCGATCCCCTCCCCCACAGCTGTAAAATTATTTCCTTCCTACTTCATAACTGCTATCCTGCCACTCCTAGGAATCATAATGTAAGTAGCTGATGTGCAGGATGTCTGGTATGTGACCCCTGTGACAGAGTCATTTGACACCCCCCCCCCCAAAAGGGGTCATGACCGACAGTTAACAACTGTTGCTCTAGAAGCTGACACAGTAGGAGGGTCTAGCCTTGGCAAAGTAAGGGATAGGGGAAGGCCAGGGTGAGAGCTGCTCAGGATTGCTGTTCCAACGGACAGAGAGTCAGAACGTCTGACTTGTGTGTGACTGACACTGAGATGGCGACTGAGCTGAGTTTTCAGAATCTTGGTCTGTAGTTTAAAAAAAAAAAAAGGTTTGTGTCTGACATCTATAATGCCTCAGGAGGCTGAGGCAGGAGAATCACAACCATAGGTCTGAGACTGGCTTGGGCTCTATAGTGAGCCCTCTCGAAGACTAAACAGAAAAGACCCGGAGCATGAAGGTGACCCTGTCACTTTTCCTCAGTGTCTCTGCTTTCCCAGAACCCCCTGATGATGGCTGGGATACAGCTGAGTGGCTGAAGCACTTGTCCAGCACATGAAAGGGCCTGTGTTCAAGCCCTAGCACCAAAAACAAAACAGCAACATGTGGCATCCAGGAGCCAAAGAACAAGTGGGCTGTGCTCGGCCACATAAATGCTGCCTGATATTGTTCAGACACTTCTCGCTGGTGAGAATTGTCTACCAACCAGCAGTATATTTGGATTTTGTACAAGGTAGTGGTTAAAAAAAAAAACAATGGGCAGAAAAAAATGAGGTGCCCCTCCAACACCCCCCCCCCCCGCAACCAAACGTCAGATGGACCACCTCTTCCTTGTTAACTTTGGCCCATGCATAACTCAGTATTTCCTGAGCAAAGAAAGTTGCTCCATAAGCAAAGCACTTATGTTAGCTCCAGTGACACCTTTCCTAAAGTGTCCCATCCTCCTGACCATGGCGCTCAGCCTTCCTAATGCTGTGACTCTTTTAATACAGTACCTCAGGTTGTAGTGACCTCCCAACCAGAAAATAACTTTGTTGTTACTTCATAACTAATTTTGCTACATTATGTATGAATCATGTAACTAATTTTAGAGTTTGAGGTTTGTCAAGGGCATTAAGACCTATAGGCTGACAACCACTGCTCTGGACCAATCACACGGCTGGCCTTGTTTTCCTGAGGGGGTTTCCTGGGTTTCTCCCTCTCTGGTCCTGCC
Source organism: Acomys percivali (assembly GCA_907169655.1). Lineage (NCBI taxonomy): Eukaryota > Metazoa > Chordata > Mammalia > Rodentia > Muridae > Acomys > Acomys percivali. The sequence goes on along the minus strand of OU015749.1, from coordinate 22,475,644 downwards.
ACTCAGCTCTACACACCTTGCCAGGATACTGTGCGTGTGTACAGATGCTGGCTGCCTTTCCCACTGGCTTTAGAAGTCCTTGTGGGCAGGAACTGAGTCTCACTGTAGACAGTACCCAGTTGATGGACAAGAAGACACACAGCAGACCTGCCAGCACTGTACGGTTTCTGGCCTCCCTGTGGGTGTGCAGCGCGGAAGCCATTCTCTGAGACCCAGGTGGGAATTTAATGTGTCCCAGTTAGTGCCGCCTCTAGAGAAAGACCAGAATAACCAAGGGATGAGTTAGCCCTTGGGCAACTCATTCACCCAGTAGAGTAGCCTGCTCTGCCCTCAGCCAGCCTTCTATGTTCATACCCCAGATGGTCAGACTTGGGGTACCTTGTCCTCATGTTCTACAGAGTTTTTCCTCCATCCCCTCCTATCAGAGCACTTTCTCCATTTGGGGGTTCATAGAACACTTATTTTTAAGGATTTATTTATTATTATGTATACAGTGCTCTGCCTGCATGTACACCTGAAGGTTAGAAGGTATCAGATCACATTATAGATGGTTGTGAGCTACCATGTGGTTGCAGGGAATCAAACGCCAGACCTCTGGAGGAGCAGTCAGTGTCCTTAACCTCTGAGCCATCTCTTCAGCCCCATACAACACTGTTATTGCCCTTTTTCTTTAACAAAGGGGAGACTATGGGAGACCTAGACCACGTAGATGACAGTGAAGCTTTTCAGAGAATGGGCCCTCTGGAAAGTTGTGGGTATGGGAGGAAGATGTCCCATGGGCCCATGGGAACATGCCAGTGTATAGCTTGTTCTGCTCAGAAACAGGAGCCACTCAACTATCTGAAGACTAAAATTGACAATGCAGGGAGTGTAGGCCAGCTCACACACAAGGATGAGTGTCAGTGATGGAGGGCAAGGCCAAGGAGACTCACAGTCAGAATGTCAAGGAAAAATGATGATTCCCAACTTTTGAGGACTCCGTGTCACGATCAAGAGACCAAATCCAAGAGTCTATGAGGTAGAAGAAGAAGCTGAGATGAGCCTCTCAATCTGCTCAATGATATTATAATAGAGCATTCCCCAAATTCAAGGAAAGAAGTGGACAGATAAGTACAAGAGGCACTTAGAACCCAAATGGCCATGACCAGAAAAGAGCCTCTCCAGTATACCTTGTAGTTCAGATGCTCTGACTGCAGAACAAGGAAACAGGACTGGATTCTGTGGGAGAGAAACCCGACTTCACTTACAGAAGCAACCCCATCCAAGTATCGTCAGACCTCTTAGTAAAACCCCTCAAAGTGAGGAAATCCAGAATGACATATGTCAGCCCTGAAAGTAAAGAACTGCCAACTAAGATCACTCTACCCATCAAAATTATCTGTTAAAATCCACAGAGAAACAGAGACATTTCCAAACATGCAGAAGCGGCAGCAATTCATGACTTGTAAGCCAGCATTACAGAGGGGCCCTTCGAAGCACCCTGTTCCAGCTTGCTTTCTGTCCCTGTCATAAAACACTGAGGAAAAGCAGCTGTCACAATCTATTATTGAGGGAAGTCAGAGCAGGAACTTGAGGCAGGGTCCGTGGAAGAAACTTGCATGCCTACTCTCAGGCTGAAACACGCCTACCGGTCTGATACAGTCCAAGGCCACCTGCCTAGGGATGGTACTGCCCACAGTGGGTCAGGCCCTTCTGTGTTAACCAAGAAAAACTCCTACAGACATTCTCACAAGCCAATCTGACCTAGGCAATTCTTCCATCAACATTTTCCTGTCTGGTGACTCTAGGCTGTGTCAAGTTGACAGAATTAACTAGACTAAATCCTCTGTGCAAGGGAGAAAAAAAACCTACACACAATCACATGATCACATTTATTTTGTTTGGCAGTACTGGTGATTGAACCCAGGGATTCAGGTGTGAGAGACCATTTTAATTCAATGCTTATTTATGAATGGGAAGGGGAAAAAAAGACCATACTAGGAATTTAATATGTGTTTATAACACTATATGTATATAAAGATTATTTACCATGAAACCTTGGCCTTAATGGCAAAATTTTGAAAAGTTTCACTCCTGACAACAGGAACAAAAAAGGGATCATTGGTAATACCAACCCTATTAAGGAAAGAAGACTGAATCTACAATGAATAATTTTTTTTTTCTGAAACAGGGTTTCGCTCTGTATCCTTAGCTCTCCTAGACTCGCTTTGTAGACCAGGCTGGCCTTGAACTCACAGAGATCCACCTGCCTCTGCTTCCCAAGTGCTGGGATTAAAGGTGTGCGCCACCACGCCCGGCAATGAATAATTATTAAACATGAGCAAGTTAGACTGCTTAGATGGCTTGGCAGTTAAAGGCACTTGCTGCCAAACCTGATGGCCTGAGCTTTATCCCTGGGATGCATATGGCAGGAGAGAGAGGACTCCTGCAGCGTGTCCTCTGATCTCCCTGTGTGTGCTGTGGCACACATGCACTGACATGCACATACACACACAGTCCTCCCCTAAGTTGCTCTTGGTCCTGGTATTTGTCACAACAGCAAGAAGGAACAATAGAACAAACCTTTCCCAAGTTAACCTGGGATGATTCAACATTTGCAAGTTAATAACCATAGTAAACACACATAGAAACCAAAGGATCATCTGAATATATACAGAAAGGGCCTTTAAAAATTTTTTGATGCTTCATGGTAAAACCATCAACAAGCTAAATAAAGGAACTGAATAATCCTTCCTGAAAAAACCATCAATAAACTAAGTATAAGAGGATCATATCTTAGTACAGTACAGTATACAACAAATCCAGGGCCAATGTCATACTAAATGTGCAAAAGTGAAAGCATTTTTTTTTTCTAAAATAAGGAGCAAGACAAGAAGTCTGTCTACTGGTACCCACTCTTCTGTAATATAGCACTTGTAGACTTGGCCTGACCAAGCCCAGAAATAAAAGGGATAGAAATCAGAAAGGCACAAGACAAATTGTTCTTTCTAAACACATGATATGATTCTATACTCAGAAAACTCTAAAAGACATCCCCAAAAGTCTCATATCTGATAAATTTAGCAAAGTACCAGGAGACAAAATCAACATGCCGAAGTCAGTAGCTTTCTCACATACCAACGCTTGAACGCACGGAGAAAGAAATCGGGAAAGCAGTATCATTTGAAATTGCCTCAACAAAAAAGCTGAGCAGGCAAAACCAGGAGTGAAACTAACTGAGGAGGTAAATGAAGCCTTCAAAGCACTGGGGGACGCAAAGAGCTTAGAAAAGAGAAGGGACCCCAGTGTTCAGGGGTAGAGAAAAGTTGGCACACTAATGAAAGTTATCAGATCCGAGGCAGTTCCCACCTCGCTCCAATGACATGCATTACAGAATTCAAGAACAATACCTTAAAGTTCATAATGGAAGCCCAAATAACCCCAAGTCGTCCAAGCAATCCTGAGTCAAAGAGTGATGCTGCTTTCAAACACGTCATGAATCTAGATCACAAACAGCAGTCAGTGGCTGTATCCAGATGTATGGAGCAAAGAGAAGGCCGCTAGGGCGGAGGCTATCGGATACTTACACTGGAGAATAGACAGCATCTCTCATGAATGATGCTGAGGAAACTAGATATTTGGATACATGTGTCACCCTGTAAGGAAATCAACTCAAAGTAGATCTAAGACCTTAATGTAAGTCCTGAAATTTGAGAATTTCTATCAGAAAATGTAGGAGAGACTCTTGAAGATATCGGCATGCAGCGGTTCCCTCAGCCGGGCTCCACTTGCTTAGTAAATAAGAGCAAGAATTAACACATAGGTTATTATCAAATAGAGGGCTTCTGCACAGCCAAGGAGACAGCCAGCTGAAGGGAGGAAGAAACCACAGCTAGCCAGTCATTGGACAACAGACCAACATCCGGAAGATACAAAGTACTTAAATACTTAACAACAAAAGAGCAATTCAGTCAATAAACACATATAATTAAAAAGAGCTAAAAGTAGTACAAACGGCTAGTAGGTGAAATTGTGTAGCGCATCCCTAGCTACCAGGGAAATGCAAATACTACACTGTATTAGTCAGAACAGCTGTCTAAAAAAATAAATAAATAAAGGAAGCCGGGTGGTGGTGCACACCTTTAATCCCAGCACTCTAGAGGCAAAGGCAGGCGGATTGCTGTGAGTTCACGGTCTGCCTGGTCTACAAAGTTAGTCTAGGACAACCAAGGCTACACAGAGAAACCTTGTCTCGAAAAACCAAAAATAAATAAATTAATTAATCAAATAAAATAAAGGAGACAGATGTTAGTGGGATTTTGAGGGAGAAGGAACACTTAAACACTGCTGGTGGGAAAACAAATCAGTCCAGCCACCATGGGGAAGACAGCAGAGAGTTCTAAGAAACCAAAAAACCACTAAAAATAGGGGCTGGAAGGAGCTGGAGCAGCGGCCCTGTGGTTAAGAGCACTAACTGCTCTTCCAGAGGAAAGGTCAATTCCCAGCTCCCACATGGCAGCTCGCAGCATAGACATCCCTGCAGGACAATTTGGTAAAATTAAACAAGAGTAGGGGCAGGGGAGATGGCTCAGCAGTCAAAAGCACTGACTATTCATCTAGAGGACGCAGGTTCAGTTCCCAGCTCCCGCACAGAGGTGCTCACAACCATCTGTAACTCTAGTTCCAGGAGATCAGTGCCCTCTTCCAGCCGCCATTGGTACCTGGCTCACACAGAGCATGGATGTACATGCAGGCAAAATAGCCATATACATAAAAAAAAAAAAACTAAAATTGGACCTACTAAATGATCCATTTGCACAATCCCTAAGTATAGCCTCAAGGGAATCAATATTAACATACGATAAAGATACCTACATGCCACATGTATCAGGGCATTGTTTACAACACAATAAAGATACAGGCAGCCCAGGTGTCCAGCAACAGATGAATAGGTAGAAAGGACGGTATATACTCACACTGGAGTTGTTACTCAGCCACAAAGAACAAAGTCAAGCAATACTTCTTAGAACAAGAGGTGCAGCTAAAGGTCACCTACAGTACATAAGCCAGACTCAGACAAAAACTAGAAGGGAAAAAGGTGACTTGGAAGCAGTAGAGGGACAGCTGGGGAAGGACACAGGGATGTAAGGGGCAAGGGAAGGACTGTCACCAGGAGTATAAAAGGGAGCATGTCACACAAATGTCATGGCTTGTATACAGTGTGAGCCGGTGACAGCAGTAAGGACGTCATGAGAGCTGCTCCCGGCGCACTGTTAGGGAGCTATGCTTTGCTCCGTCAGTGTGTGGCTTTCTCGTCTCGGCAGGGGAGATGGACAACCGAGCTAGCGCTTTCAGAATAAAATCTCTACACGTGAAAAGAATATATGGGTGGGCTGGAGAGACGGCTCAGCAGTTAAGAACAGTCTGCTCTTCCAGAGGTCTTGAGTTCAATTCCCAGCAGCCGCGTGGTGCCTCACAGCCAGCTATAGTGGGATCTGCTGCCCTCTTCTGGCAGGCAGGTGTACATGCAGATAGAACATTCACATGCAAAATAAACAAATTAACTTAAAAAAAAAAATGTAAGGGTTGTAAATAAGAATATGAGGGAGACTCTGTTCCCTGGTAACTGACATACTTTTAGTGTTTTTGTCAACTTGACTCAAGCTAGGATCATCTTGGAAAAGGAACCTCAGTTGAGAAAGGCCTCTGTCAGATTGGCCTGTAAGCAAGCCTGGGGTGTGTGTGCACTTTCTTGATTAGTGGTCCTGGGGGGTATAAGGAAGCAAGCTGAGCAAGCCATGGAGAATAAGCCAGTAAGCAGCATCCTTCCATGGCCTCTGCTTCAACTCCTGCCTCCAGTTCCTGCCCTGACTTCACCTCCTGATGGATAGCAACTGTAAGCTATATAAATAAGCCCCTTTCCTCCCCACTTGCTCTTTGATCATGGCGTTGATCACAGCAATAGAAAGCAAAGTAAGACACACGCCAAACGAAACTGGCCGAGATTGACCTCTCTCCTACCCTCGTTAGCACAGCTAAAATTTAGATGATTGACCACGCCAAGTATTAGTGAGGCTGTGGAGGACAGGGGCGTGCACAGCCCTGCTGATGGGAGCACCGGATGCAGTTATGAAAAGCTCTCTGGAGCCTCCTCCAAGTACTGCCTGAGTGATGCAGGCAGAGTTTGCCTCTGAGGGTTGAAAGGCTATATGTCCACACAGAGATTTTTCTACAAATGTCCACAGTAACCTTGCTTGTCAAACCCAAACCAGGAAGTAACTCCTTTATCTACCTGCAGGTAACGGATAACTGATTCCTGCAGACCCATGCAATGGGCTACTATTTGGTCATGGGAGAAACTGAACCACCGATGCACGTGACAATACAGATGAAGCCCAGAACAGTTAGGGTGAAAGAGGCTGGATTAAAAGTCACAGTCTCTAATTCCACTCACACAGCAGCTAGTAACACTCAAAGCTTGTCTATAGTAACTGGGAGCAGGCCAGAGGTTGGGGAAGAAGGGAGGGGTGGGAAGGAAAGGCATTAAAACAGAGCATTACAGTCGAATGAGTTAGGGTGGTCCCCCGTGGCCCTATGTCATGGCATTCATCACCTCATCTAATGCCCACTCCCAGAGAAATTGGTAAGCAGCAAGCTTATCTCAGTGTTGGGGGCGGGGCGCAACGTCTCCATCGGTACAGTAGGTAGAGCTTTAGTCCACACTAGGCATGGCTGGATTTCTTTCTTTTCTTCACTTTTATATTTTGGTGGGGGCTGGGGATCAGTCGGGGGTGGGGGGTGGGGGTGGGGCTTCAGTCTGCTCTGCACATACTCTGCCACTTGGCTGCTTCCCTGTTCTCATTGGTAGCTTTGATGAGGCCCTGCCTATGCTGCGAAGACCACGTGCCAAGGAAGCGAAGGCAGCTGCCGCGGCCAGCAGCCCGCAAAGAACAGAACCCTGAAACAACCAACTGAACCTGTAAGCAGGGCAGAACCCCCAGGTCCAGATTTGAGGACAGAATCCAGTCCCAATGGACACCATCAGTCCCCCCAAAATACTGATCCAATGCCCCAGCTAGAAACCTCATCTGGACTCCTGGTTCTTAGAAGCTTTGTGGTTTTAATCCGCAAAGTCTGTGGCCAGCTATTGTTTCACAGTAGCAGAAACAAGCACACAACACAAAAACCAAGCAAGCAAGCAAGCTGCATGCCTATGACGAAGGACACCATAGCTGCCACCGTGGCTAGAGTTAAACACTAGAATTGCCCAATGCTCATAGGCAGAGGAACCGGCCCTTCCCGCAGTGGAATGTAAACCTGCACTGCCTCTTAAAAAGTTCTATGGACAGACAGTCCCTCTCCTTAGACCCAGCAAAAACATATCCACATGTGCACCCTGACCCCACCCACTCCCGTCACATTCTATGTCTTGAGTAGTGCAGGGTATTTAATAGATCAGAAAGTCCCGCTGAGCAGATGTCAGCCCAGAGGACCCACAGTGTCTCCAGGAACCAGTAAATGTCTCCTATGGGCCTAGGCTGGTGAAACAGGGAGAATTATTGGTCAGTAGAGACAATTCCTCCAGTTGTGGTAGCTGCATCCTTTGTGGCTTCTGTGGAGTAAGCGCCAGCCCAGCTGGGAGCTATGCCAGTCGGAGGCCATGCTATGCCTTCATGCATGGAGACAGTTATCTGAGGCAGGAGGCGGCAGAGCTGAATAGACAGCAAGCAGCCTTAGCTTCCCAGTGAGCAGGTGGAGAGGGGACAGGGATAGAGTTAAACTGGTCCTCAGACCCCAAATACCAGCTGCACAAACGGTATCAAAGAGGGAAGTAGCATTTGCACATAGAGGGGAAAGCGCAGGGCTTCTGAACCATCTGCCAGCCCAGGCGCCACGCGGGATCTGACGTGTGATGATGTCAGGGTTTCAAGATGAGATGCCCCCAGAGGCATGGTTTGAAAACTTGGATCCTAGCATCCTATATACACTGTTTTTGGAGGTTGTGGAGACTGTAGAAGGCGGAGCTAGCTAGAGGAAGGTATGCGTTCAGATGCTCTCCCCAACCCCGTGTTTCTTCTTTCTTGTTACTTCCTGACCAGCCTCACCATGGACCAGAAAGCAGCCGAGCCAGGGACCACAAGACCTCTGAAGCGGTGAGCCCTGTGAGCCGAAATGAAGTTCTCCCTCTGGGTTATGTTAGGTGTGTATGGCAGCCCCAGCAGTTTAAAGACTCCGACGCTCAAGGAGAAACACAATGTTCTGGCTAAGAGAGAGTCAGCTGGACTCTGCGGAGCTTTAGCTCCAAATCCAGATAGACGGAATCACTGCCTGCTTATTGACTAGCTTTCCTGAGGAAAATCGTTGCTTCCCTCAGCTCCCCGAGTCACGGCCCTTCGGTTCCTATGGCGTATTTGCGTGCGTGCGTGCGTGCGTGCGTGCGTGCGTGCGTGCGGGGTGGGGGGGGGGGGGGGGGAAAAGAAAGGGGGAGACTGAGAGGGAGAGGGAGGGACTGAGAGTTAAATCCAGAGCCTTTGCATATGCTATCTTTGCATTTTATTTCTATCTTCTGTGGCATCTTTCGCTATTGTTGCCTTTCAACCTAGGCATGTACAAGTTATGGCTCCTCCTTGCAACGGGCAACAAACCTTCTGGCAATCCCACGGGTACACATAAAAGAGGAGCAAGCTCATGACGGACAGAGCTAATGTACAGTGGGTGGAGGACCTGGATCACGTGTGCTCTGGTTCCCACCCATGAAGGAATTGTGTTTCAGGGGATCCTGCCTTGCAGCTGACCTCTGACCCTTAGGATTTCAACATCAGACATTCACCTTTAGTTGTCTCTCTGCGCCTGAAGGCCTAAAGGACTTGGAGGGGACATTAATTTTCCATGTTTTAGTTTATTTCGCTCCTTCCCAATAGGAAAGATAGAAGACAGTGGGTATTCTACAGGGGTGACCCTGAGTGAGGACAAGTGTCACCTGCCTTACACTTCCATCCAGTGTCCTGGCTGTATAAGCTGGTTCAGTTAAGCGCTTTTGTAACTGTAACAAAAATTGAAATGAAGGAAGTTGACAAGGTGCTGGAAGTTCCAGAAATGGCCACGAGGGGGCAGCACATAAGCAGTCTTTTCCCAAAGTGTAGACTCTTGGTGCGTTGTGAATTGTAGGAAACTGATGTCATGGTGCTGAAAGATTTGTGGCGGATCCTGCTCTTGGCCCCTCTTGTTTGTTGTTTGTAGACTTCATTTCTGTACCGTGAAAATATTTACTGACCTTCTCATACTTGCCTCCCTAACTGGCATGAAAGGAGTGTTTCTAGAAGGAACCCAAATCCAAGCTTTATGCAGGAGGCGGTACTTAAGTCCAGGCCAGAGGGATCACTAGAAGCTGGAGAGAGCATGCCAGGCAGAGGAAGCTACTTGTGGCTTGGGCTTGGCCTAGGAGAATGATTGGCACTGTGACTGAAGGGGAAAAGAGGCCAGATTGTAAGCTCGTGGCAGGAATGCCTAACTTGCCTTAGAAGTGTCTCCTCTGAGGTGTTTTAGACTAAAGGGGTACTTATGGCACCTCTCTTTGGGGTGTCATTTGGGCAAGCCTTTTTTTTGTTTTTGTTTTGTTTTGTTTTGTTGAGACAGGGTTTCTCTGTGTAGCCTTGGTTGTCCTGGACTAACTTTGTAGACCAGGCTGGCCTCGAACTCACAGCAATCCACCTGCCTCTGCCTCCTGAGTGCTGGGATTAAAGGCGTGTGCCACACTACAGCCTGGCTGGGTAAGCCATTCTGTATCCAGTATGGAACTGCAGGCCTAATGAGATGCTTTTATCCTGGTCCTATTCAGTTGTGAGGACAAAAGCAGTTTGATTCCGACTGCTGCTAATGATGTATTTGTTCTGGAACCTTGTCCTGCCTGCCTCCCTTTCCAGGTGAGGGCACGCTTTCTGTGGCGTGGCTTCCTCCAGCTGACAGCAGGTGCAGACATGGACTGTTCTGGAAGAAAGCTTGCCTGGAAGAAGGTGGTCTACCATGGTGGAAGGAAGGGACGTTGGAGCACCAAGATAGCATGGGTACCTATAGGAAAGGGTTGGAAGGCCGGGTGTGGTGGCGCACGCCTTTAATCCCAACACTTGGGAGGCAGAGGCAGGCAGATGGCTGTGAGTTCGAGGGCAGCCTGGTCTACAAAACGAGTTCAGGACAGTCAAGGCTACACAGAGAAACCCTGTCTCGAAAAACAAAAACAAAAACAAAAAAACAAAAAACAAAACAAACAAAAAAAGGAAAGGGCTGGAACCCCTAAGTGGGGAAGGATGGCCAAAAAAAACCAAGTTAGCTCTAACACACACTCTTAGGTCCAGTCTGTTGACAAGACAGCACTGGGTGGATCTTTAAATATTGGCTCAAAACAAAAGCAATCAAACCAAAGTGAGCCCCAACAAGAATAATCACCTAAGGGGTTGTACTCCTGACAGCTATACAATGTCCTTGGCAGGCAGATGGCATGTCCTGTGCTTGCCACCACTGAACCACTTAGCCTCCCTCCGTCCTGCGGAGGTGTGCTGGCTGGTAAGGCTGACTGGTTGCCACTGCCCTGTGTCACTACAAACTGGCCTTCTGTTCTGGGTGGGAATCTGTTCTGTTTAACCACAACACTCATTAGTGATGGCTTTAAATGAAACCAAAGATGGCAACTGAAGAAAAAGTGACTACAGCGAAGAGGTAGTGCCCCCTTCAGAGGTCGGTGAGCATGGCTGAGGAGCCAGGGTTGGAAGGGGGGGGGCGGGGAGGTGAGTAGGCTGACAGAGAGAAACCGAAGGAGAATAAGAGTTGGCAAAATGGGTGGAAGCCACCAGCCCAAACTCCGATGGGCCCAGTTGAAGACAAAAGAAAGAGGCTGATGTAAAGAGCCAACTATCTGTCAACCAAGGGACAGACTGAGGACTTGGGTTTTAGCCTTATACCACCTGCACTTTTCATCCAATGACCAGAGGAACTGTGTCACCCTTGTCACAGGAGCTACCCAACTCCAGCTGAGACAGGCTTTCCCCACTTTTTCCTCACCTCCTGCCCCACATCGGCAGGAGCCCTTCCCCATTAGGGTTAGGACGCCTTTTGGTTCTATACATTTATACCTGTGTGGGACATGTCATCATGGCACTGCTCCCCATGCAGCAGCGCAGTCTTTGGTACTAAGACATTTGAAACGTCTCACTTAACTATTAGGAATGTTCTGGAGACTGAGGAGGACCCAGGTCTGTGCATTCACAAAGCCAGTTCTCAATTCCACCTGCAAAGGCACCTGAATGCTATGAGTTAGCATTCCAAAGGAAATGACCAGATGTCGCAAAGCCCAAGTGAAACTCTAAAGGCACCAAGAGGACAGTAAATAAGGTGCTGATAAGCTCTGACTTTATAAAGTTGGATGGGACCTGGCGGCACACAGCTGCATTTGGAGTGCTCTGGAGGCTGGGAGATAGGAGTTTGAGGACAGCCTGGGCCATACAGGGAGGCCTTACTTCTACATAAACGAACAGGTAAAATAACATAGTTGAAAAGCTGGGGGTGGGGTGGGGTGGGGTGGGGTGGGTTGGGCACAGTTAGCCCAAATGGTGGCGGAGCCAAGTCCTTCCCCTGGGAACTGATCTTTGTGGCAGCAATGACCTCTGTGCTGGCCTTTGGCTTTTTGAGAAGGAGATGGTGCACTCCAGCCTTGTTGTCCCTTTAAGAGCCACCTGGGGAAGCTGGGGAAATGGCTCCTCCCCATCCCCTCTGAGCACCTGAGTCTTGGCAGGTCCAGGTGGCAGCATTCCACTGTCTTCCCACAGAGTAACACACTCAGCTTTGAGTAGCTGCTCCCGAGCCCCCGCCATCTTGCACCAGGCTCTCTTGGATTCTGCTGTTTCTGGGGTGTCCTGGCAGCCTGGCGATGGTGTTGATGGCACCTACTACCCTGGTTCCAACTTGACTTTCCTCAGCTTCCCCACCTCCCCTCTCAGTGCTGCGGGGAGGCTGGATTTTGTTGCTAACAAATATAAGTAATAGCGTCTAAGGATGTAGGCTTATTGAAGGATGCCCTAGGTGATCAGGACTGCCCCACAGGCCAACTTGGAGGCTATGTGGAGAGTGTTTTCTTGCCAGCTGTGAAGGCAAAAGCGGCATCTAGTGGGTCAGGGAGGCTAGAAGATGGCTTTAACATCTGTCCCTGCCTGGTAGGACTGTGGTGCTGTCCGCTGGAAAGTTATGAAAATGAAAACCATGCTTGCAATTATCAGACATCAGATGCCAAGTCCATTTCACCTGAAGCAATCTAGTCTCCAGCGATGCGTGAAACCAGGACAAATGGCATTTGTTTTGACCCTTTAAACCAGTGGTTCTCAACCTTCGCGATGCTGGTCATGTTGTGGTGACCCACCCCTCCAACCATAACATTATACTTGTTGTCACTTCATAACTGTAATTTTGTTGCTATTATGAATCATACTGTAGATATCTGATATGCAGGAAATCTGATATGTGACCCCCCCCCCTTAAAAGGGCCATTCAACATCCTAAGGTGTCGTGGCCCACAGGTTGAGAGCCACTGTTTTTAAACAAACAGTTCACTCTTTGCAAAAAGTCACAAGGCTTAGCATTCACAGTATTTGAGTCTGAAGCCTATTTGGAATGCATTTTTCTGCAGAGGATACGTTCACATAGCAGACATTACAGGCCATGGATTATATTTTTGCCTAAGGTTTTCACCTCATACAAAATATTAAAGGGGGAATTTACACGCAACAGAATCAAGATTCCATCTCTCATTTCAAAGACTATCTGGCGGGTGGGGGGGGGGCTGTAGTGCCCCTTCACAAATTTTTAGCTGGCGAGTTTCAGAGCCAAGACCCTTCACAAATTTTTAGCTGGCGAGTTTCAGAGACAAGATGACTCCCCCCCCACCCCACTCCAGAATCCCTTTCAGGAGGTACTTGCCAACAGCAGCTCACCAGGTAGAGAACATCACCAGCCAGAGGACTCCCATGTTGGATAGGGTAAGGTGATGGTGGCCACAGTACAGAGGACCAGTTCTGAAAGGAGGCCCCTGCCCAGCACCCTGGCGTTTTAGATGCCAGCATTGGGCTTCAGGGAAAGAGGAGTTCTGATGTGAGGCCAGATCTGTACCTGGCTGTATTTCTCTCTTACCAACAGCTGATAACACTGTCAGCCTGGTGAACAGAGAGTCTTGCCACCTGCCCTTCTTTGGACCTAGAAGAGGCCAGAACCTGAAACCTAATAACCCTCACAGTGGCTGCTAATTATGCAGTGTGCTTGTTTATTTGAGCTAGGGATGGAAAACACCTGCCAACAGCACTGCCTTCCAAAAAGGCCCCATGAGTGGCACCACCCAATGCAAAATGGCCAAGCTCTCCTCTAGACTGAGGCAGTATCTTACCAGCCTTCGCCTGGATGCAGTGAGACAGTAACGTGTGTGTGCATGTGTGTGTAAAGTTGAACCCCTTGTAGCAGCCTACCTGGGTCATCGGCTTGTTTGTTTTTCCCTGGATTTCTGAGAGATTGCATCCATTGAAACCCATGCGGACACTGGGACTTGAACTCTGGTCCTCGGGTTCTCTGCCAGAACAAGCTATATTCATAACCCCTGAGCCATCTCCCCAGCCCCTACCTGGGTCATAATAGGCAACAGCCTGCCGTTACTACTGCTGTGTCCACAGATTCAAGGCCTAAGGAATCCCTGGAAATCTCAGGCAATTAGCATTAAGCATTTTGTGTGACTTTAAGGTATGCAGTGTAGCATCTGTCTACCTTTCCGGGGCAGAATATGTGGAGCACAGCTTAGTGCTCCCCCGCCTCCCCCGCCCCCAATTGCAGGCATCCGGGCGAGCCTCTGCTTGCAGGCTGGGCAGCAAGAACTGGAGCTGGGGTAGGACCCGAGCGTGTGGCCCAGCATGTAATTGTGAACTTAACTCAAAACAACACGAGAGTTTTATTTATTCTTGACTCAGTCACAGAGCTTGAGCCTACACTTTGCAGATGACAAGGTCATTCCGAAAAACTGAGTTTGGGCACAGCTGTCTTGTACTCTGCATTGTAGATTAAGGGCTGGGTGGCGGGCCTGGCTAGCGGTCCTTTCCTGGCAGTTTCTCTGGCTCCTGTGTCCTCCAGAAAGATGCTGGGTTGCTCCAATGTATTAGCATTTACAGAGCACTGAGGACATTGGTTAGCATCACAGGGACATCTAGGAAGAGGCCTGTTTCCCTACAAACCTGGTTGAAAGGAGCACACAACCTGCTCCAATGCCCGGTGCCTGGGTGCCCTTCTTCTGGGGCCTTGCCTCTGGTACTCCTCCCAGAGATGGGCAGCACTGGCGGTGAAGAGTGGACTGAGTTGGCAACTCCTGCCCTGCCCCAGAATGTAACTTTGTAGAACTCCAATTCTTGCTGCCAAGATTCCCAGAGTCCTGGTTATTTCTTCATGCCCATGCAAGGATTCCAGTCATGTGCGATGCACCAGTCCTGGTTCCTTTGCTGCCGAGGGAGTATGTTAAAGTTCTGTATTGTCCCCAAGAGGGCCAAATGGTACCAGCTCCCTGAGGACCCAGGAGACCTTTGCAGCATCTCTTAGGACTCTGACTCCCCTGCCTGCCCCATCAGTGGTTTGTCCACCTGGGATTCACCTGGACCCCAGGACCAGAAACTTTTTAGGGGCCACACAGTGCCTTGGTTGTCAATGAATTGTGCTAACCTTTTGGAATTGTGCTAATGATAAACCTAACCTTTTCTGAGTGCTCAGTCTGTATTAGGCTCTATCTTAATTTCTGTATGGGTCAATATTTAATCCCACAGTCCTAAGGGTTAAATCCAGTCACTGGACTGTATTGAGAGACTAGAAAGCCAAACTGCACTCAGATTTGTCCAACTGGGAAACAACAGCAGTGACTTGGGTCACAGTGACACTCCCCATTCCCAGAGCCTCCAAAGACTGGTTCAGTGGAGACATGGGTTGTTCAGCAAAGGTGGAAAGGGCCATGTAGTGCATGGTACAGGCCAGGGGACAATTTCTGTGGTTTGTTTTGCTCCTTCCGCCTTTACGTCTACACCAGGTATTGAGCTCAGGGCATCAGGCTTTCATGGCACCTTTACCAGATGTGCTGTGTCACAGGCTCCATGAAGCTTGTTTCTAAGAATCTGCCAGGTGGCAGAGATTAATAACAGCCATAGAAGATTCTTAAGCAAATATCTATTTATAATTTAACAAGACCTGAGAAACCAGCTGTTCTTGCCACCTACCACCCACTGTAGATGTTAAAATGGCCAAGGTGTGGTCACCATCTATCCTCATTGTGTGAGTTCTGTCTAGGAGGCCCTGTTAGGTTTCGGTGTATAGACCTCTGCAATGCAACAAAAACTTAAACACAAAAACACAGGAGGGAGAAGCAATTTATTAAGAATTTTTGAGTGAGGATGGGGTGGGGCATGGGTGGTAGGTGGGCGCAGACCGAGGCTCAGCCAGCAGGTTGGGAGCAAGTACAAGAGGACCTGAGGACCACGCCTTTATTAAAGTCTCACACATGCTCCTTGGTCTCCAGCCGGGCTGACTGGTGTAACGAAAACTCATGGGAAGTAGAAACCGTTTCAAGGTCTTGGGAGCTAAGCCTTAGGTTCGATCGTGGTTAGCAGCTCAAGGGATGTGGAACCAACCAAAAGAGGCTGGGGAGTCTTACCAGAGTTAAGGGTGATGGACTAAAACTGGGTCTCAAAGAAACAATGTCAGACTTAGAAATGTGTTTTGAGCCAACACATTTCTGCCTGCTGCCTTCCTGCTAATAAGCAAGGTTATGGGGCAACCTGGGCTCTGTTTAACCACAGGAAGAGGAATGTTCCTGCTGATGTTCAGAAGGCAGGCGAGCAAGCTGCTAGGTTGGGATCAGCCTTGAGAGGTCTGGAGCCCAAAGATTCTGCTCCTGTCTGCCTTCCCTGGCTCAAAGGGATGATGAGCTGCGGGAACTCTGCCAGAGCTCAGGGAAATCTGATGTCAAACTGGTTAGGTGCTTAGGTGAAATTTCCAGCATGCCACAAAAAGGACCAGGCACACCAGCATGAAGTAGCCAGCCATTAGTCACACGGAACAACTTGAGTTCTCAGAGCTGCTGTTGTCTATGAATAATTCTTACTGTCACGGTTATGGAGCCGGATGGGAATACTGACCTCATGTGTAATGAAATGCTTTCCTGAGTGCCACTGAGCTTGTGGCTGCCATGACTGTTTTTGAGTGGAGGTTGTAAAGGGTGACACCATTAGCTCTTTACACTTAACAAGTTAAACATTTTTACATGTGAAAAACAATGATGAGCAGTTTTGTAAGGTTGTCTGTAAAATCTGGGAGTTTTTACTATGAGGAATTCTCTGCCAGTTCATGTGTGTGTGTGTGTGTGTGTGTGTGTGTGTGTGTGTGTGTGTGTGT
>OU015749.1:22443211-22459203 GCA_907169655.1 Acomys percivali | reverse complement strand
TGTGTGTGTGTGTGTGTGTGTGTGTGTGTGTGTGTGTGTGTGTGTGTTCACGCATATCTGTCTGTGTGTAGACACATATCTAACTCTTACTCCAGGAGATCTGACACTCTCTTCTGATTCCCACAGGCCCCAGGAATGAATGTGGTACATAGATGTACATCCAAGGAAAACACCAATATACATAAAATAAATAATCTAAAAAATTAAAAATTGGGCTCTGAAAAAGAAACCAAACCCAGTGATATAAACATTTTTTTTCTCTTCAAGACAGGGTTTCTCAGAGCGCTGGCTGTTCGACACACTTGTTGTAGACCAGGCTGGCCTCGAACTCACAGAGATCCACCTGTCTTTGCCTCCCAAGTGCTGGGATTAAAGGCATGCACCACCACCACCTGGCAGACATTTTTTTTTTTTTCACTTTTACTAAAAATTGAAAAAGAAAAAAAAAAAAAAAAAAAAAAAAGCAAGAAAGCAGCCAAAGCCCCTTTGATGAATGAGTATGCAAACTTGTATGCAGGTTTATTGTTTATTTCCTGTTAGCCAAACCCCAAGATGCCCTAGAGAAGAGTCAGGCAGGAAATTAAGTTCAGACAACCACACTGTCAATTAGTTTATTTGGAACCCATCCCAGCTACCCCGAGCATTCGGAGAAGCAACACTGTATGGGTGGATGTGGTTACACATTACGCCAAATGCCCTCAAAGCGGAAACCCTGTGGCAACAGTTACGTGTTCCTTGACTAGGAAGTAGTTAGTTATAGTGACAAGGTACAAAAAAATAATAAGCATGCAGCCCTTGAAGTTTTTGCTTACAGTTCTGTATGATACATGGCTGTGTTATACAAATACAGTTATTTACAAAACCACTCTACCTGTGCAAACTTGTTGCTGTTTAAAAATGTATGGATAGTCCCGTTTCTGCCCATCCCAATATAGACTCTTAAAGCATGCATAAAAATTAACTTTGGTGTGGGAAAACTACTCCATGTGCTGTCACATATAGTATTTTGATGTCTGTTTATATTTGTATATTTACAAAAGCTCCTCAGTGTATAGAACCGTACAGAAGTATACATTTTAAAATTCACAATGCAATAGTGTGTGTTAGCAGGTCTAAGAAAACATAAAAGGGGGTTAGATACTGCAAAAAACAAAACAAAACAAAAAACAAAAAACAACAACCCACAAATAGCTACAGAACACTAATATGTTTTATCTTTTAAAAAAAGGGAAGAAGAAAATAAGAAGAAAGCAAAGAAACGGAAAAGTAGCTTTCTTGGGCTAGCAAATTATCACACGTCCTTGGACTGCAGTGCAGAAGTTTTGCTGAAATCCTTTCTACAGGCTGTCGAAGCTCATTGGCTTAGCATCTAGCACACTACTTTCAAATGTACAATGCTGTAGTATCAAAATGTTTTGGCAAAAAAGATCATGAAAGGAACCATGAAGTTTTTGACAAAAATAGAAATCTGTAATAAAGCTAAATAACACTAAAATAAAAGAAAATATCATAATATATGCTTTACAATTTATATAGTCACGCTTGCGTATTTCTCTGTTCACCTCTAGTCTCCGTAATGAAAAATATTTTTATACAAAACATACTAAAATTCTGGAATCATACATGTTTTACATGCATAGTACAGTCGGCTTGTCTCACACACCTCTTCACTCTCACCATACGCTCTTTTTATAGCACATGCTTTCTTCATTTAATAGGTATCGGATCTAGACAGTCAACACTATGTAATTACAACAGCAACAGAGTAGAAAAAACAAGCTTTACTGCAATCTATCAACTCAGTATTTAGCACATACTTTGCATGAAGCCTTGAACAGTACAGCAATATGGTACATTCTCTTGTGAAAACAGTTGCTCCAGACTGCTACAAATTAAAACCAAGAATGTAATTCCACCTTGTGGCTAATAGGATCTGGCCTTTAAGAAGTTTCCTTTGCTGTGGATGGGGTGGCTTTGCTTGAACTTCCGTTCTGTGCTCTGTAGCTGGCGAGGCTAGGAGTATGGATGGTCCTGACGCCCCTGGCACCTTGATTCAGGGAGGTGGGGGAGGCAGGGGAAGGAGGGGATGAAGAAGAAGAAGAAGTAGGAGCAGCTCGGCCATTTTGAGTCTGCAGTGCGAAGGGAAGGTGATGGCCTTTACCTGCGTGAGGCGGGCTCTGAAACTTTAAGGAGCCATTAGAGACAGAAGGGATGAGGGAGGCGGAATGAATGGACCGTCCTGCCTGGGGGCTGAGAGGGGCAGAAGCAATCGATGGTTTAGTAGCAGGCGCACTGGGGAGGTTAGAGCTGTCACCACTAGCAGAGGGTAGAGAACTGCTTTTCCCAGAGCTGGGAGAAAGGGCTGGAATCTTAGAAGCAGGTAAGGAGAGGGAAGTAGGCTTACAATCCCCACCAGCTTTCTTAGCACTTCCATTAGCCTGCAAACAAAGATGGCGGGAGACACTTTGTCAGAAAGCCGGCAACACGATCAACCCACAGGGCCTGGCAACACGGCCCTTCTCAGAATCATTCATTAAAAGGAAAACAACATACAGTCCAAGGCCTGAGCTAAGTTCTGTGCTTATCTGGACCGGGCTGAAAACCACCCCATGCACATAGCAAAGGAGATACAGGAACGACAGAAGGAAGACCACACGTCACTCATTCCACAGCTGTGCCCAGTGCCAGTTGGCCATACGTGGGGATTGTGTGTGTGTGTATGTGTGTGTGTGTGTGTGTGAATGTGCTTTCACTGTGGAAGAGTTAATGTGATTTAATGCAGTGTAGCCAACACAGATGTTAGTAGTGATGACTGAACAGTTCAACAACAGGTTGGTTTGTCTGTTTCCCCAAGAGGTTTTGATGAAATGCTACATTCACCAAAGAAACCGCCACTGGCCCGGCACCATGTGTTAACAGTTAAAATCTGACGTCACAAAGTAAAAGATGTTTTATTGTAAGCATGCAAAAGTGTGGTGGGGAGTATAACACAGGTTCGGTTTAGACTTTCTTCATGTGTCCCCCCAGATCCAGGGTATCTATGTAAACCATATTTCACAAAGAAAACACAGTATTTGGTATAAACTAAGTCAGCAACTGGCTTCTTAATTGCAACAGTGTCCATCCAAGATCGGGTTTAAGGTAAAACTACCTGACGGTATTGGCGAGGATCCTGCAGTTTGGACTGCTTGCTGGGCTTATCCAGGCTCCCAGGTCTGTTCTTAGAACTCATGGGGACCGGCATCCGGCTTGTCTGCGGGGTGCTGCTGGAAGCCTGTGGGAAGGCACAGTGAGAGAGGGGAGAGACAAAGGGGAGAAGTTGAGTGGATTGTCACCGGGACCGCCCCACCGTGTGCAGAGAAGGGCAAAGGGTGAAGCTAGAGCCCTACATGCAGGACAGACCCAGGAGACACCAACTGGGTTAATCAGAAGAATCAAACAGAATCAACAGCTCACTACCAATCAACTGGATTTTAATGTGAGTGCCAAGAGCACACGGCTGCCCCCACTTCCTTATATTGCCCCAACACCAGTCAGCAACAGAGGCACAAACAGGACTGATTAGCTGTTAGACACCTAGTTGCCATTGCTTTTGGAAGGCGGCGGAGAAGGGAGGCGAGACGGGTACATGACGAATAGACAAAAACAAAACAAAACAAAAACGAAACCGCGAGCCACCTGAAAGGAAGTGATTACATCACAAGACAGCTTTTGCTACTGTGATTATGACAGGCTTAAGAAGCGGCTGGATCTTTCCAGTTTCCACAGACCAAGATACCTTACGTGAAGCTGAAGATGTGGATGTGGGGGGTTCTGGGGCAGGGGGTACTTCATCCAGAACTAGCAAGGACCGGGGAGACACCTCTTGGGCTATGTGGGGCGAGCCTGCACCACAATCTCTGTTGGCAGAACACGGGGTATCAACTAGGGCCCTGGGGCTCATCTCACTGATTGTGTTTTCCAGTTGCTTTATGGTCTCCTCCAAGCTGTCCAGTGTTCTGTAAGTGTTTTTTCTAATTTCATCAGTCCTTGAAGTGGGAGCTGTGCCCTCAAGGCTCCTAGCCATGGTTTTGAAGGCATCTTCGGGGTGTGACCTGGTGATTTCAAACCTCTTGGCCTCTTTGTGCTGTTTCAAAGTACCGTCCTCTTCCTCTTCCTCATAGACCACTACCTGCAGGGTTTTCTTTCCTGTTTTGGTTCCAGTGCGGATGGCCTGAGTAAGAGCAGCAAGCTGCTTTTTGGGGAATTTGAACTTAAACTTTTTCTTGGGGCTTTCGAACTGGTCGTCGGCCATGTTTGGAGACTCTGCCGAGCTAAGCTTTCGCTGCTCGGCTTTATGAACTTCCTGCCCTCTTACAGTCTGTGACTCTGCTGACAGGGAGTGGGGCTCTGATTGCGTCTCTGCCTTTTGTCCCATCCTACCGCTTCCCAAATCAACCTGCTTATGAGACATTTGGGAAGAGGTCTGGACTCCGGTGTTTCCATTGTCATCATCTTCTTCTTCCTCCTCTATCTTTTCCTCTGTCATCATTCTCTCTAGTTCCTCATCACATTCCTCAAAGATGGTTGAAAGTCTCTTATACGCAGACCGGATGTCCATGGGCTCATCAAAAATGATGATAACTGGCTTCTTGTCCAGGCACAGGACTGGCTCCTCATCTTTGGTGCCTTCTTGCTGAGCGGTTGTGTCTTTTCTGGCATCGATATTGACTGTCTGTACGTCCTGCCCCTTTTGGCTCACTATGTCATGGACCTCCCCGCTGGACAGAACCTGGACAGCGGTTTTGGTAATCATAAAGGCAATGTTATCAGTGGCTGTGTGCTCCTCACTGGGAGAACTTGGAGTTGATTCTCCATCCTCGTTACTGTTCACATTAGTGTGCCTACCCACCTTAGATCTCAGGACAACTTGGCCATAATCTGTCATGAGAACATCTTGGTCTTGTGTTTTGACATCATGAATACTTAATTCTGCTGATTGAGTTGGAGGAGAAATGTGACTCTTATCTGTATTTTCTTGTCCTTGGTGGCCTATCTCTTTTGTTTTTCCATAGTTCAGCTTCTGTTTCTCAGTGTCAGGAATGGCACACTGTAGTCCCGAGACCTTAGGCCCTTTATTGATTTCACCTTCTAATGAGTTCATGCCAGTGATATTAACATTGACCTTAGGCACATTTTTCTGGGAATAATTTCTACTGTCTCGGAATAAATTTTTATTGAGTGTGGAATTTTCCTCCATGGTGGCGTCAGCTCTACATTCTGATATCCTTGATGTGTCACACATACTAGTCACCATTGCCCTTTCCCACTTGGGAGGGCCACTAGGTCTCAGAGCCCCGGCGGTGACCTAAGAGGCAAAGTGGAGAAAGGAAACCACACATGGTAATCAGAAAAGGATCTGCAAGGCGGTGCAATTCAACTGCATGGCATTGGTTGGACCTCCCTCATGGCAAACTTACCTTTGGAGGTTCCACTTGTGGGCCATTTTCACATTCAACATCAGATTTTCGCACATCTTCATGGAAAAATTCCAAATTCTGGTAGAACAGTGTATGACATGTTACTCCACAAAACCACATGCCCCGCCAAACTGGACTATTACTATTGTTTAATTACATTTCCAAACATGCTGGTGGCCCAAGCACATGGGTTACACACCAACCTGGACCTGTTTACCTGGAACTGCTTTGTTCTCCAACCTCCAAAATTGCCCTGTGTTTGCACAAGACGAAAGTCTCCATTAGCAGATTATTCCAAGTACTGCAAATTTTGTGGAGGAGCAGGTAAGAGAAGAAATGGAGCTGTTGACAACTCTCTTTTTAACACCTGACTGCCTATGATCTTAGCAGAATCTAGGACCAGAACTACAGGAAACATGCTGCCAGGGGTAGGGGTAGGGGAGCAGAGCTCTGAATTCTAACAGTCATCTGCCTCTTAACTATGTGACTTTATGTCATGTCTCTGTTCTTCAGCTTTTGGGTTTGTTTTGCCTATAAGTTGAGGAACAAGAGGAGATTTTAAAAATGTCCCTTCCAACTCTTTCATGGAAATCAGCCCATAAGGAGTTCTGTTTGGGTGGATTGTCATACTCTGGGATAAAAATTGGTTTTCTTTGTGGTCCTGGGACAGATTGAAAATGTATTTGCAGGTTATCAACATGTCCAAATAACCTTCAAATTGATAGTAACCTTAATGGCAGTGGTAATGCTCCACAGTTTGTAGCCACTCAGTCCACGACACCAGGGACATGTCCTGACAAATGTGTCATGGGGGTGATTGTGATGTGCAAACATCTTCAAGAGTACTCACACTCATCAGATGTCTAGACTACCACTGCATGTGGCCTCAGGATGCTCTTGATGGATTTAACAAACTAGCCCATGAAGCTGCTGTCTGCATAGCACAGCCTCCTGTGTTACAGTGGGCCTTTGGTTTTTTACATAACTCTGAGACACTGATGAAAGTATAGAAAATTACAGAAACCGGTGACAGCTTCTATTGTCCACATCCCAATAGGCAGGATGGGCAACTGTGCTGCTTTCGTGCATCAAAAGCACCACAGACCACCTCAGCACCACTGTGTGATACAGATGATTGACGTCTGTTAAGGCTCCATGGGATCAGCACTGTAGACATGGTTCAATGTGCATGACCGTAATCTGAAAACAGTGTGCATTTGAAACCAAGATGGTAGCTATCATGCCATGGGCTGTGTTTATTTTGTTCACTTTATGATGCAGCTTTTATTCCCTATATCTTAAGATGTGAAGATGTTTATGGAGGATTCAGGATTGAAGGGCACAACAGCAGTGAAGATCCAGGTAACCAGACATGGTGTTTTGGCCTGGCTGTACGAGGACCCCCAGGCCCCGCGTATCCCATAACACTAGGATGTCATCTCCTCTCAGGGTACTGCTGCTGGCCCTTCTAGCTGCAGGACACCAAGAGGAAGTGCTATCTGCCACAAGGTGAAATACAATTCCAGTGATGGCTGTTTGGTTAAAGCAATGACAACCTCGCAGAGCACGATAACCTAGGCTGTGCCAAAGTTAACCCTGATGCCTTGGTTTAGAGCAGAAGGAATAGTCACACACACTCAAGCCACAACACATAAACAACAAAGTCAGTGTTAACCACGCAGAACACCATTAATCACAAAGTCCAAGGCGCATGCGCCATCAGTCACCACCTGTTAACTTGTCCATTTCCCCCGTGAGGTTTCCCCAGATAGGGGCGGTGACTGCTGCTGTGACAGAATGCAAGTTCCTCTGTGGGATTTTAAATTCAGATTATAAAGCAACAAAAGTAGCACATAAAGAACTTTAAGAAGAATGTTAAAGGAGGATCCAGCCCAAGGTTTCCATCCCAAACATGGAGTCAGGATATTTCACTAAGTCCCACCCAAGCAAGAGTGTACT
Organism: Acomys percivali; assembly: GCA_907169655.1. NCBI lineage: Eukaryota > Metazoa > Chordata > Mammalia > Rodentia > Muridae > Acomys > Acomys percivali. Next base: position 22,451,785 of record OU015749.1, on the reverse strand, counting down.
CTCTGAATCCAGAAAGGATTGGACCTGTCTTAACTCAAGTCCCGCCCCCACACCAGGCCCATTTGCTGGGGGTAGGGGGTTGGGGTTGGGGGTTGGGGGGTGGGGCTGACATCTGCGCTAGTTGGTCAGGGCCACTGTTATCCACTGTCCAATATTTCCAGTCTCACTCTGTAACGTGAGTATTTAAAACAATTTAGTGGCAGCGCGACTCCAGCAGAAAGTAATTGAGTCGAACACTAGTTGAGATTTTACATGGACAATTGTTCCTTTTTATCACTGGGCTACAGAAAAAGAATAAACGCATCAAAGCAAGCGCATAAACCTCTGGGAAATGTAGTCCCAGTTGCCCTGGAAATTGACAGTCGTTTCTTAGTCTTGGATGAGCACAGCTCTGCATGGAAGACAAGCAAGCCTCTTTAATAGTTGTATAAGAGGCCCATGATTTTGATTAGGAGAACAGGCAGGGAAGCATGCTCCATGTGTATGGGTAATAAAAAGAGACCAGAGACACAGTCATGAGAAAACTGTGTCACGTACCAGGCTGGGGCTTCATGAGGGTAGAAAACAACGGAGGAGACATATAAGTTACAGGAGGGCAGATGAACAGGCCATGAAGAGGTTAATAATGACAGAACGCAGGGGACATTAAGCCTGACAGTTGTGGTTGTTATGAAGTGATTCATCTACTGAGTTTAATGATCCAGAGTGAGTGCCTGCCCTACAAACCAACCTAGTGTTGGGCATGCAACAATGACCCACTGGCATTCTCATAACAGTGCTGTCAGTGCTGTCAACGGTGTGACCTTCAAACTGTGAGACAAGAGCCCCACGGAACATCAGCGCCAACTAGGAAATGACTACAGTAAGAGAGTGAGCATCCCGGGGTGGGGGTGGGGGCCTCTGGGAGGTACAGAGTTCCCAGTTCTAGACTGGTCACATTGGTGTAAATGGGACATACCAGGTTCTGCTAGGGGTCTCCCACAAATTAGCAGTAATAAAGCCATAAGAAAATTCCACACGCTGAACAAGCAATGTACTTCTGGGGTGCTATTATGGGTTTAGTCTTCTGTGTGAGGCAGCTTTGCTTATCACTGGTGCCTTCTGCCTGATGACAGTTTCATCTGTCTACTGGGGGCAGATCATGTCACACTAGGGCTCTGCCTGAGCTGGGCAGGGCCCCTTGAAGGCTGCATTATTTACCTTCTGTGGTCTGACTCATCTCCCTCACTGAGTGTGCCTATGTAAAAGCTAAGGGATGAAGGAGGAGCAGATGTTAGGCAACCTTGCAGCTTTTTCTTTCTTTTTTTTCTTTTTTTTCTTATGTTGTTTCTCTTTATTTAAAAAACAAACAAAACTAGTGTCCTCCAGTTCTGAAATGTAAGTTTCCAGTGGGAAGCGTGAGGACTCGGGTTGGTTAACGTTTTGTTCGTAATTACGGTGAGGTGGCTCTGAATCCCCAAATCACAAATGCTCTACGTGCGGCCTCACGGTATAGCTCTGACACTGGCACCAGCAGCTTTCTCCCTGGCACAGATGCTTTGCTACACAGCCTAGACTCCTCCTTGAAGCCACAAGTAAATTGTTTTAGCATTAAAACTACACTTACTATTTTGGAAAATATATTTAAAATTGGCAATAATTTGCAGGGACCCTGTTTTGTATACTTCAATGTGTATATAGATGTGTTCTATGACTCCAAACTTTCATGAGATATGTTGGGAATGAGGAAGACTTGTGCTTACTTAGTTGTTATTTCTGGTCCCCCCCCCCCCCCCCAGAGGTCTACATTCTGATTTGGGAAGCCATTGTCTTGCTTTTGCATGTACAATTGTGTGATCATATGCCGCTCATGGGGACGTGGTGCTCACTCTGGAAAGCCGAGCCGGGTATTTCTAACCTTACTCTAAACTTGCATCTCTATTAGTTTAAAAAGAAAAGGAAAGAGAGTAAAGCCAAAATGCTGAGTGCAAGAGGTCAAGTGCAAGAGTGCTGTGTTAGTAGCAGAGCAGCAGCAGGGCTGTCTGACTGTGGTCAGTGGGCAGCTACCACATGGTTACCTTCTTCTCCTTGGGTGGGACTGTGGCGCCTGGCCTAGTGTCTTTTAGGTGGCTGTCAGCTCGGGACTGCTCAGCATGACTGTTTGGATTTACATCCATAAGGGAACACTTCTGGAATGCCTAAGGAATTAAAATACTGAGGTTAACAGGGATTCAGCTGTATGAAGCAGTAAAGAGTCAGGAATCCAGAGACATGAGGTCCCCAGCCCTGTGTGCAGGCTCCTGCTAGGAGGCAGCATCCAGAAATCTGGTATCCCCTAGAGCCTCAAGATGGCCCTCGGGCTGCACTCTAAGCAAAAGCTTCCTTATAAAGGATGAAATGAACAGAGCCCTTAAAAAGCATAAGCAGGCTACCAAGATGAGACTTGATAGCCTATGACCATTGAGTGGGGAGGAGGTCCCCCTCGGTCATAGACCTAGGGGAGGGGAATAGGGTGAAAGCGGGAGGGAAGGAGGAATGGGAGGATATAAGTGATGGGATAACAATTGAGTTGTAATCTGAATAAATTAATAAAATAAAATAAAATAATAAAAAAAGCAAAGCGAAAAAAAAAAAAAAAAAGGCATTAGCACCCCTGGGCTGGAGTGTGGTTCCTGTAACAGACCCATGCTTAGCAGGCATGGAACTCTGGGCTCAATGCCTTGACTTTTTCATGTTAGAAAACGTAATAAACAAATTAAGATGAAAAGACATCTTTATGTTCTTCATTTCTTATCGGCTTTATTGAAATTATATATAGGACGAAAACTCACAAGACACCTTAAAACTTAGAAAGAAATAACACACACCTGCTCATAGTCACGGCTCTCACCCTGCTCTATGGCTCATTTCCAAGTGATTAATGCTCCTTAGCACCACCCAGTCCTGAATGGCCAAGCAGCTGGCCAAGGCCATGACTGTGGGGCCAGCAGCTGGCTCCTACGAAGAGGGTCAGGAAGCCTACCTAGTTCTCAGACGAAGAGGAGAGAGGTTCAGCTCCTGTCTACCAGCTGACAGGGTTGGGGATGTCAGGAGTCTCCTGATGCTGTGATCATGGAGGTCAGCAGATAGCTCCAACGCTGCTGGGCACCAGCAGTCCGCAACAGCATGCAATGGCAGGCAACACAAGCACCCACCAGTGCTGCCGGGCCTCCCTCAAGAGAACTAGTAAATAAGGACCTCTGGGCTGCCGGCATTTCCCACACAGAGGCCCCTGTGACTCTAGTGTGCAGTTAGTATTAAAAAGCACTTCTTGAGACCATGCATGGTGAGGACCTAGACCCTCTGTTCAGATGTAGTAGATAGGCAGTGCAGTCTCCTTGTGGGTCTCATAATGTGGGGAGGAGGGGCTACCTCTGACATGGACTCTTACTGAGCAATTCTCCCTCAAAGGGCAGCCTTGCCAGGCCGCAGAGGAAGAGGATGCAGGCAGTCCAGATGAGACTTGATTGGCTGAGGTCAGATGACAGGGTAAGAGGGCGTCCCCTTTCTGAGGACTAGGGGAGGGGGGAGGGGGGATAAAGAAGGGAGGGAGGAGCGGGAGGTGACAAGGGAGGGAGCTACAATCATGATGTCAAGTGAACAAATTAAAAAAAAAATAAAGTGCTATGAACATTCTGAAAAAAAAAAGCACTTCTTGAAATACATAATCTTAAAATAATTGCCTAATATTCTTCTTGTGTCAAATGTCACTACTTGGAAGCAACTCAGTATGCAGAAAGAATCTGTGACTTTGCCAAGTGGACACCGCAGCATCTGCCCTAACACGTGAACATATTTGACCAAGAGGGACCCTCCTCCAGCCTTGATGCTTGTCCCTCTGTTTTGGTCTTCTTTGCCTTCCATGCTACCTATGCCCTTGAAAGTCAATCCTGGCTTTCCTACATGTGTCTGGCTTATCTCTAGGCCTGCCCACTGGGGCCATCTGCCAGGTCCTTTGGCTGTTAGATGTTAGATCTCCCAGCCTGGAGTTTCTTCTGATGCCTGGTCATCTAAACACAGGACACTGTTTCATGAAAAGTACCCTTTGGGGGGGATTGCAGTCTTCTTGCTGTGCCGGGGGTCTGGCTCCAGAGCACATACAAGCAGACTAGCCGGGTCTCCAGAGGGCTCTTTCCCAGAGCAGGAGTGTCAGCACAGCTAGAGAGTGCCAGTCACTATTATAAATAGCCACTAACCACAGAGCAAGAAGCCAGATACTAGATACTCTACTCCCCGGCAAGGGATCATCCCGGGAAGCGCTGAAGACATAAAACCCTGGATGTGGAAGAAGTCATCTCAGATGGTATCTCCGAGTGTCTATGGCAAATACATAGTTTCTATTGGTGTACTAAGATTGGAACATTTAAAAGTCTAATGGATACTAACTATAGATGTGGTTTCTATCAATTTCTAGTCATTCTAAGAACATGTGGATTCTGCTTAGTCGAAAGGCTTGATCCAGGACAATCTGTGAGCGTGGGGGGCGGGCAGTATTCAAAGGGTGTGTCACCCAACAGAACACTCAGCAGTCCCATTTTCTTCATAAAATGCAAGGAGCTCAATTCAGGCAGCTACCACCATGGATACCATGAAAACCAGAGCAGACTTGGTATCACAAACTTGACATGCATTAAAGTTTTCTCTATTTCACATGAAGGATTAGATTTACTGGGCTGCACCAAACCATACGGACAGTGGCCGAACAACAACATGCTTTGGAGTCCCACAAAGCACACAGTGTGTCTTTGAAGCAAAGATGTCCCATAAAAAGTAGGAGTCAAAAAAAAAAAAAAATCCCAAGTTTGGTCTAGGCATTATGTATGTACTAATGAGGTGGGTTCTTAGGATATGCTTGTAGGGCAGAGTCACATTCATGATAGGAATGTGGGATGAGCTTGGGATATACCCTGCAGTCCATACTCAGTCCTAGCAGAGAGCTGTGCCATAAATTATTCACACACCTTCTGGCTACTCACTCAGAGAGCTGGCAAGAGATGGAGGCCAGAATTAAAAGACATAACTAACATATGCTAGCTCCAGCGCCCTTCGCTAGCGGTTAACAAACCTGTGGGATCCATAGGCCGAGAGGCCCAGATGAGAAGGCCAAAGAGCCGCTGGCCAAGAGTCCCCTTAGCTACGTACCTGGAGTTCTGCCATGATTTTGTCTCCTTCTTCTTCTTCCTCCTCCTCCTCCTTGGAGGAAGAGGCAGGGACCGGTGGTGGAGATGGGGCCCAGGATGAGGCAGGCTCCTCTGGGGGGCATTTTGTGGCTCTAGTGTGTGGTGTTGGCGGCCCAGGGTCTTCACTGCTCACCTACAGGGGATTCAAGCCACAGATGTTGGCATCAGACCCCTCAGGTTAGACCACTTGGCTTCCTCTTTGGCTTGGCTTTTATAGCCAAAAAAAGCTGCTTTATTTCCATGTACTGAGGTTGGGTTTGTTTACTAAGTTGCCACGTTGGTGAACGGTTTGAAAGATGACATAATTGTAAATCCTCCACATTTGCAAAAGGCCCTCCTGAGACTGCATTTCCGATTTGGAACTGTATTTTTTTCATTTCACACAAGGGGCAGGACCTTCCAAGTTAAGTGTAAGCTAAGTGCACTTGACACATTTTTATACAAATGCCCATGGCTAGGTCTGCTGATCTGTTACCTCCTTAAGACCATCTTTCTTTCCATTCCTACTTCAGTCTAATGATGTCCCACTAGGGAAAGTAGCTGGTGGTCTGCGTTTCATCTTGTTGTATTAAAGGTCACATAAGGCTAGCAAGGATGTGCCCAGGCTAGCCCAATAGTGCGGGCCAACCTTCTCCATCTCAGGCACCTTCTGGAGAACTACATGAGTTGAATCACTACTTTTTATTTTTTAAATGTTTAAGGATAGAACTGTTGTAACCCAGAAACCAGCGCGCCAGGACTCAGCCCATCGAACCTTAGACAAGCTCTCCTTTCTGCCAGTGTAGACCACATCGCCAGATCTCGTGGTGGTGAGTCCGGACCCAGGAAGGTAGCTTCTCCGAGGGGGTGGGGGTGGAGGAGGAGGTGACTTCCCCCCTAGCTTGTCCAATTCCTGCTCTGAATTTGGAGAATCTTCTGGAAAAGAGAAAGTCATTTCAAGGACAACTGTTTCAAGATACATCTGGTGTACACAGATGCAATGCAATTTGACTTCCAGACTCTTTTCTTGCCATAGACCAGTGGTTAAGGGGACAGGCTGAAGATAGACTGAACTGAACTCCCAGAAGGCCCTTGTATACCTACCTTCTTGCTGACTCAGTGTTCTCATCTCTTATATACTACACACAACATATTACAACGACAGACTTTCTATTGTGATTTGGGGCAGGGGGGGCTGTCAAATAACTTATATACAGGCATTGGCTTACTGTGAATGCAATGCAAACTATTAGATTTATCATTGAACGAATTTCTTGCTATATAAAAAAAACTGTGGGGCACTGGAAAAGTGAAGAAATTGGGGGACAAAAGGTAAGCCCCAAACCCTTCCCAAGGCTTCTGAAGCATCCAGTCGCAGGCTGAAACAGTATTATCAGTAGGAATTTATGAGCCGAGCGGTGGTGGCGCACGCCTTTAATCCCAGCACTTGGGAGGTGGAGGAAGGCGGATCACTGTGAGTTCGAGGCCAGCCTGCTCTACAAATCAAGTCTAGGACAGCCAAGGATACACAGAGAAACCCTGTCTCGAAAAACAAAGAACAAAACAAAACAACAACAACAACAAAAAAAAAAAAAAAAAAAAAAAGGAGGATTTTTTGTAGCTATGGGGACAGACTCTGGCTAAAGGGGGGCGGCTAGAAAGAATATGGGGACAGGAACAAAGACACAGAAGGAGTGGAACTCTAGGCAAAAGGCTAGGAAAGATGCTTTTTGGCAATAGGAGATAGTATGGGGTAAATGAGAGGATTATAAATTAGAGTTAACAGCAAAGTTAGGAGATATACGTATCTCCTGGATCCACCTCATGTGCAGGAAAAAGCATTTTCCAGTAACGCCAAGGTTAGCCCACCAGCCTGGCTTCGGCCCTTCTTCTGCTTGAGATTGACATGCTTGCCCCATCCACGCCCACGCCCACACCCAGGTTCTAGAGTTTTCTCTAGGGACTCAGCCTGGGTTTCTAGGGTATAGCTTACTTTTCTGAGAAACAGACTTATTTTGAGGGATTCTTCACGTTTCTACTTCATGTTGCAATGAAGACCTGGCAAAGTCACTGGGACCAAAAAAAGCAAGTGGGTCTTCCATAAAAGGCTGTGGCTTCACGGCTGCCCATGACACAGGTGAACCCAGCCCAGTGGGAGGACTGCCTCGGCTTTGAGCATCCATCTAGGGATGGATGGAGTGCCAAGGCTGACAGTAGAGGCCTGTCTTCTGGCTGACCGGTCCATGACGGGCCTATCTTCTCATTGCTCTTTCAGGGCAGATCTCTTCCATGACCAAGCTTCAAAGACCCTCTTTAGTCAGTCTCCTACTTGATTGGACCCTGACCTGATCATTGAGCCTAGTTTTAGCAAACAATCTTGCTGTCAGCTTAGCAAGGATCTCTCTACCCCAGACACATCTCTCTCATTTATTATAATACTCTTGAATGAATCTTTACCTGCTGTCTTAAAGAAATATCTATAGGCACAAGGTTATTGTGTAACTCAAATGCTGATTTCTGTACTCCATTCCCCCACCCCACCCCACCCCCGGGTCTGGCTGCAATCCTTGTTCTGAGAATCTCTAGTCTCAATGTTGTGTCAACACTGCTCCCCAACTGTCCCCTGATATGCCAGCAAAGCAGCTTGCAGCCAGTTGCTGAGCAGGAGAGAGAATAGGGCTGGACTTCCTGCCAGCCAGGGGAGGAGGAGTCAGAGGAGGAAGTAGAGGATTTGGCCACAGGAGAGGTCGAGGAGGGATCAGGAGAAGGAGCTGGAGCAGGAAAACTACAAAGTGCAAGCACCTCTGAGATGTATGCTGGAAGGAAGCCAGATTAGCTCAGAGGTTAAGAACAGAGTAATAAGACGGGCGTGGTGGAGCACACCTTTAATCCCAGCACTTGGGAGGCAGAGGCGGATCGCTGTGAGTTCGAGGCCAGCCTGGTCTACAAAGCAAGTCCAGGACAGCCAAGGCTACACAGAGAAACCCTGTCTTGAAAAAAAAACAAAAAACAAAAAACAACAACAACAAAAAAAAACCAAAGGGAGAAAAAAAGAATAGAGTAATAACTTAAAACAAATATAAAAGAGCCTCATTTATTTGTGTAATAGCCCAGTTAAGAGAGAAATTGAGAAACAAGTACTGTTTTATAAAAATACCTTTAACAAATATCTACTTAATGGTTTTTACTCAACAATGGCTGAGGCTGCAATGTTCAAATTTCCCATCAAGCATTTCATATCTACCCATCCTTCCCAGTATCTGTGTAGTTTAACAATACACCATTAAGCTTTTACAAGACCGGGCATGTAGACTTTTGCTTCACTAGTAAAAATGCATAAAAAAAATTTATCTCTCTCTCTCTCTCTCTCTCTCTCTCTCTCTCTCTCTCTCTCTCT
>OU015749.1:22420410-22436067 GCA_907169655.1 Acomys percivali | reverse complement strand
TGTGTGTGTGTGTGTGTGTGTGTGTGTGTGTGTGTGTGTGTGTGTGTTGTCGTCCATGGCTGAGTACATCTTAGGCAAGTGTTCTACCACTGAGCTGCATCCAGCCTTTCTAAGCACATTTACACTGCGTATGAGATTCTAGAGTTTTTCCATTGAAAGCTACAGATGACACAATGATTTCTCCAGGTCTTTGTTCACAGTAATGATTTCTGATGAGCTCGTCCACTCAGGGGTGTTTAACTTCTTTCCTAGGGGGATACCAGCATGCTCCCAGATACTCACAGTATATAAACACTTGACTCAAGTTTTCCTACCTGAAGTCTCCTATGCTCTCAAGGTGAAGAAGGCTAATAGATTATTTTAATTTGTTCTTCACCTATAAAATGTTACAAGACATCAGTTGATTGAAAAAGAAACCTATTTACTTATTTAATTTTATTTTAAAATTCATTGTTACTCTTTACTGCAGTGAGGATCAAACCCAGGAGCACACACTATCATCAAGCCTAGCACATGATGAATGATTTCAAAGCCTATGATGGGTCCAATGCAAATGTCTACACTGAGGAATTAGACCCTCAGTCCACATTGTAACAAATGTTTGGGGGCCAAAGGAGTTGAGGGTACTCCTCAGGATGCCATAAATCGGGAGTGATAAGTCATGAAGAGACTACAAGAAGGCCCTTAGAGCCCGTGGCCCGCCCCCTAGTCCCCCCATCAGGACCACAACAGTCACCTCCGCAACATTGTCAGGACATCCGTCATGTTCCTCACACGCTTCAGGAGACTGTCCAGCTTGTGTGGCTCTTCCTTCAGGAACCTCACTGCCTCAACTTCTATGCGCAGGACAGCACGCATCTTGTTTTGCAAGGTTGGAAATTCTCCTACAGGCCAGACCAGCAGTGAGTTATGGAACAGGGAAGCTGAATAACCACGCCCACCCAACTCCTGTGACCTGGGTAGCACAGAAAAGTCCCTTGCCTACACGTGTAGGGAGGCAGTGGGTTAAGAGCACAGAAGATGGTCAGACCAAATGACCTTGGATAAGGTCACAGCCCCTCTAGGTCCATTCCCTGTGTATTATGGGTAAGGCTAACTGAAAATTAGGGTTCTTTTCCATGAGTCTGGTATGTCAGTAAGGCTCAGTAAAAGGGAATAACATTTTTTAGTACTATCGTTCAGTTTCCATCTTCGGCACCCTCTATAAGGGTCCTCTAAGAAGTCTTGAATGAATCTTCCAATATCTGAAGGATTGTTTATTTATTTACGTGTTTATTTGAAACACGGTCTCACTGTTTCCTTCCCTAGGCAGGTCTCAACTGAGTTCAAGGGATCCTTCTGCCTCAGCCTCCTGAGCAGCTGGGATGACAGGTCCATATTGAAAGATCCTTAAACACAAGCAGCACACTTCCACCGTCCCCGTCCCAGCGGAAGACTCACCTTTGAGAGTGGCCACAGCCTCTCCCACTTGTCGTAGGAGGAAAGCCCCATCCTCCACATCTTTCAGAGTCACCACTCGGCCAGCGGATGAAGAGTCCTTCTTCAAGTCCTCAACAAAGTCCTCCAGCTCCCTGTGGGGGAGACAGATAGCAGATGGAACGGAGCAGAAAGGACAGATGCAGGAGCAGGGTGCTCTCCATTTTCCACTGCGTCCCAGCATCCCTTAGGCTTCCACGAAGGAGATGGGAGCGTGTTGCATTGGAACATTTCATGGACATATAAGGCAACTATAGGAGGGTTCTCCTGTGCCTGTCATTTGAGGCCCAGATTGGTCAGGCTGTGTGTGTGTGTGTGTGTGTGTGTGTGTGTGTGTGTGTGTGTATGGGAGTGTGGGGGAGACTTGACTCCCTGAAGACAGTTTTTAATTCTCAGTGGTATTCCTGCCAGCTGAGACAGCAATGTGTCCACTTGATTACCAGGAAGGAGAGAAAGACAGATGAAGGAAGTAGTGATAGACTAGAGATGGGGGCAGGAGATGTGGGTGCTGGGGCAGGTGGGAGGCGGGGCAGTCCTGAGCCAGCACTGTAGTGGCGTCAGATCTCAATTTTGGTACCTGACATATTGCACCAAATAATTCCTTCTTTCCTTCCTTTTTTTTTTTTTTAGCTCAGGACTGTCTTCTGCACTGAAGGCTGTTTAGCTGCATGACTGGCCTCTCTACCTGTTGAGTACTAACAGCAAGGGATTCCAAATTCCAGTAATTTGTGACACCTGTGAATGTCCCTTGGCATTGTCAAGTGTCTCTGGGAAAGTGAGGGCAAAACTGCCCTCAAAATTCCCTAATGGATAACCTGTAGTATATATGATTGTCCCATCAACAATGACTGCCTCTCTTCTAAGCACTTAGAGATTTAATTTCTGGTGAGTGAGTGTGTATGTGTGTGTGTGTGTGTGTGTGTGTGTGTGTGTGTGTGCGCGTGTGCACGCGCATGTGTGTGTGCATGTGTATACAGATACTAACGCCAACAGAGCTGAGTTACATTTTTCCACTTGAAGAAACTTGCCTGCAAATTCAAGAGAAAGATTTTCTTAAAAATTAGTAAGAAGAGAATGCTGAGAAATGCAGGACCACTAGGTGGCAGTAAATGACTGGCGACTGTAACTCGGAGCCCTATTGAGGCGGACAGAGGATGCCCTTTCCTCTAGGTGAGTAAGTGGAGGGAGCAGAGGAGGACAGGCCACACATGGCACATCTGACCTCTCTTGAGCAGGGAGATGTAGTGTTTGGTGAAGCTAGCCATTCTGACATAAAAATTCCGGGCCAAAGGGGAACACCGTGGCTTCTGTTTCTACATTTGCAATGCCCTCCTGGTGTTATGTTAGTGTACCCACAGGACATGCTAACATGGCTGCTCCCTGAGGTAGGAACTGGACCAGCCCTTGTGACACTTGTAAATATGGTCACCTGGTAAGGGAAATTCCCAGCTAGACTAAGCACAGTCTCCTGCATGTGTTGACTGTACTGTGTCCAATCCACAGGCTTTGATGAAGCCCTTGCAAGCTAAGACCCCAGTGTTAGCCCAGTTCCATCAACCACGCACACGTAGGTCAGTATGCAACCACACCTCTGAGGAGGAAATGTTTTGTGACCCAAGGCCACTCCAATGAAACAAAATCCTAGGTTAGTTTCTCTTCCATAGTCTGCCTCCTGTATGTCAGAGCCCTACAACCAGAAGATCCCCAAATTCCGCTTCCCTTTGCTGGGCAGCAGGAAACCTCTCATGCCATTGTCCTGCCAGGTCCTGAGCTTGCGGTTCCTATTTAAAGCACTGAAGGTTACTTTCATTAATTTGAAGATTGTAAAAGAGACAATGCAGCTGAAAATGAAACACAGGCCATCCTTTGAAAGTCATCAATGGGCTTTTGAAATGATGGCTTTGCTTAACAAGATGTCAGATCTTCATGGGTGCTGCCAATTACTGCGTTGACTGAAGTTGCTTCCTATTCTGCCTTTGTTAAAAGGAAGTATATTGTTTGTTAGAAGTGAACTTAAGGTGACTCTTACGAGAAGCCCATTTTTTCCACATAGAAATCCATGAAAGACCTAGACTCAACTCTTCTCTGTTCTTTTCAACCCCAGTTCACCTCTCTGTCTTCCCGCTTGTGGGACCTAAGTCATACAGGCTCTAGGAGAGTATTTCTTTTCTGGAGCTTAGAAGGAAAGAGAAAGGAGGTGAGCCGGGGGGGGGGGGGGGGGGGGGAGAAGAGTCACTGCTTTCTCAGTGGCACTCATTTTCCCTAGCCTCTGCTCTCGTGCCCTACAGACCAACACAGTTATCCTAATCTACATCTATTTAAGGCATAAGGGACATCTGTGATAATATTAAAGGGATATATTTCATAAATTGTTAACTAGTGTTGTGTGCGTATGATGTGCGACTGTGCATGCAAGAGCACATGTGTGGAGGTCAGAGGACAACTTCCTGGTGTTGGATCTGTTGTTCTACTGTGGGTTCCCATGATCTTCAAGTCGTGGCAAGCACAGCCCAGGCCCGTATCAAGCAGGTCTCCAAAGCAGGAGTCTGGTCTATGGAAGGCACCATGCAGATGAGAATGGCACAGTTCAGACATGTGGCGTTATTAGGACTGCGTACCCAATTATCCTGCCAGTCCCCACACCCATGATTCTCTGAGGATGCCACACACTTTCCTGGTCCAGAGACGTATTGTCATGGGGTTGAGTTTCCCAGGCCTTGAAGGAGGAACACTTGGAATCACAGATCCCAGGGTCAGTAGAACTCTGAGGTGCACAGTAGGGTGAGAGAGATGAGAGAGAGAGAGAGAGAGAGAGAGAGAGAGAGAGAGAGAGAGAGAGAAAGAAGCTAAGAGCACCCTAAGCTAAGAGCACCCTGTGAACAAGGAGTTCTTATCCTCAGGGTGACCTGCACTACTCACCGTAACTTTTTGACAATCCTCTCTTCTTCATGAAGGTACTTCTGTCTCTCTTGCTCCACCAGGGTGCGCTGGCGTTGCACCGGATCCTCTAGCCTCCTCATTGTCTCCTTCACTTTGCTACTGATTTCCAGCTCAGCCTTCTTCAGCATCGCCCTCAGAATCTCCTGGTTCTGCAGCTGTTGAACAAAAGAAATCAGCCTCCATTGGCTTTGCCTGTCTGCCATCGTGAAGACTGAATGCCCTGCCGTCTTCCGAAGAGAAAAGCCACAGCTGAATCTTTATTTTGGTAAGGAAGAGGAGAGGGGTGGACTGTATACAGTATTGCTTCCTCAAAGAATAGCTGAGTCTAAGAAGGCAACTGATAGCTGAACTTCAGTTTCTATGCCTATAAAAAAAGGTAGAATCTTTTCCACTCTACACACACACACACACACACACACACTCTCTCTCTCTCTCTCTCTCTCTCTCTCTCTCTCTCTCTCTCTCTCGGACATGATTTTATAGAGGCGCCAAGAGCACTAGCGCTGGAAGCCAAGTGTTTAATCAGCCCTCCATCCTTCTTAGCTGACTAGAGACTTGGGCATGCCACTTAGACTTTCTCCATCTCCATTTCACTTTTCTCTGATGATATGGGATCTTCTGTCCTTGGAAGGGCTACGCTGAGGCTCTCATGAATACTCAATGACCATTGACTTGTGGGAGTTGTTCAGAATGTCTTTATAAAAATTTACTCTGAACTCTCTGGTTTGTTTGGCTTCATGTCACAATACCATGAAATTACAGCTCCTTACCAGGTGACACTCAGTACTGATGGTGACAAGGATAGGGAGTCCAGATGAGACCAAGGCTTTTGGGAACTTCCTGACTTCACTGGATTTGACAAAGTGTGCATGTGCATCCAAGCCCATAATGTTTGTAGGGTTTCCAGAACCCACTGTCTTTTCATCTCATGGAGCAATGAACATGCCAAGTTTGCAGCTAGTCTTCAGAAGACGCTGGTCAATGCCTGCATCCTTGGGAAAGGACAATGCTAGGCTTTCATATGTCCATGACGTGACTGTCCTTGATCAGGCTCAGCACCAGCAATTGCATTATACCCATTAGCCTGTCCCTAAGCGCCACCCACCCCCAAACCCCAGAGTAAACTTCAGTTGTTTATACTACTTTCTAGACCCTTGTCCACTACAAGGTATTGCCTCACAGGATTGAGGATGCTGTTGTTATCTGCTCCGTTATCTCTTCACACTGAGAGGAAGTGCAGTTTGACTACGGGACCACATGTTCAAAGCCTCATTATGGCCTTTATTCTGTGAACAAAGAGTAAGCTGGGTCACATGCAAAGGCACCATTGTGTTCTAGCATCAGTGCATGATTCCAAGAGGTAATTCCTGGCTAAAGAGATTACAGTTATGGAATGCTACTAAGTTTCCATGGCTACGAATAAGGAAGTGTGGTAACTGGACAGTGCTTTTGGCCCGTTGTGGGGATTTAGTGAGAACTGAAAAAAAAATGCTTAGGATAGCATCTGGTACAAACCCTGCTCTGAGTGCGTATCAGCTATTGTAACCAGAGAGCAGAAACCTGGTGGCGGGGGGGTGGGGGGGGGTGGGTGGGGGTTGTGGTTGTGTCTGGGTGAGAGCCAAATCAACGTTTACTGTTCTTGGTGACCTCTGTAAAGCACAGTCATATTCACACAGCTTTGCTGATGTCCTTTTACTGTGCTCCTAAAATCAGTCAGTACATGGCAGACACATGGCACCTGCTCTTTGTCTATACCTGAGGGTCTAGCGCCTCCTACACTTTCTATAGGCACACCAACATCCTTTGGTTTTTCTGACTCACTGAGCTCCTTGCTGCCACAGGGACCTTGTACCTGTTCTTCCCACTTCCTGAAATGGTCTTCCTCCTGCTTGCTAATTTCTGCTCTAGGAAGAGGATCCGATACACATCCTTTGAATAGATGAGCTCAGGCAGCCATACTGATAACAGAGAGAATTGTTCTCTAAGCAGTTACATTAGGGAGTGACCCACTTGGGCTCAGCTTGGCTGTGCTGCAGAGTCTGCGGCAGGTCTCTGGTCAACACTGTATATACAGGTCAATGAAACATGAACAGCAACACTGCGTTCTATGCAAGCTGTGCTCATATTCAGGACTATGAAGGGGAGGTACAGTGTGTGGAGACATACAAGGCACGAAGAAGTACCTGATTGAATAGTTGGGAAGGTTATGGGTGCCTGGGATCTTGTGAGAAAAAGAGTCTGATTTAACTGATTTGGGATGCAAACTGAGCATTGGGATTTTTTTTTTTTACTTCCTGGCATTGTTTTTCTAATGTAGCCCTGGCTGTCCTGGACTTGCTGTGTAGACTAGGCTGGTCTCAAACTCATAGAGATCCACCTGCCTCTGCCTCCCAAGTGCTGGGATTAAAGGTGTGCGCCACCACCGCCTGGTGAGTGAATGTGTTTTACCACCAAGGACAGTGTCGTGGTTTAGAAATGGGTTCATAATGGGAGGGTATCACTGTGCTGTGAGCTACAACACAGCTCTATGCTACAACCTTCCTGCTCACACCCCACAATGAAACACGTTCAAATAATACTGCCGTCTCCTTAGCAGAAGACACTAAAATGGTTATCAAAAATAGGAATTATTGCTGGGAGGGCCTTCAAATTGGAATATGGAAGGTAGGAAGTAGGAACCTCCCAGAGGTCATGTGACTTATTTAGGCTCATTGGCAGATTGATAGGCTCAATCAAGATTAGAAAGAGTCCATTTTATCATTTCATCCCAAATTATTCTTCTATCTTGGCAAGAGTCTTGTTCCAGGCTACAAGCACACAGTGGATAAATATAGCCTTTCTGACACAGCTATGGATATCCTGGAAGACAATTCCACGTAACATATGAGAGTTACCACGCAAGGAAAGTAGAAGAGGATTGGCTGTTGCTCAGTGCTAGGCATATCTGTCTCCTTTCCAGACAGAAGGCTTCGTGGGATTCAACTTAGGGAAACAGAGAGGGAGCTTCTCACAGAGAGCTAATTTCTTAGCTCACTTCCTACTCCCTCTCTGTCTAGCCTCTTAGCACCATCACCTCTTGGCCCCGAATATGGCCTGGTTTATCCCAGCAGAGTGCAAGAAGAAAAGCCAAGGGCATGGTGAGGCTCCCCAGCTCTCTTCTAAGCTGTTGTCAGCATCTGGGAGGATTGGAAAGGCTTGCATTTCAGTTGTTGAGAGAACATCAACTCTGTGAAGGGGCAGTACACTGACAGTAAGATGCATACCCTCCCTCACATTTAGACACAGCTCCTCGAGTCCACAGATGTGTCTGCCAGGAAACACCACAGAAACGAAGAGTCAGCATTTTCTTGTCACTCCCAAAATTTCCTTCATTGTCCTTCAGGTTTGCAACCTTTAGCCCAAGGAAGCCACCCATGTTTTCTCTCACCATAGACTAGTCCCTCCTGTCCTAGAACATCATGTGCATGGCACCACCGTCGTTCTCTGTTGTGTCTCGCTTCTTTCATTCCATGCTCCCAGCCCCATGTGGACACGGGACTCAGGGCCTTGTGAGTGCCAGGCAACTGCTCTGGCCCCGAGCTACACCGCCAGCCCAGCACAGAGCTCTTGAGATGCCAGCCATGCTCTTTCAGCCGTTCATTCTTTTTACAGCTGAGGGACGTATATATGGGCATACTAAATATTTTAATTTTGACTTGATTCTGGTGAGCTTGCTGAAGTCACTTATTTCTAACAAAACCTTTGTAGCTCTTTTTCAATTTCATGTGAAATCGTGTCTTTTTTTTGAGAAAAGCTATGTACAAAGTACACTTTCCTGTCATGTGCCTGCATTTCCCTTGCTGGTGCTGATCCTTGGTGTGCTTGCTTAGACAGTCAATTCAGTGCTAAATAGAAGTGAAAGCTGATTTCCTTCCACCTTGCTCTTGCTTTTAGCGGAAGCATGCGTGCTGTTTTACCAGCAATACCATTTCCCGGAATAAAATGGCTCTCCCGCTTCTGTCTGCCTTGTTGTATTAATCCTTGTTTTCTGGTATCCATTGCTGTGGTGTCCTTTGTGCCTACCAGTCCGCGTGTTTCCTGGGCTCTTCAGTTTGTGGACTTATAACCTTCATCAAAGTTTGAAACAGTTGCACCCACTCTCTCTTGTGATAGTTTCCTGTCTACTCACCCCTGAGTCCTGCTCCATGGGTCACTGAACTTCAGTGTAACCTCTTCTTAACTCGCGGATGCTTCCTGTTGCTGTTTCCTATTGATTTCTTTGGCCAGTGGTTCATCTTTTCAGTCTATCTAGATACTGTGTGTGTGTGTGTGTGTGTGTGCATGTGCATGCGTGTGTGCGCACGTGCGCGTGAACTATCAAAAGTTCCACTTAGATAGTCTTTCTACCCTTAACCTCCTGTAGCATTTCCTTCTAAGTCTTCGAGAATAACTTGAGTAGCTTTTTGAAGTCTTTGCTCCTGATGTGATTGTCTCCATCACTTCCGGCCAGCTTCTATTGGCTGAGCTATCACGGATTGTATTTTCCATCATCATTCATGTCTAGCAGATTTTTTTTTTTAATTGCATGCCGGGGATAGAGTACTAGATTTTGCTGTTTTCCTTATAGATTTTGGGTATTCTCTGACAGGCCAGTCATGTGTGGCTTATTTTGTTATTGAGAGGATTGTTTCCACTAGGGCTAGTTTAGTCCAAAGATGGGGGAGGGAGGGGAAAGCCCTCTCGTAGTGCACTTCATGCTGATGTATCCAATACGGTCTCCTCATTCTTGTTTGCCAAAACTTGAGCTGCTCCAGGCCTGGGTGGTCTCTAGGAAGATTCTGGCTTTTTGGTTCACTCACATGGTCTTTGCCTGGCTCAGAGGTCAGTTCATACTACACAAGCTTGACTTATTACCCCATACCTGGCCCCCACACTAACAGAGTCCTTTCTATATAGAGGCTTCTCCTATTTGGCACTCCATTCTGTAAATGCTAGCTGCTTCAGCTCTTCTCTGAACTTTGACCTTATCCCTTTGCCAATGAAGATGATCCCAGGATGCCTTGAGTTTCTGCATTCCATCTGAAGGGAGCTCCTTTGTCTCCATTTTCCCGAGCAACCCAGGCCCATGGTATCTGTGGTCCAGAGTCTGCAAGTCATGTTCAATATAGTTTCCAGGTCTCTAGCTGTCAACAGTAGGATGGTGAGTGGAAATGCAACTGCAGCTCCTCCCACTTAGCTGGAAACACAATTTATTGGAAATGCACTTGATGTTTTTGTAAGTGTACTTAGAATGTTCTCGGCCATTAAATCATTAATTGGGCCAGTGAGTTATCTCTGTCAAATTCATTAATAGTGTAGGAAACTGCTTAAATCTAACTACCTCAAAACAGCCCTGTGCCTCCTCTGCTCCTCCCTGGTTTGTTAGGTGAAACCAGCCTTGGCAACACGGCCAGCTAGCAAAAAGGGCCAGATGCTGCAGTACTGCAGTACCACTGAGCGGTGGGTATACCACCAACCAAGGAGTTTGGGAAGGAAAACCAGACCCCAGAATGACTCCTACCCACTCACGTAAGATTCCCCAAGGCCTCAGGGAACAAAACAAACGATACTTGGTCATGAACACATGTTATCTGGGTGTTGTCTCACAGACTTAGACAGTCTCTTGTCTGAGATCTGATAGGAACTTGTTAAGTTGCTCTGTAACTCAACTGTCAACTCCTGTGTTCAGTCCACTTGTCATTTCTACTTAGTTGAAGGAGGCAGCTCTGTCCTACAGTGGCCAAATTTTGGCGTGCTTTCCTCTGGGATACACATTCCCCTGACTATAATTTTGGACACCAGAAAATAAAAGACTCTAGATACATTAAGATGACGGTTGAATTCTATCAGGGCAGATCCTAGAGCTGTGTACTGCTCACTGTCTCTTCTTTAATGTTGATCCCCCCTCACCAGGGAAAAACTGCAGAGTCTCAACAATCTTAAAAATGTAACACTACATTCAGAATAACCTAACTTCTTTTAAACTTATCAGGAAGCGGGATAAAGAGATAGGGGACCAAGCGGGAAAAATATAGAGTGTGACTTGGAACAATAGAAGGTATTCTAAAATTCCCTCAGAAGGAAAAAAGAAAAATGTATGTGCTGGGGCACTCTATAGAAATGGAATTATTCACCATTAAGAAAAGTGAATCTTTATTTATAAATCATATCAGGAAAAGTAATGAGCAGAGATCATCATTTTTCACCATTTGTTGAGTTACAAAGTACTTTGTTGCCAGCTTTGTGGACTCAGGTTGCTTGGGAGTGAGCACACAGAAGTGTAACTATCCCACCAGCCTGTGGCCGGAAGCAAATCTGATGGAGTGGAGGGCACAGCTGATGAGTGGGTGTGAGGAAGGTACATGGTGTGGAGTGGCTTAAGTTACCACCTTCTATCTTCTTCTGGGCTTACCTATTCACATTCACGGTAGCATTTGTGAGAGCTGGCTGTTCCCAGTAGGTCTACGAGGCATCTCACTGGACTGAACATCCATAAAAACCAGAGAGGATTAATTCTTACCCTGGAATAGTCTAGAATCACTAGCTTACCTGCCAGTCCATACCAACAAAGTCAGACTCTGGCAGGAAGACTCGGTATATGTACTCTTGTGAAGGACCTGAGGGGGCTCCAATGGGCAGTGTGGCAGTTTGCATGAAAATCGCCCTGTAGACTAATAGGGACTGGCACTATTAGGAGGTGTGTTCCTGTTGGAGTAGGTGTGGCCTTACTGGAAGAAATGTGTCCCTGGGGGTGGGGCTTTGAGGTTTCAGATGCTCAAGGCAAGTTCAATGTCTCACTCTTTCTTCCTGCTGCCTGTCAGTCCAGATGTCGCTACCTCTCCAGCACTGTGTCTGCCTGCATGCCACCATGCTTTCTGCCGTGATGATAACGGACTAACCCTATAAACTATAAGCCAGCCCCATCTAAATGTTTTCCTTATTAAGAGCTGCTGTGGCCATGCTGTCTCCTAACACCAATAAAACCCTAAGACAATATCTTGTCTACTCATAACTTATTGGAAACTGGAGGACGGTGAATCACACAAACAGGGACTTGGTTGTCTTGATGGTCTCACTGACGTCATTTCCTCCCATCTAACCATCCCTTGTGTCTACTTCACAGTTTTATTCCTGCAAAGAATCTATCACTTCTGGAAATAGTGTGTTCACATGTGATGATCTGCTACAGTCTAGGGCTTTCCAGTGATTTAATTATCTAATTACTGGAGCAGGCTGCCAAACACAGGAGAGCTCATTCACTTTCCCTATTTTATAACACAGCTCGAAGAACATTTGAATTTCTAATTCAATTTCTGTTCTTCTGAGACTCTTCCAGAGAGTTCTGTGTGTCTCTGATGATAGCTCTATTGCTGGACTCCTAAGCACTCTGGGGCTGCATTTCATATTAGGTGTGGGATATCACGGTGCTGAAGGAGAATTGGTGCTGCCACGGCTTAATTACTCCCAATTGTTCTTGTATTAAATAGACTCCCCTGGCTGAAAAGACACAAGTTTGTGGAGGAGGGAAGTCTGGGACATGGATAATACAAAGGCTGGGGTGGAGATAGGATGGCGACAGCAGTCAGGTCAAGAAACAAAGCAATTATCTCCCCCATGTGTTTGCCCTGGAAACTACTAACATCTCTAAGCTCAAGGGCGCATGGCTCATTGCTGTTCACTCCCAGAGAGAGCCAATGAAATGGAGCAGTTCTCTGGGGATAAAGGAACCCATAGGGCTAAGATAGGACTGCTAAACCTTGGCCAAGAACTTCCTCATTAAGAAAGGCACAGTTTAACACTGTGCTGCCATAGGTTCCTCAAAGGTTGGTGGGGCAGTAGGGGTAGGAGATGGCTTAATGGGTAAGATTATTTACTGTGCAAGCATGAGAACCTGAGTTTGAATCTCTAGCACCCATATAAGGAACAGGTTATGCTGCACAGGCCTGTGACCTCAACACTGGAGGACTGGGACAGTGGAGCCTAAGAGTTAGCCAGTCGGCCAGCCTGGCTGAAACAGCAAGCTTCATGTGCAGTGACAGATCCTGCTTCAAAGTGATAAGATGAAGAGCAATAGAGAAAAAGACCCGAGGACTTCTTCTGGCCTCTGTACCCACAGGTGCATGCCTATATGCCTGTGCACTCATAAGTATACACCTCACACACATATACACACCCACACCTCCCCATATACACATAAAATAAAAAAAAAGCAAGGCAAGGAGACAGCCATTCAAGATGGACTTTCACAAACACCATGATTGGAGGGGGTGATTTAAATAAATACACACCAAATGTCCCAGGTGTCTAGGACAGAGATAAAGAATGGGTGGATGGTGGATGTTTGAAGATTAAGCAGTACGGGCTGTTTTGTCAACTGTCACCATGTACTCCAGGGCTTCAAGAGGTTTTACAAACCAGTTGCCCTTATTTTACATTTGAAAAAATTTCCCCCAGAAGAGGTGATTCTGAGACACGATCTCATTATGCAGTATAGGTTGGCCTTGAACGCATGATCATCCTGCCTCAGCCTCCCAGAGCTGGGATTAGAGGCCTGAGTATGACTCCACACCTGGATCTAGAGGCCCCTCCCTCCTTTCCACCTCTAGACACTGGTGGTGGGAAAGCATATTTTTAGCTTTAATTAGGTGGTAAGCCATGTTGGGTTTATGCCACTGGGCTGCAGAAAGAGCTGTGGTTCAAAGTCCTGCCTGCACCTCCCCACGTAGGCACTAGCTATTGAGGCTCTCCGCCCAGGCAGCTGCCCTGGCTCATGGGTGTGTTCCACTTTTAACAATATTTGGATTATGAGCTTCTTAAAGGAGCTCAGGGAGATGTTGCCATAGAGGCCAAGCTAGGACCAAGCCCTCAATGTCCAAGCCCCTGCCAAAGGCAGGGAGGGCAAGGCTGCACCGGAGGCAAGTGTGTGACCTCATGCCGCGATGTGCCTCCCGGCTCCTCAGCACTCAAGCCAGGAGATAGAATATTCTATTTTGTCAGACTGACAGTGCTTGCTGACCAAGATCTGGGACACAAAGGGTTATTTTTGCCTTCTCTTTGATTCCCTATAGCTCACATATTCGTCAATAATGAAAAGGATAAGAGAAACCTTCAACATACTACCCAAATAAAATGCAGATTTTTTTTTCTCAACAGATCATCCACAGTAGCTTTTTTTTTTTTACCCTTATGAATTCATCTTTTATGCTAAATTCATAGTTTCAACGACTTCATAGTTGCTTGAGGAGGAGGAGGAGGAGGGCTGGGCCACACTAAGAGCTGGCAGCCTTGGCTGGTAGGATGCTCACATTTACTGTTAACAGAAGTTGTCATACACTGGCTTTAGTTGTAGTGGGAGATTCTAGACCAGGCTTACAGATAAACAAGGAAGCTGTGCCATTATGAGCATATGATCAACTAGCTCCTATGAAAAGTACAGTAATGTAGCCTAGGAAAGTTGCAGCAGGGCTGGAGATGTGGAGGACACAGAAATTAGACCTAGGGCCACTGAGACAGGGGACGACACATCTGTGATAAGTACCTGAAGCTGCCTCATTTGCTGGAGCTGCAGCCTGAGTTCAGCCACGTTCCGCCTCATGTCAAGCAGGCTGGTGTGGATGGACGAGGTACCGGCAGGCAGGGGTTGGCTGGGAGGCTGCGGGGACTCCAAAGTGCCCAGACTCTTCCCAGCAGAAACATGGGCCATTCCTATGAAGAGAATGAACAAATAAACAAACAAACAAAAAACCCAGCAGAGGCCTTAGAACGCATCTGTGTCCACACAGATGACTGAACATTAATTAAGAGAACCATAGGTCACAGAATGCTAACCCTGGGTCACAGGATGTAGTCTGGGAACATCATGTCTGGGAAACTTCACTGCCATGGGACGGCAGAGCAGTATTCACAGCACGATGCCATGTCAAGGAGGCTAAATGTTTATGTTGCTGCCAGCTCCATGTGTCCATCAGCCACCACCACCCGCAACCCCCTCGGAGGGTTTTATAGACAAAAACTGAAGAGTATATAAAAGTATAGCAGGAAGCACCAAGCACTTCTGGTGCAGATATTCCGACATTCTTATTGCTAAATTTTAGATTTTTAAAATCTGTATAGTGGGCTGGAGAGATGGCTCAGTGGTTGGGAGCGCCGTCTGCTCTTCCAAAGGTCCTGAGTTCAATTCCCAGCAACCACATGGTGGCTCACAACCATCTGTAATGAGATCTGGCGCCCTCTTCTGGCCTGCAGGTGTACATGCAGGCAGAACACTGTATACATAATAATAAATAAATCTTTAAAATCTGTATAGTATATACCTGTCATTCTGAAGGAGGGGAGAATTTAATTTCTGGGTCTTCGGGGAGCATGCTCTGTTACCATGCCCTACTGGCAGGCAGACATGGGACATGCTGGACACAGAGATGGGAAAGTAATCAAAAGAGGCTGCTCTTGGCTAAATCCTTACCAGTTTCTCAATCCAAAAGAAGGAAGATTTCTGTACATTTTCACCCCTAGTAAGAAAACATGGCTTTGCCTAACATTCCTTAGGGAAGGAGTTCTAACACAAAGCAATGGAAAGAAGTGTCTAGGCCTGGGGCGCAGCTCAGGGTGGGGCACTCTGAGGCCCTGGGCTCTACTTCTAGCACTAAAAGGGCCACGCTAGAAAGGAAGGGCTCCTCGGCCCTTCTCCAGCTGCCTCAGCCTCTGTCTTCCATTCACCTCACATAAGCATCATGCATCTGTGAGCCCATTGGGGACAGTCTGAACTGAGGATGGCTTACAGGGCCAGCAAGGTTTAAAGTGTTTACCAGATGGTGTGGCCACTTAAGGAGAGTGCAGGGGCATGGAACACGCCCCCAGAGTAAATGATGACTCTGTATATCACACACACACACACACACACACACACACACAGAGAGAGAGAAAGAGAGAGAGAGAGAGAGAGACGAGGAGTGAGCAAGAGACAGATATACACACAGACAACACACACACACAAAATAGAGACAGATACAAGCAAACACATACATGAACATACATAGACATACATATGAGCAAGAGACAGAGACACACATACACACCTACAAACACACAAAGACAGACACACACACACAGATAGACACATATGAACAAGAGACAGCTATACACATATGCATACTACACACATCCACCTACAGAGTATACACACACACACACACACACACACACACACACACACACACACACACA
>OU015749.1:22384208-22420400 GCA_907169655.1 Acomys percivali | reverse complement strand
ACACACACACACACACACACACACACACACACACACACACACACACATACACACTCCAATTTTCTTTCCTGGGAGCTTTGTGAATGGCCCAGGCTGGCCTTACAGGGCAGAGTCTTGCATACCCTGTGGTGGTTGTCATTGGGCGCCTTGCCTTTCTGTTGTGGCTCACCAAGTCCTTCACACTAGGGTGACTGTCCAAAGACAGCTGTTCTACTGCCTCCAAGGAACCCCAGAAGGTTGGCACATCTCGCTATTCTTATGTGCCTCATTGGTTACTCACACCATTACCAGTCACGACTTGAGACACATGTACATGCGCCTTTCCATTACGCTCAAGTCAAAGTCAACCCCAGAAGTCAGTATCTGCCACCTGTGCAGTTGTTGAAAACTGCTTTTCCACTGCGTGAGTGAAAAAGAAAAGAACATTTCTTGCTAGAGTGCTGTGTCATAATTAACTTAGTGTCTTCCAAGATCAGGTATTCTGACGGGGTTCAACTACCCGGTCCAAGCAGTTGCTTTTGAATCAGCCAACATCTGCCTTGTCTGTCTGGGCGTGTGTAGAGGCATGTGGACACTCCCGACGTTATGCCATGTATCACCCGGGTAGTAAATGGCTCCACTGAGGTGTCTCTCCAGTGAAAATACAATGTTCTTCCTAGTCATCCTGTCTTGCCGGCTCCTCAGTCAAATGAAGGCCTAGTCCTTCTACACACCTGATGATTCTTGCACATTCTGGGGGTACCAGCTTACGTCACCAATCTTATTATAATTGTGTGTGTGTGTGTGTGTGTGTGTGTATGTGTGTGTGTGTGTGTGTGTGTGTGTGAGAGAGAGAGAGAGAGAGAGAGAGAGAGAGAGAGAGAGAGAGAGAGCGCATGCATACATGTCAGTTTCCTCCTCCCAACTTTTAGTGGGTTCTGAGGTCAATCTTAGGTTGCATGGTTTATACAGCAAGCATCTTTACCCACTGAGCCAACGCTTAGAGAAGGCAGGCTCCAGTCTGCACATTTATTTATTTTTAAATATTTATTTATTATTATGCATACAGTGCTGAAAAGGGCATCAGATCGCATTATAGATGGTTGTGAGCCACCATGTGGTGGCCGGGAATGGAACTCATGACCTCTGGAAGAGCAATCAGTGCTCTTAACCACTGAGCCATCTCTCCAGCCCCACGTTTATTTATTTATTTATTTTGTTACAGCTGCATGTTGATAATAGGCTTCAAAACACATTTTCCAAAATCAATTTCTTTATAGAATCTATACTTATTTTTAAAATACGTCTCTATCAATAACCTCTGGTTCCACCGTGTGTGGTTTTTAGACCTACCAATTCGCTGAAATGGCTGCTCATACAGTGGCCAGTGATATAGGGAGCAATGGCACTCTCTAGGGAACGTCACTTCATTCAGCACATCCTTGCTCTTTGTTGTCTATCAGTCACTTTCGTTTCCTGTCTCACTGAAATGCCTCCCCCACCCCCTCCTGCATTCAGGGGCAAGTCCATCCTCTTACACCACCTGCCCAGCTCCTCCCATCCCCACCCCCACCGTGGCCTACAATTATCTTTGGAGCCATGTACCAATGGCCTCAAGTCACCACCAGTCCTTCCTATAAGCGGATCACACTCATTATCCCCACCCACCTCCCCAACTGCTTTCTGCCTCTTTCCATTTGACCTTAGCCAAGGTCACTATTATCCACCTCATTGTTTAGGCCAGAACCTGGGTGCTATCCTCACTATCCATTTTTTCCATGTATGATATCGAGTAAGCAAGTAACTCAGCTGTGTTCTCTCTGTACACTTTAAATGGGCATTGGTGCTATCCTGCGGGCTAAGGAAGTCAGCACCTGTCACTGCCTAGCCAGACGCCTGGCCAAGAGTGAGCCTCACGGCTCTCGGTTGAATTACTCCTCTGAGCAGAATGCTAAAAAGGACTGAATGCCCTGTCTCTGTCTAGGGTCTCAGCCAGTACACAGCACTGGGGGGCTGGGTGGGGAGGGGAGAGCCAACAGCTAGGCCTTGATATGCAGACTCAAGATGGAGAAGACCTAGTTGCTGGGGACTCCAAGTAGGTCCCCACTAACACTGGAGCCACAAGAGTTGGTATGCCACACCTACAGATATCACACTCAGTTTCTTGCCAAGCCTAGTAGTAAGAGACAATATGCAGTTTGTCCCCTAGGATTGTATTCCTTTCTGTATCCCGAGCCTACCCTAGGTTAGGGTAGGGTAGGGATCTTGGTTAGTTATATCTTAGAATCATTATCATCACCAACCACCATCACCATCATCATCACCATCATCATCATCATGCATCATCATCAAGCATCATTATCATGATGTGTTGGGGCATGGGGAGTGCACATGACATAGCATGGAGGTGCAGGTCAAAGCACCTGCTGGAGTCTGTTCTCCCCTTCTGCCTCTATGTAGGTCCTGGGGATTGATATTGGCAAGCCTGCACATTTACCCACTGAGACCTCTCCCTGGCCCCTGGCTAGTTAGATCTCAATATGAATCTTAACAAGTGTATGCGTGATGTGAACTTAATGTACCTTGTTGTGATAGAACTAAAACTGGTGTGAGATTTAGGAAGACTGCCTGTCATTACCTGGGGGGACTCTGAACATCTTAACTTACTGTGAGTCTGTTTCTCTTTGTATAAGATACGAATAACAATGTTTTCCTCATAGCGTTAGGAGTGTTAATTGAGACCATAAAGAATGTAGCACACACGGTGTGCCTCAAAAGTGAGAGATGCCTTCTGCTTCCTTATGGTTACAGTAAATTACACATTTCTAATGTAGCCAGGCCGTCTGGATTTCATTTGTGTTGACCTTTGCCCAAACGTGTTTCTTGGCTTTTATATATGTCTGTTATTTGTCTCTACACTGGGATAGCACTGCTTTTCTTATAGTTTACTTTCTAGGATTATGGAAGTATTAATGTATTTTGTGCACCGTGCAGGCTTCTATGGCAACTAAACCCCCATGAGCAATATTTAGCCTTGATACATTCATTACAAGGAGAAAGATCAAAATGGGCAGAGACACAGGAGTGAAAATCACTCACATTGCCAATGGCATTGCCAATCTCCCAGGTTTAAAAAAAAACAAACAACAACAACAACAAAAAAAAAACCCAAAAAAACCATGTGGCCATGGTGTCTGTCCCCTGGAATTATTGATCACACACTTGGAAGCACAGACAAAGAAACTACGCTTGCTTCTTCTGCCTTGCTCAATAATGGCATTTACAACAATTTCAAAGTGGGGAAATCAGACAACCTGCATATCCTTCAAGGGACTGGCATATAGTAACATGAAAGGATGAGATAGAACAGTAGGTATGTGAACTGTGTGTCACGTGTGTGTAGCTATGTGTTCTGATTTCTTGTCTGGAACAAGGAAATAAAAACTGGTACCTACCCATTGGGGATAGACATTAATGGCTTAATGCATGAACAGTGCCAGGACCACAGGAAGTGCTCCCTAAAAGTTTCCTTATTACTACACTACAGAAATCAAGAGCACATCAAAGCTTACAAACCCACATGTACACATTGATCAGAATGCTGTACAGGACACTCATCTTTCCCAGAGTGGATTTCAGAGGCATTGAAGGCTTTAGTGTTTAGAAGTTTCATTTTTATCCCCTTGAGTTCATAATAAGAAAATGAATGAATAATTATCCCCAAAGCAAACTGGCAATTGCTCTGAAGATGAGTTTAGTGATTTCTATAAAGTCACTGGGTTCAGCTCAGGCCACAGATTGATTTCTAAGCTGAATGCTGGAGAAACAGCCCTTATAACTGAGTGCTAGGCTTTGCTCGGCCTGAGTGGAGCCAGGGGTTGGGGGTGGGGGTTAAACCTACACTCCCAATCCTATCCACATTCCTGTGCTGCGGGAAACTAGAAGATGTGGCTTCCCCCCAAATTAGGGGTTCTGCACAACTGGCTGCTGGCTTTTGTAGGGCCTCCACATGTAGGCACACTCCTACCATGATCTGTTCCGAACCCCGTGGGCAGGAAGAGAGCGTCTTCTGCAGAGAGGCCTGCCTGGGGACCATAGGATCAGGCTGTTACCACCCAGATGTGGTGACACCAGGAAAGCCCTAAATCATGTTCATTCTCTTTTCATATCTAGACTTATGTAAGTGGTCACTTATTCATTCTTGTCCGTTCCCATATTACACCCTGGCTAATGTCCTTCCCCAGGGTGGAGTCTGCCAGTGGCTTCACTTTCCACTTAAGGGACATCTTTGCCTCCATCTGGAAGGATCCTCTCTTCTTTCCCATCCTTAAGTTCCAGGTATCCTTGGTACCCCTCCATCACTCTTCTAGGGGGTGCTTTCAATACAGGCAAGCCCTGTTGGGTAAACTTGTACCCCATCAATCTTGATACTCAACACACATATATTTTCAACTTTTCTGGGAATTCTAAGTCCTAGGCAGTCAGCGCCATATCTTACATTTACCATATACACTGGGCACACCAGGACCAGGAACAGAAGTGAGGTCATATGAGTGAGTGAGGGCATTTCTGTATTGCAGGAAGCTGCGGTAGCTATGTAGTTCTTCCGGGTGGCTCTGGAATCCTCCCAACTGATTCGGAGACACACTGAGTACTTGGGAAGCTAGCCAGAGCTGCCTGAATCTCATGGCCTCCAGAGCTCCCGGGAACACTCACCTGCACCATCTGCTTGGTTCCTGTTGGCGGTGGCTTTCATCATTTTCTCACTAAATAAAAGGAAAAAAAAAAAAAAAAGAGTCAACTCTACAGTGTTCCTTGACCCTTCTATTCTTAAGAATTAGCAGTGATGGATTAAGCAATGGAGATGTTTGACATCAGCTGCCACAGATGGAAAAGGCTTCCCAGGTGTGTGCTGACACAGGTGGATGCGGCTGGGTGCGCAGTGATTTTCAGATGGTGGCAGATGCGGACACTCATGGATGGTAGTGGCAGGCATTGCTCGGCAAGTGGTCCAGGAAGCCACATGCACTGGGAAGCCCTCTGACCTTTCTTGGGCCAAAGTGTTAGCTTTGTCCAAGAATTACCAGGAGGAAAACAAAACCAAAAGAACAAACCCCACACCATGATTTATAAAGATGTAAACATGTCAGCCCTAAAATGATCATGGAGAAACAAATTTCACTGAATGGATGGCTGTAATGATTAAAGAGAAGCGGGTTGAATTATTATTATTATTATTTTTTTTTTCGCTGCAAGGCTTGCTTCTTTTTACCTAGATGCCTCTTTGCTACTACTTGTAATGGGCCCTTTAAAAAGCGCAGACTGAACCAGGCCAGTCAGACTGGCAATCTGCTTCTCCATGGCTTGCATCCTCTCTCTGAAAAACAAGAGAATTGTTTGTTAAAGCTCTGTTGACTTTCCGACTGGTTCTCCTAGGTGAATGATCCACCTGAGGGTTATAAAAGGCACCACCCAGCAGGCTACCAAAGTCCACTCAATCACAGAGAACTGCAGATCCTTGGCTGAGGCCAAGATTCACTGATAGGAGTTGAGAGAGGAGACAGTGACCCCCCACAAAAAAAAATATCATAAAGACAATGCACAGGTGATCAGTGGCCTCCAGGAAAACAGCATCTCCCTCAGATGGTCACGCAGCATGTATTTTTCAGCCTTTTTGCCCTGTTTTGTTGTTTACCCTGCATGAGAGGAGACCTCAGTGGGATTGGTGATAAGTGGTCCAGACCCTGCATCCAGTCATGCCTTTAGGCTGCTTTTCGCATCTGGGATGCTGCAGGCTGGTTTTGGTGTGACTGATGGAAATATTTATTGTATACGTAGTCATACTTGTTTCATAGCCCAAGGGCAGACAAACAAGTGTCTCTTGTCAACACCATGGAGAATACAATTGAAATCGATATGAGTTTGGGAGCAGATGATGCTCAGTCTAACAGTGTAGAAGCCTTAGCCTGGGGGATTTTATAGGATCGAGGAAGAAAAATATAGTCAACAACTCAATCATGAACACACTAATAAAAATCCCCCTAGTTGCTGCCTATGGCCAGGTACTGCACCTTTCTCTTCAGGGCTCCCTATACTACAGTCAGGTATTTGAAACAGGTTCACATTTCTGCATCTTAGCCCAAGGATGTATCACAGGACCACGTGATAGTGATTCCTATCCTACAAACAGCATACTGATACAACGTGGCTCTTCAGTGCAAGCCAACAGCTTTACCTGGTACTCTATGGAGCTAGTACCACAATCCATCCTTTCCCTACAGAAAAGCAGCTGGTGAGGTTGTGCTATGGAGAGACAGGACATCTTATCCCGAACTCTGCAGTAGTCAAGAGTGTCCTTGACCTTTGAGGCCTTGAGTCTTCCCTTTGGACTAATGTCTTGAATGCTTTATTAGGTACTAAGTTTATCTTTGTAACTACCAGCTTCTGGTTTGACAATTTTATGTGCTCTCTTCGGTTTAAACTCATAGTGCGGTGATGACATGAGGTTTCTTACATGTATGTCATGCAGTGTAGCAGATAACAGTTGTAAAAACGCAAGCACCCCCACCAAGTGATATAAGTCTGAACAGTATGACCATTGTTCTACTGGGTTAGAAATAATCTTAGATGCGAAGTATAGACGCACATCTCCACAGACTGACTGTAGATATGCCCAGGCACAGAGGTGGATGCTAACCTCTGAACTGAACCATCTTCAGGCACCCCTGTGAGCTTGGCCTCCTACTTACCATGAAAGGGTCATGGGTCAAGGAAAAAGCTAGTAAACATTTCAAATAAAAAAAAAATCAAGTTAGTAAAAACCCGCCAGAATTCACATGTTTATTGGTAAGCCATAGTGGCATCTCAGAAGTGATAAGGGTGGTGGTTGATCACTGTGCCTGCCATACAAGAGACACACACACACACAAACATTTGGAAAGTGACTTTCTTTGGGGGGAATTGCCAGTAATTGAGTGAAAGTTGGTTAGCTCTCTCATTCATTGCACAGAAGATGGAGAGAAAGGCAAGGTACAGGCAGGTGCACAGCTACAAGGAATAACCAAAAGCCTGCTAAGAGGGAAGGGGCAGGAAGAAATCTCTGCAGCATAACACTGGCTACAGATACAATGCAGACCCACTGGCACTGTAACACTGGCTGTGGATGCAGTGCAGACCCATTGGCACTGTAACGCTGGCTATGGATGCAGTGCAGACCCACTGGCACCACAACACTGGCTATGGATGCGGTGCAGATTAGGGCTAAATCAATTGGTCAAAAGTTTTCATTATCGTGTCTTATAAGGGGGCATGGCAGCACATTAAAAACCACAGCAAACAGCCTGGCTATAGGACCTTATCTTTAACTGGATCATCACTGGGCACAGAATCACAGAGCATCCCAGCAAAGGCTGGCTAACCCCATGAGAGCCCACAGGGCTTCCTTGCATTTTTCTTTGGCTCAGTAGGAGTTAGACTTCTCTACCAAGCTTCCCCCTGACAGTGGTTTTGGGGTACAAATTCTTCAATTGCACCCTACTGCCTGATTCTTCAGGGACGATACCAACACAAGCGTATAACTGCCTGGAGGGAGAGGTTAGATGCTTGGAGTAAGAGCCCTATGTGTAATATAGGTATCCACATGCTTGGTTCTGTACATAGTAACCATGAATTAGGGAATGAAGACTTCCTGGGTGGCCTCTTCCAGGCTGTGGCATCAACAGGGCCATTAGGGAGAGGACACCTCCCTGCAGCTTATAGACACCTGCGCTGACAGCAGAGGGGCCACAGTTCTCTCCCACTTGCATGCGGGGTCAGTGTGGTGCAGGCAGAAATGGGCAGCACAGTGACGGACAGCACAGTGACCACAAATGTGTGTGCCAATGTCTCAGCCAAAACCATTTCCTGAAAATACAATTCTTTTGACAGACGGTAGTGAGAAAACTTCTTCCCTATTTAATCATCGAAGTGTTTCTGGTTTTTGGATTCATTGGAGGGAGATTACCTGATTTATAAATTCATAAATAAAATTGTCTTTCCATTTCATGGTTGGTAATCTGGAAACAATTTTATGGTTTAACTAAATTACAGCAACTGGAAACTTATGCAGCCTTCTCCCGTGATGAAATGTTATGAAGTATGTTTAATGTGAAGAGGGGAAAAAAATGAGAGAAATGCAGCGGGAGATGGGAAATTAAACACGACCCTGTCATTTTACTGTAGTGGCAATTCTGCATGTTAACTGTCAGAATATTAAGGATGCTTAGGCTAATTCTCGCCAGTTTCGCTTGGTTTAAGGCATTATGGGTTGGCGTAATTACTGTCAAAAAGATGGTTCAAAAATGATTTCATAAACCATTTTATATCATTCCATAAACCGTACTTATGTGATGACTAGGGTCGGTTAACTAGTCATTTAGTGCTGTAAGCCAGCTTGGCTGCACAAATCTTTTTGAGGCCCATATCTAACATGAATAAAGAATATAAGGAAGACCCAAGGAAGGTGCTGTTCCCATCAGCCATTGGCCTCTGGCTTTACCGGCATCCCTCCCTGCCCTGGTCTGTGTGTGCAGGGGAAGCAATGCCCAATGCTAGAGGGCCAGCTTATCTCTTTAGAGCAGGGGGCGGGGGGAACCTTTTATGTTCCAGAAAATATTTTTAGCCAGTGAGTTCATTTATGTGATTTTTTGATTCAAGTTTCACTTTTAACCGCTTTTGATTATGGACCGTGTCTTTGTTCTGAAGGAAGCCTCCTTGAGCCTGGATTGGTTCCTTATCTTTGTATAGTTAAGCCAATTTTGTGCCAATTACGAATCAGGCAAAGACCATACCAAGTGAAGACCATTAGTTCTTTATGATGACTCCCAAAGGGTGTGTGCAAGCATGCGCACATGGAAGCCAGAGGCTGATGCTGAGTATCTTCCAGAACCATTCTCCACCTTATTTTTGCAGTCTCTCAATGACGTAGGAGCTCACTAATTTAGTTCGGCTGGGTGGCCGATGAGCTTCAAGAACCTTCCTGTTTCTACATCCCCAGCAACCCACAGGGTAACAGAGGCATGCTGCCTGTTCTTGTGTGTATGCTGGGGATCTGAATTCAGGCCCACACGTTCATGTGGCGGATGAACTGAGCCATGTCCCCAGCCCCTGAAGAATATGCTTTCAAAGATATTAGAAAGATACGGAGGAGCTGGCTGAAGCCTGTGAAGAAACTAATGTGCACCAGAAACTCAGTCCGCCTTAGCCAGTTGCCCATCATTAAAACTAGCTGCACAAGACAGTACAACTCCAGAGACTGAGACCGCTGTTCTGAGTTCTATGCTTGTTGCTGTTCCTACTTGCTATCATTGGTTGGGGGGGAGGGGGAGTCTACGTTTATTTGCTAAAAGCCTGGTTCCCAGCCAGTAGCATTGCGGGGAGCGGCTGAAGCCTTGCAGAAGAAAGCCATCATTGGAGAGTGCCCTTGAAGGGGATGGTTGGTCCCTCACTCTTCCTCCCCTCCCCAAGTTTCCTGTCTGCCATGAGGTAAAGCAGCTTCCCTCTCCCAAAGCACTCCACGCCACGCTGTTCTGCCTCGTACCAAGCACTGGACCGTCGACCCAACCAACAGCAGACTGAGGTCACGACCCGCCCCCAATTAATCATTCTGACTTTTAAGTTGTTTACCTCAGGTATTTAGTCAAGGCAATGGAAATCTGAACAATAACAACAACCTGAACAAATCTTAACATGTACACACACACACACACACACACCACCACCACCACCACCACCATCATCACCACCACCACCATCATCACCACCACCACCAAGAAAGTGAGACTGGTCAATGAACACAGTCTGTGAAGATTACTAACACAAGGGGTCACCGTTTCCACACAGTGCCTTCCCCAAGACCAGTGTCTCCACAGGGAGAACGCTGACAGAATTAAACCCTCCAGACTTATAAGAACTGAAGGCATTTTTTTCACCGCTGGATAGCGACCAGGTTTCAAGCCCTTGCATGTTCACACCCTGTTTCTAGGGTATGAGAGGAAAAACATGCCTTAGCTAATGAAAGGTGCTGTTTGCGGGTGAGGTCAGCAGAGCACCAGAATGCAGATCCTCCATGCTCTGCTGAAGTCTTGCAGGCAGCTAACCACTGAGCTTTCCGTTTCTGACCTAAGTCACCCTAGTGGGGGTAAGCTGGGCAACTAAGATACTGTTCCTGGATCTCTGAATAAGCCTGCCTTCTCACTGAGGCTCCTGGACCCATTGATGGATGTGGATGGAGCTGGCAGTTAGGGTGTTCATGCACCTGCCCTTCTGGAGTGACAGGAAGGCCAGGTGTTGTCTTTCCTACTGTGGCTTCAGCCCTCTCCACGTGTTCCCTGCTTCTGAATTTAGAATTATTTAGGAGGAGGCACAGGTGGAGGG
Source organism: Acomys percivali (assembly GCA_907169655.1). Classification (NCBI taxonomy): domain Eukaryota; kingdom Metazoa; phylum Chordata; class Mammalia; order Rodentia; family Muridae; genus Acomys; species Acomys percivali. The sequence continues at coordinate 22,410,008 of OU015749.1, read as the reverse complement.
GCAACCATAAACAGAATATATAATGTGAAAAAAAAACCCTATTTTCAATTAAAAAAGAAACAGTTGATAAAAAGAAAAAAAAACCCAAAAAACCAGAATTACTTTTCAGTGGGTGGTGGAGGTGCACATCATTAATTGCAGCACTTGGGGGGCAAAGGCAGGTGGCTCTCTGAGGTTGAGGCTCACCTGGTCTGTAGAGTGAGTTCCAGGATGGCCAGGGCTGCACAGAAAAACCTTGTTGAAAAAAAAATTACTTAAGTTGCCTTCCAAAATCATGAACCCCTCATATTTGTGGGTGTTCCAGCTGCCTTTCTGCCACATGTCCATGTTAGTTTTCACATTGCTGTGACTAACTACCAGACAAGAAGCAATTTAAAAGAGAAATGATCTATTGTGCTTCATAGTCTGAGAAAACACAGTCCATGTGTGGGCCCCTCGGAGCAGTAGCATGTCTCTGGGACTCCTCTTGACAGACAGACAGAGCAGAACAGACAGGCAGCCAGCAACAGGGTTGGGATACAACCTCCAGTGCACTCTCTAGCAAGTTAGTTCCTAAAGGTTCACGGCCTCCCCAAAGAGTGCCACCAGCTGGGGACCAAGTATTCAAACATATAAGCCTGGGGAGGTGGCGGGGAGGGAGGGCATGGCCCAAGGGCCGTCATTTCATAGTAAAACTATTCCTTATTCCAATCTGCCATCTTTTGTAGCCTTAACATCCATACCACCAACCCTTGTAGAACAGCACAGATTCTTTTTTTTTTTTTCCTATTACACTGTGACTTCAGGTTCCAACCTAGAATGGTGTTGCCTTCTAGACCTGAAAATCCAAAATTGTGTTTAAGCAGATCAGCTTTAATTTTCTTTGGGTCCCTTATTCATACAGACGTCTCTGTATCCTGGCCTGTCCTTCTAGCAGTCAGCCAGCAGTACTGACTAGTGAGTCCCTGAGGGCTTTCTTGTTCCTTACGTTTTCTGATGTTCTGACCAAAGACACTAGCCCTGTGGCTATGGCCTATGGTGGTACAATATGTCACATGTGACGGTGGGGAACACATGGTGGAGGAGACCTCTCCAGTGGCATGATGGTTATGAAGATGGGGTTAGGGCTCTGTGAGGAAGAAGAAAAAGGACAGCACCCTGATACCCCCGCACCAAGGCTCTAGGCCCAAGCTCCTTAAGGCTCCACTACCTCCAACAGCACTATAAGACCAAGTCTTTAGGGGATGTTTCAGATCCAAATTATAATTGTGCCTAGTGGGTACCACTGTAACCCACAACCCCAATCTTGCTTCTAGGCTCTTTCCTAGCCTTCTGGATCCTATGCTAGCCTGGCTTTTCTGACTGAGGACAGTAACAAATGAGAGGCTATGGCCCCTATGACACTTCTAAATGTTATAATGTCATTTTTCTATTGGTTTCCAGGAGACAGGGTAAGGCATCTTCTCACTAGGCAGTTGGTCATCCTTTCCCAAGCCAGATCAAAAGACAGTGACTAAAGCAATGGTGTTTATCTGAGACGCACTGCATGTGACATGATGACCACTGTTGCTGCTACGGTGCTCAGGATTGAACCTGGGATCCGTACACTGTCACTGAGGTGCGCGTGAGCCCTGCACTGGCTTTATGATGCTGAAAAATATGCATATGTGTGGAGAAGTATGGTTTGAAAGCAAGACTAGAGCTCCATTTGTGGATGAGGGCATAGGCTGTTTATACATGCTCTGAGGTGCTGAAAGAATCAAAGTCTACAGTGTGGTATGAGGAGGAAACACCACAGTTGGTGGTGTTCCCTCTTGTCCTTACGTCTTCACAGACTAGAAACTGCTGCTGTTTGTTTTCCTCAAGGCCACGGAAGAGGGCAGATTATCAACTTCAGGTTCACTTTGGCAGTGACTTTGGGTGTAGGCACCAGGACAGGAAATGGGGAATCATAACAGGAATGTTCTCCTCTTGAGACCAGGCCTCAGACAGCCTGAAGGGGGACAGAGGGAGTTACACCCATACTAGGACTGTGTGGGGTGCTTGTATCCTTGGCACTGTCTACAAAGAGCTCCTGGAGGAACAGCAAGAAGTCAGCTAGAGATGCAACTCTTCCTAAGAGCTGCCACATGACCCAAATACGGTAGCTGGATGGAGTGGGTGGGGCACACAGATTGATAGTTTTAAAGAGGGCAATAGAGCAAGCACGGTGGTAGTAAGCCAACTGAAATGTAATGCCAGCAAAGCCACTGACTAGGAACTGACCAAGATTTGTGTTCTAACTTACATAGGTGTAACTTTTTTTCCTCTAAAAATTCAACCAACATTTATATTATAGGAAACAAAGACATAGAAGTGAGGACACACACACACACACAGACACACAGACACTTGCATGCACAGACGCACGCATGCACGCACATAACCAGAACATGCCTAGATGCCTGGCAGGACTAAGGAGTAGTTGAGTTACTGTGCCGATAGTGGAACAAAGGGCAGGACAATAGAAACCAGTGCCAGGCAGCAGGAGGGACAGCCTTTGGTGGTCTTTCTCAGACCCCACAGGAAGGGTGAATCCAGCATTACATGCAAACCAGTAAGATTTTCAGAATGAAAGGGAGCCATGGTTACTCTGTAAAGAAAGCAGAGAGGAATCAGACTTGCATCTCAATAGGGGCCCGCGCCTTCTCTGCTGAGACTAGCCTGCAGTGGACGGACTTGGAGTGGGGAGTGAGCTTAGAAAAACCACATGAGAGTCAAGAACAGCCTCTCTCAGCTGATGGCATTTGGGCGAAGTCCTGAGGCTGGAGAGGGGCCAGACAGGCGGTGGCTGCTCAGTGGCAGTAAGAACCAGGCGGGCACAGCCACAAACGCATAATCTTCAAAGCAGGCGAGTCCCTGACAAGTTCAGACGCAGGGACCAGCACGCAGTCAGCGGAGTTCATGGCAGAGAACGGCAAAGGTCTGCTAGCGTTTGGACTGTCAATGTCTTCCGAAGGCCCCTGTGCTAAAGGATTCAGCCCCTGGCCTGCGGTACAACCGGGGGGGAGGGGGGGTAGTGGAAACTTTAGGAAGTGGTATCCAATGGAAGGAGGCTAGGTCATCGTAGGTATGCCCTGGATGGTGATGCACGACCTTGGCTCATCTTGCTTCCTGGATGCCATGAAGTACAGAGGCCTCTTCTAACACACACACTCCTGCCTTGATAAAGGAGCAGCCAAAGCCTTGAGGCGATAGGGCCAAGTGAAGGTGGGCTGAAGTCTATGAACCTATGATCAACGGGGCCTTCCCCTTAGTAAGCTGCATGTGTCTTAGCTGTCTTGTTAGAAGTGATGCAAAGGGCACACAGAGCTCAATTCTCAGCACTCTGAGGTCACAGGGCCCAAAGGCTCTGCCATTGTTAAATCATGTCTGAAATCCATCTGGAGTCAGGATCGTAGAACTGCATGGCGGCTTCTCCATTAGGAGGAACTCTTTCAGCCCTCATAATGTTTTCCATTCTGGTTCAGTAATCATGACTGAAGGAGAGGAGGAAAAAAAAAAAAAAAAAAAGAAAAAAAAAAAAAAAAGAAAAAGAAAGAAGGGTGTGCCAAGCCAGGCAAGTGGGTCAAAGCTCAGACACACCCAGGCTAGGGCTCACAGGGTGCACTGAAGCCCCATGGGGTTCTTCACAGCGCACTAAATGCAGTGGGGAATCACTCCCAGTAGTTAATCTACTTCACAGTTTACTTCCGGTGCAAGCTGTACTGGTTGGGACCTGAAAATAGCTCCAAGTCAGTGGGTGACAAGACACAGTTGCCTCTTGGATCTGGATGGCCAGGGTCAATGGATAGCTTCAAGGTTTTATGTCCACAGAGCTCTTCTTGGTACAAAGTGGGTTTTGTGGCTATTTTCATTAGAACCGTACAGAACCCATGACGGGGTGGGGATGAGGGGTGGGGGTGGGGCTCGCCATATTACAGCAGACACTGAGTTCCAGCAAGGGAGGGTTTCTTCAGGAAACATGGCTGATTTGCCAGCACAGAACAGTGACCATGGCTTTTCTGCTAGGGTGACACATAGCCTGAGGTGAAGTGTTTCATTTCCTGTTGGCTCTGCCAGGCAACGCTAGCTACCACACCCTAGAGCAAGCCAGCATGAAATCATCAATTTTAAGTTTTCTTTCTCTTCCCTAAGGGTGTTTTTCAATATATATGCTCTGGAGTGGCATCACTTTTTTTTTTTTTTTTAAATACAGGTACAAACTGGTAGGAATAGATGTTCATTTCCGTTTACCCTCAACTGACAGACAGTGTTGGAAGCTATGGAGAGATGGTCCTCAGGTGATTGTGAAAATACGATCCACCATGCCAGCCCTTTCTTTGACAGGGTCTCACAATATCACCTGTATTATTTTTAACTCTTGGTCTTCCTGCCTCAGCCTCCCATGCTTCTGGGAATGACAAGAGTGCCTCAGAAAAGTAGGCTCCTGCCTACTTTAGTTGTAAAATCCTAGTGTGGACTCCAAGAAATACAATGACTTGGGGCTAGGTGGTGTTGATACACTCCTTTACTTCCAGCACTCGGTAGGTAGAGGCAGGCAGATCTCTGAGTCTGAAGGCAGCCTGGTCTAGAGTGAGTTCCAGGATATTCAGGGCTATACAGAGCCAATCCTGTCTTGAAAAACCAAACCAAACCAAATCAAACCAAACCAAAAAGAATGATGCAGAAAAAGAAGAAAGGTATTTTCCCCCCTCCTGAGAGAGGATTTCTCTGTGTGTAGCCCTGGTTGTCCTGGACTCACTTTGTAGACCAGGCTGGCCTCGAACTCACAGAGATCCGCCTGCCTCTGGCTCCCTGAATGCTGGGAAAAGGTATGCGCCACCATTGCCTGGCAGAAAGACATTGCTTATCTGTGCCTTCTCTAATGTTCTTATTGCCTGTCACTTTCTAGTTACTCGTGGGTGATGTAGGAGGCAGGGACCTACTACCTTAGTTACCAGACAGTAGGAAGGGAGTGTGGTGTTGAGACCTGGGGTTACTCAAATGGCTCCCATTAGCACACTCTTAACTGCGTCTCCTTTTTATTTTCTGTAAAGTCAGGCTTCAGGACAGTGACCTCCAAATTCCTTTTAACTCTGAGGGTGGACAAGGAGGACATGACACGGCTCACAGCAGTACTGTGGACATAACTGATTGTTTAAAGACCTGCCACTTTTGGAAAGTAGGAATTAATGTTTAGACTTGGCTGTAAGTTTTGAGTCACATCAGTCATGAAAAGAAAGCCTAGAGTTCAAGTAAGGATAAATGTCATCTACGTGCCCATCGGTGGGAGAGACAGGGAATCCTAACAGAAGCTAAGATGTGATGTGACCACCATGAGAGTCCGAGTTACTTAGATGAGCCCTGTTTTCAGGCTGAGGACAGTCACAGGGATTCCTACAGCTTCAAGGAGGCGGGGTCTGCCCGTAAGGTTGGACTGTGGAGAGGTTCTGGTTGGTGAGGAAAAGGAATTATCTGAATGTTAAACTGTTTAGGCGACTCTGTTTCTCTTCCTGTCAGACTCGAAACTTCTGACTGACAGCACATTTTGAATAGTCAGAAGAAATAGTCATGTTTTAATTGGACCTAATTACTGACAGGTGGCACTTTTTCCTCAGAAAAAGTTAGTTTTGTTTAAAGTAGCACAGACTTTATAGTGGTCATTCTCTCGTATCTTGGACAGAGTATCTTTGGTGTAAATATAGGGAGGGCTATCTTCATAAATCTGTTAGATGGTCAAACATTTATTAGACGTCTGTGGCCTGGATTCAGCCATCTATTGCACGGCTACCACATATTCCTTACCCATGAGGTTATATTCCTGGAAATGTAGTAATAATTCATCGTATCAGCACCTACTTGATTTCTCAGACTGGCAAAACACCCTATCGTGACATCATTTTATAGGTACCGTAATGGTAGAAATATAGCCAGTTTTGGATAAAGACCAGTTGGCCTTCTTTTTATTTCATTATATGTAGGTCATAAATTGCAGCCCATCGGGAGGATTATCACAGAGGTCCCAGATGAGCCTGACTTAGGAAAGTGCCCCTGCTTCTGAATTCTTAGCAATTGCAGTCTGTATCACTGCTTTGAAATTAATTATGTACAAGCATTTCCCCCTCAATTATGGTAGGGGTATAATTGAAAACTTTACTTGTTCTTTCATTGTTTGGGACTTGGAATAAGTGGCGGTTGGATTTCCAGCTGGCCCACAGAAGCCTCTTTATCTTGAAGTGTATCATTAGTCCTCTCGCGCCACATTGTTTTCCAGGAGAAAAAAAACGTGTCCTGACTCCCCAGCTGGACTCTGAAACACCGGGAAGAGCTCTCCCGCCATGGAGCTCCCTCCTGTGCTCGGCAGGTCTTCCCTGCTCCCTGCTTTGCTAGGAGACTCTAACACTCTCAGGAAGACAGGAAGACATCCCCCATGCATCGCCAAAGCCAAAAAACAAAAAAACAAAAAACAAAAACAACCCCCAAAAACCCAAAGTCCTATGGCAGATGTTCTTGGCAGATGGGTCTGAGTCGGCACTGGGAGCCCGAGGCAGGCTTGCCGCATTTAGCCAGAGCACAGCTTGGATGCGTACGTTAAGCTCTGAATGGTTAATGGTTGTCTTCAAAGTTTACGGTCCTTGTGTATGAGAACCACATCTAAGCTCCTCTCTGTGTCTGGTGAAGCAACCAGTTCACAGCCAAGTGCGTGAGAGGACCTCAATAACACCCATTGATCCACAATTAGAGCTCTGTGGGAAAGCAAGTCAGACAAGGGCCCAGTTAGTCAGGCATCAGCAAGCATCACAAGGCATGGTAATCCAACCACACCTGTGGCCCGGCCTTGCCATCCAGCACACTGCTCAGGTCTGAGGTAATCTTAAAAGGATGCTTTCAGCCAGCCTTGAAGACTTTGCTCAACAGACTTGTTAGTGGCTTTGCTACTTTCTATCTATCTATCTATCTATCTTTCTTTCTTTCTTTCTTTCTTTCTTTCTTTCTCTTTCTTTTTGGTTTTTTGAGAAAGGGTTTCTCTGTGTAGCCTTGGCTGTTCTGGACTCGCTTTGTAGACCAGGCTGGCCTCGAACTCACAGCGATCCGCCTGCCTCTGCCTCCCAAGCGCTGGGATTAAAGGCGTGCGCCACCACGCCCGGCTACTTTGTGTATTCTGAGTCGAATCTTTCTCCCACCATTCTACATTTCAGCTTTATTCTCTCACCCCTCCTCCAGTCTACCTTTTGATGTTTTCTGCTATTAAAAAACATATCTGCCTGCCTCTTCAGGTGTCTGTTTCATCTCTTTCTTTTTGCCTCTGTCTTTTTCTCTGTCTCTCCTTGTAGTAGAGTGGTTTGCTCAAAGTAGGAGCTCTCAGACCCTCCCTCATGAATCCTGTGTGGAGTTGTTATTTTCTCCATTTTACAAGTGAGCAATGGAGGCAGAGCAAGGCTCCATTAAGGTACCAATGAACCAAGTGCTAACAAGTCCGGGTAGTAACATAGGATACTTGAAAGGCCACTAGGATCTAATGCCTCGCCGTAAGCTGGGCAAAGACCCTACACTGATGGGAGTTACAGTGAGCTCTGTCATCATGCTCCATCTCGGGCATGGTAGCACAAATGTATAACCCCAGCATCCAGCAGCCTGAGGTAAGGGAGTCAGGAGTTCAAGGGCAGCCTGGGTACACAGATCCCGTTTTAGAAATGCATGCCCCAAACCAAACCAACTAACCAAATTACAACATTGTTTTCCCAACAGGTAAAGGGCAGAACTGAAGTGAGGAGCTCTTGGTCACGTTCACTAGGATTCAGAAAGTCAGTCTGTCTCTCTCTCTCTCTCACACACACACTCCCTCTCTCTCTCTCTCTCTCTCTCTCTCTCTCTCTCTCTCTCTCTCTCTTTCTTAGAGCAGAGTGTGTCACTGGAGGTTTCTATCATGGGAGTGGGGTGGGGGTGGCCACTTGACAATGTGGAGCGGGCGTGGTGGCACACGCCTTTAATCCCAGCACTCGGGAGGCAGAGGCAGGTGGATCGCTGTGAGTTCGAGGCCAGCCTGGACTACAGAGTAAGTCCAGGACAGGCAAGACTACACAGAGAAACCCTGTCTTGAAAAAACCAAAACAAAGCAAAACAAAACAGACAATGTGTGGAGACAACCTGGCTGTCCTCGTAGGGCAGCATTTGGGTATAGACTTTCCGCAGTGCCTCACCATGATAGGCACTCCCAGGGAGAAGGAAAAGAAGAATAACCCTACATTTTTGATGACGGTTCACCGTGCTCCAGCAGGAGAAAGCACTGCCTAGACACTCCTCACAAGGCTGCCAGCCAGGTGAACACTTTTAAATGCCACAGACCCAGACTTGAACTTTCGTCTGCTCACCTCCTAAGGCAGCAGTCCTTGCCCTCTCTCAAAGTTAACCAGCACACGAACAGTCCTTTTAAAGTAAGAGCGTGACGGGAAGCCATTGAACACAGAGCCAATGACCAGATAGCATGGAGGCTCCGTTCTGCACACACGTTTTCTTTGTTCTTCTTTATAACTGGCCAAAAGTGAGGACTTGTCTTCAAGCCTAGGGTGCCCATGAAGTCCTAACAAGGTGCCAGGTGGTTTCGTTTGCTTTAGACTAGGGTACAGACAGGACTAGACTTTGTGACTCTTCGTGACTTTGCGACTAGACAGTGTGACTCTTTCCTACTCTGATAAACTTAGCTGTTCTGGCTGCAGGACAATGTTAAAGTGGGATCTCAGCTCAAGTTCACTGAGTGTGAAGAACTAAATCCTGTTTGAAGGATTCTGTTCTGCATTTGGAAGCACGGCCATGAATGACTCTGCAATGAGCGCTTTTGAATTTTGAGTGTTATTTCTAGAAAGATGCTTTTGCTTATATGACCCAAACTACAAATAGAAAATAATAAAAACATAAATGCCCTCAAATCTTACAGTTCTTGTGGGCTGTTTTATGTGGCATGGACAAAGATAATGATGCGGTTTAATGATGCCGTTTTATAAGCAAGGGAAGCCAGAGTCTTGTACTCTAAATTGTCTGTCCCACACTGACTCCGTCACAAGTCTCTGACAGGTGCTTGAACCCATTTTCCTTTTTGGAGTCCCAGCAGAAGGGACTGGGCAAAGCCACCAAAATATGCAAGAAGATCTTGCTTCTAGAAGTGCAGATACAAGAAAAGCTGTTATGGGAAAACTCGAGTGGTCATGGGCTCCTTGGAAGGAGAACACTGCCATCCGACAGATTGCCCCATACATGCTTGGCCCTGGCTAGATAAGTTACTGTAAGTGTCTTCAAAAAGAAAAAAGATGCCAACACCACAAGAATGGGGCACATGACTGAGTATAAGAGTGGAGATTAAATGACTCAGTCTTTAGTACTTCATTTCTATGTCAATGGAGCTGTTATAGAATTGCATTTCTTCAAATGGGCCGCCAATAGACCTCTCCTAGCATACGTGTGAAAGAAAGGATTCTTCCTTCTGATTTCTCATGTCTTGCAGCTATTTGGGCTATTACACTGAAGTGCTCTTAGGATCTGTACAAGAGTCCCGTGGGCGCTCACAAGGAAACACAGCTCCCTGAGGCTCCGGCTCCCATGTTTTGTCAGCTCACATTTTAAACGTAAAAATCCCACTTTGACGCTGCATAGAAAATGCACTCTCCATTTATTTGCTCTGAATGGCATGAAACTGCAACAGAAATTGGTTTGGCATTTTATACCCCATACTCAGGAAGTTGGACTTTAAGGGGCTGAATACTCTTTAAAAATACTACCCAGATTAAATATTTCTAAAATAACGTCATGAGCTAAGTGAGACTATAGCATATAATTTTGCACTTTGGTAAATGTTCCTGTGTTTGTCTTTTACAGTTTTCTTTTTGACATAGTTAGTATTCAGATGCATTTTTTAAAAACTGAATTTGACCAGGAATGTTCTTTCCTTTTCCCGTTTCTGTGTAATTGTGCTAATATACCAGCTAGGGCAGTTATACTTTAAATGGCACGCGTATATTTAGCAGTATAATTATGCAAATTCTGCCATGTTTATGATTGTAAATGTCCTTCGGGAGCAGTTACTTAGCATCCAGTCCTGAAATGATTTCTGAAGGATTCTGGTTGCAGTGTTCAGAATTCACTTTTCTCTGCTTTTCGGCTACGGGAAGGTGGGTAGACTGCTATCAGTCACCCACAGCTACTACAGTCAGATTATGAACCCCATAAATACAGTATTTCTTCCTTCCTCTTTCTTCCTCTTGTGATGGAACCCAGAGCTTTGCACGCGCTATGCAAAGGCTCTACTACTGATCCATTCGCTCATTTGTTAAGACAGGGTCTCACTATGTAGCTTGGGCTGGTCTTGACCTTGCAACCCTCTGTCTTAGACTCTCGAGCACTAGGATTACAGGTGTGTGTCAACATGCCTGACAAAAGCTACAGACCCTTTATTACGCCATTTTATAGCACCGGTGACCTTACGGAATCAACTTAACCTCCCTGATCCTCAGTTTCTGCAGCTACAAAATGGGCTAGTGCAAGTACGTAGCTTAGCAGTTGTTCTGACAGTCCTAGCCCATGCTATATGGAGCATACTTAATGCAGTGCGTGTTCCAAAGAGGTCCCAGCATGTGACAGCTGTGCCTCCAGCCGAGGCGCCACTGTTTATGAATCGGTGAGAACCCAAAGGAGGCCTTTCATTAGTAGAGGCTCAAAATGTAGAAGGTGTATTTGCCCTACAAGAAGGCGTGTGGTCTGTGTACACCGACATGCACACCTGTATGGTGTGGTGTGTTTGTGTGAATGTGTATGTGGGTATAGGTGCCTGTGTGGTATCTCTGTGTGTGCTGGTTAGGTTTTCTTTTATTTAAAACAAACCAAAAAAACAAAAAAACAAACTTGATATAAGCCAGGGTCATCTGGGAAGAAAGGACTTCAATTGAGAAAATGTCTCCATTATAGTGGCTTGTATGGAAGCCTGTGGGGCATTTTCTTTTATTAGTGACTGATGTAGAATGTCCCAGCCCACTGGAATCAGTTAAGACCTCTGGATAGTTGTCTTGGGTGGCGTAAAAAAAACGGAACGCACAGGCCAGGAAGCAGCATGCCCCCATGGCCTCTGCTTTAGTTTTTGACTCCAGTTTCCTACCTTGAGTTTCCTGGCTTCCCTCTGTGATGGACTGTTACCTGGGAGTGTAAGAGGAAACAAATACTTTCTTCCCTAAGTTGCTTTTGGTCATGGGGTTGATCACAGAAATAGAAATCTGACTAGGACAGTGTGTATACATGAAGGTGTGTATTTAGAGCATATATGTCTGTGGTGTTTTTGTGTGTCTGTGTGTTACCAAGTGAACAGCTGCCTCTGTGGGGTGCCTGTGTTTATATAAGTCTCTGTTGCATATGTGTATATATCTGTGATATACATAGGAATGCATATATGTGCATATATGTGTTTACATGTCTGGTGTGTATATATATGAATATATGTGTGTAATGTATGGTCTGTGGAAGGAGTATGTGTGTTTACAGCACTAACCAGTTCACGAATACATAAACACTCCAACTGTAATCTCTGGAAATAAGTTAATTAACAGATAAGGGTTCACCTAGGCAGGATGTGTGTGTGTGTGTGTGTGTGTGTGTGTGTGTGTGTGTTTGTGTGTGTGTGTGTGTGTGTGTGTGTGATTCTTGCTTGCTGTTTCACGTTGTGCAAAGGGGGTAATGTGACAATGTGAAGTCATCAGCCTCATATTCATCTGTCATAACACAATGGTGACAATGACACTGTTTTGGTTGAGCAGTCTTCTTTTTAGGTTAATTTCCCAATATTTTCCGTTTTAGATATAACAAAGTTGCATTTTATAAAAATGTTCTATAACATAAAGAGAAGAAATCTATAGACTTTTTTTTTTGAGATTTGAAAAAAAAAAATGAAGTCATTGAAGTTGGCAAATCCTTTTAAACAAGGGAGTGAAAGTCCAGTGGGGACTTTGACAAGCGGAGAGTGAATATTCTCTAAGACATTGGTCAGGGAGCCACACAGGAAACACTCGCCCATCCTCACGGGCTGTGGGCTTTCCTGTTGTTTGATTGCTTGACTGCATTGTTAATACAGGCTTGGACTTTGGCCTTGCAGTGATCCCCAGGCCTCAGAGTCTTGAGTGCCAGGACTGCAAAGTGCCCCACCATATCCATCACCAAATCTCTCAGCACATTGGGCTAAGTAGCTCTGTGGGCCAGGCACCCGTGGCATTTGCATCAGTGACGTCACACCGGGCATTGGGAAGGAGCATGTGGTGGTTTGAAGAGCAATGTCCCCATGTGTTTGAACCCTTGGTTCCCAGTTGGCAGCAGTTTGGGGGATGTTGGGGAACCCTTAGGAGGTGGGAATGGGGGTGGTGGGATTGGAGAGTTTATAGGTGGGCCTCACTCCCAGTTCTCACACTGCTTCCTAAGGGCAGTTAAAATGTGAACTCTCAGCCGCTGGCCACCACATTTCCTTCACCATTATGGACACCTAGCCCTCTATAACCATAAGTGAAAATAAGCTCTTTGTCTTCTAAGTTGCTTTTGGTCATGGTATTTTATCACAGAAGCAGAGAAGTAATGAGTACAGAGGATGTGCCCAGAACCCACCATGGGAACAATGTCACGGGATGGTGGTGAGTTAAGCTCTTGGTTCTCTGTCCGCCCCCCCTCCCCCCCCAGGCACCCATGGAGCGGTGGTAGCATGGTAGAAAGATGAGGAGGGTTAGGGTGGGGGCTGGACTCTGGTTCTCAGCCTTACACCCCAGAAGTGGGTATTTTTAAAAAAATAATTTTCTGCACTAAATCCTTGTGCTTTTCACTCTCGTCCTCCCTGTGACACACCATTTCCCAGCCTGCATCTCACAGTCTCAGGGACGCATTGCCCTGCTCACCTCCGGCTCCAACTCCCTCCTGTTTCTTAGTTCTACTTCCTCAAGCCCGTCAGCCACTTGCTGTTTCTCTGACTGTGAGAGCTGGATTTGGTTCTTGCATTAATGACCCCAAAACGCTCATGTTCTTTCCTGTTTTGTTCTCCTGAAATCTTTGTGCTGTGAGATTCCTTATGACTAAACGAATAGGGACAGCCTCCCATGAGAATTCTGCTAGAGGCGACAGGGCTTTGGACTGATTTGTGTGTGAAAACAGTAAGTTGGGAAGACAGTTCACATTCCATTCACAAGTTTGGACTTCTTATAAGGTTATATAACAGCAGGTAATGGAACCATTTTTAGTGAGGAACAGCGCTTCTAAGCAGGTTCTGAGCAACTTAATATCTGATTCTATAGTTTATCTTTTTGGAACTCACATGAAATAGGAAATTGTTCCTTTCGCCTCAATCTCTGCTAAATTTTATGTTTACATAATTAATTTTATTCCCTTCAATCAATTCAGGTTAGGAAACTTTGCTCTATCAAAATTTGTTTTTCAATTATTACTTGGCAGATTTTGGAGGGTTTTAAAGACATATTCAGGATATAAAGTTTGAATACTGATACACATCCTTCATATCACACAACACACACACACACACACACACACACCTGTGTGCGTGCGTGCAATACCCAGAGTGTTTTAGTCATTGGAAAACTGCTACCTATCCCAGGCCCACCCCTGAATAAGTAATAAATCCAGACAGTCCATGCTCATGCAAACTCATTCTTTCCAGTCCCCAAAACCAGATGAGAAAATAAAATCGCATCCTATAGCCAGACGGTAAATGCCTGTGACCAACAGTTAGGCTACTATTCATTTTCTATGGCTGACAATTCTTATGACCCCTCCCATCCACTGTCTGCATGGTTTCCACTAATCACTGTTTCCTCCCCAATGGCTCCAGTGGCAATGCTATGAGGACCAGAGTCCAGGGGCAGCTAGGGCCGGCGGCCTTTGTGGCGCCTCTGTCTCCTTTCACACAGTCACTAGTGGACCTCACTGACCTGACCCCACTCACTCAGGAACTCGGCAGGGAAGGGCAGCCTTCCCTGATGCTCAGAATTTTGTTGCCTGGCTTGGGGGGTCTAGAAAGCAGCTCTCAGCAATCCACAGGCATAGACCTCCCTCAGCACCCCAATGCCTTACCTGGTTTCTCTGTCTTTGGGGATCGTAGCTGTGCTGTAAGCAAAAACCTGCTTCTCAACTAGAGGAGGCCCCAGGTCTACGAGGCCGGATAATCCCGGAGTGTTCCGTGGCTTCTCGATGTACACTAGGGTGCCGGGCTCCTTTTTGAAGGACTGGCGACTGGGTGAGGCCCGGTCTGGCTGCAGGGTGTGAGGGGGGCCGTGTGCGTTAAGATGCGGGTGCATGTCTATCACTCTTAGGTCACCCACCCGGTGCGGAGAGGCCGGGGGTGTTTTGGAGCCCAAGGTAGGCAAATGGCTGTCAGGGTATTTCCTTGACTTTTGTCTATATAACGACTGCTCCATATGCATCTCCGCTTGCAAGGAAGGGTTACAGTAAGCGCTTGCTGACCGGATGGCTGTGCGGTGATACGCGATGACATGATCTGGGACATCCAGTGGGTGGCCGCCATGGGACGAGGCTATGCTCATGCGTCCCTCGTGATAGAGGTAGGGGTCAGCATAGAAACCCTCATTTCTGAACATAACCAGGTTTTTGCTGCTCATGTCTTCATCCGGCTTGACATCTCTTCTTTCTAAAATGGCGCTGGGGCTTGGGGAGATGGATCTGGAGACTGGCAGGCTCGAGAGTCTGTCCCTGGGGATGGTGGCATTGCCAGGAATAGCCATGGGACGGCTGCTCCCGTAAGGAATTCTGGATGGAGAGGGAGGCAAGGAATGGGGCACCGGAGTGGATGGTGGGGAGTTTGGAATTGCGTGAGGCGGGTGAGCTGTGGATCCTGGTCGGGGGACGACAAGGCCATCTCCTCTTGCATAAACAATTTCTCTCTGCATCTGGAAACAAAGCAAGGCATCAGAAAACATACTTAAATATTCATGGTTTTAGAGGAGTCTCGGTGTGACAAGGTGAATTTCTTAATAGGGGAGTGTGGCTGTGTCTCTCATCTTCTTACCAGACACACACACCAAATGAATGGACCCTGAGAATATGTCCCCTTATTGGCAGAAGGGACTTTATAGAGGCAACCAAGCTATGGATCCTGAGGTAACAGAGAGATTCCAGGTAGGCTTACTGCACTAGGGGAAACAAGGAAGTCAAGCTTGGGGGGGGGGGGGGGCTGCAACGGCAGAAACAGTTCTCTAGAGAAAGGTGAGAAGGTGCTATTCTGGGGACTTAAAAGATGAAGGAGGAGGCGGGCACTAAGGACTACAACTTCACATGACAAGGAAATGGATTCTCCCTCAGAGCTCCAACCAAAAGGCGGTCCTGCCTACAGGATGATAATGGCCCATCAAACTCATTTTAGAAACCCAACCTCTATACAAGAATAGGCTCATGACATTTAAAGCCTAAAGGTTTTGTTTGTTTGTTTGTTTTGTAATGTTGGCATTCAAACCTGTAGCCTCATATCTTAGGCAAACACTCTACTATGGCACCCCATCCCACAACTCCAAGTCTCTAGCAATTTGTTGTAGCAACCTCAAAAAAATCTGACATATACCCAATGGCAGCAACATGGTGTCATGGTCTAAATATTGAGGTCACAGCTTCTTAAGTCATTTAATAAATATGAGGTTAATGCATACATGGGTCTAAAGTTATGTTTTCCAAAACCTGTGTTGGGCACATTTTCCTACAATTAGCCCTGGCAAATAACTAAGAAACACTTTGTCACCTTTCCAGGCTAATGCTTTGTAGGACCATGGCAAGAAGGCAAAGTGGATCCCTGGGAGAAGTGCGGAAAGAGGTTCAATTCACTCGCCAACTCTTTATTTGAACCCCAGTAGAGACAGCACAGCAGGTTGGGGGAGTAGGGAGGGAACAGTGAGGTGATAGGCAAACTCGTGAGAAGAGAAGGAATCTGAAGGATGGTGGCAGCACAGTGGACAGTTCTAAAGGCACTGTCCTATGGGGCCATTAAATAGTGATGGGACTGAGGCAGCAGGCCACTATAAGCTGGAGCATTGGGCGGGTAGCTCAGATATCTGGGCTGTGGTATTGTGTGGTCCAGGAGAGGTAAAGATGGCCCTGGCTCTTGGACAAATGCATCTTCAAAGAGAAACAGTCAGAAGAATCACCTTAATGAGGAAAGAAGGAAAATGCACTTGTGCTTTGCAACCACCCGGAATCAAAACCACAAATAAATCCAGGACACAAGAGGAAAGCGGAGACCGTTGTCCCTTATCCTGACTTCCAAGAGATGTCAGAGGGATGGAGGGATGGCTGTGATGGGAACGTGGGAGAGAGGAGGAGGCGCAGACAGAGAAGAGCCAGAGTGTGCGCCTGATGGCGTGCCTGATGGGGGAGAGTAGACTGGATACGAAACAGAGCCCACACCTTGAATAAAAGAAACTGATCCCTCATCACAGAAATCTGTTTAGTGAGAAGCCTTTACCAAGTGCTTTCTAAGCGCCAGGCCCTGGGACACAGCTCCAGACGAGCTTCCTAGCTGCTACTGAGAAGGTGAGTGCTCCCCCCCCCCCCACCCCCGCCCCCGCGTCTTCTTGGTGGGAAGGCAGGGCAAGAGCCAGTCAGTCTTCCACAGCTTCTTATCCTGTCCCTGGCGTCCAATGATACAGAGCTCTTGAAAGAATCAGGGACCTCTATGCACCATAATGGATTTTACAAAGAAAGTGACCAGGTTAAAATGCAAAGTAGGCACAAACAGGCAACAATTAAGTGAAACTGTTTGTGAGCACTTCCCCAGCAATCACAGAAGTGGCCTCTCGATTCCCTAAGGAGCAGGTCTGGAGACCTCACGGGGAGCAGGCTCCTGACTTACAATCACAGTGTGTCTCACTATTCTCTTTCCTCCTTAACACAGCATGGAGTTCATGCCCCCCTAGGCTAGTCTTCTCACTGTTCTCCAAATCTGACTGGTACACTCACACTACCCAGTGTCCTTACTCTTGTGTTCCATACCTAGTCCTGGTTCCAGATGCCCTAACGTTCCTGCTTATATGACCGCTCGGTCTCTGCCTACTTGAAATATGCATAACTCAGGTGTGCAGGGAAGCAGACCAGAAGGGCCCCACCCAAGGTCACCGTGGGCAAGTGTATTCGATTAATTCTCCAGAACGGCTGGAAGACGCATGGAACAGACAAAGATAAGCTCAGTGCGTGGCTTTATAGGTCATAAAATCTGAGAGGGTCTGACTCATCTGGCAGTGAGTATCTGATCAAATGCCCCAAACAATCATCACATGCAATATGATAACCAGCCAAAAGGAATCTCAAGATAAAGTCATCCACCACATCGACTCAAACAGGCCACTGTGCGCAGAACATCACACATTGCCTGAGCCAAATGAACAAGAAAGTTCTGCTGCCATTATTGTTGGGAATTACAGAGGTTACAAGATGGGACCACTAAGTGCTTTAGCCAGGGTCATCTCCGCTTTCTTCTTTCTTATCTAGCTCGAGGTAACACCTAGATTTTGGGGATCCCAGCCTAGCTGGCCACAGTAGAAATAGCCATCTTTCTGTTAAGAGAGTTAAAAAAAAAAAAAAAAAAAAGAACAAGATTCTAAACAGTAGAGAACTGCTAAGATAAAAGTAATATTAATGAAAGGAAAATGTAAAAATTATTCTAATTAATAAAAACATAGATGTGTATCTTTTAAAGACAGCAGACATATTCGAATACGAATTTAGAAAATGTTTTGTGATATTAAAAGATATAGCTAAAAGTTATATTTAATAAAGTAGCTTTTAAAATGGAGTACCAAAAGACTGATTAGAAAAAAAAAATCATTAAGGTTTCTGGTGGTGTGTATGGATAAATTCTGAAAGAATAAATTAGTTAAGAAAAATTCTGTAATACCAGCACTCAAGGGGGCAGAAGCAGGTGGATTGCTATGAATTCAAGGCCAGCCTGGTCTACAATGTGAATCCAGGTCAGCTAGAGCTACACAGAGAAACCCTGTCTTAAAAAACATTATTATTATTATTATTATTATTATTATTATTATTATTATTATTATTATTATTATTATAGATTGTGCTGTGCATTCATATGATGAACGTGGTTGTCAGTCAAAATACCAAAGAGCCAGCATCCATCTTGGTCTGGGTGCTCATGCTAACTAACAGTCGCCAGTGACAAATACCTCCTGACCATGCTGGCATCATCCCTGCCTTTTCCACTTCAAAACAATCTTGCAATGGTCCAGTGGGGCCACTGAGTTAGCCACCGAACATTCCACTATGACAGAACAGTTAGCCTGAGGTTGAACGTCTCCATCAATACCAGTGGCATAGATGTCAGAAGCCTCTGGCAAAATGCTCGTGGTATTTTGCCAGGCTATGTCTGATTTCCCAAGACTGAGCTTTAAAAAGCATCCTGATAATTTCACCCTCTGCTCTAAATAGAGCCCCCAAAGGGGATGACATGGTAATCCCATTAAGATGTGGGAAAACAAGGCTTTCAAGTCTACAAGAACAAACTCTTGACATGAGATAACTCTGGTTCATATAGTAAATGCCCGAGTCAGCTGAAGGTACATCACTCAGGACATGGTAGAAGGTGAGGAAGGAACCTCATGATGATTTGTAAAAATTATACTTTAATAGCCTCATAAGATACTTGTTGTATGGCTGTTGGGGCTGGTAAGCTTCAATAATTTGTAATTTATAACAACCTCTGCCACTCAAGCTAGTGTCCTTATGACTAATGTCCTAGTTTCAGGCGTCTACAGTTTTGTTTGGTTGTGGTTTTTAATTGTCTTGCTGACAAAGACCTGACATTATATATGTACGAGCTTTTCATATACTAATACGCACAGTCAGGCCTAGGAGAAAATTAACTTTTCGTGGTAAGATAAGCAAGACACACGTGCACACAGGACTGCAGCTCACCATTTTAGCTCCTGAGTTTTCCATCCTGTCTCCAAGGCTTCTTCTGTATCTTATTCCTCTTGGTAAGTTACAAGTAGCTATGTGCATCACTAAAGCTTTCTCTACAGAAAATTTAACGTTGATGTCTTTAAGTAAACTTCAGATTTTCACTTTGCAGAAATAAAAAGTACCTAGACACAACAACAGAGATCTTCCTAATCCCTTAGCAGAATTCAAGTCGACTATTTATTTGTCTGCATAGGCTCGGGCACGGCAAAGCTTCAACCATCCAGCAATGTGTAGACCAGGCTACCTCCCCCCCTTTCTCGCTTGCTTTGTGAGGTTTTGTCTTTCCCTCTTTCCAGTGTTACCCAAATCCCTATTGTGTCTCGGTTGTTAGAGTCCTTCTGACGCTGGCAACCAGGGAGCTGTTTTACACAGTCTCCTCACCCAGGTGGCCCTGGGTAGCATGCTGCAATTCTTGCTTACAGCGCCCAGTTCAATAAGCTGCCCCATTCTCCCATCAAACCAGAAGACACTGACGGTTGGCACAAATGACACTGGAGTTAGACAGCTATACATCCAGCTGTGTTTCATCTCCCCCAAACATCCTGAAACAAGGCAAGCATCATCTGGTTGGACCTTTCTTGAAAGTAAGGTAAGAAGGAACATTTTAAAATAGTTTCTGGGAAAGAAAATCTAGCATTGGGGTGGGGTGGGGGTGGGGGGAGTTCATTTAACATCTTTTGCGGAAACGTTGCCGTAATCAAGTCTCTTTCTAAAACGTCTACAGCACATACGGATATGCTTTGTGGGGAGAGACTATTATGTTCAGCTTACTCTATTTCAAGCCCCACCCTCCCAAGTCTAGAATCTGTACGTGGCCTCCTTCATCAGACCACATAATGAAGTAACCGGAGAAAACAAAAGCTTTCTTAGACATGTTTTCATCCTCAAAGAATTAAAGCCACTTACTTTTGCGTGAGGGAGCCACCTGTGTAACTGACGCTGGGAACAGGCCCATTGGCTCTGCGCCGGCTTATGGGACTCCTTTGTTTGAGATCCCCATCTGAGTCCTCGGGGCCCTCACTTCCTTCTCTTCAGAGTCCAAATCACAGCGAGGACGCTCAGATCCTGAAACGCTTTCCCGGTGAAGACCGGTTTGTTTTGCCTGGTCTTCAGAGAGACGCTGACACAGGCATGGATAAAAAGTAGCTCTCCCAATGATAAGCCAATTCCTCCTCCCCTTGGAAATTAGTCACTGAATAACCTCAGCCCACATCCAACCACAGGCTACTGCGTGGGTGACTCAATCCTTCAACAATCGCTTACAGGGAAACATAGAGCAAGGAAGGGCACTCAGTGCCGAGGTCCCTGGGTAAATGGGTTAACAGTAAAAGCCGTGTTACCAACCAGATTCTACATAAAGCAAAGGGGATCCTTAGAAGAGACCAACAGCTAGCCACCAAATAGGGAGACCCACAGAGAACCCCAGTGTGCCAAGTAACCCCCAAGGCCCAACTCTCAGAGCAGTTTCCTATGATGGGTGCCAGAAAAAAAAAAAAAGAAAGAAAAAAAGAAAGAAAGAAAGAAAGAAAGAAAGAAAGAAAGAAAAAGAACTGGCCCAGAACCTAAACTTCATTTTTCTGCCAGACTTTTGAAGTCTGGTTATTGGCAAGTAAAGGCAGCCCTGTCTCCTCCCTAGGTTTGTAGTACCTGAGGGAAAAATAAGACGGAGCGAAAAGATGTTGTCTACTAATTAACCAGCTGTTTGTTTGTTTGTTTGTTTGTTTTTTAACCAGGCTGAGCTAGCTATCAGTCCTCTGCAGCACAGGACTAACACCAGGCTATGGGCTATCATCCTGAAAACCCAGCTGAAGTGAGAAGGGAGAAAAGAGGACAAACAGAGGTGCTGAAAGACAAGGTCTGAAAGAGCCAAGTGGCGCCTGGCAGCCCCACCCTAGGCAAGAAGGAAGAGGAAACCGGGGGTTCTCCAGAGGCCTCCCCTGGGAAAGGCATAAACAGCCTGCTCTCCCAGGGAGATAGGATAAAAGAAGGTCGGTGTCCCACTAGGAGTGGCTTGCTGGAGGTCAGGCGCCAACACCTGCCTAACAAAAAAGGTGAGTGAGGAAAAAAGCCAAGCCTTCCGTTGGCTCACAGAGGCACTCTGTTTAGTCACCCCCCAGCTCTGGCTCTCTGGGCCCTCAGTGGCAATACAATACCCGGCTGGGAACCCTGCAGCAGGGAACCTCAGACACTGGCTGGCCTTAAGCCACACCCCACTACCACCAGCATGGCTGCCTGTACATAAGAAAGAAAGGAAGAAAGGAAGAAAGGAAGAAAGGAAGAAAGAAAGAAAGAAAGGAAGGAAGAAAGGAAGAAAGAAAGAAAGAAAGAAAACCAAAAGCTTTCAGACTGTCAGAGGTTGTTCCTGCTGACCAAAAGAATCTGTGACGTCTCTGAGATCCAAAGGCAGTGGTCAGCATTGCAAGTTCACCAAAAGAACTGTTTACTACCGCCACATTGCTGTGGTTGTTAAGCGAGGCCGGAAAGTGGTGCTCACAACACCACCCCGCCTCCTAAGATGGCCCAATAGAAACAAGATTTTGACGAAGTGTTTGTAACAGATGCCACCTAAGGGGTTGAGAAAGAGGAGAAGGGATTTGAAAACCCTTGTTTTGATTTTTTTAAAAAAATCCAATCAGCAAGAATTTGCTGTTTCTCACCAGGCTACGGGAGGCACATGCTCTCAGTTCCCTGGGCATCTGGCATACAGTTGGCAGATTCTGTGGGGTCACAGGAGGGCTTTCCAGGAAGGGAGGCTGGCCTCATTGTCTGTGGAAGCCACATCCAGGCCTATCCCACCTTCAGGGTCTTTGCTTAATGGCACAGGGCACAGCCTGGATCTTTTATTCCGCACCCCCCCCCCATGTCTTCATGTGCGGGACCACACTGTATTTGGAGTATCAGGGGGCCATACAGTTCCTACCCCCAAAACAGAAGCAACGGACCCTCAGTGCTCTTTGGCTGAGTAAAGCATGCCATATTACGTCACGGTAGCCAGCTTAGAGAATGACAGCTTCTGTTGACCCTGCTACCCTGCGAGTTGGTTCCTCTCCTGTCTCTCCCTTCCTGCCGCTTCGAACCATTTCCGTTCATGTTCAGGGTGCTCCGGGGCACGCCACTCTGCACAGCGCATGTGTGGCTTCATCATTACGGGGTGGGGTGGGGGGCAGTAACTCACTGTGAGGAAGGAGTCTGAAAGGCAGCCCAATCCTGTGGTGAATCAGGATGAGTTAAATGCTCTCTCCTAAGCAGAAATGTGATCCCAGAGAGGGGAGATGGGTTTGCTATCCAAGGCTCTAGAGAGGTGGCTCATGAACCATCCTTTTCAGAAAGGATGTGCTTGCTATATACACATCGACCCACAGGGGCATGTGGAACCCCCTCTTCAAAGGACTGCTTAACTCTGTCCCACTAGTCCAAGTGTAGACGACTCCTAGCCATCTCGTACTCTAGTCTGACCACGAGGTTGTTCTCATGGGACAAACAGCCTTTGTCAGACTGCTATTCATTTCCCCTCTTCTTTTGAGGGACTAAGGCTGCAAGTGAAGTGGAAGCAACTTATTTCTTTTGCGTTAGCATTAAGAAAGGCCTTGCCAGTAAAAAGCTAGTATTACTGCAGTAGGAAATAATGCTTATTCACTGCGAAGGCTGATGGGTATTGTAAAATTTATCCCCTCACTCCTCTTTCTCATTTATTATCAATTTAAGAAATACATATGTGAAAAGAAACTCCATGGTGCCTATAGACATAAAAGTGGTATCATAAGTGGAAATGATTATTATGCTGGAAAAATTTCAAACTCATCTTGTTTATACTGTTAAAGTTGCAAGGATGGTTATTTGTGAGGTCTTATTAATCTATTAATGTTTCATTTGCTCATAAATGGACCGTCTCCCAGACATGAGACAGACAGGCTGTTGCCAAAATTATTGGCTTCTTAGTAAAAAGATGATCCAGTCAGAGGTTAGCTTATGGCTATATTTAACATGAGTGTTATTCCCAGAAATAGTTGAAGAACTTGAGTTGAGCCCTACACCACCAGATCTGTTGGACCAGCCCTGTGCCCAGCAGTGATCAAAGATGCTTGGGCTGGGGCCGAATAAAGAAATAACAGTAAGTGCATCATCTAACTTCTACGCATAATCACAGAACAGGCAGAGCTTAAGGTTAGATAAAAGGACCCTCTCCCCACGGGTACTCGATCTTCCACTGGGCTGCTCGCCTGTGTTATCATGAGCCAAGGACAACTCCTTTTGTATCTTCAATAGTCACAGTTAGTAATATCATATCTTCTTGGAAACATTTGCAACAGACGGATCAAATGACGCCTTCTCCACCCCTGTGCATCCACCCTTGCCTCTGCATGGACAAAGTCCTTTTGTGCCTGAATCCCTTTTAGGACTTCTAGATTTGTTGCTGGTGTACTACCTATGTGCTCAGATCAGTGGCTTACACTATTTCCTTTGAATAACAGCTATTGAAATGCCTATTTAATTATTAATGTACACCTTAAATATATAATATATTGCATTATTAACTTATAATGCTTTTATTGTGAAAAGAATTTTAAATGTGCCCTCGAGCGAATGCATATGAAAACCGTTTAGTAGTTTTGCGCCATACAAAGTGTTTTCAGTTATGATTTTTATCTTATGGGCCCCAGGATTCAGGGAGGTACACAGGGCAGGTACTACTGTCCTGAATGGCTACGGAATGACACATAGGGAATTAAGAACCATGTCCAGCCGGGCGTGGTGGCGCACGCCTTCAATCCCAGCACTCGGGAGGCAGAGGCAGGCGGATCGCTGTGAGTTCGAGGCCAGCCTGGACTTCAAAGCGAGTTTTGGACAGCCAAGGCTACACAGAGAAACCCTGTCTCGAAAAACCAAAAAAAAAAAAAAAAAAAAAAAAAGAACCATGTCCAACATCATGTAGCAAGTACATACACATAGTAGCTAGTAGTACCTTAGTCACATTCATCTGTAGGAAATAACTTCTAATACCTTAACTGGATGCCTAAAACTGAAGATAATATAAAATATTATATATACTATGCTGCCCCTTACAGATGCCCTAAAGAGATCAACAACAATAATACCTAATTATAACAACAAACCGTAATAGAAGCTACTTAGAACTTTTGTTTATTTCTTGAGTTTCTATTGATTAAGTTTAGATGAACTAAGATTGACCTTAGGGAGTTGATATCTTGGGAAGGAGAATTGGACACAAATATTATACATGGATATATATGGATATGAATATACGCAGATCCCAGATTACTTATGTACTAAAATATCTGGGATGTTTCTTATTAAAATATCTGAGCATCATGACTCCATTTATGCTAAAGGTACCATTCTAAGGAACATATATCTCTCTCAGGGTTAACTAGTGCATTACCTCTCAAACTCATTAACTGGGGACAGAGACATAGATCCCTTCTCTGGATCCTATGATGTGATCGAAGAAATTTAGATACCACAGAAAATAGCTTTCAGGATGATTGCGACAATGTGAGAATTAAGACGTGTGCATTTTTTTGGCTTGATGACATGGCAAGTCTAAACTTATCAAATGAGTTCATAATGATTTATATAGAATGGTAATCACTACACTGTAGACTAGAGAGCCTGAGTTTTCAGGGTCAGTTAGAGAAAAGTGATGGCAGTTACATGGATGAATGACAGAACTTGGAAACCAAATGGTCACTTAGCAGTCCACTCTGTATCCTTGGGGGATGCGTGCTGCTTCCACTACTGTTTAGCACAACAAACATAATGTGAGATGAGCTGCATTACAGAGCCCATTTTAAACAGTCTGCTGTAGGGGGTGAAAGGTGCTTTGTCATCATTTTTATCTATAACTGAACACTGGCTAATGTGTCAGGAGAAGAAAGGATTGTATAAGAGACAAGCCCCGGGAAAGAACTAGAGGAAAAGAATTTATAAGTCACCAAATCCAACCCCCCCAGCAAATACACGTGAAACAATAATGGAGTTTCATATCAAAGCAGCCCTTGTGGCAATCACCTTTGATTGAGCAGGGTCTCCTGTTCTGTCTTTAAAAGATATGGGATGGGGCTGGAGAGATGGCTCAGTGGTTAAGAGCATTGTCTGCTTTTCCAGAGGTCCTGAGTTCAATTCCCAGCAACCACATCGTGGCTCACAACCACCTATACACTCTAATGCCCTCCTCTGGCATGTAGGTGTACATGCAGATAGAACACTCACATAAATAAATAAATAAAATCTTCAAGAAAAGACTAAAAAAAAAAAATATGGGATATTTTAAGTGGCTTCTGGTGTCAAACATCCATGGGCATCTTAGGTGGGAGGATGCTTATGGGTAAGACTGGCAGTGGATGCTGTGCTACAGCTGCAAAGGGCTGCTTTCTCAGTTCCTTCAGAGGCATTCCAGCTTTGTCTTTGTAATGAGTGTGCCCTTGAAAGCCCATCTGTGTTCCTTGGCTTTAGCTGGAGCCTGAGACAGAGAATACAAAACACCTGCGAGCATTTGGAGCCGATTATTATCCCTGAATGACCTCCAAGTGTGTCTCTCAAAAATCAGGGTAGACAGGCTAGCAAGATGTCTTAGCAAGTAGAAACACTTGTCCCATAGGCCTGATAGCCTGAGTTCAGTCCCTGGAGCTTGAGGTAGAAGGAGAGAAATCATCCTATGATCTTCACTCATAGGCCAATCCATACAAGGCCTGTATGCTGCTGTGTGTGCACACACCCCCACACCAATATAATAATAATAATAATAATAATAATAATAATAATAATAATAATAAT
>OU015749.1:22367663-22384198 GCA_907169655.1 Acomys percivali | reverse complement strand
GACCTTCTCTCAAACAACAAAACAAAACAAAACCCAAGCAGGACATAATCTTTATTGTGAGGTCCACTTAAATCTAACGTAACTCAAACACCAGATCAATGCAGATGACAAAAATTTATTGTAATCGAGCTGCTACTGATCGATCAGGGCTGCAGAACAGACTCAGCAGCTGAACTGCAACCCTGAAGGGATGTTGTGCAGCATATTTAAAGGATGAAACCAAAAAGCGAGGCGGATGAGGCAGGCTGAGCATTGTCCAATCATATTTTTGACATAAGGGGTTGAGCAAGGGAATTTCCATCAACCAGGATAGGAGTAGGTTCCTGGGTCTGGGATCCTGAACTTACTTTGCTCTTTCCAGCAAAATGGAGAAGTTGTCCTTGAGATGGCTGGGCTCAGAAAACTGTTTCATTACAAGTTGTCCTTGAGACGGCTGGACAACCCAGCCAACTGTTTCCTTACAAGAGAACCTGTCTAGCTATCGGGAAGTCCCCAGCTCCCCTAGCCCCTGGGACCTTATGCTTAGTTTCCCCCTGTGATTAAATGGTGTCTGAAAACAAAATGATTGTACTTAGAATAGGTTTCTTTTGCTTGTTCCCACAACCCTCACCTTTGAGGAAGGCGCGCGCACACACACACACACACCCACATACACACTCAAAAAAGAATCCAGCAAGAGCCACCTAAATGAGTACAATAGACAAATACGCTCAGATCCACAGACTCTCAGTTCACCATCACCTATGATTTCTCTGCTAACTTTGCTTGGAGATTTTGTACACAGGAAAAGAAAGTAATGGTTCTGGAGATTTCCCATTTATCAATTGCTTTCCAGACTTATCCTGTCAAATCCTTAATTATGCTTATCCTGTAATTATCATCCCCATTTTCCAATGAACAAACTGACCCAGAACTTCAACTGTCTCATTCAAAGTCCAATGCCAGGCCCGGAATCTATGAAACACCAGAGCAATCTTAAGAGTTCAGTATCTAGAGATCGGTGTGGGGTCTGACCTCAGAAGGCTCTGGGGTGGAATATTATTTTGGTGCAAAATCAAGTCCAGAGATATCGGCACAAAGGCATCTCTGCTGCTTGTTCCGAGAGCCAGAAGAGAAGGGTAAAGCAAACCAGACCGTAGCCACATCATCTAAATCACGTAAAAATGCAGGGGGAACTCTTTGAAACAACGACTCCAGGATATCCGTGAACCCCGCAAAAGTACTCCATTTCAAAGGGAGACCTTTGTGCTTTCAGTTCAAATATCAAGTTAGCCAGCCAGTGAGTATGGCTCAGAAATCTGAGCTGGTCAGCAAAAACCACTGCCTTGCCTTATTTGGATAAATAACAACCTCAAAGACAACCAGTTTGGGAGTCATGCATGCCCTGAGGCTGAGCTTGGCAGCAGCTCGCCCTGCCCAGCTCTGCCTTGCCTTGCCCTGCCCTGCCCCAGCAGAGCTATCACCATGTCTTCTCAACCAGGCTGACCCTGAGAGAGAACGTCTCCACCTCAGATATTCCAAGATTGTTCCAAGACCACACGGCCAGGGCTGTGGGCATCGCTCCCAGGTGAAGCCTTGGATTCCTGAAACCAAGGAAGCCACAAGAAACCAAGGGAGGAGTTAGACGCTCAGCCACTTCCTGGAGAGATGTCATGGCTCACGGGACAAATTGTCCACATCACGGAAAGAGGGAGATACTGTCTAGTTGTCCTTCCCAAACGCGGTCCCCTAAAAGGAAAGAAGTGTGAGCCCCTCACATGAAGAAAAGGCTTCCTAACCTAGGGAGCAAGTTTCAAAGTCCCGAAGGAGCACCGACTGCATTCAACTTTAAAGATAAACAAACCCCAGGTTGAGCCCAAACAACACTGAAACCGATATGCAAATAGTTGCCTAGCACCCCCTTCCAAACCTGTAATCAGCTTTAGCAATTGTTGCCCCTCCCCCATCATGGTGCTCAGGGAAGGAGGCAGAGTGGTTAGGAAGAGCACAGAGTTGTCACCTAACAGGCTTCCGGTTCTCCTAAGGAGCTCTTCTTTACCACTGTTTCCCAAACTTCCCCGTGGCCTTGGCAGAGAGTTTCCCCTAGCCTCTAATCTTGCTGCTAAGTTGTTCTAGAAATGCCTCCTGTGCTTATCCATTTGGGGCCATGAATATTAAATGAATTAAATCTCTGCTACATTATCTGGGGTATAGAAATGCATGAAAAATTCACATTATTTTTAATATTGCTAACAAATATTCATGGGCCCCTCACGGAGTTGGTGAGTCAAGACAAGGTGAATAAAATGAATAATATATACTTGAATATATTTCATAGGAGGATGAAGAAAATGATACATCCTACTAGAGAAACAGAAGAGCCCATGACCGAATGGCAATTCCAAATGTAAGCATTGTTATACCTTGCTGTAGTACACTGTTTCTCAACCTGTGGGTCGCGACCCCTTTGGGAAGGGGGTATTGGATATTTGTATTATGATTCAGAACAGTAGCACAATTACAGTTAGGAATATGCTGCAATTAAACGATTTTATGGTTGGGGGTTATCACAACATGAAGAACTGTATGAAAGGGCCACAGCCTTAGGAGGGTTGAGAACCACTGCTACCCGAAAGACTTCATCTTTGAGGAGAAAAGTCCAAGTGGATGGCATGGACTTACACTTAAGAAGATATAAGAAAATAATCTTCCTTGGGTCGGTGAGCTGTTGTATCAGGTAAAGGTGCTGCCAGCCAGGCCTGCCGACCTGAGGACAATCCTGAGGATCCACATGTTGGAAGCTAAGACCCAACTCCCATGCCTTGTGATCTAGCCTCATGTATGCTCCATGGCAAGTGTGTGTGTGCATGTGTGCGTGCGTGTGTGTGTGTGTATGTGTGTATGTGTATATGTGTATATGTGTGTATGCGTGTATGTGTGTAGTCGTGTGTGTGTGTGTGTATGTGTGTATGTGTATATGTGTGTATGCGTGTACGTGTGTAGTCGTGTGTGTATGCGTGTGTGTGTGTGTGTGTGTGTGTGTGAGAGAGAGAGAGAGAGAGAGAGAGAGAGAGAGAGATGGCAGGGAGGCAGGGCAGCACACGGCAGGCATAGCCTCAGAAACAAGGAGTGGAGAGTCCACGTCTTTCAACAGCAAGCACGAAACAGAGAACAGGAACCAAAAGTAGCGAGAGGTTATACACTCCCATAGCCCAGCCCAGCGACATACTTCCTTCAGTGTGGCCACACCTCCTAAGCCTCCCCAGACAGAGCCACCACATAGGGACTGTATGAGCTTGGGGGAGACATTTCTCATTCTCACCACCACAGACTCTGTAGTCATTTCCAACTGGTACAATAAGCAAACGCGAACTTCAACAATTTCGAGTAAGTTATTTGTAAATAAGTAATTAGCTACAGTTCTGTGTTGGATCCTTCTCTTTCCCTTCCTATCTTATCTGCCAGGAAAATCATCTTTAAATCCTTAAAGGATGATGTGGTGAAGGCCTGGTCAACAATGGGTGGACAGAATCATTGAGAGGTGATTGGAACACAGGGGTTCTGCCTTCATCTGTGGGTGGGTGTAAAACCTAATATGGCATTGTTGGAAGGGGTGGGTACTGTCAGAGGTGCTGTCACTTTACGTCCATTACTAGGGGCATGTCCTGGGGGACTAAGCACTGCCCTGAACCCCTTCCTCTGCTGCTGTCTGACTTCCGGTTTCCTTCCATGAAGTGAGCACCTCTCCTGTACCAAACCTTCTCCAGAATGTTCTTCTTTACAACAAGCCCAGAAACAAAAAAACCAGCTGAGCATGGCCTAACACCTCTGAAAGCGTGGGCCAGGTTGCATCCTCTCTTCTGTTTCTCCATGTATCTGTCATAGTGGAACTGATGGCTACATGCATTGCTGGCCAGGATTAGGGCTAGGGTTAGGGCTAGGGTTAGGGTTAGGGTTAGGGGTCAGGGTTAGTGGTTAGGGGTCAGGGTTAGTGGTTAGGGATTAGGGTTAGTGGTTAGGGTTAGTGGTTAGGGATAGGGTTAGGGGTTAGGGTTAGTGGTTAGGGATAGGGTTAGGGGTTAGGGTTAGTGGTTAGGGATAGGGTTAGGGGTTAGGGTTAGGGGTTAGGGGTTAGGGGTTAGGGTTAGGCATTCGAGGTAATCTGAATATTTTCAGAATTTCCTCAGTTATTCACAGTCCTCCTTGGTCTGTCATACATTCACTTTGGTGACAAACATCTGGGTACTTTTGTACAATCTTGACAAAAAAGAAATTATCTTTTACTACTGCTCAAAAATAAATTGTGGAGAGTGTCCATGTATGATGATGTCATGATGATAAGAATCATGATAATGTCATGATGTACTCTGTGTCCATGTGTGATAACGCCATGATTAGGCCCACTATTTTGTACAAATGATATAACACCATTTTACATTATGTAAAACATCATTTTACATTAATGATGTTATTTTATGTATAGCAAAAAATATATAGATAGAAAGAAAATGGACATATTTTATTACTGGACACCCACGATTAAGTTGGCTTTTCACACATACTCACTTCTGAATACTGAAAACACAGAAATATACTTGGCCTGGGAATGATGGCACTAGTTTGTAGTCTCAGCTACTCAGGGGCCTATGGCAGGAAGACCTAAAGCTCAAGGTCTTCCTGTGCTACAGGGTGAGTTAAAGGACAGTGTGAGATGTGGGGACATTGATGAGTGGAGAAATGATTACACAGCATGTGCAAGGTCCTGGACTTGGGCCACAACTTCACAAGAACCTCAGTTTTCATGGGGTCAGTGTTTATATTTTGAAGCCACATTATATATATATGAACATATATCTTTTAATAAAAAAATGTAACTCAAAAATTTCTATTTGACTCATCTTTATGCCTTCATCACAAGGTAATACAGAATAGAAGTTTACTAGGCTTTTTCTAAATTTCTCCGGATCATGGTATGAATAATAAAAATACAGAAACGTTTTTAAATAACGTATTTCAGTCTTCAAATGGCCACATTAACATAATTATAGCCTTAGTTGCCAATACTGCCACATTTCTCATTTTTATGAGAATACAGAGGTTCTCTTAGATCACAAGCTAATAGGCTCCTTGGTCTAAATATACACAGTGAAATCTTTGGCAGATTTCTGAAGCAATGAGGTCTGACCCTGTAGATATCTGGTTGAGTAAATTACTCTGCAGTGGGGCAGATCCTTTTTCCTTCTTGTTTTGCAGTTAAACAGCTGCTAGGAAATATATTTTTAGGTTTGCTCTTAACGGGAAGCAAAAAATGTTATCTACTTTGTAGAGATGCATCTAGAATGTTCCTTCACTCACAGCTACACAGTGCCAAGCATCTTCAGAATGTTGCAATCCATGTCTCTCTTTGGAAGTATAAGATACATTTCTCTGTGCTCATCATGAATGAAGCTGCCCAGCTCTGATCACGTGGTGTAGGGTTACACGAGAAACACATTAATGTTCAGACGCTCTATAGACGTTTTCCACTGCGGCTGTGTTTTGACTTTTTGCTCCCTAGGGCTGTGTTTGGCACTTCTTCCTCTATTAAGGGCAAATGAGGAGTAATGGGTTCAAAGGATAAACATGACAAGGCAAACCATGACCTTTGATGTCACAGGAAAATGAAGGGAAAAAAAAACCCCACAAAAACCAAGAATGAAATCAAGTGCATGTGTGGACCTGGCAAATGAATCCAGCATATTGTTCATGCTTTAGGAATGTGGGGCGACTCTGTGCTGCTTGTACAGTGGCTTAAATGAAGCCCTGGATATTCACACCTTTTATTAGGAGAGGCCTCAAGGAAATATATCTGCACAAAATGACTTTATGGATGCCTTCTTTTTTTGTGGGGGAATAATAACAATTCTTTAAATGGAATTAGGTGGGATTTTGACAACAAAATGATTCATTCTTTTCAGTTGTATACAATGCGTAATAATTACACCTTCTGTGACGGCCCAGCTTAGACTTCATCCTAAAGTCTTAATCCATAGGATTAACTCTGTGTTGACAAAACGGCTCACCGGTTTAGGCTCTAACCCTACTCTACCTGAACTTCACTCATTTAATTGTTTAAGTGTGACCAAAACAACAATGCTCATTAGTTCTCAGGCCTTTGGTCTTAACAAATCTTTTTAAAAAATAATTAAAGACAATATCATACAATGTCTGAACCTTGAGCCAGGTGTAGTAGCACACACCTGTAATACAAGCTGCTGAGGCCAGCTTCGGATACACAGTGAGACCCTCATGTCAAAACTACAAAAAACAAAAGGATGCAAAGCCCCTTTTCCCATGTACCACCTAAAAACCAGTGGTGCAACGGGAGGACAGCTTTGCAAGTAGCTTGGGTGTAGAACCTTCAACCTGCATACAAAACAACTGCAAGCAAGACCTGCTTCTCCAGAGACACTGAAAATCGAGCATGCCACGGCAGCAGTAGGCACCTTTCGTAAGCAGCTGCTGTTTCTCGATTGACTTGATGACCCCACTCCCCTTCCATAAAAATACAGGATAATCTAAATTTG
The DNA here is from genome assembly GCA_907169655.1 of Acomys percivali. Classification (NCBI taxonomy): domain Eukaryota; kingdom Metazoa; phylum Chordata; class Mammalia; order Rodentia; family Muridae; genus Acomys; species Acomys percivali. The sequence continues at coordinate 22,377,653 of OU015749.1, read as the reverse complement.
GTTAGTTCAAAATCTATTTTCAGTGCAGGCCCATGCATTTCCAATTAATGAACCCTAGCTCTGACAGGATTGCTGGTTCATTTTTAGTAAGATAATCAAGACGAGAGATGTAGGCTGCTTTCAGGAGGGTAAATGAAACCAAGCTGGACCAGCTACAGCCATGGATGGCTGCAAGAAGGCAGGGACACAGTCTCCCCAAGCACACCAGGAAACAAACTGGCAAGCTAGGCATGGAGACCTACACAGAGAACCTCTGTTTCTGTCTGTCTGTCTGTCTGTCTGTCTGATGCACCGCCCCCTCCCAACCCCAAGATGAGACCAAGAGGGATGATAGCAAAGGCAAAGACCAGCATAGACTGGTCTGGGGTGAGCATCTTGGGCTCCTCCCTTACTATCCATCCCTTCCTTGGTTTGTAAACCTGACCAAATCTCTCCAGCCATGCCAAGCCTCTGGAATCGGAATGAACGGGTTACAGAAGGTGTTATGTAAGACCATCTTTCTGGCTCTTCAACCCAAAGACTTCAAGTTAGTCAGGCTTAGTCACCAAGAGAAGGGACAACAACTATCCACGTTGAGAATAATTCCCGAGTCATGAATCTAAAACAGTATTTCCTCAAAAGCAGATGGAACTTTTTTTTTTTTTTTGCTCCTGCAAATTACATACAAGGAAAGAAGCTGCTACCCTATAGGGAAAAGCACGGAGGAGAGAAATGTCACTGCAGGTGACTTGGACCTTAAAAACACATTATTAATACATTATTCTCCCTACTCTTAGATTTCTATGAAAATAGCATACTCACCTCAGATATTTCGGGAAAGGCACAGACGCTGGTCAGCCTGCCTTGGAGCAGGATGCCAGACCTAGGAAGCCTGGGCAGATATAGGAACAATCTGGCACAGGCTGGACCACCCCGGCGGAGACCCACAAAGAACATGGAATAGTGAAAGCAGAGCCAGAGAACAACCTGTGGGAAGGAGGTTTACAGAGGGAAGACAAGGATGCGTGATGCTCCCAGTCAAAGGCCACTTGTAGCATCAAAAAAAGGAGGCGTGGCTTTGATATGAGAAGCCAAGGGGTGTGCTAAGAGCTCTCCTGCTCAGTGTGACTTCTGATGGGTAGGGGGTGCTGAGCATCTGCAGAAGAGCGAAGCTGCTTCAAGTGATAGTTAGGTGGGCTGGTTGTTTGGCTAACCCTGGATTTAAAAGGAGCAACAACATAGTCATTAGTATATATTAATTTGCAGAAGGAGTTTGGCTTTGAGATTTTTCATCATTTGCTCTAATGGGGTTGGGTGCAGGGTGCCTTCCTCCTGAAACCCCTAAGCCTGTGTCATGTGAGCAACTGCATCCCTGGTGAGAACTCTGCATAACAAATCACCAGGTTATTTTCCTCTGTGGAGCTGGCATCTGTGTATTCAGGAGGGGGCAGCTCGGCAGAGCACTAGTGAAGGTGAAGCAAGCCTGGAGCCCCAACTTCAGAACCTCTCCTCTCAAGATTCTTTAGCATCCTTCCTCCTGGCCTCCTTCTGAAAGGACAGTGGGCAGCCACAGGGAGCAGTCTCTTTTAACTCCATTATCAAACTCAGAAATACACTCCCTGATCTTTCCCACAAACATAGTTGCTTTTGTTTTATTTTTTGTTCTCCCCACCCTCAACAACTTAGCCTTTGTAAAAAAAAAAAAAAGACAGTAAAAAGCCTGCAACAGAAACAGCAGCTCATGTGACGTGTTTTTTATTGTCACCACTGTATCTGATGCTGACTCCCTTCGCATCACTTTAGCTTGTAACCTGGTCCCACAGTAAACATTAATGTCAGCCTGGTGCAGTTTCAGGCTTCAAAGGCTCCCAATTTACAAAGACCAAATAAACAAGAGACACCCCTCAAAACAACAACCAGATCCGCCAAACTACAAGAGAATATCGACACTGAGTAAATATGATGTTTTAACTGCTCCCAGTGCGGGGTAAGGCACAGACGCGCAGGCTCCAATCTCAACTCTGCTGCTTACAAGTGTGTGATCTTCATTACTTTATCACCCTCAGCCTCAGTTTTCCAGTCTGGAAATGGGTATCACGGTATTTATGGCATGGGGCTACCTTGATGGCGGTATGAAGTGGCGTGTGGAATGAAGACAATCTTGGAGGACAATGTCCCGCGTGTTTAAATCATCTACAAACTGGGCTCAAAACATGCCAGTACGGATGAGCAGATCCGTGAATGCGTTCCTTTAAAAGGAAGCTGACAGGCTTTAAAGGGCATGTCCCTCATTGCATTCATTTAAAAGTACTCCATAATGTGATGTCACGCAGTGTGACAGATCCATTATTGTAAATAGACATGACTTTGGGCAATCATTAAACTCCACATAACAGAACAGGCTGTTAAAAAAAACTCAACACTTGTTCAGTGTTCCTTCCTTAAGCTTAAATTGGTATCACCCCCCCAAACTAAAATAACGTAACAATTTAAGATGGATTTCACAGGAAGAAGAATCCAGTACCTTCCCCAGAATGCTACAAGCCCCGCACAGCTTCCTCTCACTTCTCAATTCTCTCCACTGATCTCAGAACTGAATGAAAGACAATATCTTTAAGAAAATACTGACGACTGCCACAAACCCATAAATGAACGTGCCCTGCTCAGGCAAACTGCACTGACCGTTCAAAACCGTCCCTAACCTACAAGCTTAAACAAAAACAGGCTCTCTGATCACGGGTCTGTACATGCAGAAGGGGACCTTTAAAATCAGAGCAATTGCAATAACAATGAGATTGCTTCCAAAGCAGCACACCAGAAGTTCATACAAACCCTCCAACTCCAGTTCCTCCCTGGAGTGAAACATCAGGCAGGGAGGGAAGGATGCAACCGGGCCGGAGCCCAGAAGAGGAATCTTTGCAGGGCTGCACTCTGTGTTAAAGGCAGATCTTACCTTTCATCCTCCGTGGTCTGTTCTTTTCTAGAAGAAACTTTCTAGACTCGCAGAGACCTCAGAACCACCCATCTGTCGAATGCTTCCGGCTCTGTCTGTCTTCATGGTGACTAAATGCTAGGCTTTGCTTCCTCACAGAAGGAAGCTTTTAGTCAAAACATGTGGTTTAAAGGAGCAATAGCCACCCTTGTTAAAACTATTTCACGGCCATTCAGAGGTATTACTTCTCTATGAAAGTTAAAGCTGAGCAGGAATGCAGCTCTCCTGTTCCGGAAATCAGCACAACGAAAACCAATGCTGAGCCAACGAGCAATGTTTCTTCCCTGTGTGCTGTCTGGCAGAAACTGCAGCCAGATCAAGGAAACACGTGATGTTTATAAATACAATATGGCTCATGTTGTCATAACCTCTCAATGACAGAAAAACGTGTAAGGAAAAGCAAGCGGCCACAGCTATGCAGCAGGAAAGATGAGATTTGCATCAGTTGAAAGCTGCCTATCTGATGTGCACGTTACTCTCCTGCTTCTGAAAAAAAAACAGAAGACCTGGAGCACAGAGGGAAGACGTGCCAGACATGCTCTGCATTAAAATCTGCTGGCTGGTTAGTCACGGCAGAAGCCATTCCTCATCAGCTGTGACACAGCCATGCTAAGGTACAGGTAAAAGAGGCATCTTTGAGCTCACTGAACATAACCGAGTCCCTCAGTGCCCACGGACACTTGCAACGACAGAGTGAAGGGAACACTTTGCACAGCCTGGAGCCGATGAGAGAAACAACAGATGTTGATTTCAGCATCCATCCTTGGCTATTCCGATGTCCTGGTAGGCCAGGTCTGGAGTTTACAACATCTGTCTTGCTTTACTCTTACAGCTTCGGGAGCTGGAGAAAGCGTGATTGGTGGATAGAGCCAGCTTCACAGGCAAGCGGGAAGGATCTGTGACATTCTATAACAGGGGCGACGCTCACTGTTGTAAAGCCATAATTCTTAGGTTGTAAGTTCGAAGATTTTTGAAACGGCAATAACCTGCGCCATCTAAAGGCAAAATTTGTCCTCAGGAATTATGCAGACAGCAACATGGTCTATCTTATTTAGATATTAATCTTATCACATTATTGTTTACTGGAGAGCTGGCTTACTTTTCTACCACAGGTGAGGGCAACTCCGCGGACTCACTCTTTTGAGGGGGTGAGGGATAGAGAGAGGCTGACAAAAGTGCATTTCTCACCATCACTTACTGCATCTGAGAAAGCCAGACTTCCCTCCTCCCTGTTACTCTCATCTTAACGTCCAGGGAAAATAGCCACTGTCATATTACAGTGATGGAAAGGAGAACACAGGGAGACAAGGAGGCGTCCTTGTTTCTCACCGGGAATGGGCTGCAAACCACGGACAGCCTCAGTTACAGGCCACTGTATTGACCTTAGTAGATAATGCATTACCTAAAAGTCTGACAGGAACATGCTGACCCAAGTAATATTGTCTGTGACTGCATTTAGTGAGACGCTATGCAGAATGGGATACTGAGAGAGCCACAGGGAGCCTGAAGATGAACAGAATGGGGGACCTGGTCTTTGAGGAACGCAGGGTTCAGAAGAGCGCATTGGTAAGTACAGAGTGGGCAAGAGAGAAGAGCATGCTAGGAGAATAAGGGGTGGAGGGGTAGTCATGGAAGTTCTAAGAAAGGACAGTGATGAAGAGAAAGCAAGGGGAAGGAAAGGTTTCATGAAGACAGTTGCTCCCGAGCTTGGTCTGCAGGAAACGATAATGCATTAGATGTGAATATGAGCCATGGACGCTGAGGCTGGAGAGGAAAAAGATGGCGTTGTCCCACAGAAGTGATCAAGAAGCCGGCTCTTGAGTTCTGCATCCAGCTCCACCTCCCACTAATTGTGTGGTAGTAAATGGGCCGACTAACTCTGCTCAGTCCCCCCCATCCCCCCGACTCTGCCCCTACCCCCCCACCCCGCTTCTCTTTCTGAAAGTATCACAGGAAAATCAAATAAGAGTGAATACAATCAAAATACTTCAAACATGGTCCTAGGCACAGGGTTAGTGAATTGTGGGCATTAGTTTTTAATAACCACTGCTACTAAACAGGCAGAGGGGCCTGATGGCTCTCAGGCAGAGACCACAAACAAATGAACAAAGTAGCGGGTAGAATCTTCTGATGCTACCATCTCTGTGGTATCCCCTTCTCTTCCATTTCTACAGCCTTATTTGACTCCTCCCAAACCCAATACTTTCATCTCAACCAGAGCACAAGAGACACAAGAATTATGCACCTGGGCCATCTCCTCCCTGTCATCCTTGTAGAACTCTCTCCCCTTCCTTTTTTGTTTCTTTGTTTCTATGGTTAGCTTTCGTGTCATCTTCAGAGAACAGGATGGGACAAAGTAAAAGAAGATGGCGCCACGGGGTGTATACGCAACCGTGCTAAGAAACCAAGCAAGCAGTACAATAAATAAATAAGAAATAATGTGTATGTTCTGACACTTTACTTGGAACAACATTTTCTAACTTGTAAAACTTGTGTGTAAATCTCAAGGAAGGGTAGCTGGGACTGACTGCACCGACGATGAAAAGAGTAGGTACAGGTCTGGTCCCCAGTATGTGCCGGCTGTATGAGTGGAAGACAGGCTTCTTTGGCCTCAGTTGTACCATCTGAAAAAAGCTGGAGTCAGCACACCTATTTTGCAGAGTGGATGACTTTCAACTTTGTTAAAATCTAAAGTACTTGGGTTGGAGAGATGGCTCAGTGGTTAAGAGCGCCACCTGCTTTTCCAGAGGTCCTGAGTTCAATTCCCAGCAACCACATGGTGGTTTACAACCATCTATAATGTGATCCGATACCCTCTTCTGCAGATAAAGCACCCATGTACAATAAATAAATAAATCTTTAAAAAAAAAACTGAAGTACTTTCCCATTTGCTTGTTCCACAGATACAGGAAGATCTATTGTTTGGCATCAGGAACAATGGCCCATCAAAAAAAAAAAAAAACCAAAAAAAAACCAAAAAAACCTATCTATGTCTGGACAGATACTGCAAAGAAACTAATACCACTCACATGAATTATTATAATCCTGTAAGGAAAAGAGAGCCAAGTGGAATATATGACAAGAGGAAGAAGAAAAGCAGTGAAATAAAAGAGAGAGGCCAGGAACAAAGCCAGCACACAAACTACAGCCTACAAGTGCCTGCACTCTTGCCGTGGGTGGGCCACAAATTTAATTCTAAGCTTTAGAGGAGCAACACAAAGAAGGAAAATGATCATGTACAAGACTCCAAGTGTCCATATGATAAAAATAAACTGGGAGAAGGGAACTATTCTTGGGAGTGAGAGTGGGGATATTTTTACAGCAGGTCCTCACTAAGGACGGAAAATGAACATCACAGCACATGTAAGTACTGTAGTACTCTTTGTCCTGGCTTACGACCGCTCTCCACACTTCCCACCCCGCCAGAGGCCACCACGGCTTTCAGGGAGATGTGGAGGCGAACATATTATGGTCTTTGCCTTTAAAAGACATAGTGTCTTCGGGATACGGTGAATAAGACCTAAAGTGTTAGTACAAGACAAGAATGCGTGTGCTTGCTCCTCAAAGAGAAGACTGGCTCAGACAGCATTCCAAAGCTTTGTGCAGCGAGCAGCCTGTCATTTAGGCTCTAGAGGTAGTTTTTAATTCTAATTACTTTTTAGACATTTTACTATGGAGACTTTAAAGCATAAAAAGGCAGAAAAGAATGTAAGAAACCCCTATTACCATTTTATGTTTCTCAATGTTGCTTCTTCTAATGCTTTTTTTTCTTTCTTTTCTTTTCTTTTTCTTTTTTGAAATTGAATTGCTGGAGTGTTTTTAAAGAAAACTCGATTCACCATGTCGTTTAACATGTAAACACTTTAGTGTGTTTTGTTTTTTTAAACCATCAGCCTGTTATTCTAACCCATATAGTGGCCAGTTATCCCTTAATATCTTCTGATCCCTAACACATGTTAAAACTTTCCAAAGTGCTTTAAAGATGGCTTTTACAGTTGGTCCTTTTCTTCTGGATCTTCTAACAACCCCACTGCACAGCCTTAAAATCCACAATATATTAAAGGAGAACACTTGGTCCATCTTGTGTTGAGGGTTGGCTTTTGGGGAGTGTTGTTGACCCCCCCACCCCGTTCTGTGGGCGAGGACACCCAGACAGCATGGTGCAGGTGAATGATGAAGGCATGTCTGTTCAGTAGCATGGCAAAAAACGAGAAAAGGAAATGGTCACGTGAGGAAGATGCTAAGCATGTGAGTGGCCTCACTTTATGATAACCATGGCTACTATAACTGAAACAGTTTGGCGAACTAAATTAACACTTTTTTGGTTTTTTGGGTTTTTGGTTTTTTGTTTTGTTTTGTTTTGTTGTTTTTTGCATTGGCTCCTTCAGGACCCATTCACTTTACTAGCCCCCTAATAATCCACCTCTCACTACTGTGACATTTCTGGCCATATTTCTGACACACGAGCCTTTGGGGAGCACACTCAAAGGGTAGCAGGCAGACATATATGGAGACACAGGGCACTCCAGAAACCAGGAAGAGTAAGCAATCGGCATAGGAAGAGCTGAGAAGCTGTGTACTGGTGAGCACTGCAGTTAAGGCAGCAGAAGTGAGTGCTGCACCTTGCCTGGGAAGCCAGCCCCCTGCATGCAATAGCAACCGCTTCCTCTAGCTAGACAACTGCATGATGCAAATGCGTGCTCACCAGCCATGAATATGTGGACTCACACTGATGTCCGACTTAATGTTTTGTCTTGAGGATGAAATGAAATAGTACTTGAAAGTGCCTAATAAAAACCCACAAACTGGCACTTATAGGAATATTAATACAGGCGATGGCCAAAGGGTTGTCTGTGAGCGACATGGGGAAGGGCCGGTGCGTGGCTGAATGTTTAGAAAGACAGTTCTCAGGGAGAAAAACCACAGAGCCAGAAGAAGGTGACTGATCCCTTGACTACACGGGGTTGTAATCTACCAGTCGTGGGTGCTGAGAACTGAACTGGGGTCCTCTGTGAGAGCAGAACTTGCTCCGAAACACTGACCTATCTCTCCAGCCACAACCTTGATGTTTCCAGATCTTTCCTGCTCCCTTTCCTGAATGTGCAGTATGCACAAGCACAGGCACTCCCCCCTTCAAGGAGGGAGAATCAAGAAGGCTTTTCTCCTGTTATTATCTACTAGAAATACTGCAAGAAAATCAAGGTGACAATAACGGACGAGAGGTTACACACCTGGGCTTGGAATTTCAGAGAGTGGATCTGGGAATACAGTTCAAGGCTCATTCACTGGGATTACCGTGTTTCAACAGCAGTTAAAACAGTGACAAGACAAAGATCACAAGTTCAAGGTCAAACTAAGAAAAGAGACAATCCAAAAACACAAATGAAAACCTAAGAAGCTTAGAATGCATAAAGCTCGCCTGAACACACGGAGGCCACTGGAGAGTAATGGGAAGGCCTACTGAATAAGGCAAGCTAGATTTGAATGCAGGCAAAGAGGTCAGTCATGGTGTGGAATGGAAGCCATTGGTTTCTAAGGAGACCATTCCTCAGCATCAAACAGAAAGCTCAAATGGAAAACAATTGGGAAGCGTTAACTGACTTAGGTATTGGTAGCTAATTTAAGATGCAGGGTTAATTCTGGGGAGTGTGTCCTCAATGCAAATCTAGCAGTCGGCTGCCTTCGAGTAAAAAAATTAAACACACATGAGTAAGAGCCACAGTAGGCTGAGAGCATTGCACCATGACAGCAGAGCATTGTGGAAAATAATATCAATGCACACAAGAAATAGAGGGGCCCCAAATGACAAGACAGCCACCAGGTTTAGTGAGCAGGAAGCCAGGGATTCTCTCAGAGAGGCACAAAACAGACTGGATGACCTTTGAGGTCTACTTACTTTGTGAAAAAGCACACATAATTTATTCAGAAGGGCCTAATCCATATGGTGAGGCCAGTGCCCCAAACCTACCTGCTGTAAGGAACAAAAGCCACGTGACTAAATTAGATCAGGGTGCTTTACACCCACGTGGAAAGAATCAGCGGGCTCGGGAGTCCAGTTAGGTATGTATGGTTCTAGCCAAGAAGAACAAGCCTCGTCAGACCGAGAGGCCTCAGCAGTGCTCAGCTAGATGGTAAGTGAAAAACTAGATGCCTGCTTCCCCACCAACATAAATTCCATGTGCACTCAGAGGCCCATAACCTCAGAGTTAATGCTTTGGTCTGACTTGCTTCCTGGGCAACACCAGCCTATCATAAAACCACCCTGGGAGGACTGCCTGTAAACTGCAGACCCACAGCCTTACATTTCTTCTGACTCAAAGGCAAGGTATTAAAAGTCCTTGTTTAAGGAAAATCTCAGAGGGCACTGCAGAATCCAGGCATCGCTGCGACAGCACCTCCGCTTCTTGCAATCCAGGCCTTTTTCATCTTTGCGTTTGTTGGTGAGCAGTGGGCAGCCTGCAGGCCTGGCCCAGGCTGTGTCTGGGGGCTGGTGAGCGGAGTCTGGTGACATCAAGGGAGCTGCTGGGATCACGCATGTGAATGGTTATCACGGGATTCTCCCTTGGCCACAGTCACACTGCCAACACCCAGGAGGATGCAGTGCACCTTGGCCTACCCGTGCGGCTTGGTTTAGTCTATGATAACAACTGACACTTGCTCGCTTCTCTTTCTTTCTGTTCTTCACCACATGCAGTGAAGACTCACAGCTGGACTACAGGCAGGGTGGAGCCAAACCTCCAGCCCTTTCCCAGCACAGCAGCCATAGTCATCGGGAGAGAAGAAAGATCAACCAACTCCCAGAGCCCAAAGACGAGGCTCTGAAAAGTGTCCGCATCTTTAAAGAATCTGGGAATATGGTCTAAGTTATAAACCTCAGACAAGATGTTCCTGAAAGAGCCTTTTGAATCTCTCCTTCCCAAGTAATCTTCGCTAAAATACAAGGCCATTTCTGCTAACTACATTGTGAATACTTGTCCCTCATCTGAGGGGAATGACAACCCCGCCCCCCCCCCCCCCCC
>OU015749.1:22354305-22367263 GCA_907169655.1 Acomys percivali | reverse complement strand
GGCCCCCGAGTTAGCAAGTGAGCAACCAGATAAGGATGCTGGCTCCCCTCAGAACAAGAATTGCTTTTCCATTCAGCTCATGCACTTTTTTTTTGGTTTGTCTTGTTTTTACTGAGGGGGAAATATTGTGACAGATTTTCTAGGAGAGCTAATACATTGCAGAACAAGCATACCCATATGGAAGGCTTTCAAGATATCTTTGGTTGTTGGGAGTGATGGTTTATTTCAACCCTGTGCTTAGGGTTGTGGATACAGAACAGCCCAGTGAAAGCACACTTGCTAGCCTTTGGGGGACCCTGCACTCCATCCTAAAGACCACTAAAACAAGCAAGTAAAGGAATGAAAATAAAAATTAAGATCCATGCTTAGAGAATGAAGGCAGAGCCGGCCCCATTCTGATCCCTTTGCTCCAAACGACCAGACATCTTACTGTTTTACCAATAAGCAAATAATGAGTCACCAGACGAGACAAGCAGCATGAACGGGGGATCCGTGGTAGCGGGGTGTGGGAAGGGACGGAGGGAGCTGGGAAGACAGTCAGAACTGGAGCAGCGGTACTCACCCTCACGTCTCCGTTCACGGCTTTTGCCACGTGGTTAAATGCATGTGAAGGGTCCTTGTTGTACACTTTGAGAAGGGATCTGTCTTGGATATTCCTGGAATCAAATACATCCATCACTATGGCAGACGAAAGGAGCCTGACTCTGGCCATTTCCTCTCCCTGTCCTTAACCATCAGGCAAAAGAACACAGGCAGACACGCTGGCGATAGTCTACCACGAACTAGACAAAAAGCCCTTTCATCATACCACGGGCAAAGATAAATAAGGAAAAGAAGAAGAAAAATGACGTTGGCTTTTCTTCCCTCTTCTTGTTCCTAAGGAACAAGTTATTCCTGCAGTATTTACATCCACCCATAACTATCAAGTAACAAGAAGCCGCTTTCAAGCTGCACAGTGTGGAAAGCTAACATTCTAAAGCAGCAGAACTCCAGCACTTACAATGCCTTCAAGAGACTTGGTTAATATTTAAGTGTTTAATTGTTTACTTTGCCTAAACACCTGGTTTCCTCCTTATCTAATGAATGTACACATAAAAAATGATTTTTCCCCCTTTCATACATGCTCAGCAAGGGAAACAAAATGTGTACAGAATGTAGGGAAAAAAAATATCAAAGAGATCAAACCCAGTATATTTAACAATGCATTCTTCACTTCCCACAGTGCATTTTTAAAAGTACTTTTCTCCATACAAATTGAAGCACAGAGAGTCTTCTCGGCTCTTGATCTCAATTGTTAGAGGCAAGAAATCAGACTGCAGAAGAGGGCAGGGGTCCCACATCCTGCTCAAAGCCTACCTTCAATTCACACAAGAGTGGCCTGTATAGGCAACCCTTCTCTCGCCTTAGGTTGCTCTGTATACACAGGTTGTCTGCAGCCCCCCCACCCCCAAGCCCTTCTACACTGGGGTTCCAGCCAGTGCTGGCTGGATCTGAGGGTGGGGGTGGGGGTAGGGGTAGGGGCAGGCAGACAATTGCTTTCTTGTAGGTGTACTTGCACTGAATGGGTCGACACATCCACCAGGATCCTTGGGTTACGTTTGCGCTTTAAAGTGAAGTGGAGGGTTCTTTGGACAAAGCTTGTTTCTCTCTAACTATCCGCCAGTCATTGCTTTGAAGCACCAACGAGTCCTGGCTTGCGTGGCTGCTTCATGTTTCAAGTAGCTCATTAGAAGTCAGCTTTGGGGAGCAAGGAGCCCTTTTACCAAGGGGGAACAGATACAGATGAGGCAAGGAGAGAGCCAGGAGGATAGAGACAGTGGCTCAGGAAAGGAACCCATCCTCTGGCTAGCAGACATCACGTGTGTGACATATGACAAAGCTGGGACTCTCACTTGCCATGAGAAAGGCTTACTGAGGCTGTAAACGTATTTAAAATAGACTACCTTGGCTTGTGATTAACTTAGAAACATGTTCATCCCGGGGTGAGGCAACAGTAAAAGGCCACACTGCATTGGTGGTGACATTTACCATCCTGCATCCTGACCTGAACTCTTTCCGGTGCCTCCCTAAGGGAAAAATATGAAGCCAGCATGGTAACGAGCTAGTCAAATAGCTAGCAAATAGGCTCTGACGTCTAGAACATAGAAAGATTAAAAAAAAGGGAAGCTCATGACTTCAGAAGAGCAAAGCTATCGTCTTTAGCTAACACCTACCTGATAATTCTTTTTTTTTTTTTAATTTATCACATAATATTTATGGTAAAAAAAATTTCTCCCACTAAACTTAAATATAATTGAAACATCTTATGTATAAAAGCTAAAAATCAAATGGTACTCTGGGGAGCATGTATAGGATCATTCTGGGTAAACATTATATCTTGGACACTTTTAGGCTCATTTTTCACATTTAAATTAAAGAAATTGAAAAACAAACTAAGAAGACAAAATGGTAGGCTAAGGGCCAAGAAGTTACCATTATCGCAATAAAATAACAAACAACACAGAAATATATTTGAGAATTATTAGGGGGTGTGTGTGTGTGTGTGTGTGTGTGTGTGTGTGTGTGTGTGTGTGTGTGTCTGTCTGTATGTGTGTGTATGGGGTGCTACAGACTAAAACCCAGGCCTTAATCCTAGCAGGCAAATGCTTTTCTCTTGAGCAATCATCAGTGTTTAAAAGCATCTCTTTCAATAAGCATTGCTTATATAGTTGTTTTATCAGCTGGATTTCCCTAGAGGAAGACCATGACCAAAGAATGCAAAACCAGGCCAAGGAGCCTGGAAAGGTTCTGGAAAACTGTACATCAGGGCAGTATGTGGTTTATATAGGTTGAAAGTGAGCACACCCCAGTCACTCCCAGTTGCCCCCTGACAGCCTGTAAGTGGTTTTCTTTACTTTCACACTTAACCACTATTGCTGTTCCTCAATGCCTCTACCTGTAAACGCAGAAATACAAGTTGATTGCCTTGAAGTGGTCTGTCTGTGTAAAAATACCACATGGCTTTATATTATTAGAAGTATGTGTTTCAGGGCTGGAGAGATGGCTCAGAGGTTAAGAAGACTGGCTGCTCTTCTAGAGGTGCTGAGTTCAATTCCCAGCAACCATATAGTGGCTCACAACCATCTATAATAAAATCTGTTGCCCTCTACTGGTATGCTGGAACACATGCAAGCAGAATACTGTATAAATAATTTTTTTTAAAAAGCATATGTTTCAAACAGGATGTGATTATCTCAGGTTTAAGTTCATGTTTTGTAATTTTTTTTAAAAAATGACAACGTGATTAATAATTTATCTAAAAAAATAAGTATGACTTTTCAGTTATCATAAATATTTAAACCTGTTTTCCAAAAGCAGGACGTTGCACAACAGATGCAGCACCTTTATAGCTTGGGGCAGGTGTCAAATTCTGAAAGCCCTAAATTACTCATACACCCTGGCACATCTTGGTACGTCATCCAGGGTTCACTGTTAGATATGGATCAGCTTGCCTTAGTGTTCTGCGGGCATAATTTTACAAAGTGCTACTCATTATTTCCGTAATGACAAAACAGGGGAGCTGGCTATCCCCAGCGTAGGGACCAGAAAGCCTGAGTCCTGTCCCTCTTGGTTTGGGCTGAGTGTATAAACAACCAGGATTGGTGTATTGGGGTGTGTGTGTGTGTGTGTGTGTGAGATACACCTGAGTTCTTGGTCCCATAAGATTAAAGGGTTATATTAGACATTATATAATCGTTTGACTTCTGAACTATTCAGCAACTGCTTATTTGTATGGATTGAAATTCTTCTTGCCTGGTTATTTAGCTGGGACAGATCAGAAGGGCCCCTTCGTTCTATAGACAACACCACTGCAGTTAACAGCATGGCTTGTGTCTGCTTGCTGCTAGCATTCCTGTGAATGTATCCAACCAGGCTTCCTGGAGAAAGCCTAGGTGGCAAGAGGCATCCTTGAGTAAAGGATGACTCTTTTAGGAATGGAACGTGAGTGAGGCTGCTCCTGTGGCCACTGAGTCTACTATTTCACTGCGACCGTGTGAGGCATAAGTGAGCACCCAGTAGGATAGTGACCTGAAACACCGACAGGTTCTGTCATGCGAGAGAGGTACTGTATGAGGGATTTTGACATATTCAGTCTTAAGTCTGTCCTTAGCTCTTGGCATTTCTCTGGGCTTTACATTCCTTGACTTTGAGATGGAATGCAGTACTGGATCATGTGTGTCCTTTTCAGCTATGATACAGGCAGAGCTAGTAACACGTTCAAAGGCTGACCTGAAAGAAGTCTGTTGTCATCTTTGTATTTAACTAGAGGATGGATTCCCACCTAGGTGCGGCAGTCCTGCCAAACGTGATGATTGGGCTTTCTCCACCAGGATGAGAAGGAATTCGGGCTGAGCCCAAGAGCTAGACATCCAAGATGGTGGCCAATGGCCCACAAAACAAAATAGGTGGAGACAAACACATTCCAGGAAACTACTTACCTCACATCATTTAGCTCGTAATAGACATTTCTGCTCTCGTCTTTGATGTAGATGGCAACACTGGGCGACTCCAGCATTTTCATGGTGAGCTGCTGTGGAAAGGCACTTACAAAGAGGGCGCGGATGGTGTCCGCGCTTGTGATTTCATTCGGCATCCGCAGCTGTTTGGTTTCATCTCCATACTGGAGGTAGAGGACACCTGTGCGCAAAGGGATACACTGTTATCGTCTGATGGATCAAGCACCATGGACTGCGGAGCGTAAGCTAAGCCACTTCTGTTGGACCGCAGTTACAGATGTTCAGGACAAACTTGAGAAGCAAGTCATGGGGGATGCTCACTGGGAGCCTCCACAGAAGGCACAATGTGGCTATCATGTAAGCACCCAGTTTTCTTCTTTGGAGTCCAGGCGGGCAGGTGTGAAACAGCCCATTTCCTTGCTCTTTTAGAATCAATAGGACAAGGAGCTAACCTTGTCACCTATAGCAAAAGAAGGTATATTTAGGAGTCTGACCCTGCAGAGTTCTTTTTAGCATGCATTTCATTAACTGGGACATAATCATGATAGCAATGTGTAAGACCCAGAGCTTGACTTAGCAGTCTATTCAGAAACACTTTGAGTGGAAATGGTAGCAAGCGTCTGTGGTTTCAGTACAGCTATTGAATGTTTATATCATATTAACACCCCCCACCCCCAGACCAAGAGCCTGGCACCTGGAAATACCACATAAAAATGGGACAAGTTGGTAACCACACAGACAGTCACTGAATGTCAGAGTTCCAAGGGGGCATATCCTATGTCTTGTCCTGGCCCATTAGCCAACATGGTGCAAGATGAAGACCTGACACTTCTAGCACACTGGATTTGTCTTTTTCATGCTCGAGGTTTGAGGATGTCCCCTCACAGAACCCAAACTTGAGGACTTCAACCCAAGGCCAGAAAGAGGTCTCGTGTGGAAGAATGGGTGTTGGAGGGATGCTTTTGTGCACTGTGTAAAGATTATCCACGCATACTCAAATGCTGATCTCTATGCGCGTGCAGATCTGATTCAGGCTGGACTTTGGCACTCATTTTTTAGGAAACATCTCCTGTCTCAATGTTTTGTAAGCATTTTTCTCCATCACCTTCTGACTGGTCAAATAAAGAGCTGAGCAGCCTAAAACAGGGCAGGAGAGTTAAAGGAGGGCTTTTAATCCCAGTGAGAGACTCTCAGGTGGGAACCAGTGGTGGCAGTTGCCACCAAGAGAAGGATGAAGCAGGAAGTGCCAGGCTGAGACTGAGATGACCAGTCATGGGCCATGGAGCTGGGAAGTAGGCCAGGCAGAATTGTCAGGTTAGAATGGCTATCTGCCCACCTGCAGTGCCTGAAGCTTTCAATAAATATAAAGGTCCCAGTGTCATTATTCAGAGCGAGGGCAGGCGTTGAAAAAAACCTTCCATATTAGAACGGGAAACCTGTCTAACTGCTCCGGCAATGCACCCTTGTGCAGCTGCGAACACTGGATGACCATCTTGGTTGTGGACTCCCCAGGCAAGTGACAGAAAGGACATGTCCTCACCAAGCACTGCTACAACTGCAGAGTCCTAAACCAGTAAATGACAATAGTCGTAGTCTCAAGCTACCATTCGTGCTACTGTGGTCTGAATATCAAATGTCTCCACAGGGCTCATGTGTTTGACGCTTGCTCCCCAGCTGGTGGCACTTGTTTGGTTAAGTCATGAAACCTTTAGGAAGGGGGAGCCTTGCTGGAGGAAGTGCATCATTAGGGGCAGTTTTATAGCCTGGCCCCATTTGCTTTTCCCATCTTTGGTTTGTGTGGATGGAATGTGATCGTCCCGTGTCATACTCTTGCTAGACCTACCTTCCTTGTCTGCTGCCATGTTTTTCTCTCACCATGCTTGACTCCAAGCCCTGGAACTATAAGCCAAAATAAACCCTTTCTCTCCTAGTTTTGTTTTTGTTTTTTTGTTTGTTTGTTTGTTTGGGGTCAGGGTATTTTATCCTATCAACAGAAAAGAAACAAACACATTTGCCTTCATCTGCTATTTGGACATGGATAACTGAAACACTAAATCAAAGCGGTCGAGATATCATCTTGATCCCTAGGGGTTGTGTATTTGTGAGAGGGTATTGAGGAGTAGACAGCCACCGCCTGGGCGGTAGTGGGAAGAGACTGAAAAGGGAACAGGTGGCTTCCAGTTAAATATGGCATCTCACGCAACAAACATACCCGCTAGAAATTCCACTGAAATGGTTAAAAAAAAAAAAAAGTAAGAAAAAGCACACATCAAAGATGATTAACAGAAGGAAGAAGAAAAGGTACAGAAGAGAGAAAGCTAACACTGATAACGCCAAGGGAAGAAATCATTATGAAGTGAGTAGGGCCCAAAGAGACCGGTGAGTGCCAGCCTCCTTTAGAAGATGGGTGTACAGCACTTGAAAGATGAGGCTTGACTCAACTTCATTGTCCACCACAGGAAAGATGTGTCATCTATCTTTCTCTTCCCTCACCACTCAGCAAAGGAACTCTTCACTGTGTTCATTTTGCAAGACAGCGGAACTTAGCTGAAGATTGAATTCTGGTTGGTCGGGCTTACAAGACAACACTAGGGGCATGCTGCTGTACTGTAGGGATGGGGGGGGGGCGGGGGCAGGGAGAGGGCTTCCTTAGAAAGATGAATGGCCACTTTTTTCTAGATAGGGATTCTCTGTGTAGCCTTGGCTGTCCTGGACTCACTTTGTATACCAGGCTGGCCTTGAATTCACAGAGATCCACGTGCCTCTGTCTCTGCAGATGTTGGGATTACAGGTGTGCGCCACTACTATGCCCAGCTGCATGTGAGATTTTTATCGGCATCTACCTTCCTAGAAAAAAAGGTTGTGCAAAAAGAGCAGGAAAAGTAAAGACTGTTACACACATATATATATGTGTGTGTGTGTATGTGTATGTGTGTGTATATATATATATATATATATATATATATATAAAATGATTGTCTTTTTCCTCCCTGAAACTAAGGTCGATGAGACTGCAGACTGAAAGGATACATGAAATGCCTAATATACTCAAGCTTGTCATTGATACATGGAAGATGATAGGCTGAAGGTTCCCAGATTTGGGGAGAAGCCAGAGAGGAAAAGCTAGGCATCAGAAAGATGTTATCTTTCTCCATATCATCTGGGAGCCAAAGGACAACAGAACAGCACTTAAGAAAAATCCAGCATGGGGGCTGGAGAGATGGCTCAGAGGTTAAGGGTGCTGACCGCTCTTCCAGAGGACCAGGGTTCAAATCCCAGCAACCATGTGGCAGCTGACAACTTCCTGTAACTCCAAGATCTGACATTCTCATATAGACATATGTATAAGCAAAACACTGATGCACATAAAGGTAAAAAAATTTAAAAAGCAAGAAAAACATTGAAAACATAAAAAGAAGAAAATCTGGCAGAATGTACTTCCCATCAAAGTTTCTATCCTTCCATGCCATCAGCTAGGTGTCAATTAGACCCTCATCTTGCCAGTGAGGGTCCCTAGATACCTCATCCAGACCTTCAACACCCATTTTGCATATTATTGTGTATCCCATCCTCATTTTCTTTCTGTTCATTAACTTCTCTCTCCAAGTGCTACAAATTCCTATCTAAATTCTTGACCTCAGCTGGTGCGGCTACCAGCTGGGTACACATGGCCAGTTACGGAACGTGACAGTCCAGAGAGGATAGGAATGATGCCTTTGCAAACAGAGAGGAGTGGTGTTCTCACACTTGGTTCTGGAAAGGTGTTTACTCTTGGCCCTTTTGCTAGAGGAAGACTCAAGAGAATAGAGATTTTATAAAATAGTTACTAATTTGATATTCTTAGGTATACACACGTGTGGATGGATGGGTTTATGTGCACAGTGTACATGCAGGAGCCCATGGAGGTTTATG
Source organism: Acomys percivali (assembly GCA_907169655.1). Taxonomy (NCBI): domain Eukaryota; kingdom Metazoa; phylum Chordata; class Mammalia; order Rodentia; family Muridae; genus Acomys; species Acomys percivali. The sequence goes on along the minus strand of OU015749.1, from coordinate 22,358,855 downwards.
GAAGAAGGTGGCCGATTACCTGGAACTGGGTGATGGGAACCAAACTTGGGTCCTCTGAAAAAGCAGCAAGCTCTCTTAATCACTGACCCCTCACACCAGCCCCAACAGTAGGAAGGGTTGTTGTCGTTTTGTTTTGTTTTTGGTCATTGTTCTTCATAATTATCTAAGTGCCTATTATATGTCTTTTCTTTTCCCACTTTTTGTGTGTGTGGTATGACCACATGTGTGTCTATATAGATGTGTGTGTGTGTGTGTGTGTGTGTGTGTGTGTGTGTTAGTGTGTATGCATGTGGAGGCCTAAGGCTGATAAAAGGAGTCATCCTTGATTTCTGTTCTACACTATTCACTGAGACAGGGACTCACAATCAAACCCACAGCGCACTAGTGTAACTAGTGTTGGTAGCCAGGTGGCTCTGGGTGTTCCCTGTCTCTGCCTCTGGGACACATTCAACAGCTCAGCCACCTCCAAAATATACACTGAGTAAATGAACACACATCTATTAGTCATCTAAAGGGGACTTTGGGCCAGGGGCCATCTGACCTCTAGACTCTTTTTCTAGATGATGTACTTAGCCTCATGGCATCTCACTTGTAAATTAATGTAAACTTGTCCCAAGTCATCTTCGTGTGCCAGGCATGAGCAGTCCTGTAACTCCTCACTGTCCGTCCCATGTCAGCTCCTCACGGAAAGAGTTCTCCTGGGCACCTATGAGGCCACAAGTTCCTTTGAGTGCAGAGAAAAGTCTCTCAAGCCTGTCTGATCACAGATTGTGAAGTGTTTTGCTACGAACAAGAATTGTGGTGACTGTCCCATGGGTTGGTTAGCGTAAACCATAAGAAAAGGCTACAACCATTTCTAAAGGCTGGGCCTACAACAATTCCCAGGTGAGGCCTCTCTAGAACCGCCTTGCAGCAGTTCAATAACATAACCTTGCCACCTCAAAGCGCCTGGTTTTTATCTCCACATCTGCAGTCTGTACGTGTGTGTGCTTGAAATAGAATTTAAAGACTCTGGAGTGGAAACAAATTGGGCCTAAACTCCAGTTACCTCAGGTCTGGCTGGTGCAGCTGCCAGCTGGGTACACATGTCCACTTAGAGAACGTGACAGTCCAGAGAGCACGGGAACACTGCCTTTGCAAACAGAGGGGAGTGGTGTTCTCACACTTGATTCCAGAAAGGTATGTAGAGATTCTTAAACTCAGAAGGAATTCTCTTAATATATGACGGCATTTTATTGGCACAGTGATAAACTCAACCCACATGGCTTCAGCCGGTCAGTGCTGGCTGCTCCACATTCACGGAGGATGCCTTTGGGCCATAATCTCACTTTGCATAAAGAAAGAACAGTTGAATTATGGGATATCTGCTGCCTGTCAGAAATTAGGCAGGGATTCTACCCTATCAGACATCATCCTTGCCAAATTATAAGGATTCCATCCTACCAGACAGCATCCTTGTTCAGGCGTTACTGTGGCCCCATTTCATGGTATGGAAATATTAATAGATGCTCATGAGATCCAAGTAGCTTCCCTTGAAGTTACGGCAACTAGTTAAACTACAAACACAGCTCCATTCTGCGGCCCCTGTGGACCCCAGCCTTTGAAGTTGCTGCTTCTGAAATTCTGCACTCAGTCTTGCCCATCCCTTCTCTGGTCATCAAGTGACCTGAGCTGGCTTTACATCTTTCGAATGACCAGGTGGCTTGCAGATCAAGTTGAAGCATACTGAAGGTGGTTAGAGAAGAAAATTCCATCTTTAACCCACCTGATGGGAATGCAGGCACATAGAAGGAAATTCTACACTCACGGGTGGGCTGGGAGGTTAATGGGAACTAGGGGCCTCAGAAAGTCACACCAGGGTTCTGTAATGAACCTCAGAACATTGGGAGTCCTTTAAAAAAATCTAAAAAATTAAGATTGCTCCCACCTCGATGGCTTTGCAAACTAACTCATTGTGGATTTTATCCAAGAATCTTAGTCACAATAAAACAAAGTACACCTGGCAGGTCATTTCTGTGCCATTATAGATGTATCTTTACTGTCTTCCGAAGGTGGGGTAGATTATATACTGTGAGGTTCCAGAATGTGGGGTAGATTATATATTGTAATAAAGTATGTAAGGATATTCACAATGTGACTGAAGTCATCTTGCCTTCCCAGGAACTATGAGGATGCTTGACATACTGTCATGCACAGTCAATCCAATGAGCCACCAACTTATCTTGGCTTTCTTGTCCATACTTTGCCAATGCTGCACACACACCCCCCCTCTCCTCATCCCCCACCATATACACTTCATTTGAATAAGCTTCCTTCTCTATGTTCATCAGACTTGTTGCTCTGGTGATAAATACCTGAGAAAAAAAACTTAACAGGAGGAAACTCTAATTTGGCTCATGACTTCTGAGGTTGCAGTTCCTTGTAGCAAGGGAAGCCTGGCAGAGCCAAGCAGCTTACCTCATGACAGTCAAGAAGCCGAGAGCATGTGTGACCACAGGCTTTCTCCTTCTTCCTCTTTTATTCCAACCAGCCTACATACAGAATAGGGCTTCCCACATTCACCAATCCTTTCTGAAAATACCCTCCCAGACACAACTAGATACATGTTTTACTAATCTCCCAGGCACTCTTTACCCTAAGGAAACTGACACTCAAGACTAGCCACTTACAGTCCCCCCTGGCCACACCCCCACAGAACTTCCTTGTGTGTTGAGGAATTAGCTTTCTTCACAAACATGCTTGCATTGTGTTTTATTGAAGTTGCAGGCATAGCCCTCACTTCTGCACTACGGTTGCTTGTATACAAGGCAGTTTCTCTCACCAGATGGTAATACACAATACAGTGTGAAGTACTTCGCAGACGCTCAAATGTATTTGCTTTAAACGAATTCAATTCTCCCTTACAGCGGTTGTGTTCCTCTCTAAGCGCTTGCCTCCTGGAATGACAACACATCCATCCTAGGGGGCATTCTCCTCAGGCGAGCAATGGATGCAGCGATTCCCAAGGAGCGAAGTTTCCCAGCTCCTCCAAACGCGCCTTAAGATTGTGCAAGTCACAAATCACTATATGCATCACCAGGGGCACAGGCCAATGTCTTGAATACATGAGCTTTTGTAGTCATTCATGAAGGGAAAATGTGTTTTCAACTCATGAAAATTATTAAATGGAAAGCAGGAAGAGCATTTTTAACGTCTACGAAATCAACAAACGGATTTACAATAAAATCAGCAGCACCGAGAAAAATTAAAAAGATATTCTCATACTTCTGCTGGACAGGCTCTTTGTAAATATATATTCAAAATGCCCCAAAATATGCAGTTTCTGTTAATAATTTCAACTCTGAACATTTAGGCACAAAGGTGTTCTTACCAGGGAGCGCAAATTATCAGATCAGTATGGATAAGGGGGAACGTCCAACCACAAGGGTTGATTGGATAAATCAACTCAATAAATCAATCTACTCACTGGGACCCTGCTGTTTCACAAAATGTCTAACAGCATATGGTGTTGAACAAGAATTTATCTTTTGTTAAGTGACAGATAATAAAGCATAAAACAAAATGGAAAGGAACCAAAGTTATGAAAGTTAATTACTTTGATAGAGATTTTTTTTTTTTTTTTTTTTGAGACAAGATTTCTTTGTGAAGTCCTGGCTATCCTGGAATTAGCTCTATAGACCAGGCTAGCCTCAAACTCACAGGGATCCACCTGCCTCTGTCTCCAAAGGTGGGGGCTACTACCACCTAGGGATGAAATTTAAATTTACATGAATTTGAGGGGCCTCTTTAAGAATAAGAGCATAAAGTTAGCTATGGAAATGAACATTCCATTGTGGGGCCTGAACCTTGGTTTACTTGTCTCTTGTTACCTATTTGATTGCTATGTGCTAAAATGCTAAAAGTGCCAGAAGGGCCCACTGGAACTCCATTGTGCTTTTCTGCATGCCCCTTATAAGACAGGATTTGGTTTAATCACCATTCATGGCCCCCTGCTCACATTCAAAGGGAATGACCAAGAGACTAACACAGACTTGCCTAAGTGCAGACATTCCTTAAGCCAGAAGAGATCAGCCCAGGTTGCCTAATTATATAAAACCTCTTAGTAGAGTTGGTTGGGTGTAAGTTGATGTCAGCGTGGAGGAGACAGTGGCATTTAATCCATGTGAGACTGGATTATGGTTAGCACATCCGAATGTCCTTTAAGAAGTGCTATCATTAACCATTCACAGAAAGAGGTACTTAGACATCGTAGACACTGAAAAACCTTCTTCAGTCACTAGACAAGCCCCTACCACATGCCAGCTCTCTTGTACAAGAGTACACAAAATAACGCAACCCCAATCACAATCATAATCATACTAGATTTAGATAAAGGCTAAGAGAAATACAATACACTTATAACTTTAAAAAAATGGTTTAAGAATTTAGTTCATTCCACCAAAATTTTCAAATGAGCTCAGTGTTCAATGAGTGTTAGAAACCTCATCTTTTTTATTGGGTTGTTGTGTGTGTGTGTGTGTGTGTGTGTGTGTGTGTGTGTGTGTGTGTGT
>OU015749.1:22330926-22347834 GCA_907169655.1 Acomys percivali | reverse complement strand
CACACACACACACACACACACACACACACACACACACACACACACACACAAATTTCATTTTATTCCTCCTTTGTTTCTTTCCAAAGAGGCCCACACATGACTGTCTCTCCTCCCCACCTCCCTTTGAAGTCTCACAATGCTTTTAAGAGAAGCTTCTGATGTCAACCGCAGGATCACAATAAAGAATGAGCGTCCGAGGGCCGTGGGATCATGTAGGCCCCACTGGAGCAGCTCTGGAGGCGGCAGGCAGGGAGGGAGGGACCTGAGGCAGAGACCAAGCTGCTAGGATTTCTATCCCCAAGCCGTTCCTATCACTCCCTGGAAAACACAACCTTTGCTTCCAGATTCACTATAAATCACTCAGTTCAGAAATACGAGTTTCTCCTAAATGCCTCAAGATCTAAATGACCTTTGTGCACATTCCTACTATAATAAAAACACTAGAAAAGATTGATAAGGCCCACAGGTACCTCTAGCTGCTTTGCTGCCTAAGGATTTTATCAGGCAGTCACCATATTATGCTATCCCGAGCATAACTTGCATTCAACAAGCTGACTGCCCATCCTGGGCTCTAGCAAAACAGGACAGACAGGATTCTCCCAAACATGTCACGTTCAGGCTCTGTGCATCCCCCAGCCTTATCATCTATAACAGCCGCTCTGCTCCTGTAGAGACACTCTGCTTATGTAACAGACCAAAAGGCAGAAGACTAGCCGATGTCCACATTCCACAGAACAGGGTAACTCAAAATACGCAGTGGGCTGACTTGAGTGCAAAGAACCAAAGCCAAGCCGGACGGGCTGCGGTTTTAGCCATCCTTAAATAAATTCTTCAGCTTCAGGGAATCGTGGATGAACCCCAGAGCTGCTTCAGGTCTATAGAGTGGCATCCGTTTCACCCCAGTGTGTGTGATCACAGATGGACTGCACTCATTGTAGGGACCCTGTGTGCCTACATACACCACACAGAGTTCTCAGGGCTGCTAATAAAGTAGTCAGCTTGGGCCACACAAGAGACAGTGAACTCATAAAGAAGTTAAGTGTGGAGTATGTCAAATAACAGGAGAGGAGTACAATGGGTGTGTGGGGCCGGTGGCACGCGGGAGTGAGTGGATTGCTATTTTACTCACAGGAGTCTGATGTCCTACAGAGACAAAAGATGTTTGGGAGAAGTGTGGGAGCTGGCTTGCAGATATCTGGAGGCATAACAGTTCAGGCAAAAGGAACAGAAAGTTTCTTGAAGTGGAGGCTTGCCTGAAGAGTATCAGGAAGAGCGGAGAACTGCTGTGTGTGGAGGAAGACATGGGGAGGAGACTGACGTGAGGTCAGAAAAGCAACAAGTGGTACTGTTAAGGCATCTGGGGGTGGGGTGAGGCAAGGCGGGCCTGCTTACTGGAATTGCTTTGGTAAATGCTGGATTTGCTGGGCGGGCAGTGAGGGGTTGAAGACTAACACTGAAAAAAAAAACCACAGAAAGCTAAGGCAAAAATCCTAGAGGTTTGAGAAGATTAGACCAGGGAGGAGAGTCAGAGCTGCTGAGAAGGAGCCAGACTTCTAGTTACCCAGTGGTCTTGCAGCGTCATGAGAGTCAGTCCTCCTGCCCCTTTAAAGAAATAAAAAGTTAACATTGTCGTGCATGTGTATAATGTGCTTTGCTGTTCTCTTCCCACTTCCTCTGAGGTATTCTAGCAAGAGCGAGCGCTCAAATCTCTTCTGTAAAGTGCTGAGGTAATTTCCAATAATCCGTACACCCTCCAGTATTCTTTAAATCATCTTGAGATCTATTGTTACACTTAATACAACGTAAATACTACATAAACCCTTATATTGCTCAGGGAACAGTGACAAGAACAGTCTGCAGCATCTGTTCAATATGTTGGGTCTCGAACCTGGGACAAGCAGCTGAGAGGCCTACTGACATGTCAAAGTGGACCCCAGCAGCCAGGTTCTCCCAGCATCCCTCAGTCCCTATGTGTTACAGGATCCTCCTGGCTGGCAGATGCCACCCCTACCCTAAATTGCTCGAGCCCAGGGGCTGGGTTGCCCTTCTCTGGCTGCTCTTCCCTCCCGGTACAACCCAGCCATTTTGGTTACGTGCCTGTTTTCCCGGTTTGGCCTTTTGTTCTCTAAGCCACTGCTCTGGTTCTCACCTTTTCCCTAGTCTCCTCCCTCTTTCCTCACATGGCCCCACTCAGTCCACTGGCTGTGTTCAGCCTGGGCCCTTCCAGATACTTCTAGCTATGCTCTCCCTCATATCTACAATAAACCTTCTCCTCCATCGTACAGTCATGCCCTCCTTTTTATATCTTGTTTTCCTCTAAAGATTTTTGAGCCGTGCTTGGCTGAAGCCGAAATGCAGAGCCTACAGATATGGTGAAACAAACAATCATGTGTGTCTATCACAGTGGTACAGATTTGTAAATATACGCAGACACACACAAAAATATGCACATACACATACAACTTCTCATAATAGATAACCCAGGAGTAATACTAACATTATAAAAGAATGCACTAAGGGGTATCCCTTTCATAGCAATTAAATCAACGGGCCAAAGGATTTGGGAATACAAGAGCAAGTGCAATAAAGAGGATGGATTGATGTATTGAAATCTAGTGGGGGGCTGGAGAGATGGCTCAGAGGTTAAGAGCACTGTCTGTTCTTCCAAAGGTCATGAGTTCAAGTCCCAGCAACCACATGGTGGCTCACAGCCATCTGTAATGTGATATGACTCCCTCTTCTGGTCTGTAGACGTACATTGTACGCATAATAATAAATACATAAATCTTTTTTTTTTTTTTTGGTTTTCTGAGACAGGGTTTCTCTGTGTAGCCTTGGCTGTCATGAATTCACTTTGTAGACCAGCCTGGCCTCGAACTCACAGCGATCCGCCTGCCTCTGCCTCCCCAGTGCTGGGATTAAAGGCATACACCACCATACCCGGCTTATAAATAAATCTTTTAAAAAAAGAAATCTAATAGGTAAAGAGCATTTAATTAAAAAGGAGGGGTATGTGGGAGGGAAAAAGAGGCAATGAGAACTGATGTTATTTACTTTATTAATTTCAAAAATAAAATTTAATTTTTGGTCTCAGAGACAGTCTGTTTTCCTTGAGGGTGCACATGTCTCATTTGGTCCACTGGAGAACTGGGCCGAGCCATGTGAAAGTGTTTGTGACAATGCCATTCCATTAAGCAGGTGTTCAGTAGCACACAGCACGAGATTTCTTTTTAAGGTTGCCACTTAATGGTAGAAAGCGAGGCCTGCTAAAAGAGTTGAGATTCCAGGCTTACTCCGACAGACACAGTCTACTATGATGTCTTTCCTGCCCGAAGTTCCGCTGACCTGGCTTTGCTGGTGCCTCTTTTCCAAGGAGAAAGTGGGGAGAGGATAAGACTGAGCCCTGGGTGCCAGGAAGCATCTAGCGGGCCTCCATCGAATGGGAGAAAAAGGGAGATACGCATACGAATCTGAGAAACAGATATTTTAGAAACTCTTGGGGAAGAAAAGTTGTACTTTGCCAGAAAACAATGGGAGAAGGAGGGCTGGGTGTGTGGAGGCTTTGTGGTAGAGTGTCTACGGGTGTGCCCTGGGTTTGATCTCAAGCACAGGATAAAAAGAGAGAGAAAGAAAGAACACTGTGCCTTTGATGCTTTAAGACAAAAGTCAGGCTGTCCCATGTCTGACTCGTGCACCAAAGCGCTGTTCTCAATGACCTTGGTGAAGACAGTTAATTCTCTGCACATGTACACCCAAAAGCTCTATGCACCAGCCATGCTACTGCCATCCCAAACACACCACCAATTACTTCTGTCTGCTTGGTTTTGGTTTGAACTCAAGGGATCAAATTTAGAAAATGGACAAGCATCCCACGACCACCATCACCACACACCACTGCAGATGCAGAGTTCTCTCTTCCAGATGGAGGATACATAAATAAGTGTTATTAGCAATGGGAAGTCATTAATGTTAGAAACCCAAGCTTCATTAATCACCTAGAGGGCAACACAGGAAGTGGAAGGACACACCAGAATAGTGTGACCTTGGGCAGGTTATCTTTTTTTATTTTATCTTTCAAAACAGCTTTACTGAGCAAAATAATATATATAATAAATGGCAATATACTTAAGGAGTACAATTTGATGAGTTTATGTTGTTGCTCTTGTTTTGAGGGAGAGCATCTTAATATGTAGCCTAGCCTGGACTTGAACCCACAATCCTCTTGCCTCTGCCTCCTTACTGTTAGGACTACAGGTGTATGACACCACATCTGGCTTCAATTTGAGAAGTTTTGTTCCATTCATAAATCCATGAAGTGATCACCAAAACACAAGCAATCATCAGCCCTCCCCCAAGATGTCCCTCAGGTCCCTGGTGATGCTTCTGGTACCGTGCTCCCCCTCCCCGCCCTGCTGCTTACTGACACTATGGATTAGGTCTCTTTTCCTAGATTTACATAAACAAAATCCGACAGGCATGCTTCCAGTCTGGATTGTTTCACTGAACACAATTATCCCAAGATTCAGTTGCATTCTTGCCTTCTCTCATGCTGGAGATGGCTCAGCAGTTAAGAGCCCTGGCTGCTGCTCTTCTACAGGACCCTGGTTCGAGTCTCTGAACCCACACGGGTGGCTCACAACTGTCTATAACTCTTGATCCAGGGAATTCAGCACCTTCTTTTGGCCTCCACCGGAGCTGCACGCACGAGGTGCACAGACATACACACAGACACCCAAACGCATAAAAGAAAAGATGTGTTAATTTTTTTTCAAAAATCTTTTTTTTTAAATTTATTATGTATAGTGTTTTGTCTGCATGTATGCCTGGTGCCAGAACAGGGTACCAGATCTCATTATAGATGGTTGTGAGCCACCATGTGGTTGATGGGAATTGAGCTCAGGACCTCTGGAAGAGCAGACACTGCTCCTAACCCCTGAGCCATCTCTCCAGGCCAGAAAAGATATTTTTTAAAGGGTACATTATATAAATCAAGCATGGTGATATACACTTGCAATCTCAGTACTCAGAAGGCACAGACGGGAAGATAATCAACCAATCAATTAATCAAAAATAAGGACATGAAGTCAGCTATCACATTTAGCTTCTCTAATCAAACAGAGTGGTAACACCTGACACAGGTATAAAAGCAAACTGGGGTTGGGCTGGGTGGGTCTGGGAATTGGTCTCTTGGGGATTATAAGGACAAAAAAAATAAGTGTCTTCCTGTGACTCTTATTTCCAGGGATTAATTAAGATAGGGCACATGAAATCCAGGAGAGACGGCTCTACTATACACTGTAACTCATTCATCTACGTAACACAGTTTGTTGAGTGGGCCCCCTATCAGGATGCTGTAAAACAGCAGTGAATAACATGAGAAGGTTGTTCTGGGCTCTTCCTGTTAGTCAGAGAGACAGGCATTGAGTTAACAACAATGAGATCGTGTGCCCGGTAGTCACCTGTGCTCTGTAGGGAAATCAGGCAGGGTACGTTTGAGTTTAACTGAAAGGGTATTTCCCAGAGTGCTGAGGGAAGCCCTCTTCAGATAAAACGACATGAATAATGACGAGAGGAAGGAAACGCTGCTCTTCTCACCAGTGTTCCCAAGACTACCGCACACAAAGGAAACAAAGTTCAAAGGCCCCGAGATTGCTAGCATAAGCTGGGCTGTTGGAAGGCCTGCTTGGCTGTCAAAGGCTGGGCCTGAGGGGTGAGGCAGTGCTGTCAGATGACAAAGCCAGGTAGAACATGGGCTTGAACTCTGACTTTCCTGTAATGTCCTAATGACAGTCCCTGCCATGCATCGAACAGAAGACTGCTGGGAAGTGACCTGGGACTTTGGATAGGCACCTTGGCCTCTTTCTGAGGACTGCTGGTACCAAGAGAAGAAGCAAAGTCACAAGCTAGCAGATGACTAAGTAGTCCTAGCGGAGGGGGGTGGGGGGTGGAGAGAAGGAAATATTCAGGTTCTTGGTGTAGATTCATCCCACCCAACATGGCTCTGTGCGAGGCTCAATAATGACACCACTCTGGAATGGAAACTTTGGCTGGTTTCTTTGTAAAGACAGTTGTGTTATGTAAATGTGCTTTCGTTTTAGTCTCAAGTGAGGGATTTTAGTTTGGGCTTTAGTTTGTCCGCAGCTGATAATTGTCTCATGTGCAAGGTGTGTTCTTTGCCAGCTGGTAATGAATGACCTGCCTCCTGGGGCATGGAAAAGAGTGTGGTCAAGGACTCTGAGGAAGATAAACAAGAGAGCCTGAAGAGAGGAAGTGTGCCATGCAGTGGTGGCATGTGGCACGTGGCATGTAGCAGTTTGAGGAGACCAAAGATTTACAGCGTGGCGCCTTGGAAAGAGACATAGAGAAACGTTTCAATGCAGCAGCTCAGAGGAAACTGCTTGCTGCATTTGCTGTTGACAGATTGGTATTGGCCCCCCCCCCCCCAAAAAAAACCAATTGACCCTAAATAGCCAGGAGAAGTAAAGGGGCCTGTGCCCCCTCTCTCCACTAACATTCTTTCTCATACCCAAGGTTAAGGGATTGGTAGAAGGGAGGTAGGGGCATCAATATCCCAAATAAAATAGAGTTTAAAGACAAGCATCAACACCACTCCACTCCTGCAGCAGTTACTGTCACCAGAAGCTACCCTGCAGTATCAATTAGCTAGTTTAATCCTCATGTAACATTGTGTGCTAAGTTCTACCTATGCACTGCTTACTGATGAGGCAGTAGTTAGATAGTAGCCGGGCAGCAGCACACAGTGGTATATGGTACAGAAGAGACAGATTGATGCCTGATAGCCGGACCGCAGAGTCTATGCTGGTAGCCCTACACTTTATGGCTCCTAGAAGCTGATGTAGGAAAGAGATATTAAGGCAGGCATAGTGGTACACAGCTGTAATCCTAACACTTGGGAAGTTGACGGAGGACAACCACAGCTTTAAGGCCAGTCTAGGCTACTGATGAGTCTCGGTCTGACAAAACTGGGGTAGGGGAGGAAAACATGATCAAAATTGTATGCAAAAGATTTTTAGGCAAAAAGGGAAAAAGCTGAGGGGGAGGAGGAGGAGAGGAGAAGAGGAAAAGGGAAGGGGCAGGTAAAAGGAGGAGGGTAGATGGTATAATTATATTGTTCAAAGTAGGTCTAAAATTGAGATGTGTGTCATATATTGACCACTCATTTAAGACCTGTGGCCTCAGACAAACTCGCAGAGACAAACTTGCTGTCATTTTTTATGAACACAATCAGTTTCCATGGAGCCACTTTCATGGGCTCACCTGGATGAACCGGTCACCTGGCTGGTATTCACAGCCTCGGTGTTCTGGTGTGCTTTCCATGGCTTTGATCAACACCATGACCAAAGGCAGCCTGGGGAGGAGAGGCCTTATGTGTCTTCCACTTCCGGGTCACAATCCATCAATGAGGGAAGCCAGGGCAGGGCCCCAAGCAGGAACGGAAGCAGAAAGCATGGAGGAACACTTGCTTACTGGCTTCTTCTCTTATAAAGCCAAGGGCAGCTTGCCCGGGGATGGTCCTGCCCATGATGAGCTGGGCTCTCCAACATCAGTTAATGAAGATAACGCCCACAGACATGCCCCAGGTCAAGCTGGCACAGATGATGCTTCAATAGAGGTTTCTTATCCCCAGGTGACTTTAGATGGTGCCAAGTTGACAATAAAAACTAAGCAATGTCCTAGCCGTGCCAGTGATGAGTTACAGATGTTGAGGACAGCCCTGGTGTTAGTTGCTTTTTCTTATTTTGCTGTGACAAAATTGTTGACAGAAGCAACTTCACTTAGAGGTCAGCTTTGGCTCATGCTTTAGACAGTACAGTCCATCGGTGGTTGCAGTGCTAGGACAGCCCCACACAGGAAACAGAGCTAACCTGGAAGTGGTTTGAAGTGCTAAGACAGGGGACAGAGAGAGAGAGCTGGACCAAAAGTGGAGGTGAGGGCTACGGCCACCACCTGTTCCAAAGGTTCTGTAAATTCCCAAAAAGGAAGCAAGTGTCCAAACACAGGAGCCTGTGGGGGAACACTTCAGACCCTGTAGGTGATTCTTCAGAAAAGACTTTCAAGAACATTTCAGAGTATGAAGGCACCTGTTTTGGGTTCAGTAAATCTTTTCTTTTCAGTACCATTCTTTGGTTTTATTGTGGCCTGAAACCACTTATCTTCATTTTACCATGGCATAAAATGGATAAGGACGCCCCATGCTACCATAGTAGCATAAAATATTGCCGGAAGACCCTGCAACCCACTGTCACTTCCATCATGCCAGAATTCCTCTCAGATGGTCCTGGGTCCTGGGTCAGGATTTTAGAGCTCAGGAGACTGAAGATTATAAAGGATGAGTTACTCAGGCTCCGTGAGAGGAGTTACCCTGGCTTTACATGGCAGAGCCAGGATCAGAACGTTCCTAGTGTTTTTATAGCAGGCTATGAGCTCACCCTGCAACAGGTGCTTTTGTTGTTTGAGCAGATGAAATTATTGTGTAAGAGCTGGGCACACGCCCATCTCAGGCTGCCCGCAGAGGCCTGGCAGCACTCGGCTGCCCTCCGAGGCCAGCTTCACTGTGTGTAGTGCTGTCTGGACTAACTTCAGTGCTACCTGCCAGCGTTGAAATCTGGATACATTGAAGAAAGTGAGGCCGTTCTACAAAATGCTTGACCTAGAACTCTAAATTTCTCTCATGCATTCTCTATAGTGATCTTAGGCATGATGGATGAGGCTGGCAATCTCTTATGAGTGTGGAAAGAGAAGGTTTGGTTGCACAAACTTGCAGACAAAACCACAGAGCACACTCTCTTTCCAGCGCTGTCAATGGTTTTAGCTATTTCATCCAAGCTAGATGATGGCTGAGGATGGTAAGCTTGTACTTTGGCATCTTTAGACCCCCAAGATCATCATCAGAAGACGCAAAAACAAGGTTTACAAATGGGAAATCAGTAAATTAGTGGCTTTCTCCAATCTTCACAAATCACACCTCTCCCATTTCCCACTGAAAACAGAATGAAATTATTTTTATGTGATTTTATGTTCATAGCTTTATTAGGCGCACACTAAATATGTGTGTGGATGCCCTTCACTTTCCCAGGTATCACAGATAGTCAGAGGCTGGGCACCTGGGACACACAGCTCTGTGATGGCTGCTTAGTGCTTAAGCTAACAGAGCGGCTCTTCAAGCTTAGTCCGGGGGTGCTGGTCTCATACTGCAGCCAATGAAGTTCATTAGATGCAAAGGAAAGGTGTGGGTGTTATTGGCTATGCCTGTGGTTTAAATCGGATTCCCATCGCATGGTGTAACTGACGAGCTCCTTCCCCAGCCCCAGCAGGTCCAGGAGGCTCTACCCTGAGGGGTGAAGAACAGGAGCTGGGAACCCAGACAGCCCTGACCTCAAACCCCACTCCACCATGTTGTTTCTGATCTGTACACAATGCAGCCCTTTTTGGCCTCTGTTATTCACCAATGAGAAGAGGCTGCGCCCGTGTCCTGGAGGAATTATAAAGAACTGTGATGGCAACAGGTTTCCACGCCTGAACCAATGCCTAGTAAACCTTACACCCAGGAAATGACGTCGGTTGGTTTTAGTGTCTTTCTGCTCTCTTATAAGAACATTCGTTCAAGTGTATGGATGGCAACTTTGTTTAAGAAAATACAAGGATTTCTTATCTTTTTTTTTTTTTTTTTTTAAAAAGACAGGATCTCACTATGTTGCCCTGGATATCCTGGAAATTCAGAATGTAGACAAGGCTAGCTTCAAACTTAGAGATTGACTTGCTTCTGCCTAGTGGGCGCTGGGATTAAAGCTGTGTGCTGCCACGCCTGTTGGGAAGGACTGCCGTTCTGCTCCCCCTGATGACCTTGCATTGTTCCTCTCTGATACTTCTATTTTGTCTTCTTCTTAATTCCAGCATACGATTTGTTACCATCCAAACGCCTTTCAATTTTGCAGAAACATCCTGTCTATTTCATTCTCTCATCATGACTTCATCCATTTGACACGACCCTTCCGGTTGCACTCTTCTAAGTGAAGAATACAGTCTTCGGTATTTTATGGTCCCTCAGCCATCCCTCCTGTCTCTCCTCCAAGCCCAAAATGCTCTCTCATCTCCTGACAGCCAGCATCCTCCAGATCCACGGATGGTTCAACACATTCTCATCAGAGTTTTACCTTTTCCCTAGAATCTTGGCCTAGTCGGCCCACCATACCATTCTTCTTCTTATGTCACTTTCCCTAGGCATTCCCAGAATCCTTGGCCTTCCTGTCTTTCATCACGGTGTTGGTCAGACTGCTCTTCCTGTGAAAAACACTTAAGCAAATCAACTTAAAGAAGGGAAGGAGGAAGGAAAAGATGGAGGGAGGGAAGAAGAGAGGGAGGACGTGGATTTATGGTTCCAATACATCACAGTGAGGAGGACTTGCCAGAGAACAGCAGTGCTGATGTCATGGCAACTGGGGTGGTGGTGGTGGTGGTGGTGGTGGTGGTGGTGGTGGTGGTGGTGGTGTGTCTATGCTAGGAAGCTTTCTCCTCCTTTTTTCCCCATCAGAATCTACAACCCACATTCCAGCAGTTTTTTCCACTTTGGTTAATACTTTCTGGAAATCTCTTCCCAGGCCCACCTCAAGTATGCTCTGTTGGTTCAGTCAAGTTTAGCAGTTGAAGATTACCCCACACAGCCACCGAGGTTGCACTCGCCACACTCCTTACAGGCAATCCAGTGGGTTTTAGGAATACTGACACTTGGCCATTTTTTGTACAGTTGCCATCAACATGGAAAGAAATGCCCAGCTCTTCCATTTAGTTTCTAGACTGTTCCACATAAATGGAATGGTGCAGTATGCAATCTTTTGAGATTGGTTTTAGTTCAAAAGGACAGTCCCCCTCAAGGCACACACCCAAGATGTCCATCATACATCAGCATCCTTCCCTATTGCTGAATGGTACTGTGTGGTGGGGGCAGCAACCTCCACCGGCTCACCACGGAATGACACGTGGGTGGCCTCTGCCTTTCAGCTACTTCAAGCAAAGCTGGTCTACCCATGTATGCACAAGATTCTGGAGTCCAGTTGATGAGTCTACTTTTAGTTTTAAAAGAAATTATAAAAATTATTTACCAGACTGGCTGTGTTATGTTACAATCCTATCAGCACTGGGTGAGTGGTCCTATTTCACTTTACCAGAATTTGCTAGCATCAGTGTGTTTTTTGTTTGTTTTGTTTTTGTTTTTTGTCTTATAATTCTTTAAAGTTCTATGATCTGCCAATAGCACCATAGGTTCAGGGTTATGTACTCAACTCATAGATCTCCAGGGACAGGACAGGACAGATCCATACAGTATAGGTTCACTAACATCCAGCTTAAATTCTTTTTTTTTTTTTTCCCTCTGTGTAGCCTTGGCTGTCCTAGACTCACTTTGTAGACCAGCCTGGCCTCAAACTCCCAACGATCTGCCTGCCTCTGCCTCCTGAGTGTGGGATTAAAGGCATTGCACCACCACTCCTGGCTCAGCTTAAATTCTGAATATTATCTACTGCTTTTCTTTTTCAGATATTTATTTGTATGTTTATGTGTCTGTGTGAGTATAAGAGCATCTGTGTGAGAATGCATGTTCCTTCGCATGTGCATGGAGGCCAGAAGTGAACATTACGTGTCCGCTACCCTCCTCTGACTACTTCTGCTTGATGCTTGCAAGCTCCAGGGCTACTGCTTTCTCTGCCCCTGACAATAACCAGGATGCCTGGCTTATTATGTTGGTGTCAGGATCTGATTTATAGTCAGTCCTCAGCACTTCATGACATCTCTCCAGCCCTATCTACTACTTCTCTATTTAAAATCTCATAATTTTAACTTTTAAGTCCATGAGCATAAAATGTAAGAGAGCTAAGGTGAGACACTTTTCTTTTGGGCTATTGATGCATCATCGCTGCCTTACCATCTGTTGGAAAGGCTTTTTTTTCCCTCTCCTTCACTGAATTACCTTTGCAACTTTGTCAAAAAATTAGATGAACTCTCCCCTGGCCTGAGTGTATGTGCATGAATGTGTGCATGCATACCTTCATGTGTGTGTGTATGTGTGTGTGTGTGTGTGTGTACATGTGTGTGTGTAAGGAGTCCATGTGTTTGTGTGCACATGTTTGTGTGTATGAGTGTGTGCATATATGTGCGCATTTGTGTGTGTGCCTGCGTGTGTGTGTGTGTGTGTGTGTGTGTGTGTGTGTGTTTGTGTGTGTGTGTGTGTGTGTGTGTCCTGCCAGGCTCTCTGCTTTGTTTCACTGATACCTGTATCTGCCCTGCACCAATACCACTACCTAGGCTTGATTACTGCACACTACAGCTCTGCAGAAAGCCTTAAAATCACGTGGGGGTGATTCTTTCCATTTCATTCTTTGTGACAACAGTCTCAGGCTTGTTTATATTTGCAGAGTGCCTGGCTGTGGCTTTAATAGGACCTGTTTTAAGCCTATAAGGCTGATGTTCGAGAGGAACCGACAGCTTTATTTTGTTGAGTCTTCCAGTTCATGAATAAAATATGCCGCATCAATTATTAGGTTTGATTTCCTTCACTCGCATCGTCTTCAGCTTTCCAATCCTACACGCCTTTTGAGTGTTTGTCCTTAAGCATTTCCTTTTCCTTGCGGAGATTCTAAGTATCAGTGGTTCCAGTGGCCTCCTGATTGTCTACCATCAGCACAGCAGCAGCCTTCGTTCTGGGTCTGCTCTTCTGCCCAATGACCCTGCTGAACTCCCTTGAAACTTCTCCAGGACGTAGTGGGGGGTTTGGTTTGGCTTTTTTACATTCTTGGGGATTTTCTGGTAGGCAATGTTTTCTGAAACCAGAGATAGTTTTATTTCTTCCTTTCCAAGCTGCGTGCCTTTATTGCTTTATCCTGCTTATTCTACTGGCTAGCTAGTCTAAAATTACAATGAATAACAAGGGTGAGCCTGGATACTTTTGGTGAGCACCCCTCACAGGAACGGCATCGTTGTAACAGTGGGCTGCAGGGCTTTTGTCTAAGCTCTTTTTTGGGGTTCGCCTTTATTCCTATGTGCTGGGAGCTTTTTGCTGCTGGCGTTTGTTTGCTCATTTGCACACTTCCAGTTGTGGAGAGCAAGCCAAGGCCTTGTTCATATGCTCAAGCTTTTTTTTTTTAAATGTCATAAAGTCGTATTGGATTTTTATGTGACCATTCGTAGAATCACATGATTTTCCTTGTTTGCCTGTTGAGATGGGGCAGTACATAATTTGATTGAACTAGTCTTCTACACCCAAACTAACTCCATCTGGTTTTCCTGTGTCATTGGTTTTAAGCACTATGTGTCTGGCTTGCTAACTTTTCATTAAGGATTTTGAGTAGAGTGCTTCTTACTAGCTCTTTCAGTGAATCTGTGGGTGTAAATATTGCAGTCTTGTTTACCTGGAAATGTCTTACGTTTACCAGTACAAAAGAAACTAACAGAAATGCCAAGCAATCATGAGCCAATAGTGACTGTTCCCTCTGAATTTTGAAGGCATAGCTGCACGGCTTTCTGACATCACATCCATTCTTTCTGGGTACCTACCACTTCTCTCTTCTCATCTCTGATGGTCTGCGGTTTAGCCTCTGTGAGTGTACAGTGGATTTTGTTTTTCCATCTTGATTGTGACTTTGTGTCCCTTTTCAATCTTCTAGTCTAAGAAAATTCTTATGTATATTCTTTTCCACTACTGTTCTTCTCCAAGTCTCTCCAGCCCCACCTGGAAGTCCTACTTTTAATGGTCTTAAATATTTTATCCTGTCTTGAAGTCATTCCTTCCTTTCCTTTCTTTCTCCTTTGATTGTAAGACGTCCTTAGATTTATAGTCTTCTTGAATAATTTTTCTCTCTAGTTACATAATCTTGACAATATTTATGCTGGCTTATAGGGCTAGTGTAGTTGTCACTAGTGTTGCTCATAAATACGCTAGGGCTTCATCCCTTTGAAGTTATGCATGACCTTGTGACTTATCTAAACTTAAGTGTCACTCCCGCAGAAGGTTTACAGGCTAAGCAAGTCTTATTATGGATCCTTAACTTCATGTCACTGGTGTACTGGGATGGAGCTGTCGTCAGCATAGAACCCTGAGTGACTATGACAGGCAAGAACTCCAGCCAATGTGCCCTGCACATGCCAATGATCAAGAAGTCATGGTAAGGGCAGCTGAAGTGTGTGGTTGTTACTGCAGCGTTACCTAGCTGAGTCTGACTAGTCAAGCCGAGGAATCCTCAGAATGAAGATGGCATGAATTTAGGCTGCCTCCCTCTGCATATCTCCTATGTATGTGGGGAGCAGATGAGGCCCTGAGTGAGCACGGATTGCTGAGATGGGCACAGCCATATGCAGGACCTCAATGCTTCAGACACATGAAAGAGGCGAAGCCTTCCCCAGGAGTCTGTTGGGGAGTGTGGTGGTGAGGCTCAGAGCTATGGCATGGTCTACCTCTGGTCTGAAGGTGAAGTGTTGAACAATGTAGAAACTATCAGCCTCTGGTCCCTCCTCCGGGGATGACTGCAGTGGGAGGCCACTCCCCTACAGAGGCCTCCTACTGAGTCCGCTAAAGCTGCCCCTGTCCAGATATATACAGTAAACCTGCCTCCCCAGGTCAGATGTAGAACACACATGCACTGAGGTTCTGGGGCATAGTTGGAGCCCTCCTCCCCCTGCCCATCAAAGTGAGCCTGTTCCCAGGTTTTCTGTACACATGTCTATCCCTTCTTCATGCCCCTGTCTACCCAGTTGGGTCAGTCCATGAAGCCGTGGAGAGAACAGTCTATCTGGACCTTTTATTCCTCTCAGACAAAATCCATCTCTGCCCCCCCCCCCCCCCCCCCCCCCCCCCCCCGCCTTGTGCCAGCATCCTGTTCAAGGCCAGCTTCTTTGCTGTCTCCCCAGTCCATCCCTGCTGTCCATCAGTCCTCCCTCCTCTTTAGTCTGTCTTTCTCATTTTCTTATTGTCCTGTAAGTAGAAGAGTCTGGTCAGGAAGCTGGGCATTCATTTCTGAAATACTTATATCCAATAGCCATTCTCACCTTGGCATTCTTTTTCACTTCTAGAAGCTGGAGATTTTCTTTCCTTCCTTTCAAACCTGATGTGTTTCAACTTTGGCTTATTATGTTACATCCTGCATTTCAACTTATTTGTAGTAATCAAAGGTACTACTTATATAACTATATTGCTAAAACCCACCTTAAGATCTCTCTTCCCTGTCAACATAACTCTATTTTCTGAAGCATCATCTGTCTTTTTTGTTTTGTTTTGTTGTTTTTGTTTTTCAAGACAGGGTTTCTCTGTGTAGCTTTGACTGTCCTGGACTCACTTCGTAGACCAGGCTGGCCTCAAACTCACAGAGATCCACCTGCTTCTGCCTCTGCCTCCCGAGTGCTGGGATTAAAGGCGTGAGCCACCACTGCCTGGCACACCATCAATCTATACTCAACTTAACACCAACTTTCTCCTTGATGGAATACCTGGGTCATACTTTTCAAGGTGATGAATTTAAAAGATGGGGGTGTTCAGAAACTAACAGAACGTGTTAGGGTTTAGAGATGGGGGTCTAACACTCAATGAGAAGTAATACCATGGGTAGAGCAAGTAGTCTCCAAAGAGAAACTTCATACAGTCTACAACGTAGGGCTGCACCACTGATGAGAGTAAAGACTGAAAAGCCCTAGTCTGAATTAGTACAAAAGAGCTTTAAAAACTTAGTAAGTGGGCAGGTCAAACGGCAGAGCATGCATTTCGAATACAGAAAGGTACCCTGTTCAACTTTGAAAGCACAAGGAATAAGGTAAAAATGAGTAAGTCTTGAATAGGAGCTGTCCTGACTAGCCATCTGGACATAAAGACAGTGTTTCTGAATGGATTTTATAACGTCCTAGCTTGGAAAGCAGAGTGCAATGGGCACTGCATTCTTTTGTATGACTTGGATGATCAAGTAGCTGTCTCCTAATAGATAAACTGTTCACTATGTACCTGCCCTAGATTAAGACTATTACTATACAGGCTCAATTGGTCTTTACAACTATCACAAGGTAAGAAGTGTTTATAGGAGACGCTCAGAGATAGGACAAGGTGCCCAAAGACACAAACCAGGTAAATACTGGAACCTGGACCAGTTGCCCTTAATATTCATTACATGGTCTGCTTCCTTTACACTCTCTGTCAGGGAGGCAGAGGGACAAGCAGTAGCCAGAAGGGAGAACGGCAGAGAACAGGGTTGATTAACTCCTGTAGACAGATACAGACTGGTGAGCCTCCAGCTCAGCTTCAGAACAGTCCAGTAACCAGCAGGTGGTCATTCACGTCTCATTTAAGGCAGCTTTTAATACAGCTATCATTCTGAAGAGACGCCCCACACACTTTCAAACTGTTAGAGTCTACAGATTCCTGAAAGACCCAGACATAATGCTACTTTTCATTAAAACTCCCTGAGTCATCCAAACTAGAATTTAGTCTGTGCCTCTCATACAGTCGCTAAGAGTAGGGCTTATATGGGCCAGGTGGCTCAGCATGTGAAAGTGCTGGTCCTGTAATCCTGACAACCAGAGTTTAGTCCTTGGAATCCACAGGAAGGTGGAAGAAGAAATCAACAGTTGTCCTCTAAATGCCATGGCATGCACATGTCCTGCTACACACATATAGACACGAAATAACAATACTGCCCAGAATTAAGAGATGGACAATGCAGATAGGATACCTGGCTTGAAATCCTACTTTTCCTGGTCAACATATTAGACACTGTCAGCAGAGCCAGTGGTAGACAAATATCAGCCACTAAGGTGCTTCCTGCATGGCTGTTCTGGGTGTGTGTGTGTGTGTGTGTGTGTGTGTGTGTGTGAGAGAGAGAGAGAGAGAGAGAGAGAGAGAGAGAGAGAGAGAGAGAG
>OU015749.1:22303903-22330916 GCA_907169655.1 Acomys percivali | reverse complement strand
GAGAGAGAGAGAGAGAGAGAGAGAGAGAGAGAGAGAGAGAGAGAGAGTGTGTGTGTGTGTGTGTATTTTTTACATATATGCTATGTTTCAGCACAAAGTCGTACGTAGCAGGAATACATTTCAACACACATACATAACTCAAAGTATTCTCCCCATTTCTACAGTAAACACCCCCATTTCTCTAGAGCAGTGGTTCTCAACCTGTGGGTCATGACCCCCCTGGGGTCGCATATCAGACACCCCGCACCTCGGGTATTTACACAACGATTCATAACAGTAGCAAAATTACAGTTATGAAGTAGCAAGGAAATGATCTTATGGTTGAGGCTCACCACACCATGGGGGAACTGTAAAGGATGCCATCAGGAAGGTTGAGACCCACCGTTCTACACAATTCTAAGACTCCCTGCTCCCCCAACTGTGCGCACAGTCTCTTTAGTCTATTCTAAGCCTAGTGGCCAGAACAGCCTTGAAACCTGAAGGGAAGGAAGCCAATGCTCACAGCCTGCAAACATTCTCCTCCCAGGGTGGTCAGTACTGCTATCACATCCCAGCCTCTCTGCTCCTTACACGAGACTCCAGCCAATGACTGTCTGTCCTGCTGTTCCTTGAGTGCTCCAGGCATGCTCCTTCTCTGGGCCTCTGCACTGTCTTCCCTCTACCTGGAATTTTCCCTCCAGATCTCTGTGTGGCTTTTATCTTCATGTGCTCCAGGTCATGACAGAATGCTACTTTCCACTATGTCTCCCTGTTCATCTCTGCCTCACTAGGGATGTGCTTGTCATGTGTGCTGGAGTCATCACCGATGAGGATCAGGGCTCAAGCTATTGTGTTCTTCCATGGGAGTCCTTACAATTCTTTGCCAAGTATAACAACAACTTCTCATCCTCTATAGGAACTAACAGGCCCTCGTGTGGGGTTACATTGAAATAATAGGATATTTTTGTTTGTTTGTTTGTTTAAGAAAGGGCATACAAAGCAAGTCCAGGACAGCTAAGGCTAACACAGAGAGACCCTGTCTCAAAAAACCAACATTCCCCAAAAAAATATAAAGAAAGAAAGGAAGGAAGGAAGGAAGGAAGGAAGGAAGGAAGGAAGGAAGGAAGAAAGAAAGAAAGGGCATGTTAGTGCCTTAGAACTGTTCTGGGACCCTGAGTAATCAAATACTTCGATCTCAACCAGATCCTGACTGAGAAACTAAGGAGAACTAGTTACGGGGCACACCCATATAACAACAAGCCCTGTGCAGCTGAAGCAGGACAGTGTGAGTTTAAGGCCATCCTGAGGGTTGCAGCAAGGCCCTAATTTTAAAAAGGAAGGGAAGGAGGGAGGGAAGGAGGAAGGGAGGGAGGAAGGAAAGGAAAGGGGGGGGGGAGGAAAGAAGGAAGGGAAGAAAAAGAACTTCAGGAGGCCAGCTCAGAAACCTGTTTTCACAGGTGCCCTGCTGAAGTTTGGACATGAGTCTGTAAGCACGTGTGCAGAAGTGAGTTACCTGGAGGGAGATCTTTAAAGCCGGGCTGGGTAGGGAAGTGGGAGAGCTAGGGTCCATGACCAGCGGTCTGATGGGTGTGACTGGTCCACTGTTAGTGGAGGCACTCAGGGAGAGCCCATCCGGTACAGGCGGCTGTAAGGGCTGTAGGCTGGAACAGCAGGGAGCCCTGCATGGATGAGTCTAGCGGAAATTCATCTGTGAAGCCTTTGCTCTGTGTATATTTTAAAGTTGGTCTTTACATGTGTCTTCAGTTATGCCAAATTCTTTAAATACAAGAACCAGATTTCACATATATATAAAACTCACCATGGCACCTTTCATGGTGCCAGAAAGCAGGCAGACTCAATATAAAAGACAGGAATTGAGGGAGAAATTGAGAGTGGGCAAAACTTGGGAGGGACGCAGAGAGAAAAATGTATTTTTACTATTCCTTTATATTACTGGAAGACATTTAGCCAGAGATTTCTTAAAGCCAATTAACACCTCAGCAAAGTCTGGAAATGGAGAAGTTGGAGGGAATATAATTTTTAATGACATTTTCAAACTATTGAGAACTCAAAACCCAACAGGATGAAAACAGGGGCTTGCTGTGATGGGACTCGGCTGAGCCATGTGGATGCCAGTGTGTGTTTGCTGAACTTGAGGTTGGAGCCTGGGAATTGCCATACGAAAAGTGGGAAGGGAAGCGACGTCATCGTTAAGATTTCAGTTTTTCTCTGGGCTGTATTAAAACACTAGGCTGAGACACTGTGCAAGCATAGAAAAAGCTGGGTTGGAAACGAAGGAGACGCTTGACAAACATAACCTTAGTGTCTGGAAGAAAGACGCACTGTATTTATGGCAGCTCCGTGGGCTGCTGAGGCGAGAAGGCAGCAGGAGAGGCTGCCCTGAACCCCTGTTATCGTCCGCTCAGGACAGCAAACTGTGGGGCTCGAACTGTAGAAATACATTGTCTCATAATATGAGATCAAGGTGCTGTATGTATGTGTGTCGGAGGTGGGGGTGCGGTTGATTCTCCTGAGCTCTGGTTCTCATTTTCCTTGGATTGGAGATGGCTGGAAAATGGGATATCTACATGCCATTTTGCTCTTCATACAAAGATGCCGGTCACACTAGAATAGGACCTACCTTTAAAACCTCACTCCAACTTAGAGCTTGGCTCCAAAGACAGTGACATTCTGAAGATCTAGGGGGATAGAACTTAAGTAAGCAAAATTGGAAGCGAGGTTCTAATGCCACCTAAACAGCCCCCAAGAGCGTCCAGAAAGTAGAAGAGTCACATGATGCCTGAGAGCCCACCTGCTGAAATGTTCAAAAGCAGCTAAGCTAGATGGAAATCTCACCCTCTAAAATCTCCAGACAGGATCCTGGCTCCAGACCCAAGGCTTGTTTCCTCTCAGTCCCACATTAAGATGCTCGCTGGAGAAATCGGAATGGAAAGTAGACCAGAGTCCTTTGCCAGCTCCTTTGCCAACAGAGACACACATGGACCCCGTAGCCATGCAGAAAGTGTGCCTTCCCATGTCCTTAGCACACCACCTGAAACGCGAGAACCTGCCAAGAAGCTGTTTCCTGATGTCACCTGGCAACCTGTTGGACGCCATTGCCAAGATGAGAGCATCAAAGAGGATCTGCTTGAGTGTGTGACGTAAGACAGGTTTGCGTCCCAGCGCTATTTCTAGGATTGCACAGAACAAATGGTCTTTAAGCTAGTGCGAAAATACACGTGGAAACTCTTAAGGAGTTAGAAGAACAAAAAAGGTCCCATTTGAAAGCCAGCTTTTAGAAAACCCAATTAGACAAGGAACTTTTCATTAAAAGAAAAAAAAAGTGTGTATACTATTGATGCCACCAGGGCCCAATGTATAGTTCCAACCCCATGGTCATATACACAGCCTGGCTCTGGTTAAACTAAATGGGTCACAAAACCAAAAGTTATGAATTGAGGCCTGGTATGGGGTGGGAGGATAGAGCAACTATTTTTGCATTACATACATGTGTGAGATTGGCAAGGACAAATTAATTTTTTAATGGTAAAACATAGGTATAATTAATCTTGCACTCATGAAGACAACAAACGGGGAATGGATTTTGGATAGAACTGCCCTGTGAGAGAAAGCAAAGGCAACTGAAGAACTGACTCACCCTTTGTGAGGACTTTAAGAGCATCCACCAACATTTCTTATATCTCTTACTTTACCAAGACCAGTGCAGAGCAACTGAGAACACTACCACCCCCACCTTTCTTTTCTCCTTTTTCTCTTTTTTCAAGAAAGGTTTCTAAGTGTATCCCTGCCTGTCCTGGAACTCAGTCTGTAGACTAGGCTGGCCTTGAACTCACAGAGATCGGTCTGCCTCTCCCTTCTTAGAGTCCTGGGATTAAAGGTGAGAGCCATCACACCTTAATACATTTTAACCTAGATACTTCTAATGCCACTAATGAAGAGAACTGACTCTTGTCATTGATATTGTTAGACCATATTCAAGGCGCTGGAAAGATAGCTCAATGGTTACGAGCACTGGCTGGTTTTCCAGAGGCTCCAGTTATGGCTCACGACCCTGCATAGACCCAGTGCTTTCTTCTGGCCTCCTACGGCACTGCACATATATGGTGCACATACATGCAGGCAAAGCACCCATACACATTTAAAAGACAAGACAACACACACACACACACACACACACACACACACACTACAGTAAAAACGCATTGTTGGCACACACCTGTGATCTCAGGATATGGAGTTCAAGGTTCTCCTTGGTGACCAGTGAGTTCAAGGTCAGCCCTGAGGTACACGAGACCCTGTCTCAACAAAACACAGCACTGGAATTTTGTCGCTACAGGAGAGATTCCATCTTCAACTTTCTTCTGACACCCAGGAATTTGACAGAGATGTGTCTCCCAAATACTCTTCTCCCACTGAGGTGCTTTTACCTGATCCTGCGGTTCATACTGATTCTCAGCAACAGTCACTTGAGGCGCCGCTCTTTCATGTATCAAGTAAGAGCCACAGAAACCTACAGATCCCATGTTACTGGACAGGGCGATATAATATTATGCCACTGGATTTTTCTACTTTTACTGCAAAGACCTTTTCATTAAAAAGCCCTCCCAAGGAAATAATTGAGATACTGCTACCATATAAAGAGACGCCAAGGACATTAACATATTATTGTTTTTTATCATAATGCTCTAAAAGGATTTTATCCTATTGAATGAGAACAGACCTTTTCGGAAATAACAAAATTTACTTAACTTACTTGAATTAAAATAACGTAACTCACATTTCTCCTTTTGTCTGCTTTTTCATCCTGGCTAAAGTTACAGCAGTTATCCTTATTTTAATTTCCTGGCACACATATTACATTCAAGTGCTGTTTGTAGAAATACTTACTTAGATGGTTCTTACAATTTTATTGTTTTTGATTAAGTCAAATCAAATTTATTTTGGATATAGAGGTATAAATAACATTTAAAAATTGCCTGGCTGGCTTCCGTGTAGTCTTTGAAACTTAGGAATTTCTGTTTTAAGTGAATATTTTTCACATCAGAAAAAAACATGGCCAGGGCTCAGGGTTGGAATGGTGCTTTCTGGCTCTGACACAGAGGAAAAGAATATTCCACACCGACCTCTTGGAAGATAAATTTCACCCCTCTAAGAAGCTTTGGATATCTGTCCCCTTCATTTATTTCAATCTCATACCTCCATCTTCTGTTGGGGGTTGGTCTGATGTATTTTGATGCTAATTAATAGAAAGCCACCACACCTGGGCAGGGCAAATGAGATAGGTGTGGCTAAGGTTGGGGGAAGGGGCAGAGAGAATCCTGGGAAGAGGGGAGACCTGAGGAGAAGAGAGGAGAAGGCCACCATGGGTTAGGGGGAGGCAGCTTGATAGAAATTATTAGAAGCAGATGGCATGGGATTGGGGCAGGGTACCTGCCCCAATATGGGATGTAGTTTAGAGGATTAATATCTGCCGGGCCCCAGGTTAACTAAGGCTATTTTAAAATATAACAAGTGTCTGTGTCACAATTGATTGCTAGTAGGTTATATTGATGTAATAATAATAAGTATAGGCCAGATAACAAACATTATTAGCCATATTGGTAAATCAACAATAACAACAATCTTCAACACTGAAAAGTTTTCTGTGAACCTTATTAAACAGTGACCGTAATCCAGGCTTACCAAAGCCCCCGATGCAAAGGCAGAAATAACACAGAGCATGTGAGTCTTCCCCAGGACGCTTCTCAATGCTGGTGGCTAACGCGTCCCTCCTTCGTGACCCCCCAACTTTCTAAAGGAGGGCTCAGATCAACTAAAGCTGTTTGCCCCAGTCAATGCACTTCTCAGCACATCCTGCCTTCAAAGCTATTGTGGAACCTTGGTAAGAGACACGGTCTTGGTTTCTTTACCATCACTGTGACAAAGACAAATTAAGGATGCACTGTGGTGGGAAAGCTGCCTAGTCACAGGGAATCACACCCAGGATGCAGAGAGTGAGGAGGAGGGAGGAGGCAGGGCTATGAGGCCTCAGCCCCGCCCACTTCTTCCATCGGACTCCACCTCCCAAAGATTCCCCAAACTTCCCAATTAGCATCAACACATGTACAAACACAAACGTGGGAGCTTTTATGGGGATATTTTACATTCAAACTACAAAAGGCATAGAACCAGGTCTCTGCTGACTGAATAATTACTTCAAAATCTAAAAAAGCAATCCTAGAGTTTCGACCCAAGAGCTTTACGGACATAAGATTTCTAATTACACCTAATGGTATTTTCTTTGAGTCAAGGCCTCAGTGTATAGCTATGCCTGGCCTGGAACTCACTAGACGAGCCTGGCCTGGAACTTACAGAGATCCTTCTGCCTCAGTGTGCACCACCATGCCTGGCCTACTCGCTTAGGAACAAACGCATGCATTGTGGCTGCATTGTCTTTTATAAGCACTTTCATTCCTAGAGTTGAAATGGGTGCAGTGGATCAATTTGTAGAAACTTTCCCATGATTTGTTCATCTCATATGTGTAAATACTAATTCACAAAGCAAAGACGAGGAGACCCTGTATCCTTGTAGATGGTAGCTCTGAAACAGTCCCGTTGAAGGTTTACTGCCAGACCTAAATCCGCATTTTATTGAGAGATCGACTCAGTTTATAAAAACCTCAAGACATTTATTTTATCAAATGCAAGAAAACTAAGAGCCAAAGTTGTTCTTACAGATCCTGGACAGCAGTAAAACATCTGGCTCTCCCCGGATTTCACCCCACCCCCACCCCCACCCCAATCCTCTTAGGGTCCCAAAGATGTCATCACTATCACTATCAAGGAAGCAACCCTTTAGAACACTTTGCCCTCCTTCCTGCCTCAGCACCCCTTCCTAAGTTTGACATTTAAAAAACAAAGATTTTATTTATTTATTATTCTTATAGTATTCTGCCACCATGTATGGTTGTGAGCCACCATATGGTTTCTGGGAATTGAACTCAGGACCTTTAGAAGAACAGACAGTGCTCTTAACCTCTTAGCCATCTCTCTAGCCCCAAGTTTGTCATTTTTTAACAACAACAACAAAAAAGGAATGTTAACCTTTCAGGGGCCTAGCAACCTCTGATGTTATCATCTGCTGTCACTGCTAAGCCACCACTAAGTGTGCAGCCAGTAAAAAAGACCTGCCCCTGGTTCTGTCACTCTCTTTCTCTCTGTCATGGGCACCCTCCCCTCTCTCCACCCCATTTTCCCACAATAAGCCTCCTTTGTACCAGATCAGTGGCCTTTTAATCATTATTATAACAAACATTTAAAAATTTTTTATTTAAAATGTTATACGATATATTTGATCATATTTTCCTTTCCCCCAACTCCTCCTAGTTTCATGTTCTCCTCTCTCTCCCTCCCCCCTCCCCCTACTCTCTCTCTCCCTCCCTCCCTCTCTCCCTCCCTCTCCCCCCCTCTCTCTCCCCCTCTCCCTCTCTCACCTTCCCTCTCCATCTGTCTGTCTCTCCAAAACAAAAACTAAAAATTCAAACAAACAAAAGAAAAAGTGCACAGAAAACCACAGTCCATTTTGCATCCCAACTGCCCAGGTGTGGGGCCTGTCCTGGCGTGTGGCTGACACGCTCAGTGTCCTTCTATTCATTCCACTGGGGAAAACCGGTTTCCCCTTTCCCAGTAGGTACCAATCACAGGTGGATTCCTGGTTGGGTTAGGGTTTGTGTCTACCCCTTTCTCTGTGCTGGGAATTTGTCCAAACTGCAACCACACAGGTCTGTATATGCTGCCACAGTCTCTGAGTTCATACAGGCAGCTTCCTTGGAGTCACCCACCATCTCTGGCTCTAACAATTTTTCTGCCTCCTTTTCTGCATAGATCCCTTGATCCATAAAGGGAAGGTTTTTATGAAGACATCCCATTTAGGGCTAAGAGCCACCATTTTTGTTTACATAAAGCAGTTTTTTTTAATAGAGGAAATTTGCTCATGACTTTGTAACTTCTCTTTCCTTTTTTTCTTGGTGTTTAGTTCAATATATTTAATGTGTCTTGGGCTGTGTGTAGAGGTTTACATTATTATTATTTTACTTAGCATCAGTTCATTTTATGAAACTTAATATCCACGAAAAAGCCCCACGGACTGCTACTCAGTCCGCTTGCAGTTCACAGGCGAGCCTCTAGATGGCATCAGTTTGTACCTAACAGTACTTTCACATTTCCTGTAACAAAGCTACCATAGCAACACAATATGTAAACAGAGAAAATCAGTCAGCATGTAAGTGCCAACAACTGAATCGGCTGATAGTTAAGGCCAATACAGACTTATTAAATGGCTTAGAGAAACACAGAATTGGATTTTCACTGTACAGACAGACTACAGAACAATCTGGCAAAGCAGGAGCTTCCTGCCAGCCCAGGCAGGAGTGACTCTACAGTCACCTTGGTTCTGTCAGGAACTGCCAGTAGTGTCATAGTACCTGGCCACACCAGATCCTCAGTGCTACAAACATGGATGCCCAGGACCTGTGGCTAGGCCACTGAACTGGACACTGTAGGAAACACTCCAATACTTGCTCAAGGATAACCCAAACCTATCCATCCACCACAAACACTCTTTTTAAAACTTCTGTTTTTCTAGCATTACATTTCTTTTTTTACTTTTTTATTATTTGCAATTAAGTGTATCCATATGTCTTTCTCCATGGGGGTATACAAACAAGAACGCAGGTGCCCACTGATGCTGGGAACTGAATCCGGTCTCCTGAAAAGGACAGTGTGTGCTTGTACCTGTCGAGTCATCTCCCCAGTCCAACACGGCGCTGCATTGCAAGCACTTGGGGCCAAACATCAAAAATGCTTTCTATAGTAGGCTGCTGGGTAACGGCTCAGTGATCGAATGACTTGTCACACAGGTAGGATCTAAATTCAAACCCCCAAGACCCATGTAAAGGCAGCGGGCAGTAGGAGACATCCGTAATTCCACTGTTTCCATGGGGAGATGGGAGGCAGGGGAGAATCCCCCAGAGTTTGGAGGCTAGCTGGTGTGGTATACACAGCCATGAACAACGAAGAATGCACCCTGCCTCCAGCAGAGCAGAAGATGAGCACTGACACCAGATATTGTCTTACAGACTCATATGCATGCATGCAGGCAGACGGACAGATGCACTGGTGTGCACACGCTAGCACCCAGTGGTTCTTTTCAGGCCCTACCCACACTGGTGGCTCCCCCTTTTGGAGGCTGGGTGTTTTTTCAGCCCTCTGCTCCCACCCAGTCTTGCAGATGCACAGGGAAGCAAGCTCTGACACCATGGGCCCTCTTTTCCTTAAATCCCCACATGGGGTGGTCACCATGGAAGCCAATGCTCTGAAGTACAAGAAAAGCCACAAACTCAGCAGTGATGACTCCACCCCCTGCCCAACCCCCACTTGAGGAATTTGGTCCTTCATCTGGCCTAAACCCTTCTATACCATTTAAAATTGTTTTTGGTTTTTCAGTCTATGTTTACAGATATGGCAGGATGTCTGCTGGACTGGTTAGCCAGGGCTGCTCTCTAAAGCTGTCCCTCTGTAGTATGGTCAACTGTCCAACATCTGGCTGTGCCGGAAGGAGGTTGCCGCTGCTGCCCTTGTTTTCATGAGTGCCTTTTGCAAATTCCTGAGGGCACACGGAGGGACGGGAACATCTTGTGGCCGCCCTTCCCGAAGGCCAGCTAAGGAGCAGCCAGACACCAGCCTACTTAAGGCTGGATTGCAAACAGGCACCACAATTAAAAGGCCACCACCACTCCATCATTAGACTGCAGACCTAGTATCAGTGGGGTGAGTTTTCATGGAAATTATTTTTTAAAACCAAACTCTATTGGACAGTGGTGCCCACATGTGGGATGATTGGCTTTCTCTTAATCCTTTCTATTTTCACTTAAAAAAAAAAAAAAAAAAAAGAGGGTGAAAAAGAAATGGCATCAGTCTTGTTGAGAACTTCAGTTGGCTGGAGCAGGCCGGGAACACACCATGTGATGGAAGTGAAGACTGGTAGGCCGAGGCCATCAGAACCTGGCTGTGAGATACATCAGGGCTACTGAGGGCATCCAATGCCACTTTGCCAGCCCTCAGCATCAGGGAGGGCCTTGCTTGGCCATCATCTGCCTGGGACTGGCTCCCTCAAATGAGAAGTTCAGATCTTTCATCCCAGGAGTTGTGCTTCAGTATCCACAGGGGATAGAGCCAGGATCTTGTCTGGAGATGCTCAAGTATATATATAATCTGATGGTATCTGCATGTAATGCACACACACACCCACACACACCACTTCCCTCTCACTGCCCCCCCACAACACCCCAACTTCCAAACATCTCTAGATTGGTACGAACATCTAGCATAACCTAAAATCTACACAAAGCATTATTATATTGTTTATGGGATGGTGACAAGGAAAAGAAAGCCTGTGGCACAGTTAGCACAGATACGATTTTTTAAAAGCCTTTTATTTTAGGGCTGGGATCGAACCTAGGCTCTTGAACATGTTAGAAATGCACTGCCCTCCTGAGGCTACATCCACAGCTCTGTAAGAATTCTGCTCTGTAGCTGGTTATACCAAAAGGATTCAGATCTAGCAAATACAGAGAACCACTTATATTTATGGCCATGTGAGCATACATAGTTAATATATATACATGCATTTATGTATGCCTTACTGCTTTCAATTCCTCTCCAAATACATGTGCTAGGAGGCCCTTGCAGAATGAACCATGCTTAGCTCCAACATCTCTCCCACTCTAGAAATACACAGAAGCAATAGAAACAAAAGATTATTCATGTAGAATAATTATAAACCTGGCAGGTTTATCTCCAGGCAAATGTATAAAGGCTTCCTCTTTTTGAGGGAGGGAGGGAATTTGGGGTCTTTCCAGTTCAGACTCCGCCATCAGGGTGCCAAGCCTCCACATGGCACAGCCTGAGAAGGGTTACAATAACAGAGCTACAGTCAGGACAGGTTTCCGCACTCAGCCCGTTGAGGTTTGAATAGAAGCATTGCCCATTCCCACCCACCATGGGCTCCTGTATTTGAACATTGGGTCCCCAGTAGGTGGTCTGCAGAGATTTGGTGGGGGAAGCTAACTATTAGGACTAGGACATGGAGTGTGCCGCTGGGGATGGGCTCTCGCTGCACTTCCAGTTTATGCTCTGCTTCCTGTGTGCAGTTAAGATGTGATCTCTCAGCTTTCTGCTCTGGCCACCTGCTGCCATGCTTCTCCACCATTTGGATTCTCCCTCTAGAACCATAAACTCTTCCTTACGTTAGTCGCTTTTGGTGACGGTACTTTGTCACAGCAACAGGAGAAGGTAACCAGGACATGGTCCCAGACTAGACTCTGTGGCCTGGGGCAGTTGGCAGTGGTATCTACATACCTGGGTGACATCTGGGGAAGCAGTGGTTTAAAATCACTGAGGGGAGGCCTCTAGTACACAGGTCAAAGTCTCTACAAACACCTCAGCAACCACAATAAGCAATACCTAATGTTTGAAACTCAAAGTTAACTCAAAATCTCATGGTGGGAGCTGAAGAGATGGTTAGGCAGTTAAGAGAGCATCCTGCTCTTGCACAGGACCTGGATTTAGTTCTCAGTAACCACATTGCATGACTCACAATGGCCTACATCTCTATTCCCAGGGATCTGACATCCTCTTCTGGCTTCTACAGTCCGTGTGTGTGTGTGTGTGTGTGTGTGTGTGTGTGTGTGTGTGTGTGTGTGTGCGTGTGTGTACAGACATATAAATAAATCTTGTAAGAGTTACCCCTAAACGATCCCCTTAAAAGGATCTACAAAGACGACGAATTAAAAACAAAACAAAATCAATAAAAACCTCCCTATATGATCCACAATCCTGTGATCTGGAATTTACTCAAAGAAACCTACACAGACATGTTTTTAGCAGCTTTATTCATAACTGTCCAAATTTGAAATCAACCAAGATGACTCTCAGAGGCAAGCGGAGAAGCTGACAGATCTAGGTGATGGAATGCTATTCTGCAGTAAAAGGAACTACCAGCCCTAAAAAAGAGACGGAAGAAACTTAGATGTGTATCACTACGCTGCCAATCTGAAAGGGCCAAGCTGACTCATTCTAACTGTAGGACATTCTAGAAAAGACACAACTGTTACAACAGTAAAAGGAAAGAAGGCTCACTTGTGGTCTGAAGTTGGTGGGGAACGAAGGACAAATGGGCAGAATGCAGGAGATCGTTGGGGCAGAGAAAACACTTTATATTATACTACAGTGGTGACTCCTCATCAATGCATGTCTAACCCCACAGCATGCAGAACACCAAGAGTGAGCGCTAGGACCAGCTAAGGGGCTGTAGGTGACAATGACATAGCAGGGTTTGTCCATCAGTTGCGCCACCATTTCTGGCCTAAAGTTTTTGATTAAGGGGAAAGAGATGGTCTATGATGAACAAGTGATTAAAATTATAAAATAAAGATCAAGGTGAACTGATAAGCTGACATATATATAGCAGTGGTTCTCAACCCTCCTAACGTTGTGACCATTTAATACAGTTCCTCGTGTGGTTCCTCCAACCACAAAGTCAGTTTTGTTGTAGAAGAATGTTAATTTAGAACATGGCTGTTCTGGCAAGCAATCACATCCAAAGACCTTCTAGGTCTTTATGAGCCAGCTGGCAAGAGATCATATCCAAAGACCTTCTAGGTCTGTGTGATCTGGCTGGAATACAAACATGCCTCTAATCCATCAGACAGAAGCAAACAGATCTGAGTTCAAGGCCAGCCTGGTATAGATCAAGTGTCAGGTAAAGAAAAGCTTAGATCCAGGCGTGGTGACACATGCCTTTAATCCCAAGCAAAGGTAAAGTTAGTTTGTAGAAGGAAGCACCCATGTTTGAAAGTGATGTCTAACTGAGTGGCAGAAAAGGTGATGAATCAGAGAAGATTTGACAAAATAGGATATGCTCAACTCTCAGGAGAAGAGAGAGGAAAGGGAAGCTACTTAAGAGGCAGTTTTACAGAGAGGGGAGGCAGTTTTGCTGGGACAGTAATAGAGAGATGTGTTGCAGAGAGAGAATTCAGGTGAGGATGCAATGAGCCAGAAAATGAGAAGAAGCCAGAATATTAGAGCAGACTGCTGAGTTAGTTTGAGGCCAAGCAGAGCAATTCCAGGCCAAGAAAGAAGCCAGTTTAAATAAGCCAGCTGGGAGAAAAATTCGAGCCAGAACAGCTGAGTTGAACTAGCCACCCAGAGCTCAGAAAGAACAAGTAAAGGTGAGCTTATTAAGCAATAAGTCTCAGAGGCTGAAAACATTCTAGGCCTAGACTAGACTATACAGAGGCTAGAAGCTTCCAGGACTAGGCCTAGGTTAGCAGAAGGAGGCAGTAAGCCTCCCAGACAACAATTGAGCCAGGAGAATAAAAGTTAGTTTCACATTTTGTTGCTACTTTATAACTGTGATTGTGCTGCTGAGTGGTGTTTCAGTTCCTAAGACCATCAAAAGTATGTTGTATCTGATGGTCTTGACCTACTGGTAGAGAACTGCTGATCTAGGGTATATCAAAATTCTCAGCTCAGAAGGAAATGACAATACAGAGACACCCAAAGACACCCAGGGCTTCCAAACAGGGTGGAAGGGGTTAACAAGGTCATGCCTCTGAGGCTTGGTTGGGGCCACAGCTGCACTTCCAGCCTTCGGTGGCACTGGGGGTGACTGCTGCTTACCAGAACTCTAGGGACCATCCTTCTGCGTGTCTGACTTTGTGTTAAACGAGACCAGACACAAGGGGATTTCCTTAAACAAAGCAAGCTTGAGTAAGGACCTTGGAAAGAAGATGATGTTTGCAGGCTCCTGGTGACTCACAGTTTCCCTTTCATCTCACAGGCCCATCAACCCCAGCCAATTACACCCTGGGCACCAGGTGCATCCCAGAGGAAATTCCCGAGCTGGCCACAAGGAGACAGTCAAGGGCAACATCACCGTTGCAGGCCCAGTGCCCTCAATTCCTGAGGCCTTTTGACAAAGTTCTTTGGTCTCTCACCTCCTGTCCCTTCCTCCCTGTGTGTCCCTTTGCTTCTCTCTGAAAGTTGTAAAATTCACAAGTTAAATGCCAAATTGAACCTCTTGCATACATCTTTCACTTGCTGGGAGTAAGTGTTTATAGGCACTTCACCGTAAGATTGACTTTAGATTCAGGCTGAGCATTTCATAGAAGCACAGGTAACCAGAAATGTCTCCTAGGACATTCCTTGGGCAAGGCTGTGACAGCTCTCCTCTCTCTACAGGAGGCTGGGTTTCCATTCCGGGCAGGTATCCACCTGCAAGGCCAGCTGCTGTGGCAGCCAGAGGAAATTCCTCCCTGGGAGACAAAGAGTCCATTATCCAGCAGATCGGGTTCCCAGGGCTGGGGGAAGGCACACAGGAGCTTCTTATCTTTACTTTATTTGGCAAAGCAGGGGCAATCTTCACAGAGACCTGACCCCACACACAGCCCATTTCCTGCAAAGCACAAAGGGGAAGAAACTCCACTCCCTGCCTGGCTCTTGCCTCAAGGATGGCTGCTGCAAAGAAAGCACAGGCCCTTCAGTCCAGGTGGGACCTGCGGCTTGTGGCAATAGGAAGGCCCTGTCTGTCATCTTCACACAGTCCTGAGTGATGGGATCCAGGGCTCTGACTTCCTGATTCTGTGATTTAATTGTGTGTACACACGCACACGCATACGCACACACACATACAAACACATACATATATACACACACCACACACAAACACATACACCATATACACATACCATATACACATACACCCCATACACACACAGATCATACATGCACCATACACACACCACATACACACAAACACACACACACATATACACACACAACATACACCCATATACACACACCACATACACACACACCACACACACAGATCACACACGCACCACACACACATACACGACACACACACACAGACCACATACACA
Source organism: Acomys percivali (assembly GCA_907169655.1). Classification (NCBI taxonomy): domain Eukaryota; kingdom Metazoa; phylum Chordata; class Mammalia; order Rodentia; family Muridae; genus Acomys; species Acomys percivali. The sequence goes on along the minus strand of OU015749.1, from coordinate 22,315,935 downwards.
CCACACACATACCACAAATACACATACAGAATACATACACACTACACACCACATACATATATAACACACACACACACACACCCCACACACAGACACACCATACACACACACACACTACACACATCACACACACTCCCTGTGGCCTTCTTTTCCTATCTGCAAAACAAGCACCTTAAGAGCAATTATATACAGTTAAAAACAGAAGCCAGGTAGTGGTGGTGTATGCCTTTAATCCCAGCACTCAGGAGGCAGAAGCAGCCTTAGCTACAGAGCCAGTTAATCTGAGACAACCATGGAAACACAAAAAAAACACAAAAAATAAAACAAAACAAAAACCCCAAAAGTGTTTCAGATGCAAAATCTTCCTGCCTTTAGCCTCACAAGTACTGGCTTTCTGGTGTGCTTGGTCACACTCAGCTTCAAGTTTAATGTTAAAAACGGTACTGAGTGCTTCGTCTTGCTCGCTGCAGCAGATACACTAAGACGGGACCAGTGTAGATGTCCGCAGGGCCTCTCACCAGCGTTGGGTGCAGAGCAACAAACAGTTCGTATTTCACAATAATGATTATGTTTTATGAATAACAGGAAGAAAGGGGCTCAGAGACAACACACTAAAAATGGCATTAAGGAGACAATAGAAATATTAATCACCCTGATGCAATCAGGACCCATTGTGTGCTTGTGACAAAACATCACAATGCACCCCCAAAATACACAGAACTATTAGATCTTACAATTTAATTAGAGATGAAATGATAACACGGTAGGTGTCCTTACTTGATCACAACACACCACTTAGACTAGCATGCTCCATACTGAATTTTGTATAGGTGCACAACTAAAACAAACAATGAAGGGCTTGAGAGATGGCTCAACACAAGTAGAAAAAGTACCTGCCAGGCAAGCATGGTGGCCTGAGTTCACGTCTTGGAACCCACATACAATTCCATGTGATGGCAGGTGTCTATAGTCCAGCACTTTTCTGGTGACTTGAGAGCTTGCCCAGAGTAGTAGGGCCAGCTAGCCTGGTGTTCAGCCCAGAAGAAATAAGAGGCCTGCCTCTAAAACAAGGTAGAAGGAGAATCGAACCAGGAAAGTTATCCTCTGACCTCCTCCTGCATGCCATGACACGTGAGTACCACTGCATGTGTGTACACACACACATACACACACACACATCACACACATACATACATCCTTCACACACAAACACACACACACACAAACCAATAGCAATAACAACAATAAAAATGATTGGGTAAAATTCTATTACTAGTATTGATAACATAAACAATGATGTGTCTTTTACAGTTGCTAGGGCAATATCTGAAACACACAAATAACATAAGTATTGCTTCGTTTGGGCTGGGGTTTGCTTGAACAGCCAGATGGCATCTGAACCCACTCTGCTCCAGTTGCTCTCTGCAACGAGGACACAAAATCAAGGTACCAATTTCTTAATCAAGGTACACCTATCTTCTTAATCTTCCAGCAACAGCTTGCTAGGTTTCACATGGCAGAATTCCGCTCTCTTTCTGCATTGACTATTTTCTGTCCTCTCTTACCTAATTCTACTTCTCTGCGAACACAAGTATTAAGTGAAACCCTTAAAATGGCAGGGGAGACACAAAGCAGCGCAGTGGGCACGGAGATCTATATCTTATAACCTGAACATTTTGTTAAGGGGGTGAAGAAGGGAAAAAAAGAAGATTAAAAATTGAACTTCTAATTGGGAGGGGGAGGGGGATACCTGTGGTAGAGGCAAAAGAGAGATCTTTTACCTCCTGGTTACAAGGAGAGCCATGCCAGACACCTGACATCCACCCCAAGACAAACCAATCCCTTATGTCCTCACAGCAGCAGGGAGGGCAGCCTGTGTTTCCTGCCTTCACTGCTCCTCACACTGCCTGACCAGTTCAGAGAGGCGGAGAAGAGCCACCTCTCAGGGTTCACGTCCCAACCATTATGCCATCTGGGACTGGGATGCTGTCTGAGAGGTGAGAATAGGGTGAACTCCCCTTTAGTTCACCCCTTTGTAGTCCTTTGTCTGGGAGCACTGGCAAGTCCTACCAACGTGATGGCTAAAGTTGATAATCCTAGACAATTCAGGATGTGTCCAGCCCCAGAAACAGCCTGGTCTGCAGCTGACTCCTCAGCAGATGAGTAACACTTGTGTCCAAGTCAAGGATATTATTGCTGTGCTGAAACACCATGACCAAAGCAGCTTGCGGGGTGGGGGAGGGGAGGGGGGTGGAGGATTTATTTGGCTTACACTTCCACATCACTGTTCATCACTGAAGGAAGTCAGGACAGGAACTCAAGCAGGACAGGAACCTCGAGGCAGGAGCTGATGCCAGAGGCCATGGAGGGCTGCTGCTTACTGGCTTGCTCCCCATAGCTTGCTCAGCCTGCTTTCTTTTAGAACCTAGGACCACCAGCCCAGGGATGGCACCACCCACAGTGGGCTGGACCCTCCATCAATCACTAAGAAAATGCCCTACAGGCTTGCCTATGGCCTGATTTTATGGAGGGACTTTTTCAATTAAGACCCCCTCCTCTCCAGTGACTCTAGCTTGTGTCAAGTCGACATAAAACTAGCCAGTACCACTTCATACTCATGTTGGTTTGGATCTTAAATGTTCTCACAAAGGCCTATAGGTAAAGGGCCTGTTTAACAGCCTGCAGCATCCCTAGGGTGTGATGGTACCCTGGGACAGTGGGGGCCAAGTGGAAGGACGATCCCTGGAGACCCTTGGCCCTTCCTTTTCCTATCTCTATCCCAACAACAGACATGGGGGAATGCGGGCATCCTTCCTGCCATGAGGTGAGCAGTCTTCCTCCTCCATAATTACTGCCTTCCCACAGGCCCCAAAGCAAAGCAGCAGAGCCTGCCAATCATGGACTAAAGCCTTTAAAACAGTGAATCAAAATAAACCCTTCCTCCTTACGCACCAATCACCTCAGGTGCCTGTCAGTGATGGAAAGTTAACACATATTAGGCCAGAAAAGGGAGTCTTCTAGGGAGTCCAGGGAGTCTGTCAGCATTTGGACAGAGTAAGACTGACAAACACCAAGACTGATATTTGAGTCCAAGGGCAAATGCTCAGAAGCACAAAAGCATGCACATACAGTAAGAAAGGGGCACGTGCAACTGCCCGTTGGCGCTCACCCAGGGATCTTTCCTTTGTTTGGTTGGTCGACCTCACCACGGGAAGGCTCGCTCTTGTCCGACTTCCTCTAGCAAAAGGGCTTGGCACATCCCCCTCAGACATGGCTTCCAAAGAGTCACCCGATGTCTCTGATAAATGCTCAACTGGATCCCCCAAATTGGGAGGTTGAGGACTGCGAGACAGCTTCGGGCTTTTTGTCTGCAAAAGAGATTTAAAAGAAAGCACTATTACTTAAGGAAAGCATTAATTATTGTTGTTGTTTATTAATGTCTTACTGCCATGATATTTCCAATGCCAGCTGTGGCCAGGAAGAAAGCCACCAGAAGAACTGCTTTGGGAGTCAATGGAAATTCCTGGGGAAAAAAGTCCCCATTATGAATTGGGGTCACTGGACATCTACCCTATAAATGCCATAGGATGGGGACAAGCCTGCTCTATAGAAAAGAACAAGGGAGAATAATTACCTTGCCAAACAGATTCTCACAGTTAAAGCAGAACAGGTAGGACTGTACACATTTATAGGTGCCCAGTGTGGGCATTAGGCTCACACCAGGGTAAACTGGACACAACTAGTTCTTCACAGTCTTCTATATAGAACTGAGGCCAGGGGCTGGAGAGCTGGCTCAAGGCTAAACATCCACTGGCTGCTCTTCCAGAGGACCCAGGTTCAATTCCCAGGACCCACACAGCAGCACCCAAGCATCTGTAACTCCAGTTGCAGTGGATACCTCTTCTGTTCTCTATAAGTATCAGGCATATAAAAATGTGCATGCACACACATACATGCAGGTGCACACTCATACACATAAGTTCAATTAATCTTTCCCAAGCATGGTGGCTTAGTATTAGCACTCAGAAGGCAGAGGCAGGTAGATCTCTGAGTTCAAGACCAGCCTGGTCTACAGAATACATTAGAGGACAGCCAGGGCAACGCAGAGAAACTGGGCAAACATAACGAACAAGCAAATCAAAAACAATGAACAAAACAAACAAAGTATGTTTATAATTCATTAAGCTGCATAGTGAATGAGATGCTAACATCAATCTTGCCAGATTGCTTCTGTTCTGAGGTGGGGACACTTAGTTGTCTAGTTTTCTTATCTCCCTACCTAATCCGCAGACAGGTGTTCACCCGACCCTCACACTGCCTAATTTAATTTCCCTCTGAATTACCTGTTTAGACTGCTATGCTAGGGCGTATGTGTGTCAAATGTCCATTAACAATTAATCTATAATACTGCCAGGACAGAAATCAAAAGGATTGATGGGCACTGGGAGATGACAAACAGCTTTGAGTTAATTGGAAAAGTGTATGGAGAACAATAAATAACCTAGGAGAATTATGATAAAAGTATAGCCAGGTGGTGGCACAGACCTTTAATATCAGCACTTGAGAGGCAGAGGCAGGTGGGCCTCTGTGAATTTGAGGCCAGGCCGCTCTACAAAGGGAGATTCCGGACATCCAGGGCTATACAGAGAAACCACCCCTACCCCCAAAAGTATAAATATGAATTGTGTGGTATATTAATTCACCTTTCAACAAATACCATTGGACTGCAGCCATGCTCTAGGCATCAACCTGCTTGGGACTAAGATTAGAACAATGCAATGAACTGACATGACTTTTCCCCTCAACGGTGCTTATAACCCATAAGGAGGCATACATTAGAGAGAAGGACGGAGGCTAGGTATGGCAGTACGTGCCTTTTATTCCAGCACTTGGGAGGCAGAGGCAGGTGAATCTCAGAATTTAAGGCAAGCCTGGTCTACAGAACAAGTTCCTGGACAATCAGGGGTACACAGAGAGGTCCTGTCTTGACTAAACTGAGATGGGGGTGGATGGGGGTGGAACAGGAGGAAGTGTGCCATCCAAGATTGGTGGCAGAAGTTGGAGGCATGTGAATGATCTAGAGTCAGAGATGTGTAAATTCTGATGCCCAGGAAGAAGGAAGATGGAAGAGAGGGTCCAAGCCAGAGTATAAGGGATTAAAGAGAGAAAAGCCTTCTGGTTCTATGGACCAGCATGTGCAAAGTCCACAGGACAGAAAGAAGTTGTGGGGTTGGACACCTATGGGAAGAAGGGGGAAGCAGAAGGAATCACAGGGGGAGAAATCTCATCTGACTGAAGCGGGGGCAGGATAACGATGCTTTCCTACATCACAGTGTCTGCTGGAGAGAGGATGGCGATGACAATACAGGCTGTAGGGAGAGGAGAGGAGCTAAGGGACATGGGGGGCTGTAAAAAAAATGGACACATGGTCTCAAATTTCCCATCTCCCCTAGGCCAATGCTGAGCTGCACTGGACGCACCTTCTGGGAAGCTAACTGATCAGACCGGACAGGCAGGTGCCTTTGCTGTAAGATGCTACAGGGGCTGGAGGGGTGGTGGGTGGGGTACAGGCTATCCCCCAGGAGCCAGGCTTGTTGGCTTGTTCCATTCCTTGATTTCCTTTGCACTGCACGAGAACGCCAGTCCATCAGGCACTTGACTCAGAGCACTAAGGATTGGGAGTGAGAGCTGTGCAGTCATCAGGAACTCTGCTGTCTAGTGATCTGCACTTGTTTCATACTCTTCTGGGGAATATCTGGATTTTTTTTTTTTTTTAAGTCAAGAGACACTAAAAATTATGTTGCCTTTCCTGCCTTAATGATTTAGCTACTGATCCTTGAGTGATGCCATAATAGTATGTGATACCACCAGGGGACTCTTATAAAGATGTCACTGTCTCCTATTGTATTACCAGGACAGCCTCGCTGCACCTCACAAGACCCTCCCACAGAGAGAAATACAAAGTCAGTGCTGTCCAGTCCCCCACCCCCACCCCCACCCCGTGATCCCCGGGGATATGCCTTCCATAGCTGTCCAAATAGTCAAATGAAACTCAGCCATTACAAGCCAATGAGATTGTGGACCACGATTCTAGCCAGAAACAATGTCATTAACAGGCACATCGCCCCTTTAGGTTTGTTTTCATATGCAAGTTTCCAAGGCAGATTATTTCCCAATTTACTTTTTATGAAGTTGGCGCCTGTTATGGTGAAGTGATACTCCACATGACTGTTTTTCTTTCAGTTTGGGACCAAACCAAGCATATTATCCGACCAGGGAAATAGCACGAAACCTCACTCGCCTAGCTCACCAAGACTTGCAGAAACGGCTGTGGCCACTAATGACAGAGCCACTAAGCAGAATCTCCGGCTCCATGGGTTCTAACCAGAGAGGCAAGGAGGTGAAGGGAAGAGATTAATGTAACCCAGCAAAAGAGCAATACCCCTTTACGTGACACAGCTGCATTTGTCACCTCTGTTGTAGCCCTCCCAGCAGCCTGCGGCTGGCACAATGCATGTGTGAGTGGCTATTTTCACTGCAAAAGGCAATAAATAGGCCTTGAAGAAAATGAAACATCAAATCTCTTATTTCCTTTTCAGGGTCATCACAGTAGTAAGTAAATCTAAAAATAGAGAGGAAAAGGTTGATATTTTTTTTAACTTCCTATGTATAAAATATTTAGCTCTGAATGCAGACTTCTCTTGATTTTTATGCCATTCTTGTTTCTTGTTGAAAACTATTCCTACAAATTAGCAATCTCCTCAAATGCTGCGCCCTCCCCTCAGACCCCAGCTCACTGCTGAGGCATCAGCAGCTCGCAAGGAAGACAATGGAAACTGTTGGCACTGGTATTAGATGCCCCATGATCTGATATATTGAAAACAATTTGGGGAATGAAGAGATGGCTCAGTGGTTAAGAGCAATGACTAGTGGTCCAGAGGACTGGGGTTCAATTCCCGGCACCCTCATGGCAGATCACAACTGTGTGTAATGACAGCATCTGACACCCTCACACAGACATACATACAGGCAAAACACCAATGCACATAAAGTTTTTTAAAAAAGTAAATAATTATGTAAAAGCCAAACAACAAGCAATGCTACTTACCCTGCACCCCAGTACATGAGGTACATCGTAGGGGTTGGGTGTAGGGTTTGCCTAGGATGCACAAAGCTACAGGCTCAGTCCCCAGCACTGCATGAACTGGGCCTGGTGACATCACTCAGGACTTGGGAGGTATGGTAGGAGGCTCGGTCACCTTCAGCTAGCAAACTGAAGAGCAAGGGCAGCACAGGCCTGTCTCTAACAGAAACAACAAAAGGGAATCGTGTCTCGGTAGCACGGAAACAGGAAGAGCCACGTAGGCATGCCACGGTGAGGGCAGGGGAGAAGAATCACAGGACTAAGAGACGGAGCCCCTGAGGACAGATCAGTGGCTGGATGCTTGCCAAGCACACCCAAGCCTCTGGGAATTATCCTCCACACTGCAATATTTAAAAATTAAAATTACAAGTGGGTGGGGAGAGTAGAGCTTGGGTGTTGGGAGAAACTGGGTTGCTCTGATCGCTTGTCCCTAATTGGACCCATCAGTAGCTCCCTAATCAAATTATTTGACCAGGAAAGTGACGCAGAAAGAGTGCAGAGAAAGGGACAACACACACCTGTGGTGGATCACGGAGGAGAGGCACCTGCCCATCACCCCACCAAGCAGTTCTGGGGCCTTCTGCGGCCAATCACAGGTGGGGGCGGGGCTTACAACTAGCTCTGCCCTTAGTTCTGGTTTTGTTCTGGGACAAAACCGGAAGCCATCATCTGAGCCCAGGGAGGTAGGGCGGGAGGATCGGTGGCTTGCTGGCCAATTAGCTGGCAAGCTTCAGCTTCAGTGAGAGACGTTTATCAACAAAAAACAAGGTCAATAACAACTGTAGAACACACCTGATGTTGACCTCTGGCCTCTACATGTACACCAACACATGTACCCTCACAAACACGTATGTGTAAACACACACGGGGGGTATTTTAATGTCCCCTAGGAGGGAGGCATACTGCCTACAGGATCTCAAGTCTTGGCCTCATTTTGTCTGAGGTGAAGACTTTTCTGGGCCCTGTGTAATCCAGTGTGCTCTGAGAGCTAGCCCAGGCTATAGAAGAAGCAGAGGATGATGGGAACACTTTCTGGGTCGCTTGAGCTACCATCAAGAGTCCCCAACACTGGACTTCCCTTGCTGTTCTATGGTGACCCGGGACACTGATCTCCCTGTACTTCTACTACAACTTTGTAGAATCTGCAAGTGTCTCAATTCTGCAAGCACAATGGAGAACAGGGTGGTCTGTGTCGTCAAGTCACTCAGTCCACTTACCCTTTCTAAAGCACTGCCCACCTCCCTCTTTTAATTTTTTCAAGATAAGGTTTCTCTCTGTAGCCTTGGCTGCCCCGGACTCGATTTGTACACCAGGCTGGCCGTGAACGCACAGAGATCCGCCTGCCTCTGCCACCCTAGTGCTGGCATTAAAGGTGTGTGCCACCATGCCCAGCCTAAAATTTTCTCTTTCTTTAAGAGCACTTTGTCTCACTGAGCAGTGATGGTGTGAGGGGATCCATATGGCTCTCTCCTGTGTCTTCATCTCCAACTCTCTCCATCTAAATAAACTTCCAGGCATCTCTTCCTGATGACAGGGGAAGGGGGAGGGGAGGGACCTAACATCTGGGGTTCCTGTTGCTCTGGACTGGATGGCTCATACATGGTAATCTCATTTAACCATCATGGCAGCTTCTTAACAGAGTCTGCTACTGTGGAAACAGTGCCCCAGCCATGTATACTGACTGAACTGCTAGCCAGTGTGTACCAAACCCAGTACGTAGGTTACAGACCTGCGTCCCATTGTTGAGTTACTTAACTGGCACTCACACATGCTGACTCTAGGTCACCTTCTGCTAGCAACTGGTCAACATAGAACCTTCTTTGGGTCACAGTTGGCTTATGTGTTCTTATCTAAAATTCCTTTTTGGCCAGAGGGGAAGGTCCTAACTCTAAGGTACATACATTGCACAAAGAAAGGGTAGTGTCACCCAGGGGAAAGAAAAGCTGAGACATCCTATACACTATCAACTCTACAGTAGGTGCTCTGTACAAGCATGTTGCTAGGCCATGCTAAGATCTCCTTTCCTGCACCAACTAAGGAGAATGTTGTGCCTGCCTTTCATCACCATAGACGTACACTCCTCGAAACATCCACCACCAGCTGCATTAGGGTATCAGATTTGTACTTATTTTCTCTGGGGTGGGGGTGGGGGTGGGAGACGTTGTTACATTTGAACACTACAGCCAAAGAGGAAAGGAAATCAAAGATATAATCATCAATGACTGTTTTTTCATTCTCGCTTTCAGACCCCCTTTTAAACTCTAAACTGAAATGCCGAGGTCCAGAAAAACAAACAAACCTGAAACGGAGCTTTATATAATAATACGCTAGTTGTCAGGAACAGTGGGCTGCCCGGCTGGCCAAAGTATTCAGATCGCAGTCTGTTTTGAAAAGAAAAACCAACATTGCCTTAATGAACTTTTCCTTCGTCCTAATGAATGCCCCATTTGCCACAGACGGCTCAGAAACATGACGCACATGTATGCAGAACGGCTCATGACTGGTCCTTGTTAACTGCCACCTTTGCTACATCATGGCACCTTGTGCTTGAGAAATTTAACTCCCCTCCACCCCTGTAGTCAAAATTCTTACTTGAGCTGAAGAGAGCCATCTACCTGCTGGGAACAAAATAAGTGTCACTGTGTAATAGATCAAACATGGACTAGTCAGTTTTCCTCTCCTGTCTTTGCCCCAGGAACACTTCATCTTTGAAGAAAACCCATTACTAGGGATGGTCTGAGTAAGGCTCTGCATTACTTTACAGAGTCCTTTCCATGGTCCAGGGTGTGGTCAGCTGCCTCCCATTCGCGTCCTTTCCTTCTCATTAAACGTCTTCGAGTTTGTGACTAGAGATGGGCAGGATGACAAGGAGCTCTGTAAAGCATACCAGACATCCCCCGGGCGCCTGTCACTCTGAGCTGAGTTCTGGGACCCACAGCCAGGTGCCCTCTGGGAGCAGGCAGTCCATGGCTTCTTGCTGTTTTCTACAACCTCTGTGACTCTTAGTCAGAAAGGAAAAATAAATAAATAAAAACCTGGACCACTTAGGTTCCTCAGTTCCATCCTTGTATCATGATCAAGGGAGGGAACACGCTGAACATGTCTGTGGATGGGAGAACTGTAATATAAGTGGAAGAAAGAAGTGCGGTTCTAGATAGATAGATATGTAGAAAGTCATAACTGTCAGAAGGTCTCAGCTCTAACATCCCGGAGACATGGTGGTGGAGGCTAATAAACCAGCTTTTGTGTCTTCAGAAAAGATGAGGACAGGCACTCAAGAGCCCTGCTGTCACTCAAGGCCCAAACCCACTCAAGATGGTGTGCTGGTGTCTTTCCAGGTGTCTCATGTTGGGAGTCAGGACTCACGACAGGTTGCCAGCAATGCAGAACTTCCAAGGTGGGGATTTAAGTTCAAGCCCTCGTTTCAATGCCAACTTCCAACTTCACGGACGTTCCTCAATTATTTTACTTTGAGCCCTGCAAAATCAGTATTTCCGCTCTCTTGTTTGGACAAAGGTTAACAGTTTTTCTCTAGGATTTATCTTGGTAAATTTTTCCTTGATCAACTCTGCCCGTGCCTTGTTTCTTCAGGGCTACTATATCATATTTTACTCCATCTTCCACCAAGAATGCCCAGACATTATTCATGTTTTTTCACCTGGGAAAAGATCCATGTTTGGTCTGGAGCAAAATCTGACAATTCAGCAGTGTAGTATAGCTGCATCTCACCTTTCACATCCTCTCTCCCCGTGTGCACTATTTCATTGTTGGATCAGAGGGGTGTGAAGGCCGGTGTGCCAACTGCTCACTGCCCATTGACAGCCTGTCCAAAGCCACCACAAATGCCTGTGCAACAAGCTGCCTATGGTCATGAGCAAGGGTGGAGACTTCTGCTCTGGCTATGTAAGTCCCTTTCTAAAGATGCCAGCAGGCAGATAACAAGGACAGAGGTATGTCCTTGTCCCTTAAACAGAATGTCCAGTCTTTTGACATTATAATATGACATTATCATCTCCAAATGTGCTGAGTCACCTGCATGCTGCAGCAAGGCTAACGTGCCTGTAAAGAATACCAGGCTACAAACAGGATCTTCACAAAGCATCCTTGGCACGTGGGTTTCATCTTTTTGTTTTGTTTTTGTTTTGTTTTTTGAGACAGAGTTTCTCTGTGTAACATCCCTGGCTGTTCTGGACTTGCTCTGTAGAGCAGCCTGGCCTCGAGCTCAGAGATCCACCTGCCTCTGCCTCCGGAGGGCTGGGGATTAAAGGCATGTGCAACCACCGCCCGGCATAGGTTTCATCTTTTGAAAGATAAATATCTGAAAATAAATCTGGACAATGTGTAAATTACTAATGGGTGGGAAGAAGGGATTGAAAGACTTTTTAGGACCAAGGAGAGGAGGACAGTCAGGAGCTATTGATAATGATATTGCTGTGTTCTCTAAGTTGGGGAGACCTGGCTCCATTTGTAAAGAAGACTCCTGATTGGAAGACCAGTATATGGTACCCTCGGGTGCTCAGTCTTTGGAAGCTTTGCAAAGATGTCCCACATGCCCAGCTTTAACAGACTAACTGGGCTCTCAACCAAGGGCCCAACGTTTCCCATGCACATCCTGAGAACAGTCCTCAATAGGTGGAAGCCAAAACAAAATCAGTTTGATTTAGAAAGTTTAAAATAGGTGGGGCCAGAAAGATGGCCTAGTGGGCGAGAGGCACTTGGCCACCAAACATGGTGACATGAATTCAATTCTCAGATCCACATGATGGAGAGAGAGAGAGCAGGCTCCTGCAAGGTGCCCTTTGACCTCCACACACATATCAACCCATTTATGTGCCTGAAAACACACACACACACACACACACACACACACACACACACACACACACAC
>OU015749.1:22288534-22303893 GCA_907169655.1 Acomys percivali | reverse complement strand
CACACACACACACACACACACACACACACACACACACACACACACACGAGATATCATTTTTAAAGTTTTTGTTGTTGTTTAAAACAAACAAACAAACAAACAAACAAACAAACATAGCCCTCATTGTGGGGTTGTGGGTGCAAATGTGTACACATTCCATCCTTACAGCATCAGTGAGTCTAGGAACACTTTACGGGGCGAGTAGCAAACTCCACTGTGTGTAGAGTCTGGAATACTGAACCTAATGACAGGGGCTATAGGGAGCTCTTCCAGTACAATGTAGACAATGGGAGTCACGCGCCCACATATTAACATTAGGTTCCTCGAGATGCTGGTGCTGTGGGTAACATGCTCTCTCCGTTTCTCCAAATCACAGCGACTGCTTTCATAACTCAGAGGACTAATGAACAAGCAAGATGGTTGACAAGGAATGGAATAGAGAAAGGGAAGACATTCGTGGACACTTAGCATCCAGGAGGACCCGGAGGACCAGGATGTGTCCATGGTGACCTGTTCATATCCACTGCCCTTTCTCCAGCTACTCTCTAGCTGGATTTCATGCTGAGGGATTGTCCTCAGCAGTGGCCCCTGTGGAGGGCACATGCAACGAGGGGAAACGCAGGAAGGGAAACATGTTCTCAGTTTCACGCTACACAAGCTTGACAGGGACCAGAATGGCAATGGCTTCTCAACCCCAAACTAGATACAGCCAGGAGAGAGGAGACAACGCCTGTCAGGCCATTTTAGATATGCACGTGGCACTTCACCCTACAGCCAGACTTTCAGCTTCGTCTTTCTGCCTGATGTCGCTGCCTTAACTAAGCCCTTCAAGCTCAACTCTAGGTAAATTTGAAATTTGAGCAATTTTTAAAAAAATAGTCTCTAGACTACAAAACCTTTTGCTGTATACAGCTGCTGTGAGTCTGTTTTTTCCTGGAAGTGGTTGAGAGCTGCCTTGGTTGCCGTCCAGGTGTACTTCCGGGCACACTGGACGTGATACAGACACCTCACCTGGGTAGGGTGCAGAATTAGCTATCTCAACTCGCTGGATTAGATGTCATCCTGCCAACTGCCCCGCTGGGGGCGCATGTGTGGCAAGACACAGACTCTTTGGCAGTTACTCCTAGGATAGACTTCTCATCTCTCCACCAATCCACCCTGAGGGGGGAGCTACCTAAAGTCCCTGAGGCCTGGCTTTCCTTGTCCCCACCAAGCATCTATGCATCACGTCGGGAAGTGAGGTCATTAGCAAGTTCCATATCTGGATCTCACCAACTCAGACCCCCATCCTTTCAGATGTTCAGGGGTGAGGCCGCTATGCACTGCTTGCCTCTCTTCCTTTACTTCAGATACAAAGTAAAAGGTCAGGTGAACCGTGCTGCTGTCTCCTTGTAGACCCTGCCTGGACCAGCCAGCTCTGTTTTAGGAAGATGGGAAATAACCATGCTTCTTTTAGATTTTAAAATCAAAAACTCTTTTGCCTCCTGAAGCCTGAGTAGACACTTCCTTGTTGTATAAGAAGACTTTTCAAAAATACGGCATGTTAGGAAGGGAGTGGCTGGAGTGGATTTCCAGCCAATCACAAGACAGACACTTGTGACCTCACTTCCTCTTTTGCTGAGGCTTCCCTTGATTGCTTCCTGCCTGTAAGCAATTACTGCACGTCCCCCTCCCCACAACCCATCTGAAACAAGCAGTGTATGCGTAACAAACAAGCAGGGACAAGAAACTAGATTCCACAGTCCCCACTGGCCACTGCTGGAACAGGGCGGCAGATGCCGCTGGAATTCAGAGGCAGGAATGCACTTGAAAAGCTTTGGGATAAAAGGTGCCTGCTAGAACTGCTGTGACTCCAGAGATGAAAGGAGAGGAACCTGCCTGTAGACTTTGAAATTCTAAATAGAATACAATCTGTGCTGAAGACTCATCTTAGAGCCCTTCTAGCTAAAGCCACTGTGAACCCCATCCTACCCCACCCCCTGTAGCCTAGCCTCTGATGCCTTTGGGAGGAGGTGAGGCCCTAAGGCCCAAGGTGGAATCCCTAAGGATGAATTGTATTATTTTGAACCAATCAGGCCTTTTCTTTTGCCCCTAGTACTAATGGTCCAAGTGCAAGGAACGCACAGACAGTGTCCTGGAACTTTACCCCTGTCCTCGGATCTCCAGGATGTTGGAGGAGCTGAAGAGCACTAAGCCATTAGCACCTGTGGCCAGATCGTCTCCAAATACCTCAGGAAGAGTTTTTTTGCTGTACTTACAGGCTTCTACTACACACCCATCCACCCCCAAAACCTGTCTCCATACTCAGTCACCCGTGCCACCCCCACCACAACCGCGGCAGCTTTAGGGGCAACCCTATAGCTCCCAGGGTAGGTAGAAGGACGCGGGAATGGCTTACTGTGCCCATGCCATCTTTGCAGCGGTCTAGCTGGACTGGAGAACAGTTACTTCCAATTTCAAAATAGAGAGCTTCAAGTCACAGGGGACCTGAGGGCTTCACCGAGGGGGAGAACCAATGCCTTCCAATGTCCAACCCTAACCCTCTTGCCACTCCAATAGGGAAGCTCCAAAAAGCACTACTGTAGTTGTACCTCATCTATAGTGCAACAAAACAGAAAAGAAAAAGGGGGAGAACGAGTTCAAAAGAGGCCTCAGATATCCAATTATTTGTTGATAAGGTAAAATGAAAAGACAGGGTAGGGGTGGGGGTGGCTGGAGAGATGGCTCAGAGGTTGAGAGCACTGGCTCTTAACCAAAGGCCCTGAGTTCAATTCCCAGCACTCACCTGGTGCCCTCAGGAGAGAGACAAATGGTGGATCTCCTTGCAGTTTGGGGGTAGCCTGGTCTACATAGTAAGCTTCAGGTTAGCCAGGGCTACAAAGAGATACCCTAACTCAAACCAAACAAAGAAGAAACAAATAAACAAGGAAGAGGTAAGAACAGGAGATCAGAGGACTTCTTCCCTTTAAGCATAGGGAGGAAGTTAGAAAAATGAACACTGTACAGAATTAGCAAGGCTCTTGGTTCCTGTCCCCACTACCCTCTTCCCTAAAAAGTGTAGAACAGTATCCCAGATGCTGTACTGCTTATAACTGAGAGAGGGAGGGAGGGAGGGAGGGAAGGAGGGGGCGAGAGAGAGAGAGAGAGAGAGAGAGGGGAAGGGAGGGAGGGAGGGAGGAAAGGAGGGAGAAAGAGATCCCACACCACAGTACTGAATCTGTTAAAAGGGCAGTTTTTGGTTTCAGCCACCCCTAGGTCCCTCCCTACTGCAGAATGTGGCTGGCATACCCAGCCCTCTACCCTGAACTTTCCAGCCCAGGGGCAGGGGGCTTCCCTTCCCTATATAATAGAGACATTTTGGTGTCCCCCTCCCCCCTCTGCTTTCCTCTCCCTTTCTGTATCTCTCCTCCTCTTCTTCCCCCCCAATCCCCACCCCTGCCTGCTCTCTTCTGCATCGAGGCCAAGAGCTGCTTCCAATAAACCTGCATTTATATATTATAACTCCGTCTTGCAATTAGCTCATTCTGTTGTTCCATTCAGCAGCGTGTGGAGCGGCAGGGAAAAGCTCACCACGCATGGATGGCCTCCTTCCCCTCTGGTTCTGTTCAGCGAACAGCACATGTGGGAGGAAGTGGGAAAGAGGCCCCTGTTTGGCATGAATTATAAAATTCATTATGGAAATCTGAGACAGCTAGGAACTAATGGAGAGACATTCCGGGTAAACACCTGTGAGAACAGGGAAGCTGCGGGATATGACGATGGCGCTTTTTGGTGCGTGAAGCCCAAGTTTAAGGTTTCTAAGGACAAGGTCTTAACTGTGTAGCGCTACGGCAAGGCTGGCCTCAAACTCACAGAAATCCACCCGCCTCTGCGTCTAGAGCGCTGGGATTAAAGGCCAGTGCCATGAGGCCTGGCACTAAATTTAACTTTCAAATCTATGGGAGCAGGAGCTTTCTAATTTGAGCTTGTTCTTCTGAACAGAAGATCAAAGGGGCCGTTTATCTAAAAAGGGGAAGATGAAGAGGTCAAAACGCTGTCCCTGGGGCTGACCAAGAGGGAGGGGCCACCTCTGTAGAGAAGCCTACCACTAGACAGCTAGGTGCTTCCTGAGACATTTGGGGGCATCACAGTAAAGGGCTGTGGCTCTGACATGTGCATATTCAGGAGACAATGAGGAAATAAATGTCTCGGGGACAAAACGGATGTGGGTGGCTATGTGCCACAGTTTTAGTTGGCACAGCTATCCAACACTGTGCCAAATGACTGGAGATGCGTCCCATCTCTTGGAGCCTGAACAATCTAAGCTAACTCAGTATGAAGTACAGGACCCTGGGTTTAAAGGCAGACAAGTCATAGGGGAGGGGAATAAGGGGAAAATAGGAGGGAGGGAAGAATGGGAGGATACAAGGGATGGGATAACCAGTGAAATGTAACAAGAATAAATTAATAAAAAAAAAAAAAAGAAAAAAGAAAAAAATTTAGATGTAATATGAATAAATTAATAAAATATATTTTTAAAAAAGAAAAAAATAAAGGCAGACAAGTAATAGTAAGTCAGTGATGGATCGCTGGGGCTAGACAGCCTGGAGGCAAACTGCAGCCTTGCCGCGAACTAGCAGTGCCCTCAGGAAGGCCATGGAACCCTTTGTGCCTCTGTCTTCTCATTTGCAAAACGGGGACCCCAGGACACCTACCTCTTGGGGGACAGCATTCAGAACAGCACACAGGCTCAGTAAGTTCTAGAATAACGCACCTGATCCCATCATCGCTGCATGGAAATGTGGTTCAGACAAATGATCTGGATCCACCATTACTGAGGTACTGGAATCGGAATCAAGTCAGTCATGTGAATCTGGAAGTTTTAGGAGTGCAAGACTCTGGCATTACTTCCAAGAGGACTCTGGCGGTGAGGGGTCTCCCTAGGGAAGCCCGTCGTTCAGAGGACCGTGCAGAGACCCCCCCCCCAACAAACACACACACACACCCTTCCGTATCACTGCCAAACCAGTTTATGGAAAATACAGTAAGTATTTTGAGGCAAGCATGCAGTTAGTGCTCATTCCAATAATGCCCACTCTCACCACCGCAAACAAGGCACATGGTTCTCACTGTTGCAAGCACTCGGTCTTGGTAGTTTTGAATCAGTGCTTGGGGTGAATGGGGGAAACAACAGGCAACACGGTTTAGTTGTTCACAGCGATCAGAACACCACAAGCTGTTGAATGAAAAAGGCACAAACGAGGGGTAGCTCAGTGCAGAGAAAGGGAAGTCAGAGTACTAACTCGCTGAGACGACTCGATTTTCATCAAGTACCTTTGCATGTCAAGTTCTGCCTGGAGAGATACCAGCATGCACTGCAAAGTCTGTGACCAGGAGAAGAAAAAAAAAAAAAAAAGAAAGAAAGAAAGAGACAGAGTGAAAACAGGAAGAGAAAAGGAGCAGGCTGCCCAACGGGACCGTCTAGAGCTTCATAACAGTGATGTAGCAAAGTTACTCTTCCCAGGGGAAAGAAGAAACAGTGCCAAGCCCATCCATTTATTTTTCAAAACAATGCTGGGAACAAGCCCTTAACTGCCAGAGATCTCCTCAAATATCCTGACATAGATGTGCTTGACTCCACCTTGCATTACCAGAGAATATGTCACACTGACCCACTATCCCAAGGTATGGAGCACTTGACAGAGCCTGCCCATCCAATGAAACACCTTGCTGAGTCAGAAAGCTGGAGGCTGACATGAAGATTTACACTGGCCCCGGGACCACAATCCCTGGGCTATCTTTCTAACATAGTCTTGTGTGTAGCATCTCTGTCTGCACACGGCCACCCAGGATGCCACAGCCACTAGGAATGTGGACAGGAATGGATGGTCAGCATTTAATCCAAAGCAGGAGTGCTGATGCTTGAATCCAGCCGCCTTTGAGCAGCCTTCATTTTGCAATGCTTAGTGAGCCAGTGCTTAATTCGCTTAATTTTCTTTGATGCTATTTTTAGATTCCTTCATTTCTCTCTCCCTCTCCCCCCTGCCCCCCCACCCCCTACCCCCCGCTTTTTGAGACAGGGTTTCTCTGTGTAGCCCTGGTTATCCTGGACTTGCTCTGTAGATCAGGCTGACCTGGAACTCACAGTGATCCACCTGCCTCTGCTTCCTGAGTGCTCGGATTAAAGGCATGCACCATCACATTGGGCTTCCTTCATTTCTTAAAAACCTAGGTAGCAAAAAACCAAAAAACCCTAGGTAGAGGGATTAGAGATAGCTCAGTAGTAAGAGCAAGCGTTGCCCTTCTAGAGGACTGAGTTCAATTTCCAGCACCTGTATGAGACAGATCATAACCACCCATGACTCCAGCAAGCTTCAGAGATCCAGTGTCGTCTTCTGAACTTTGTGGGTACCTGCACTCACATGTGCATATATCCTCAAGCTGCATGCACATGCACACACACACTTAACAAATCTTTAAAAATGATCTATGATAGACAATATTTTTTTTGTTCTGAAAATAAAAATTTGTATAATTCTATGGCAAGAATGATCACTTCTTGGTCAGCCAGTGCAGCATTCTCTCATGTCTAGGGTTGGTCATAAATTCAGATATATCCATACTGACATATAAGGTCTCTGAAATAAACTGTAACCTGGTGTGGTAATAAACACCTAAAATGCCAGCATTTGGAGGACTGGTACAGGAGGATCAGGAGTTCATAATCAGGCTGTACTATAGAAAGACCTTGTCTCAAAAATTAAATTAAGGCCAGGTGTGGTGGCACACGCCTTTAATCCTAGCACTCAGGAGGCAGAGGCAGGTAGATCTCTGTGAGTGAGTTTGAGGCTATCCTGCTCTACAAAGCAAGTCCATGGCAGTGAAGGCTACGCAGAAAAACCCTATGTTGAGAAAAACCAAAACCAAACCAAACCAAACAAACAAAAAAACCAAGAAAGAAAAAGAAAAAGACTGAGTGTAATAAGTAAACACAGCCAGGAGGTGGTGTTACATGCCTTTAATCCCAGCACTTGGAAGACAGAGGCAGGTGGATCTCTGAGTTGGAGGCCAGCCTGGTCTACAGAGAGAGTTCCAGAGCAGCTAGGGATACACAGAGAAACCCTGTCTTGACAAGCCAAACCAAACAAACAAGCAAGCATTGAACACATACTATTGTAATAAGATTGCATGATATCTAAGAGCTATGTTACCATTGTGTGTGTGTGTGTGTGTGTGTGTGTGTGTGTGTGTGTGTGTGTGTGTGTGTGTGTAAATAACTGGGCTGGTAAAAAACGATGATGGCACAGAAATCAGTCAGGAGAATAGCATTTCCCTCAAACATGAACAGCTACCAGAATAAAATGGCAGTGATAATCAGTAGGTGTTTCTATTGCACCGAAGGATTCGGATTCCTGCAATCCTTTTCCAGAAAAGAACACCACACAGTTCTGCTCTTGGCACGGGCAATGGGTGCTGTGGAATTCTCTTTAGCTCTGCCCATTTCCAAGTTCTTGGTATCCATCCCAAATTGTGAACCGGGCAGAAGCAATACACAGGTGTCTAGGACTAGCAGTGAGAAATGGCAGAAGGCTAGAATTCAGGTTAACTTCTAAGATAAGTTCTGGACTTTTCTTCAGAAATTAAAGAGTTTCTAATGTGACTTTACCCAAAGTCAACTGTTTGATGACTTGGGAGCCACTCAGCAAGCTGTGGTCAAATAAAGTACATTTCTTAAAAAAAAAGTGTTACGACTCAGGGAAACATGTCTGTGATGAGCCCTCCATGAATAGCGACTTTGCCCTTTGATCCAGTGGCCAGAGCTCCATCGAGGCTTCCTCACACAGCAAGAACGCAGAAGCAGACTTTCTGTTCTCTTCTCTTATGGCTCACACACTTGTTCTGGTATTTACAGTGGAAATTTTCACTATTACTGTCCACTTAGTTTAAATGTCAAAGCATGGGAAATGCTGTTTCCACGACTTCCTGAAACTGTCTGCTTGCTTTTTTAAGAGACACAAAAGCTACTTGATTTCCTCCCAACTTGACTTTCCTCATCTGTGAACCAGGGAGAGCAAAGGACAGCAATGGTACTGAAAGGATTAGAGCAGTGGTTCTCAACTTCCTAAAGCTGGGATGCTTTAATACCATTCCTCATGCTGTGGTATGAGGAACTATGCCCCAACTATAAAATAACTTTTGTTGCTACTTCCTAACTGTGATTGTGCTACTGCTGTCAACTATAATGTAAACATCTGATATTTCTGACGGCCTTTTGTGACCCCTGTGAAAGAGGGTCTCGACCCACAGGTTAAGGACTACTGTCACAGACTAAATCAAATGTCAGGAAGTGATGCCTTTAAATTTTTCACCGTCTGAGGCTGGAGATATAGTTCAAAAGCAAAATGTGTTTACTGCTTTGCCAGAGGGTTTGCATTCATTTCCAACTCCCACATAAGACAGCTTACAACCTCCTGTGACTTCAGTTCCTGAGGATTTGATACCCACACTGGCCTCTGTGGGCAAACACATACAAACGGTGTTCATACACACAATTACAGGAATAAAAAAAAAAAAAAAAACCTAAAAAAAATGTAAGCTGGGCGATGGTGGCACACACCTTTAATCCCAGCACTAGGGAGGCAGAGGCAGGAGGATCTCTGTGAGTTCCAGGTCAGCCTGGTCTACAAATCGAGTCCAGAACAGCCAAGGCTACAAAGAGAAACCCTGTCTCCAAAAACAAAAACAAAAACAAAACAACAACAACAAAAGTATACTGCCGGTGAGCTGGAGAGGCAGTTCAGCAGGTGAGAGCACTGTCTGCTCTTCCAGCACTGGCAACCAACAACTCTAACTCCAGTTCCAGGGGATCTCACGTCCTCTTCTGGCCTCATCAGTCACTGTACACTTGTGGAGACAGATATATGCAGGTGAAATGCCCATGCACACATGTTGATTCTTTTAATCAAATTATGTTATTGAAATATGCTTTAGTAATAGATGATAAATATAAAAAGCCTCTAAATTCAGCAAGTCAGTTTTTAGTGATTAACTCTAAGGACATAGCCACAATGCAAGGGAGCCTGCACAGTACCCTCCGTGCGTGGTAGTGTGTTCACGCTGGGGCCAATGAAAACAGACAAAGGTACTTGCATACAGCTGGGCACAGCAACAGACACCCATGGTCCCAGCACTCTCTGAGGCTGAGTTGGGGGACCACAAGTGTGAGGAATGTGAGGAAGTTTAGTCTCATAGCAAAGCCATGTCTCTGAACAAAACAAGAGGTTCACACCTATAATTAAGCAGATGGAACCATGTCAGAAGAATGACATGTGCTTTTGGTTTTGAAGAAGAGCAGAAGGGTACAGGACACGCTAACGGGGGTATCCTGTGTGGGTCGTGGGGCTCTACCAATTCCTCTCTTTACTCTTTTCACATTACATTACATTCACATTCACAATTACTCTTGTAATTAAAAAAAAAAAAGACACTGATTTTAAATCTCATAGGACTGCCATCACATTATTGCACCTGCTTTCTGACTTGTTTCTATCCCACTCTCCCCCTAAAACAAAAATCATTAGCAAGAATACGAGTGAGGGGATAACAATTGGGATGTAATGTGAATACATTATAATCTATAAATAATTTTTTAAAGTTGTCAGTAAATAAAAACATAATATACCAAAGGGAAAAATCCTTAGCATTGAATATTAATAGCTACAGAGTTAGAATAGATAGAAAGAGAAAATGAGGTTTCATGCGCTGGGAGCTTTGAAGGTGGGGAAACAGTAAGATCACAGCTAACTGTGGAGCCTTTTCACTACTTCCTGGTTTGCTACCATTGAATATAGACCGTTACACCACAAGGGGGTGCCCTGAGGTTGGCAAGTTCAGCGGGATCCCAGAATGATGGAAGGGTGCAGCTGACACCCCAGACTTTGGAGGAAACCGGACACCCTTCCCAGTGGTGGCTCTGCGTCAGTCAACCTTCGTCCTTTCCAACAAACATGCTTCAGTCCCTTGCTCACACTCACTCTGGCTCCATGTGTCCAATCTTGTGAGGACACTACAGTCAGCTGACCACTTGTAAAATGAACACCAGTGACAGAATGCAGAGAGGATTACTGCAGGTCTAATCCACTTAGCAGAGTTGCCGCTGGTGAGTCAGTTTTGTCACCATGACACAAAACTAAAGAGCATAACGCAAGCAACCATTGGGAAATCACCTTAGAAACCATTCTACCCTGAAGACATCTAGTCTGTCAATAGCGAGTCATCAAAGCCATTTCAGGTTCTTTGATGTTAAAAAAAAAAAAAAAAAACTCCATCGAGGAATCCGATTATATAATAGAATTACTTTAAGTGTTTAAAACAGCAAAAGTGGAACAAAATCATTTCCCCAGCAATGTCAAAGTTGTTCCACTCTAAAGGACAAGCGGGGGGGGCGGGGCAGCTTCTAACAAAATGGATGGTTCAGAGAGTACGTTCTTATAAACTGTAGTCCTAAGAATCTCTCTTTTCCTGAGAAATCTCAGGAAGGGCAGTGATCCTCCAGCGAACATGAGACAGTGGTTGAAACTATTGCTTTCAGAAAGAAACTGGCTTTGGTTTCAACAGTGAGTTCTGAGCACATTACGTGGGGCATCTCCCGAGTGAGGTTTCTGTAGCAGAAGACGAGGCGATGTGGTTATTTATGTACAGTGTGTTGTCTGAAAAGAGATGACTTATGAAAACACCAGAGCACAGCACATGGCTCAGTAAGAGGGCGAGAATGACGCCTGCCTTAGCTCCCACTGTAAGGAGGAGCCAGGAGGACTCAGAGCTGGGAGTCCAAGTAGGGACCTCACTTCCTGCTTGGCGGGTTCCTCTGGATTGCAAGAGGAGGCTCCTGGAAGTCAGGGGGTCAACAAGAGGTCACACTCTGGCAAAGGGAAGATGGTATTAGGATCAACCAGGGCACTGACTGACCATCATAGGAGGTCCTTCCACGCACCCCACTAGCAGTGCAGGAGCAGAAGGGAGCAGAGGTGGACATGTTCCTATCCAGTGTATTAGACAGTGTCTGAGAGGAGTCTGCAAAGGTCACTAGATACTCCTAGAACTAGCCCCTAAGAAATACCTCACACAGCTGTAGCCTATGGCCACTGGTTGGTCAGCTCAAACATGGTCTACCATACAAATAAATTGGGGCTTGGGCGTGGGCTGTCAGTAGAGGGTCCATTATAATTCAAAACTTGGTCTTAAGGGTAGTACTACAAGGCTATGGTGCCTAGTGGGAGATCAGTGGGCCGTGAGGGTGGTACCTCCAGTAGGGAGTTCTCTGGAAGGGAGTTCTCATGGGACACCTAGGCGGTTCTCTCATGGCGGTTGCTATGAATGTCTGTGTTTGGCTCCACCCAGTCTATGTCCAAATGTAAACTATGATAACTTGTATCAATGCATGCTCCCACCATCTGCTGTGGGACCTACCCCAGCACTCAGCTAATAAAGGTACCATTCCCTTGACCCTCCAACCCAAGCTAAATCAACCTTTTCTCTTCACAACGTAGCCAGCCTGTCTTGGGTATCTCATTACAGCAACAGAAATGACCAGTAATATAATAAATGTCATGCGCATGCTTGCTTCCCCCCCTCCCTTCTTCCTCAAACACCCATGCTCTACACTGTGAACATCACAAAGGCTTCCTTTTTACTTAGGAATGAATGAATGAATGAATGAAATGAATGAATGAATGAATGAATGCAAAGCTGGAAGGAGAAATGGGCCTCCGGACTTCTGGTTTCTGTGGCCTGCTTGATTTGGAGGCCTACGTCTTGATAATTAGCTACCTAAGAGGGTCTTAGAACTTCAGATGTGTGACCTAGGAACTTTACTACAAGTTCCAGAGGCCTGTATCCAGCCCAACACTCACAGGCATCTCACCATCAGCACTCTGCGAGTGTTATGCCCTATGCCTGGCTCCCTGTCTGTTACAGTCTTGGCTGCTCTTGTTCCTTCTCAAAAGGAGGGAAATGCCCGCATGATGCAATTTCTACTTGGCAGAGCGTCTCTTCAATTTTCACCAAAACCTTCTTCCCAGAGAACAGGGAGCATAAATAAAAATACTCAAAACCCCTGAAGGGGGCAGGACAGGGAAGAGCTTCCAAACCCCTTTCATTATTTCAAAGGCTTCGGAATGCATTCCAGCTTTGAATAGCTGCTATTTCTCAGGAAGCAGGCATTGCAGCAGGGATGAAAAGGGCTCACACTGGCTGGGGCCATTGTCCCAGAAGGCTTGGCTTCAGAAACTGCCTCTCACACTGGAAGCCAGGTTAAGGTGGCTTTTTAATAGGGAGGAGAGGTAAGCTCACACTTGGATTCTGACTTCTCCCTTCTTCCCTTGGAAAACAGGTTCAAACTCTAGAGCCTTGCAGACCCTTAGCAGGTTGTAAAGAAGTGTAAGTATTAGTACCTGAGACACGGACAATCAAGTGAAAGGCTGGACTTCAGCCCAGGTTTGCTGTGCAAACTCTTGTTATGGTGCTCATACAACTGTACAAATGAGACTGAGGGACAGAAAAGGCACAGGGGTCCACAGACCACTGAGGTAAGAGTCAGAAACCTGAGCTTAATGGGGCACAGGCATCTCTCTGGTCCCAAAGTTGCTCATGTATTAAAATGAAGAGTTGGATGAAATCTTTCTGGTAAATTTTAGTTTCGCATTATTAACGGCCTCCTGAGATGCCTGGGTGTTCCAGGAATCCCACTTCCCTAGTCACCATCAACAGAAGAATTACATCTGCTCTCGGCAAAGCCAGACTCTTGTGCTGGCTGGCTTTTGTCAACTCAACACAAGCCTAGACAGATCTGGGAAGAGGGAATCTTAATTGAGAAAATACCTCCAGAAGATTGGCCTGTAGGCAAGTCTGTGGGGTAACTTACTGTCTTGATTCATGATTAACGTGGAAGGACCCTGCTCACAGTGGGCTATGCCATTCCTGGGAAGTAGGTCTTGGGTTTTCTAACAAAGCAGGCCAAACAAGCCATGAGGAGAAAGTCAGTAAGTAGCATTCCTTCAACCCAAAGCATTGCTTCAGGTTCCTGCCTTCAGGTTCCTGCCTTCAGGTTCCTGCCTCCAGTTCCTGTCCTGACTTACTTCCATGATAGAGTATGACCTGAAAGTTGTTACGTAGAAATAAACCCTTTCCTTCCCATGTTGCTTTTGGTCATTGCTTTTTAATCACAGCAATAGATAAATAAGCCTGAATACAGGACATGAGCCCAAGGCTTAAGCTCATTAATTTTTCACACCAAACACGTTATTTCACCCATCATAAGACTTTACACTAGAACCATTAAAGCACCGGGGCCTCACTGTATAAAATGGCAAATAAAATCACCGTGCCCTTTTCACTGGGTCAGCAAGAGGCACATTTGACATCAACAGTAGGAAATATCTTTTCTGTAAAGCTCTAGTGTAGGACACTGGTGCTGTTCTGTGGACACATGCAGAAAGACTTCCTGAAATGGCTGAGATGAAGATGGTCTCTATTGACCCCAGCCCCACGGTTCACTGCTATATCTGGCCCCAGTTCCCGATTTAATACTCATAGTTTAAATGTTTGTGCCTTCTCAAATTCCTAGGTTGAACCCTTAGCCCCCAGTGGGATGGTATTTGGAGGAGGTGACTTTCGAAAGTGACTAGTTTATGCAAATGGAGCTTATATGAGGGGGTTAGTGCCCTAAGAGAGAAGACAGGAGAGATCAAGCCCTGGTGCTTATAGATACAGGAAAGAAAGTCCCTTGTAAAGCCATAGATGCTGACACCTTGGCCTTGGGTTTATTTTACTTCCCAGGACAATGAAAAAATACATTTCTATTGTTTAAGCCATTTAGTCTACTTACTACAGGAGCCTAAATTTATTAAGATGACGAACCAGTGACAACCATATTGGCAGATGCTGGCAGCCATATTCTCAGCTGAGACACTGGTCAGGAGACTTGCTGTCCGAGGCCCTGAAACCACCTGCCCCTGAGGCTGCCTGATACCGTGCCTCATGGATTCAACTCAGCCAGCCTATCCACCTTCGCCAGCCTGCATCCCCTGGGCACCTAGAGAACTCCACGCTGCACTCCGCCTCCCCTATTTTCTGGCCTATCAAACTTCAGATCCAGCCAAATTACTTTGGAAAAAAGTTGTTCTGAGAAATCTATTAAGTTTGACTGAGAGAAAAATGCCTTCTTCTGAAAATATTATTCTGGAGAGTTCCATGTCACTGCTAATTGCAACCAAGTAAGAGTGAAAGCTTCTTCCATCAAAGATAGGCTGGCATTAAACTGCTAGCTTATTCAACCAACATCGTCACCATTATAAACACTGCAAACCTGAGGCCATAGTTACAAACTGCTACTGCTATTTTGCATGGAAGCCAGAGGTCTGTACATGCTAGGCAGGGTCTACACTGAACAACATCGGAACATTACAAATTATTTTGTGTGTTTGTGTGTGCATATGTGTTTGCCTGTGTGTGTGCGTGCACACACACACACGTGCACACTCATAAGGGTTCTTATGTGTGTGCTGGTGTGGGGATTGGGAGAAAAGTCCATCTGAAGAATCATTTCTCAGGAGCCATTCTTCTCTGAGGCAGGATCTCTCGTTGGCCTTTAGCTCATCAATCTGGCTAGGCTGGCTAGCCATCATGCCGCAGGGAACTGCCTAATTCCATCGCCTCGGTTCTGGGGTTACAGGTGTGTGCCACCTTGTTTGTCCTGGTTTATTAAATATGGGTTCTGGGGATGGAGTTCATGTCTTCATGCTTGCCCAGCAAGCACTTTACCAACCACGCCCACAAATTATTGTCAACATTACATTTTTGGATAATAGTCTGAGCACAAACAACAGCAAAAAACTATAAAATGTGACACTGAAATCACAGTGCAGAGCTGGTGTAGTCTGCTGGCGAAGTGAACTCTAGTTACTGCCTTTTTTTTATAAAATAATATAGGGTTCAGTCCTTTTAAAGCAGAGATTGGAATCTCAAGAGTTCTTGAAGAAGTTGAGAGCTTATCCTTCTAATTATAGGGAATCACAGTGGAATGTGCCTCCATAACAATCCAACTCTAAACATAGTTTGCTAATTGCTTGCAAATACCAAGAGCAGAAGGTTGAAAACATAGACTCTAAGTATGCAAGCAGCTTCTGGCCTGGCTGTGAAAGCCTAAGAGTAAGCTAGCAAAAGAGGAAGGGACAAAAAAGGGGGGCAGGGGCAGAAAGAAAGCCCTTCGCCAGTATTCCAAGGTTATTCTGGCTGACTTTGTCAATACTGACCATGTGTTTGCCTGTGTGTATATGTGTGTGTGTGTGTGTGTGTGTGTGTGTGTGTGTGTGTGTGTGTGT
>OU015749.1:22274936-22288524 GCA_907169655.1 Acomys percivali | reverse complement strand
TGTGTGTGTGTGTGTGTGTGTGTGTGTGTGTGTGTGTGTGTGTGTGTGCATGCCACAGGTCACCAGTGATGCACAGGACACTGTCTGATCAAAAGACATTCAAAAAAGGTTTAAGAAGGTTGCCAAGCATCGTTGGTAGGGAAAAGGAAAACAGAGAAATAATTACCACAGTGCTTTGTGGACACAGAAAAATCGTAGAATCCCAGATCACACCTAAAGGCAAACATCTATTGAACATGGTTATTCTACAGGCATGTTCACCTGGAACATCTGCCAGGCTTAGAACAATAGGCAAGCAGGATTCTGGAAGGTATAAGAGGGAAAGAAAAATGGTTCACAGTTTTGAGGTGCAACAAAGGTTAGGGGAGCCTGAGTTCAGAGGGCGAAGGGAGACAGTCATATCCAGGCGAGTTCTCTGGGTGGTCTGAACACACTCTTCATGGCAGATCCTTACCTCATCAAAGTCCCAAAATTTTACCAGGGTTTGAGGCAGGTGTGGAGGAAGATAGCATTACTTCAGGAATTTGGGGGAGACTGTAACATTCTTCTCATCTCTCAGCACTGCCTTAGGGAACCCCTCAAGGACCTGGGCAACTACTTCCGTCAATCTCCAAATTGCTATGAAGCCACATTGTCCATCTGAGTTTATACACACTCAGCTTAGGACAAAGTTGAGAAAGTCACTCCAGGGTGATTTAACTCGCAAAGGAGATGTCGGGATGTAGTATCTTTCCTTTTGATGCCAGGCCTATCTGATAATTTACCAAGAAGTACCATGACCTTTCTCACTAAGCCAACAAATCACCCTTACATATTATCAGACAAAGCACAGGTCAGTTCCTGGGTCTCTGGGAACAGTAAGTCCCTCTTTTAAGGCAAGACTGTTAAGTAAGAATAACCTCAACTCCATCCTTCCTAGTCTGACATGCAATTCTCTATATGGGGTTGGCTTTGAGATACAAACCAAGGGCTTTGAAATCCAGAGCTGAGGGTAGAGTTTGAACAGAGCATTTGATTAGTGGACAGAAAAAAAAACCAAACAGTTTTTAAAAATAAAATGGTGGCACTCTGACACCATAATCTACATTAGGCCGATTGGTACACTCATGTATGAAAAATTTATTGACAGCCTTTCATATCCCACTGCGGGAAGCCACGAGTGTGGCAGACAGGGAGGCAGGTCTCAACTGGATGCAAGGATTAAGGCTAGCATGACCGTTCAGGGATATGGGAGAATATCCTTCCTCCGTGAGAGCACCTGGAAGGGGCTAGTGACCCTGGTCAGTTCCCACTGTGTTATTAGACATGTGTCAACTCTGATGTATACATCCATCACAGGGGAGGGTCAGACCTGTGGGCAGACAGAGCAGTGGCCCTCGAGTGGACTATGGAGGGCGAAATCACAGGGTCTGGGAGCCTCCTTGCTCCTGATATCTCAGCAACCTGCATGCGGCACTATAGACTCTATAATTGAAAGCTAGGGTTCATCTGGACTGGAAATGTAGCTCAGTGGCATGTGGGATGTGGGAGGTTCCGGGTTAGACCATCAGTGCCACACAAAAATGTGAGAGGCATAAAACAGCACAGCACCTTGGGTAAGCAAATGGCACTGTTAGTAAGTACAGTGGCAGTATCTGTTAAAGGGGCCCTAGTAAGAAACAGGAAAAGGAGTCAAGAAGAGAAATAAGTGATACAAAATCTAACCGTTATCTAACTTCAGTGTCCGGAGGAGCTTTTCCTTAGCCCCATAGGGAGAACCAATCTTTCTTCTCCCTGGCTCCCTGGCTCCACTTCTCACTCTACAGTCAGTAGATGGATCAGGCTGCCCCGGTCCCCAACACACTCACACTGGTGAGTGGCTGGTGAAAACTCTCTTGCCAACTTTGGATGGGCTGGAAAGGGTATGGTCACTAACCTTTTCTAGTATCTCTTTGGGGGGTGGGGGGTGAAGTCCAGAGCAAGGAAGAAAATGCACTTGGGGGGCTGGGTGTGGGGATCCCTTGTGGGAATTTTTAAAAAATGTTAGATGCCAAAAATCAATGTCTAATCCCTGTAGTCACTCTTCTCAAAATTGAGTTTCGAGGGGCAAGGACCCATTAGGACAATCCTCAGGGCAGGAAATGTCACCTGCTCTCTGCCCTGCCCCTTCACTCCACTTCTCAACCTAACCCTAACCCTGAGCACAGACAGGAGGTGGCTCGCCCAGGCCCTGTTAATGCAAATGTCTTTCCTTCTATCACTTAACCTCAAGCTGGCGGGAACAACCCTAAACTTTCAGACTACAGAGGAACTGCATTCTATTTCAAGATCAACTACTAACAGGTAAAAACGTTTACTGTGTCCTTCCAGAGATGTCTTCTCTAAAGGGGAAAGTTTATAAAATTATTTTTATGGCTTATGTAGTTTGAAATGATCATGAAGACACATGGGGGGATGGGTAAAATAAGCAACGAGAGTTTTTAAAATTCAGGAATGATAGGTCACCTATAATATTGTCAAACTGGCAGGAGAGCACTAAAAATTATCTCACAATTAAAAGTTATAGCAATCTCCCGTGTTGGTTGGTTCATTGTCAATCATACCACTCCCCCGGCCCCCCAGCCACTTATGGAATCCCACGACACAGAAGGACAGTCCTTCACCATTGCTGTGAGTGCTTGTCAGCCAAGCCATCTGGAGCATATATACATATTACCTTCAGTTTTGGATGCTTTGGGGCCTTAAGCCAAAAGGTAAGCATTATGGCCATGGTGGCTCACGCCTTTAATCCCAGCACTAGGGAGACAGAGGCAGGCGGATCCCTTTGAGTTCGAGGCCAGCCTGGGAGACAGAGACAGGCGGATCCCTTTGAGTTCGAGGCCAGCCTGGTCTACACAGCGAGTCCAGGACAGCCAAGGCTAATACTGAGCGTCCCTGTCTTCAAAACAAAACAAAACAACAATAAGAAAGCATTATGTTTTCTTTCTGTAAAAAATTATTCGTGGTGTAGAGAATAAAACAAAAGCAATTTAGAGCAACTTTCCCAGGGGTGAAGAACAGCTACATATCATGTCCGTTTTAATCTCTCCTTTTCTTTTACCTCCGCTTTCACTCCAGGACTGGAGCCTCATACTCCAAGCCTTTCTCCTTTCAAAGGTCTGCTTCTCTGCAGTCTGCGCTCCCAACATTGGAGCACATGGACATTTCGTTAGGCTTTCATTATTATTTGTTTGTTTGGTTTTGGTTTTTTCGAGACAGGTTTCTCTTCATAGCCGTGGTTGTCCTGGACTCGCTTTGTAGACCAGGCTGGCCTCGAACTCACAGAGATCCACCTACCTCTGCCTCCCGAGTGCTGGGATTAAAGGCGTGAATTTCTTGAAGACTGTGATTGCATGCACCCATCAGCCACTTCTACGTGGGAAAAGATTCAGGAGGATATGGCAATCTGCACCTTGCTTCTCTACGGTAGCTCTCCTCATGGGCTGAGACTTGCTTTCCTTATTGGCTTTTGGCTGTTAGCACCGCCCCCTTCCCCGCCCCTAATGCGTGCCTCGCCCCCCCTCCCCCAGTAATGAGCATGCGCTAAAACCTCTTTTCTCTATATGTCTTGGTGGCTATCAAAATGGCCTGGCAAAAGAGGTATTTTGCGAAGGGAGTTGGCTTGGAGACACGGTGTTGTAGAAGTACTGCCTGCCAAATAATTCCGCCTGACTGAGCCATGAGGTTTTCTCATCTGCACGATAGGGATCGTGTGTTTTACCCCAGCTTGCTATCTGATGCCATGAAATGAGTTGAGGGTGTGCTTTGCTCAGGCCTCCACCTCCTCCACTCAAACAAACATCGTTGCCCGATTCACAGGATAGGAGGGGATGACAGCTGGGCATGGAAGTTGTCTGTATTCCATGTGGGCTACACATCTGGCCTTTATATTTCCCCCCCACAAGATAAAGGTTAACAAGATCACTACATTACTATGAATCTGCTACATCAATGCCACGCTGATAGATTTCAGCTCTTTCTAAACGCACGGGGTCTACACTACAGGACTGGTGATGAGCTCATAGCTCCAGCCACTCTTTGCTGCCCCACCCCCCACATATCCCCCATGTTGGCTTTCTACTGAAATCATCAGTTGGAGAACGAGTGTGAAAACCTAGCCTGCTTCTTCCTCAGATCCACTCTGAATGTATGTTTTCTGGATTCTATTACCCACCAAGATTCCAGGAGACACATGGGTGGTGGGTGAGCTTTCCTAATGCGCACAGTGTCTCTTCTTTGCCTCAATATCTCACTGATGTCACATTAATGGAAGACAACAATTTCATACCAACAAACTTAAGCATTTCTTGAACCAGAAATAAGGTAAAAGGAACAGAATGCTGCTATAGCTATATAACTAAAGTCAGTGACTGGGTCTAACTGGCCACACTCTGCTAGGCATGCTGTGTTGAAACCATCACACCTCCCAGGGATGGCTGTGGGCGCCTAGCTATATGCACGTGTGTCAGGTTTCACATCAAGGCTGCTCCCTGAAAAGACACAGAGGTCAACCAAGTTGTAATGGGATTATACCCTTCATTTCCTAATTACAGATGCTTTTATAGTCATTCCTAATTAATCATCAACTAAGCATTCACTGTTGCATGCACAGTTGTAAAACAGGTTGGGTCTACTGAGTACATGCTGAAACAAACTAGCGAGCCCTTTGTATTTTAGAAGTAAGGTTGCTGGAGTCCTTTCCGGATAAAGATGACGACCTTGTATGCTCACTGGGTCAGTAATTACTTTTCGGTCATTTCTAGCAATTTTCTTGCGGTAAGAAATGGTTCTCTGTGGCATCTGGATGTGGGTGCCATCTTGTTCATTCAGGTCAAAACTGAATGGTGGGCTTGTCAATTAACTTGGCTGTGGCAATCACTTCACGCTGTACTCACATGTCAAATCTCACATTTTACACTCAGAGTGTACTGCATACAGTTTTTACTCGCCGATTGTGCGCTTCAATAAAGCTGCAAAAGAGCCTCTCAAAGCATTAAGAAAAATAAAATAAACCCAAAATCCTGACATCAGAAGTGTTGTACTTTTTAATGTATACATATTCCTAACTTTATCCTGGTATAGTTCTTCATTCTCTTCTCTAGGGTCAACAGAGTAATTCCTAAATAAAAATAATAAAATAATTTACTAGCTGGGTGCGGTGGCACATGCTTGTAATCTCAGCACTCTGGGAGGCAGTGGCAGGCAGATTTCTGTGAGTTTGAGGCCAGCCTGGTCTACAAAGTGAGTCTAGGACAGCCAAGTCTACACAGAGAAACCCTGTCTCGAAAACAAAAACAAAAAAGTAATTTACAAAGCAAAAGTGAGTATGTAAGCCTTATGGTTCCCCTCTCATGGCAAAATCTCAAATAAATGCTTCTCTACACATCCACAGCTAAGAGTGGCCAGAGCCAGCGCATGCGTAAAAAACAAACCCCACGGAATGTTTTGCCCACCCACCAATATGTGCTGTAGAAGGAAAATACAGCAGACAGGGGTTTAAATACCCCCTTCCAGTCTCATTCTCCAACCTCAGAGGGTTTTCTAGAGACGCCTTTAAAAAGGACTGGTGAGAAAGATCACACACCGTGCTTGAGGAAGCCAGCCCACCGCTCTGGTTTAGGATAGGCAGGCACCCCTCCCTCAGGGGCTCATGCTCACCCCAGTCCCGGGACTCCCTTCATGGGTTCTGCCCCTGTGAGGAGGTGTAGGCACTTGCCATCGGTCACTGCAGCAGATTCTTTTGTTTGTTTGTTTGCTTGTTTGCTTGTTTTTCAGACAAGGTTTCTCTTTGTAGCCTTGACTGTCCTGGACTCACTTTGTAGACCAGGCTGGCCTCGAACTCACAGCGATCCGCCTGCCTCTGCCTCCTGAGTGCTGGGATTAAAGGCGTGCGCCACCACCGCCTGGTCACCGTAGCAGTTCTAAAGCAGTCCTTTACACCCCCCGTTATGCACCCTTCACCTTCACTGAGCTAACCTCGTAGTTCTTCATATTCTGTCCCATTGTTGTCTGGTGGGCCAAGACAGTGTGCTCCTGTTTTATTGACTAAAGATGAAAAGGCCCAAACGCCCATCGAAAGATCAGTAAACAAGAATGGGGCACGTATATCTATAAGATGTGGCTTACATCTGAAATGCCCCACAGTTTGAATTCCTGGTCCCCAGCCAGCTGCATTGTTTTGAGTGGTTGTGGAAAGATTGGGAAGTGGGACTTAGCTGGAAGAAGTAGGTCACCAGGGGAGTATTGTCCCTGGCCCCTTCCTGCTGTGCCACCTCCACCCACCCACCACCCTGCACCCCCGCTTCCAGATCAATCATGAAGTGACTAGTCCTCCACCACATGCACCTGCAAGTATGATGCTCTGTCCAAGCACATGGGGCCAAGTGACTATGGACTTAACTGCTTAAACTTTTGAGTCAAAAAACAAATGCTTCCTTTAACTTATTTCTTTTAGATATTTTGTTACAGCAATGCAAAAGTAACTAATACAACATACAATGCAGTTTTACTGTGCCTTCAAAGGGAGCAAATTCTGTTATAGTCACCAAAATGGGTAAGTCTTCAGGGCATTGTGTTAAGTGAAACAGACAGTTACACATGCAAAATCCAATACTCTATCATTTCACTTTACTTAACATGAATTGTAATAGAAAAAAATTAAACATTGATTGACAGGTTTTGGGACAGGGTTATGACTAAATGGATGTAGAACTCTAGTTTTGTACTGTCTTAAGGCTGAGGAGATGGCTCCGCAGGTAAAGTGCTTATTGTACCAACAGGAGGGTCTGAGTTCAGATACTAAGACCCCAAGTAGAAAGCCAGGTATGGCAACACGCACCGGAGAAACTTCGTGATGGGGGGATGAGACAGACAGATCTGGGGCTCTGTGACCAAAATGGTAAACTTTGGGTTCAATGAGGGACCTTGTCTGAAAAAATAAAGTAGAACAGGGGCTGAAGAAATGTCTCAGAGGTTAAGAGCACTGACTGCTCTTCCAAAGGCCCTGAGTTCAATTCCCAGCAACCACATGGTGGCTCACAACCATCTATAATGTGATCTGATGCCCTCTTCTGGCCTGCAGGTGTACATGCAGGCAGAGCAATATATACATAATAATGACTAACTAAATATTTTATGAAAAAGGTAGAAAGCTGGGTGGTGGGGATGCATGTCTTTAATCTTAGCATGTAGGAAGCAGAAGCAGGTAGATCTCTATGAGTTCGAGGCCAGCCTGGTCTACAGTGCAAATTCTAGGACAGCCAGGGCCACACAGACAAACCCTGTCTTGAAAACCAAACCAAACCAAAAAAAAAAAAAAAAAAGGAGGAAGCAACAGAGGAGAACATCCTGACATCAATCCAAAGCCCTGCATAGGCAAATACATGTACACACAAGCACACACTCACACATGCACGCACGCGTGAGATGTGAACATTCTTAATGCCACTGAAGCATACACTTTAAATAGTTAAGATGGCAAATTCAACGCTTTTTATGTGCCTTTTCCCTCCACTAAGAAGTATACTATAGACAATCAATGTAAGTAAAGAAGATGGCAGCGGAAAAGGAAGCATGCCCAGCCCAAGTTTCCCTACAAAGAATTTAAGTAACTAGGAAAGGCTGGATCGGGAAATGTTCCCATAATACCCTTTGTGTGCAGTTTCCCTAACTAGGAAAGGCTGGATCGGGAAATGTTCCCATAATACCCTTTGTGTGCAGTTCCTCACCTTCACACTTAGACAACGCAAAGCCTTATCCTAACATCTCTCTGTAGCAAGGAATAACTCTAGACTCATCAAGTTTGAATAAAGATCTTGGGCACATTTCATTTAGCTTGTGGTCTCTCTGGCATTTCCCCCCATTTCTTCATTCTTGTTTGAGTTATTTACCCATGCCCTCGCTGTAAACACTAGGCACACATGTCCTCTGCAGGACTGCTGTCCCTGGGTCCCTTTCTATTTGTGAAGAGCACTCTGCACACACAAACGCCATCACGTTGCCCTAAGTGGTCAGGTCTTTGCTCTGTGCTGAGGGAAAGACAAGCCAAAATCTCCAGCTTCCCTCGTGTTCTGTCTGCCACTACCCCTCATAGCCATGCACTGTGGGATGGGGGAAAGACATTTATTATCAATATTAATTGCTGGTCACTATGCTTCCTATCTCAAGTTAGTTGGCTTGAAAACTTTTTTTTTTTTTTTTTAATATTTGAACTAAGATAACAGAATGTATGGTATACAACTTCCTAAAAAAGATTTTTGGGGGAAGGGGGCCTGGAGAGATTCTGTATGGTATACAACTCCCTAAAAAGTTTTTTTTTTTTTGGTCACTGGAGAGATGGCTCAGTGGTTAAGAGCCCCGGGTGTTCTTTCAGAGGACCCAGGTTCACTTCCCAGCACCCACCTAGCAGCTCACCACTGTCTGTAACTCCAGCTCCAGGAGTTCTGACACCTTCACACAGCTACATATGCAGGTAAGACACCAATGCACATAAAAGGAAAATTTTTGTGTCTGCATGTAGATATGCTATGTGAGTGCAGGTACCTGTAGGAGCCATAAGAGTGCATCAGATCCCGTGGCGCTGGAGTAACAGGTGTTTGTGAGCCACCTATTGTGGGTTCTGGTATCTGAACCCAGGTCCTCTGAAAGAACAACAAATAGTCTTAAGCACTGGGTCATCATCTCTCCCATCTCCAGTAAACAGCTTTTTGTAATGATGTCACGTTGCTTCTCTGGTTGGAGTCTGGGACAAACAACCACCTATGCTGTTCATTAAGTGAAAAGAAACAAGCCAACTGCCCCATCGGTTTAGGGTAGACTCACCCACCTCAGTGGCTGACAGTGGATTCCTGGGGAAGAGACTGCAGAGGTCACTCTGAGATGAGCTGGGTCCCCTACTTCACCCTCAGTTTAAAGTTAGCAGCTAAGACACAATCCTCCCATTAAACCTATGGAAAGCCGAGAGGCATCTCATGTATTCCCATCATATAAATAGCGAAGCCTTGCCTTTGCACTCCAACATGTACAAATAAGGAGATTTCACAGCAGGGCCAGTGTCAGACCCCGTTTAAGTACAGATCTGAGCAAAATGAAGAGATACATTTCTGTTATTAAAAGCTCATCTTCTGTTGGAAACTCTCCAGTGAGCTCAAGGAAGCTCCCCTCACTTTTAATATTAATAGCTAAAGGAAGGCTTTGCTTTCCACATTCTTCAAGTCTAAGGTCAGAACTGACTCTTGGCACCTACCCTAAAGCTTCAGCTTTCTGCTCAGCAAGATTTACCTCAGAGAATGACTAGGTCTCTAACTGCCACCAGACCTCAGCCCTTTCTACAGAGGCAGCCGGGTAGAGGGAACCCAGACAGAGCACGAGCTAACGCTAACATTTTTTTCTGGTTGACTGCCTACAAATATGTGCGTGAATAGGCTCGGGGAGGCCTTATTTATAGAACATTAGCACAGAAATGAGAATTCTAGAGAAGATGTGTAAAATATCATTGTAGACGGTATTTTTAAATCGTATTTATTTTTAGTTTCGTGCACACTCAATAGAATGGGAAAAGTTAATTCTTTCTTGGTGATAATATCACCCACCGCCCATGGTTCTGAGGTTAGTGGAGAAAATGGAAAACGAAGCGCATCCCTAAAGAGCTCCAAACAGTGAAGCAAGCAGCAGGGCTCCTCCTGCCTCGCCTGACCACAGCTAAACTCGCAGCAACAGGGGTAATTGACAGTTGCTGGGAGGGGGACAAGTGGCTTTCTTTAAGGCTGTGATGACAGCAAGAAGGTCAGACTCCTAGGATGGACACACCCAAGAGTTCATTTGAAGCACTAGACTGAAGTGGATGGCTTTAAAAGAAAAGAAGGGGCTGGAGAGATGGCTCGGTGGTTAAGAGTACTGTCTGCTCTTCCAAAGGACCCGGGTTCAATTCTCAGTGCCCACATGGCAGCTCACAACTGTGTAACTCCAGTTCCAAGGGATCTGACACCTTCACAATAATGCACATAAAATAAAGTAAATACACTAAAGAAAGAAAGAAAGAAAAAAAAGGACCTGACATGGTGGCGCATGCTTTTAATCCCAGCACTTGGGAGGAAGAGGCAGGCAGGTCTCTGTGAGTTCGAGGCCAGCCAGGTCCATGAAGCGAGTCCAGGACAGCCAGGACTACAAGAAAAACCCTGTCTTGAAAAAAAGAAAAAGAAAAGAAAAGAAGGCTACAAAGTTGGGTGGGTATGGAACTGGGAAGTGGGGTCTGGGAGGAGATGGAGGAGGGGTGAATATGATCAAAATACAAAGCATGAAATTCTCAAAAAAAGTTTAAGAAAAAAAAGTATTCAACTACATTCTAAAACGTATTCTTACCCCCACAGGTGTGCACAGCTCCCACTCCTCATCAAAGCAGCCTCTCTTTATAGCAAACGGGGACAGTACAGAAAACCACAGCAGGTTGTAGTATAGATATCAATGGATTGCAGTGTGGGCCCCAGCCGAACTGGCACAGAACTCCTGCACCCAAGGCTCAGGGAACACATCAGAAGAGGGAGGGGAAAGACTGTAAGAGCCAGCAAGTCTGCTGTGAGATTGCGTCCCCTAGAAACACAGGGAAGCTCAACTTCTGATACTTCAATTACAGAGCGGCATAAACGTGACCTCAACAGACATGTCAATGTGAAGACGGTCCCAGCCCTAGACAAAGAACGATAGGCAACTAATGAGCAACTAGTGACTACTAAGAGAGGGAGAATTAGCCTCGCGTAGGAGAGAGCTACCTAACTGGTTAGCTAGTACATGGTGGTCTGTCCTGAAATCATAAACACACAAACTGCACCAAACTGTCTCATTGGGTTGCATTTATATATACTCAGGTCCTTGTAGAGTATAATTCCCAGCATTTACATGGAGGCTCACACCATCAGTAAATCCAGTTTAAGGAGAACCAGTGACCTCTTCTGCCTTCTGAGGGTACCATTCTCACACATGCATACACACAGGTGAAACACACATACACATAAAATAAATCTTAAAGCGGGAAAAAAAACCCTGAAGAATCAGACAGTCCTGGGTAGGTGGTAATGAGCTAACATCATATGCTGTGCAGTTGTCCACGTTGATATAATTGTCCTGGCAAAACTCTGTAAGCATGCAATCAATTCTACTTTTAGAAATTTAGCCTATACATAGAAGAGGTAGGGGAAGCCCCACTGAGGTACATAAACACACCATCATGCAAAAAGCACCTCGCCTTTCTAAGACTAAAGACAGAATACAGGAGTCACAGGTTAAGAAAGATGGGACTGAGAGAAGCAACCACTTACTTTGTTATTTACATATTGGTAAACAACGCAGTCATTAAGACCTGTGTTTGCGTGAGTTGATATGGCATTTGACAATTTAAGAAGATCAGAGTACAGAGCACGTGCACATAATAATTCACATCAGTATGCATACAGCTACCTCCTCAAATATGCATGTGCCATTTCGGGAGGAGCTCTCTAAAGGAACTGTGAGCCACAGTTTTATAAAGGACTAAGACCAGAGGTGAAAACTTAACTTTGGAAGTGAATGCACACAGCTCGCCTGCGTGTATGAAGATGTCTCTCCCCGTAGGGTACATTTAATTTAATGACAAGCATTTGTTCTCTGCTGTTTGCTTTCCGACCTTTGAACTGAGTGCTACTCACCAATGTGGCTTTGGCCTGTCACCGTGGCCCTGCATGCATTTTTATATATGTGCTCATCACTCACTATCGTCTACAGAGACTGTCCTCTTCCAAATGAAGCTGCTGGCTGCAAAGGACACAACAGTCTGCCTTCAAGAATAATTTCATGCTAGCAAGGGCAGTGTGGTGGACTTCACCCAATTGTGATTACTTGTCCAAAGCCCCCACATCAGTGCTCCTTTCAGACAATTTGTATAATGGATGACACTTTAGGAACCAATAAAGATATTACTAGTCTATGTAACTATTTCTTTCCATTCAGTCCCACAATGTTGATGCTAAAGGGATTTTGAGATTAGCCAACTTCAGCCTTCACACTTATGAAAGCAGAATGAGGCAAGATTAAATAAATGCCTTGTCTGAGGCCACCAGTTTGTAGCCAGCAAAGCCAGTGGGAAATCACAGATCTCCTGGAAGTCATTTGCATGCCTAAGTCTGTGACCCATACTGAGGAAATTACACTACAAGTTCAATTCATGAAAATAAGCATCAAAAGAACTACAGGACATGACAGACAGTATAAAAAGGGAGGCACTCCTGGTCCCCGCCCCCCTCACACCCCACCCCCTACCCCAGGGAAGCGTGTTCAGAAAGGAGAGATGTCATACATATGGTCGAGTCCCTTATACCCACAGACAATCATCTGCAGATGGAAACTATGGACAAAGGGAAAAAAAAAACCGTACTACAGATGATTGTATTCTTATATTTTCTAAACAATCCAATACAACAATTGCTGACAGCATCTGTGTTGTATTAGTACCTGGAGTGACCTAGAGATGATTTAAAGTGTGCAGAAGGAACTATAAAAGAAGACTGGAAAGTTCTGGGCCTTCTTATGTAAGGGACTTCTGCATCACAGATTCTGGGACCCACGGCAGGTCCTGGACCCATCATCCCTTCACCATGGTACTTACATAGATGCGAAAGTGATTAAACACTATGAACCCTTCGGAAGAAGAGCAGTCTCAAGATCTCAGTTCTGGCCAGAGCTGAACAGTGCATCCCGCTTAGCTGAGACAGCTTAGGGAGGAGTCTTCTTTTGCTGAATAGACTAGAATGAACCGGGTTAACCCGACAATTCTCCAGTTGGCTTCCTAGTCAGCCATGCCAAGGTTTGGCTTCATGTAGGCTGAATATCCTTTTTCTGAAATTCCTGGCCACAGAAATGTTTTGGATTTTTAAAAATACTGGCTACACACACAAAACTGCTTTGGGCAAGAACCCGAGCTGGAACATAAAATCTATTTAGTTTCATATATACCTGATATACGAAACCTGCAGGTAATGTTTTTATTCGGTTTGACTTTCATTTAGACGGTGACCCACTGTGAGATCCGGGTGTGAAATTCTTCATGTGTGCTGTCACGTCAAGCACGCAAAAAAATTTCAGACTGTGGAGCATTTTTAAATCTTGCACTTTTGGATTCTAGACACCAGCCTATGCGGAGCTTGCTGACATGCAGAGGCACGGAAAAGGGACTCCTATTACAGACACCTGGGGAACGCTTCTGAAAAGACATTTTTAGAAAAATCCCCTTGCAAGCTGGGGCGCCAAGTCCTCCTTCATCCTGGGAGAATGTGTTTCTTAGTTCTCCTTTTCTGTAGCGATGACTATTTTGACAGGAGTCAGGTAGAGATAAGAAGCGCTTTAATCCCCATGGACTTGACAGCTCATTGAGTAAGATGCAATAATCCGGCGGAGGAAAGAGTAGAAAGATTGAAGCAATCAGAACAGTGAAGAAGAGGGTCTGCATGTCTTACAACTGGAGGCACAGAGTCACCTCCACACAATGCAACACACCACACACACACACACACACACACACACACACACACACACACACACACAC
>OU015749.1:22237064-22252652 GCA_907169655.1 Acomys percivali | reverse complement strand
CTCTCTCTCTCTCTCTCTCTCTCTCTCTCTCTCTCTCTCTCTCTCTCGTGTGTGTGTGTGTGTGTGTGTGTGTGTGTGTGTGTGTGTGTGCGTGCGCGCGCGTGCATGCGTTTAAATTTTTGCCTGCATCTATGTATGTGCACCATGCCTGGTGCCTGCAGAAGCCAGAAGCGCCTTTAGATATCTTGTATCTGGAGTTGTGGATAGTTGTGAGTCACCATGTGGGTGCAGGGAATTGAACTCAGGAGTAACAAGTGCTCTAAACCACTGAGCCATCTCTCCTTCCCTAGAGCTTATTTTTTCAATTGTTGTAAAAAAAAAATTTTTTTTTTTGTTTCTTGGTTTTTGTTTGTTTGTTTTATTTTGTTTTTCAAGACAGAGTTTCTCTGTGTAACCTTGGCTGTCCTTGACTCAATTTGTAGACCAGGCTGGCCTCAAACTCTCAGAGATCCACCTGCCTCTGCCTCCTGATTAAAGAGATTAAAGACGTGCACCACCACACCTTTTGAAGCCCTCTTGTGGAGGATTAACATGTCTCCTTCAGAACTAAGGCTGAGCCCTTTGCCCTCAGGAAAGACATCATCAAAACCATGGCCAGTAGCTACAAACCGGCAGCCCACTCTCACTCCATGATCTATGACCTGTACCCTGGGGTAGTCAGTGGCAAGGCTGATGTCAGAGGATGCAGGAATGGAATCCATCCAACACATCACTTCTTACAAGGCAGTCCTGCGGGCTTTGTGCAATCTACGAGCAGCCCGAATCAACGCACGTATGCAGGTGCTATTCCAAAGAAGCAAAAGCAGCTGTTATCTGAGAGCAGCCTCCTCTGTAGGAGGGCATCCCACAAGAAAACACACAAGGGCTCCAGAGCCGCTGCATCCCAAACAGCCCCGTTTGGCTCGAACACCTGACAGCTTTAACAACAGGGCCCACTGATACTTTCACAGCCACACTTGCTTTCCTCCTAATTGGGATGTTGATGGGCCTCATGTTCAACATAATGGGCTCTTCTGATCACAGCTGAGCCGCTCACTCTGAAGGAAGAGCATTTAATCATCGGCCACTCTTCCCCAAGCCTGCCAGGAAGAGCATTTGTCAGGTGTTATGTCAATGTTCCCGAACAAATAAAAATACAACTTCATTTTTACCTCTGCTGACAACCGGGACTTCAAAGAGACGCTGCAAAGTCTACTCTACCAGCTCCCTAAAAACACCAGTAAATTTGCGCGGTATGCCCTACCCTGTGCAGATTTCAGAAACAGTCCTCCCTTCATGGTTATGAAACCTAAGTATCTTTCATCAGTTTTGACACTACAGAAGCATAGGTTTAAAATAATCTTTCTTCTTAATCTGGACAAGGTGAGTCTACACAGGGAGTCCTCGCTACTGAAGAGGTGGGAGCCTTGGAATTTGAAATCAGCCTGGGCAACAATACAAGACCTGTGTTTAAAAAAAAAAATGTGACAGTTCCCTGTTAACCTTCCCACAGCAGAAAAACAGATTCAGCCTTCCGGCTATTTCTATTTTTATCTATTTTCCTGAATGACACTCAGCTGGACTGCTCTCCTTGCATTTGGGCCTGGAGCCTCAGAGAATGAGCAAGCATCCTGAGTGAGCGATTTGCCCCTACAGAGGAGCATCATCCTCGCTGGAGGAGGAGGAAGAGGAGGAAATTGCCAGAATACATTGTGGTGTGACAGCAACTGTCTTCCTCAAGTCCCCTCA
The DNA here is from genome assembly GCA_907169655.1 of Acomys percivali. Lineage (NCBI taxonomy): Eukaryota > Metazoa > Chordata > Mammalia > Rodentia > Muridae > Acomys > Acomys percivali. The sequence continues at coordinate 22,250,924 of OU015749.1, read as the reverse complement.
TATCTCCAGACACCCATTATGGCTCAAGGAAGGGAAGAGAATCAGGATTAATCTCAGGCAGAGTCCACTTTGTAGGGCAGAGAGCATTTTAAGAAGTCATAGGGTTGCTGGGCACAGTGGTGCACATCTTTAATCCCAGATCTTGGGAGGCAGACGCAGGAGGATTGGTGTGAGTTTGAGGCCAGCCTGGTCTACAAAAAGAGTCCAGGACAGCCAGAGCTACACAGAGAAACCCTGTCTCGAAAAACCAAAAAAAAAAAAAAAAAAAAAAAAGCCTTTAATCCCAGCACTCGGGAGGCAGAGGCAGGTGGATCACTGTGAGTTCGAGGCCAGCCCGGTCTACAAAGTGAGTCCAGGATAAACAGGGCTGTTAAACAGGGAACCTGTCTTGAAAAACCAAAAAAACAAAGGAAAAGAAAAACCAAAAAAAAAAGGTCATAGGTTTGCTGGGCATAGTGGTGCACACCTTTAATCCCAGTACTCAGGAGATCGAAGCAAGTGGATCTCTGTGAGTTTGAATCCAGCCTGGTCTACAAAGTGAGTTCTAGGAGAGCCAAGACTACATAGTGAGACTTTTGAAAACAAAATGAAGTCATGAGGTTATGAGGTGTGTGTGTGTGTGTGTTTGTATGTGGTTTGCTATATGCGTGTACACATGATTACGGGTGGATGCTCATATGGAGGCCAGAGATGAACATTGGTTGCTTTCCTCAGTTTCTCTTCACCTTGTTTTCTGAGTTAGGGTCTCTTACTGAACCTGAACTCACTGATCAGGTAGACTGGCTGGTCAGTGACCTCCAGGGACCCACTGTTCTCAGCCCCCCTGCCCCAGCACAGTGGGGTTACACATGGTACCTGACTATTACATAAGTGCTGGAAATCCCAATTCGGGTCCTTTTGCATGGCAGGTGCTTTCCCAGCTGAGCCATCTGCCTTGCACCATGGGCTTGTGGGCCTTAGAAACAAAACAAAACAAAATGGCAACTCTAATTCTGCTCTTTCTTCTGTCCCCCTTTCTAGACAAAGTTCAGGGGCCACTTGCTAAGGTCCTAGATTTTCTAGTCCAATGGACACTGGGACCCTTAAAAGAAACATAAAATCCAGGACCCAACTAGCAAGGGGGAACCCATCACTGGGATGAAGGTGATAGCCAGAGCAGGTACTAAGGTAGAAAGAGTTCCATAGATCTGAGACCATAGGCTAAGGAGACTCTGGTCAGCATCATTACCCCTAGCTCAGGAAGCAGTACAGCTGTTACTCCCAGCATCTTCTCCTCTGTATCACTGGGATGCCTAGCAACTGTCAGAAAGTTCACAGCAGATTCCCAAGCATCTGCTGGCTTCAAATGGTGTTTACTAGTGGATGCCTTTATACAAGGTAAGAGGTGATGCTCAGAGATTAGTTCAACTAAGCCCAATTAGCTCACTGCCTGGAGCTGCTTAAACTCCAGCAGAGTGCTGGGAAAAAAGAAGACTCCCTCCTAACTCTCCAGCATCATTCTCTCAGGTGTCAACGCACAGGCCATGGTTTATCTAAAGCCAAGCTGCGCCAAGCATGGGACAGCGTGCTATGGAAATTACCCAGGGCACCTGGGGCCCACATTAGCTGTTCGTGACATTGGGGAAAATAAATGGTTTTGACATCAGGGGGATTCTTGATTCAGAGTTACATATTTAAATTGATAATAAATGACATTTGAATGTTTGGCAAATTCAGTTCTATGTCAAAGGGGTTTACTTTTTTATTTAATTTTTAAAATCAGCATACATGGTATTAGACACCATTGTGGCATTTTTTGAACATTGTATGTTTTAATTGATTCCCCCCCCCATCTCCTCTACTCCTCTGTCCTCCCCGATCCCCCCCATAACCTCTTTTCCTGCCTCAGTTCTCCTTTCTAGACACTGGTATCCTTTGGTCTAGCCCCATGTCCTTCCTTATCACCTATTTTTACCCCTCTTGGGGTATGTTTTACCCACATTTACACACGTGTTACATTGCAAGCTAGAATCTGTACGTGGAAGAGAATGTGTAGTTTTTGTCTTTCTAAGTTTGGGTAGCTTTGCTTACTTAACACTGTACTTTCTAGGCCCACCCATTATCCTCCAAACTTCCCCTCCCTTCGCAGCTTAATGAAAGGGGGCTGAGTTTTGGAGGAGCTTTTTGAGTAAGGTCCCTGAATGTGGAACTCGACTGGTTTCTGTTGGTCTCCCACTAAAATAAGGCAGCAGGAGAGGAGAGTGGGTAATTGGAAAATTAAAAGTTTGCAACGCATAACTTTCTTCTTCTGAAAACTGAGGTATGTTTAACTTGATAATAAAATAAAAGTACTGAGGTTCTCCACCAGGTGGCTTTCCTACTATCAGCTCAGCCATTTCCCTGTTCACTGCTCTTAGTCCTTACACCTGAGCCATGAGCACCTTTCACTAGCCAAGAGCCTCCAACACAGCTTCAGAGTCCTCATCTGAAAGTTGAGACAAGAGCACCGCACCATGGTGGGTTGTTGCGAGATGCTATGTGCTTAATTGTTAATTGCTTGTCCCCCAATATCTTGACTGTTCTATGAGCAAATGCTCATGTACACCAAGTGAGGCTGTGTAACCTTGCCTCCCAAATTATCCCTGACTGGCCAATAAAAATGCCTACACCTGGGCTGGGCAGGAGAGAGGTAGGTGGAGCTAAGGTGCATGGGTTTGGAGGAGCACAAGGGTCATGGGAGAGGGAGAGGGAGAGGGAGAGGGAGGGGAGGGGGAGGGGGAGGGGGAGGGGGAGGGAGAGGGAGAGGGAGAGGGAGGGAGAGGGAGAGGAGCAGAGCAGGGTGTCATGGGTTAGGTAAAGAAGAAGCACATGGCCGGGAGGAGCTTACTCTGAGGATTGCTGTGATGGAGAGATGCAGCCCAGACAGAATATGCAAGCATTGAGGGGAATTTGGACGAGAAGTCGCCCAGATAGGAAGGATTGGAGCAAATGACATCGGATGTGTGGCTGGGAGATAACAAGGTAGCTTAGGGGCTTATATCTGCCCAACCCCAGTGGTTTAAGTTTATTAAAAATCTAACAGGTGTCTGTGTATTTTATTTCTATAATGGCAGGATAAGAAATAACCACTACATTAGCAATCACATGAATCTCTGTGTGGATTAAATGAGTGAGCTATACACATAAGTAGTGCCTGATAATGTGGTAATGAATCCTAGCAGCTGTTACTCTCGGTATATGACATTGTTAGACAGTCACTTATTAATAGGCTATTGAAGGACATGCTACAGTTTGGATGTTGAAGGACCCCCAAAGGTCCCCAGGATCATATGACTGGGAAGCGGTGGAGGCTTTGAGAGGTTGGCCTTAAGGGTAGGTCTTTGGTCACTGAGGGCTTCTGCCCTCCTCTCTTCTTCTCTTTCCCCCATGGCTCATGATGGGAGCAGCTTTGCTTCATTGCCTCACTCTGCCATGATGTGGGGGAAGAGTTATCGCTAGATCATGGATGGTGCCTTATAAAGTGCTGAGCCAAAGTAACCCTTTTCTGTTAGTTAATTACCCCAGGTATTTTGGTCTCAGGTATACTGTAGGGGAAGCTGAACTAACACACATTTCCTAATATTCAATATTAATATCCAATTTAGAAGAACCCAGGAACGGGCTGGAGAGATAGCTCAGCGGTTAGGAGCACTGGCTGCTCATCTACAGGTCCTGAGCTCAGTTCCCAGCAACCACATGGTGGCTCAAACCATCTACAATGTGATTTGATGCCCTCTATCTGATGCTCTCTTCTGTCATATAGGCATTCATGCAGTAGACTGCTTATATACATAAATAAGCATATCTTTAAAAAAAATAGAAGAACCCAAGAGGGTCAAGAATGTAAGAGATTACTGTAATAAAAGTTTTGGTTTCTTTGTAAACTCAGTTGTGTTATGTAAATATGTTTTTATGTTCTAATCCTACATGTGGGATTTTAGTTTGGGCTTCAGTTTGTCCACACCTGTTAATTGTCTCGTGAGGAGCATGGATTTTGCCAGCTGGTAAGGCCTTCCTCCTGCAGCATGGAGAGAGGCGTGGCCTAGGGCTCTGAGGCTATAAGAAGAGCACAGAGAGAGTGTGGTGTGGCATTTGGTGTTGGTGTGTGGCATTCGGTGTTGGTGTGTGGCACGTAGCAGTTTGAAGAGACTAAAGATGTATGGTGTCTCAATTTGGAGCAGACAGAGAGAAAAAAAAACACTTCAGGGAGCAGAGGCTCGGAGGAGACTGCTGGCTGTGTCTGCTATTGGTAGAGACGGGTATAGGCCACAAGAACCCAACTGACCCTAAACAGCTGGGGGTAATAAAGGGGCCCCCTCTCCCCATTAACCTTCTCTCTCCTATGTAGGGTTGGGAGGTTAGAAGGGAGGTTGAGGCCTTAACACCCCAAATAAAATAGAGTTTAAAAGAAAGAGTGCTACAGAGCACGGCATGAACAAATGCAAGAGTCCTTTTCACTTAGAAAAGAAGGTCCTGGAATAAGGGCTTCGCTGCACCTGGTCAATGTCAGCTGATGTCCATGGCCCCTTTCACTTCCCTGACCCCTATCTCTGACACAATGTCCACTGTGACATACATTTGGGGTAAATTCCAATGGTGTCAAGAAAATGTGGCACCTGTTTGTGAGTAGAGGAAATATTGCCTGCAACAAATTCTAGTTTTAGGGAAAAGTGCCATGATATGAGTATGGCAATTTCAAAAGTATATTCTATGGACTTGTAAACCATTGCAAATTATGTGCATGCAGGCACACACATGCTCCTGTGGTCTGGCAGAAGCAGTTATGTCGCTGCGGGACTCACTTCAGGATATAATGCATGAGCTCTCTGTCATGCACATTCTTGGTTGTCAGTTCACACGTACAAATAAAAGTTGCTCTTCTGACTAGGAAGATTAAGGGCAGCAGGTTGCATCCTATAAAACCTCTGCATGTGGCGGGTAGTGTGGTGCTAAGAAACACAAAGAAGGAAGGCGGAAGAGAGCAAACAGGTAAACGTGCTGGGTACGTGGAAATGGTTCCTCTTCCTCATACACTTTAAGCCCCACATTTTGGAGATGAGCACTGTCCTCATCTTGCAGGCAAAGAAAGAAGGAACCAGGATTCTTCACTTTGAATCAGGAGTTCACACTGTATCGAAAACCACGGTCAAGGCCTAGGTCACCTGTACTCAACTGTATGATGACTTTGTAAATCTCTACTGGCGTTGGCCAGAGCTGTTCTGGAGCTTCTGGGATGTAAGCGGGTGTGATGCACAGCGTGCTACCACAGGAATGGGGAAGGGCTGAGTTAAATGCAGGTCGATGAGGTTATCGTCATGGCAGAGACTTCAGCGTGCAAACGTGAACTGTGGGTCCCACAACCACACTGCATGATTTTCATTTGCCAGATTACAGAAGCATATGTATAATTTGAAATAGTCCACCATTCCACAGAATGCATTTTTGAAATCTGCATGTTCATACCATGGCACTTTTCCTTTCTTTTCTTTTTAAGATTTATTTATTATGTATACAGTATTCTGCCTGCTTATACACCTGTATGCCAGAAGAGGGCATCAGATCCCAGTATAGATGCCTGTGAGCCACCATGTGGTTGCTGGGAATTGAACTCAGGACCCCTGGAAGAGCAGTCAGTGCTCTTAACCTCTGAGCCATCTCTCCAGCCCGGTACTTTTTCTTAAAGCTAGAATTGGTTGCACTCAACATGTGCTCTACTCACTAACATTCCCCATGTTTTCTTGGCACCATTTGAATTCATCCAAAATGTATGCCATGCTGGGCACTGTGTCAGACAGAAGGGGACACCGAGGTAAAGGGGTCATGGACACCAGGCTACGTTTAGCAGCTGCAATCAAGAACTTATCTCAGGACAAAGGGGAAGGAAGAATTGTGGCTGTTCATGACAGATAAACCCAAGGCATCCTGGCTGGACTCAGTATTATCTTTGTTCCTTTCAGAAAACAAAAGACAAAGCTTGCAGCTTACGTTTAGATTATACCCCCTACCCCCACTCCCCCCAATCAATGGCATCTCATCCTTAAAGGACAGGGGATTGCTTGTGATCTTGAAGCTGGCCTGCATCCAGTTGTCCAGGCTACCTATTGCCGAGTAACCGCAGTCAATTCTAGTAGCTTCACGGTGTCTTTGATTCTTTTCCAATCCAAATTCCCCTTTCTGGGGTGACTTCTGACGGTCGAGCCAGTGTATTATTTCACGGCGTATGGAATTTGGAATGGCATTTCCATATGATGGCCATACACATTCCTCTTCCAGGTTCAGAAGCACATGTGCTATCTGTTAGCAGGAGGCCGAGGAGGGATTGGGCTGGGGAAATGATGGGGAAGCCGAGCCCAGAGTCGAAAGGAAAAAAGAAAACCTTTTTATACTGCTTAGTAATAAAGACCAGGGAAGCCAAACAACTTTTATATGCAGCGACAGGTAAGAAAAATCAATTTATTGTGTCCTATGCTCTTGGGCTATATTTTCCTTTTACAATTCTAAGTGTCAGATAAAAGTGGCTTCAGACATCACGAACTTTGTCCAGGTTAGGTGATGACGTCATGACTCAGCCATGACTTAAGCTTGCTGCTCCCCTCAGTAACATAACTTTAGTGTTAGCCGCAGCATAGGAGTTCACTCTGAAGGGAGTGAGACAGCATGCCAGCTCTAGCATGCCGGGAGATACATTCCACTCTGTCTCAACCGAAAGAGGAGATCCTTAATGCGAAGGCGGTTCTGATGTCTCCGCATTATTTTAGCACTCTGCCAGCTCTTGTCAGTGAGAGGCGTGACGAGAAATAACACTACCAGCAGCCACATCTTTCAGTAATTAATAACGCCCACCCTCGGTCCTTCCCTGTTTATTAACACAAGCTTCGTGACACAAATTCCATCCCGTCAAGAAGGAGTCTAGTCGATGTGTAATCCCAGCAACAAAAGACAAGAAGAAGATGGCTGGGAGTTCAAGGCCAACACGGACTACCTAGTGGGTCTTTGGCTTGCCTGTTTTCATGGTAGAAACTTGTTTCAAGAAATAAAAGAGAAGGAAGAGGAGGTGGAGGAGGAGGAGGAGGGTGCAGCTGCTCCACCCAGAGCTGTAGAAAAGTAACAAAAGGAGAAACTATATTCAAGCTAATGAAGTTTCAACCAGGAAACATGTGAAGGCTGTAAAAACCTGAGAGCTGAGCCCATACTACTGAGGAAACATACCCATGCTCAGAGCTGAAGCCCTACAATGGGGTAAACAAAGAAAGAGCTGGAAGAATGCAGTTGATCATGAACGCTGGGGGCTGATACTTAAAGCTGAAGTCTAAAAAACGGAGAGAACCCGGGAAATCAGCATTTAAGCACCACGGTTAAATGTCAGGCTTTTGCTATTTGAGCAAACAACAGATGTGAGAAATGCAAGTGATCATGAGGCAGGGACCCTTGAAGAGCCTGACAAGGTGAACAGCAGAGAGACACTAGACGCTTAACTCGGCAAAGACAGAAACCTCACAGTCCGAATTCTGGAAGACAAGTGTCCCTTCTCTGAATACCAGCAGAACAGGAAGTGAAAGGGGACACTTGGCTTCAGGGTTAGAAACTAAAGCCCAGTTATTTTTGTTACTTGGAAGATGCTGCCGCTGCACGCACGATTCCCCATGCAGGTATGACATACGCTCCTAGCTTGCCTGACGCCTTCTGCAGATTAAATGTATGGCTCCTGTTAAAAGGCTGTCACCTAGATACATCAAATGGCCAGAGAGGCAGCTTAGCGTATGATGCTGAAGGCCCTCATGTTTCAAAGAGTTGAATTTATTTGTGTTCTTATATATCGAAGGCAAAAAGCAGATATTTTGGAGTCTTATTGTATTGTCTAGGTTTGGCATTAAAATAGCATTGGATTTTATCTCCTAAAGATTCCCCAAGTCCCAAATACCATTCACTGTTGCTTGTTTAATAATGAAACAAGGGCGCCCAAAGTTGCAGTTACTAGTGATTTGGGAAAGTCAGAACATACCGGTCGTCCTTAACTGGTGAGTGACTTCGAAAGCTGGTTGAGGAAGGTATACTGATTAGTACACACCTTGTTAGAATGTGTTTGTGGACGGTTTGACGTTACCTAAATACTGATCATAGTTATATACTTTTTCATAATAAAATAAAACATTTACCACTAGGATAGGCAAACCATGTTAATCAAATACAACATCAACCCGACTTAGAGCTCTCTCTTCATTTTTATTTATTTTTATATTTTTGTTTTGTTTTTAGTTTGTGTTTGTTTGTTTGAGACAGGGTTTCTCCATGTAGCCTTGGCTGTCCTAGACTCACTTTGTAGACCAAGCTGGCCTCGAACTCACAGCAATCTGCTTGCCTCTGCCTCCCAAGTCCTGGGATTAAAGGCGTGCGCCACCACCGCCCAGCCTCTTCATTTTTAATTTTAACATTTCTAGTCAGACTACTGGTACCAGAGGACAGATCTCATGGTTCTCATGTTTTCATTGTTGTCATTGGTTGGTTGGTTAATTGGTTGGCTTGGCTTTTTGAGACAGGGTCCCACGGAACCTGGCTTGGCCTGGAGCTTGCTCTGTAGTTAAGGATGCCTGGGAACTTCTGATCCCCCCCCACCCCCGTCTCCATCAGTTCCTGTCTTTGACCATTGTTCTTTTCTTGCTTTATCTCCTTTGGCAGGTGACTCTTAACATTCTTATCTAAACGCTAAAGACGCCAAACTCTCCGCTAAGCCCAAGATCATATTTGCAGCTGCCTAACGGATAACCCTTGGGCTCCACAAAGGTGACGTGTGCAGGCAGAACCATGGCCCCGGTTCAACCTTCACCTCACCACACCTGTTCCTCCGCTGACATCACCCCTCAGCCAAGCAGATGTTGTAACTGCCCCTGTAAGATGCCTTTCCAAGTTTATGCTCTCCTCTGCCTGTGGCAAATGCTTCTGCTCTCGCTTATTTCATTTTGTTTTAAATATCTACATAGCCTTAAAATGTGTGCCAGTCATTGCTCCAGGCACTTCTGAAGACTGTTATCAATTGCAGGGGGGGATGTGTGGGAGGGGGATGTATAACATGAAAAAAAAATCTAGGCAACTCCACACCCTTTCTCCATATGACAGTTCAAAAACTCGTTTTCACCTCCAAATGCAAATATCTCGATGACAGCATTCTGAGGCCCTAACCTTCCGGCATTCCTCACATCTCTTCTCCCTAGCTAAAGCCTGCAAGGACCTTGATGCCCTGCTGCACGGGTCTCTTCTATTGCGCCTTAGCTCCCCTCCCTGTCTTCATGAAGACATGTCCCAGCAACACCAAACTACACACCCGCCCCTCCTTTATTCTGGCGAGAGCCTTCCTCATCACACCAGACTTTGCAGTACAGGAAATTCTTTTCTTCGAGAAGCCTTCCGCCCCCCCCCCCCCCCCCAGGATTCTTAAGCAGAGCCATCGGGAGGACCTCCAAGGGAAATAGTACAGGCCCAGGTGGATCTGAAGCAAACCCCACGCAGAAACAACGTGAAAGGGGAGTACTAAGTCTTCTTCCCCGCCATTGGGGTGGCGGGGGAAACACGGGGAATGATAAAGCAATGACAAACTGGAATGCTGGTTTGTTTGTTTGTTTGTTTGTTTGTTTGTTTAAACAATAAAAGAAAATGCTGGAGAAATCCCACAGCTGAAGGCACTGGGGCAGCTGTTAAGACAACCAAGTCAAGGGCGGGTGAGAGGCATGGGAACTGAGAAGGAGGGTTTGTGCTAATTTACTTATCTACGGTCTGAGTACTCCTCCATGTCTTTCCCCACTAACCCTCCCATCGGCATCAGTTCTTGCTCTATGTATTTCCAAAACGCTCTGTGCATCATTTCTTTCCAATTATCTTTTTTCTGCTCTAGAAGCTGGATTCTGAGGCCACCGGTGAACCTCTACAGCCCTTCAGAAAACCCCACACAAGTGCATTTGAACTCCACATACTCAAACCCCAAGTGTTAGTTATTTTGCAGGCCAGACTCTGTGCAGACTAGTGACAGAACATGAAGACGTGACCTTAAATCCAGGAACTCACATTTAGCAGGAGAGACTTATGGCCAACCGCCTTGAATAGCCAACAAGGGCTTCAAATTACCTAATTCAAAACCCGCCTGGGGTATGCCCCTCAAACTTGCTTCATCTTCAACCCCATCTCCCATGTCAGTCAATAGCAATAGGAGTCTCCCAACTGCCAGCAAGCATTGTTGACAGTTATTTTCACTCCGTTTGTGGCTTGAATCCAAAATGGCCTCCACAGGCTCCTGATTTTCATGCGTGTTCCCCAGCTGGTGGCACTGTTTTTGGAGACTGCGGTGTAGCCTCTTTAGCAGGAGGGGCCTGGCTGACAGAGCAGACACTGATTATCACACCCACTCCTGGTTCCTCGCATCATCTTCCACTTCCTGGTCCTCTATGATATATGAAACCTCCCACCACATCCTCCCATACCAGAAACTGAAGGGCTGTGCCATTCCTTATCCACTAAAGTGGATGGAAACTCCACCAACCATGATTCAAAGTAAATCCCACTTTTCTTTAAGCTCCTTCTATCAGGTACCATGGTCAAAATAAGACATGCATCTCGCTGGCCGCAGTTGTACAACGCCTTTAATCTCAGCACAAAGGCAAGGGTAATGTTTGTTGGTTTGAAGCCAACCTGATCTACATAGTGAGGTCCAGTACAGCTTGGGCTAATAGAGAGACTCCCCATCTCAAACAAACAATACAAAATAAAACGTAAAAACAAACTAGGTATTTTCACAGGCCTGCTGTCACTCAACTGAACCCACAAAAGTGCACACCAAAACTAACCTTTCCTGGTAAGTTGATTATATCAGGGATTTGCTACCAGAACAGAAATCTGACTAACACACTGGGCTGTAGAACATAGGTACATTATAGGGTAAGTATAGGCATTTAGGGATTTGGGGAATGATTAAAGTGTATAGAGAATGCTAGGAGAAATATCTTTTCCCATCTTTTCTTCCTTCATACAACCATAGTTTTTAGTAAGTGGAAAAGTGACAGTTGAGAAAAAAGATGTTTAAGGCATTTCAGTTGACCTGGGCAAGTCAAAGACTCACTTAGGAGACTGTAGGATGCCAGTGTCATTCGATGGGAGGGTCTTGTACAGGCAAGATGTCAGAGGATGTTATAAAGTGAGTTATAAGAGGGATCCCCTCTACAGCTGCCTGTGAATGTCATCACAGTCTAATAAATACGGGGCTGTGGTGTGGCACAATGGAAGACCGATACTCAATACACCTGAGGCTCTGGGTTTGATCGCCAGCACCACCAAGGTGGCTCAGTGGGGACAGTGCTTGCTGGAAAAAAAAATGACCTGAGTCTGGTCCCCAGCATGGTAGAGAGACTTGACTTCTGAAAGGTTTCCTCTGGCCTCCACATGTGCACTGTGGCAGAGACATGCCCACGACAACAGCACACATTCACTCGGGATTTCATTCTCTCCCTACAGATCCGCCCTCCAGCTACACACAAATAAATGTGAAAAATAAAAATCAGTACCTGGGTCTGGCAACCTACATCCAGAACCTAGCCCTAAGAAATCATGGGGAACTCCAGCAGCATCTGTGCGAGCCAATGAGCCAGCATCTTTATTTTTCATTTCCAGAGAGCTACACAAGACTAGGTTATTATATAACGTACGGCTTCCAGCATATTTGCACCTCTATGCCATGTGCTTTAAAAGCACTGTGTCTAATCCATTCTCACCACAACAGGACAGCAGAGGCAAGAATCAGAAGAACAGTTACAAAAGGCACATGTTAGAAAACGGCAGGAAGAACATCTGACCCCAGGGTCTTGACCCCCAAGGCTGCGCACCACATATGAGCACCACACATGAGTGAGCCCCACATATTACCGTGACCTCCCTCTGCAGCCACCTGCACCTAGCTTCCCCTTCAGCTTCTTGCCCCATGATTCTTCCTAATCCTTACATTCATTAAGCTGAAGTCTTTACCCAGCAGCTTTTGACGAGAACTAATGAGGCTGGCTAGGCAGGCCATTTTCAAACCTTCAGCCCCAATGCCTCCCTATGCCCTGAGACATAGTTAATTAAAATAAAAAATGAAAAAAAAGAATTTAAAGCCTCAGCACACTTAAACTTAAAAAACAATTATAACACCAGGCTATATAAAGAAACAAAACAAAACACAACAGGTGTGTAGTAGCACACTGCTGTAACCCTAGCATGCAGCAAGCGCCCAGGAGGATCAGGAGATTAAGGTTGTCCTTAGCTCTGTCTGAGTTTGAAGTTTGCCTACCTGTATGAGACCCTGCCTCAAAGTACATATATATATGCATACATACATACACACACACACACACACATACACACGCATGCATGCATGCAAACATACATACATACACACATACATACATGCATACAAACATGCACACATACATACACACAAGAAAAAGAAAAGATATGTTTCAGCAGGTAACTTCTCAGGCCCAAGCACATCACAAGCTACAAGAAGATAAGCTGGTCTTGTGGCGTACACCTGTCTTAGGACTCAGGAGGCAGAGCCTGGGCTCCTTACGTTTGAGGCCAGTCTGGGCTATACAGTAAGTTCCCCACCAGCCACAACTCCATAGTAAGACCTTGTCTTAAGAACAAACAGATAAGAAACCCGAACATCTTCAGACGACACAGTCTTATGCCTAGACATGGATCAGTGTGAACTCTGTAGCTACACATGCACACTGCTATGACCAGAGATGTGTTTATCTTCAGATAAAAGTGAACATATAAAGTCTTAAAAAAAAAAACAACAACAACAACAAAGCCTCACAAACACCTGTACTCTGTGGTGGGTGTATGCATGGGAAATTCACCAATACTTAACATGTTTTGTGTTTACATAAAAATATATCGAAGGTACGCTAGGTGTCTTCGTCCCTTGTCACAATGTGAATACATTAATAACTTTCCCTTTTGGGTTTTTCACACGTGCGCATACATACATCTAAATAATTGCATTGATAATAGAATTTTCTACCTCCACAATGCCTGGCCAAATATTCAAAAGTCATGGGCCTCACAGGGACAGTTCAGACCTTCATAATGGGAAAAACGATGTGCCTTGCAGAACCTTTGTGTCCCTGGCCTGTGCACATAAAATGTCACTATGCCTGTTACCGTTACAAGCAAAGCTACCCCACAAATTCCCACAATGCAGTGCAGTGGCTGGTGCTTCCTCTAGCATCATCCAGGCCAAGGCAGGTACGCCTCCTCACATTTCATGCTTCTCTCGCTGTGGTTTCATGTCCAGACAGCCAAGACGACTTCGCTGTCAGCTTCTCTCCTGTTTGGAAAATCTGGGCATGCTACCCGTCATCTCCTCCTGTGGTTATTAGCAAAGATGTGTGAGCTGGAATGTTCAGCTTGTGGCAGAGACAGAGGACATCCTCCTAACCTTTACATCTTCTTTGTCACTTAGTCCCAAATACCACAGCTAACAAGATGATAAAAAGAGCGTTTACTCTTAAATGAGATATTGTGTGTCGAGGGGGGGCAGGTTATGCTTATAGTTTATAGGTTCTTGTAAGCTTCAGGAGATCCACTGGAAACTACAGGTCACATTCCAGATAAGTATTTCCTATTTCAGAGGGGGGGGATTCTTCCCTCATTTTCTGATTTGGGGACTCCCCTCACCCAACTACCAAGACCATGGGCCTGAAAGTTTCAAATGTACACCTAAGAAAAAGTTTTCTCTCCCTAAACTCCTTAACTTTGTCTTCTGCTGCTAATATATATATATATATATATATATATATATATATATATATATATATA
>OU015749.1:22197964-22235464 GCA_907169655.1 Acomys percivali | reverse complement strand
CACAGAGCACACTTCCTGGGGTTTGCAGGGCTTGGTGAGTTGGAACAAGAGACTCATCCCATTGTGTCCAAGAAGAAAAGAGAATAGGAGGTTCCATCGTGAGAACAGGTATCCTAACTTCCTTCTTCTTGGCCCTATCTCTTAGAAGTCCCAGTCCCTCCCAAGAGCATTGTAGACTGGGGGCCACGTCTCCAACTCATGGTCTTTGGAAACTATCCAAGGTCCAAATTACAGTGACCACATGTAGAACAACTCAATTACCAGAGAGAGATAGAAAACGCTCTCTGCAACAAAAAAGATAATTGGCCAGCCCTACTAGAGTTATCTTGATGACACCCAACTGAAAAGTCTTCAGAACGATCTGTTCATATTATACTTTGATAATGCCTTTTTTTAAATTTAAATATTCGAGTTTCTGTAGGAAGGAGGCATTCGGCAAAGAAGGGTGGTGGTAGTGGGGGGAATGGTCCTTGTTTTAAATCCTGTAAGAGCCTCTTTGGGAGATGGGTAACAGGCAATGTTTCCAGGGATAACATACTAAAATCCTACAGTCTGCTGAAAGAGATTGTGATTAAAATCAGATTTACAGAGTTACTGCTAATGTCTGAATATGGGAGAGGAGCCTTCTGCTTTGAGGAGCACATTCCTTTACCCTAATCCTTACTCCAGTTCCAACAATGACCCATTGTTCACTGTTGATTTTGGATTTCTGTGACTTTCTGAAGGGATGCAATGCCCTTGAGACTTTTGTTTCTAGTCTTGGGCCTCCAGCTCTCCAAGACACTTGCCTACCCTCATTCACTCTAGGGACCTGAGCTGCTGTTCCATGTCTGAGATTTCCTACTTCTGATCAGAACCTTGCAGCTCTATCTCATCCTGTGTCCCTTTGTTCTCCAAGTTACACATCCATCCGTTATCTGCTATCTCCAAATTATTCAGAGCCCTCCATTCTTGCCACTTTACTTTCCTGCCCCACTCACTAGTTAGATCTCCATTCCTCCTCAGTCCAGGGTCCTTGTCTTCCAGCGCCATGATGCATGGTGCTTTGTTGGGGAGGGGGATGGTCTGATGTATTTTGATGCTAATTACTGCTTGCTGTGTGTGCCTGACCTTTTGCTTAATAAAAAGCCATCCCAATTGGGCAGGGTGAAGGAGATAGGTGGGGCTAAGAGAGAGAGGAATTCTGGGAAGAAGAAGGAATGCCACCAGGAAAAAGGAGACTTAAAGTAAAGAGAGGAAGGCTGCCATGGGTTAGCTAGAGGAGAAGCACATGACCAGCAGCATGGATAGAGAATCCAGCTCAGATGAAGAACATGATCAAGTATTTGGGATTATAGATGGGAGGTAACTTGATAAAAGTTATTAAAAACAGGTGACGTGGGATTGAGGCAGGGATCCCATGCCTACCACACTATGGGAAGTAGTTTAGAGGATTGATATCTGCCCTGCCCCAGGTTAACCAAGGCTATTTTAAAATATAACAAGTATGTGTGTCTTGATTGATTGCTAGCTGGGCCTACAGATAATACAGGTAATACAGATGATTTTAAAAACAATAGGGCTTCTATATGCTTGAGGCCCCTCCTATCCATTGGGTACACAGAGGAGCCAGGTGAATTTGCCTTTCCTTCTCCCACACACTCATAGAAACCTTTTTTGCAGCCTCATTCCTCACCAGCTTCTCCTGTCATTCCTAGTGAAAGATCTTCATTGGAAAATGCAAGACAGGCAGTAATTGCTTCTCTGGTGCCCACCACCACCACCATGAGCATCCCTACCCCAGGCTTCTGTCACTGACAGTGGAAAGGATTTTTCCATCCCACCTCCTCCTAGCTCTTGTCCTGACAGCAAATCCACCCACCAACTCTCTCCCTGCCCGAGGGGCTTCAAATCTTTTGAAGTTAACTCCTTCCTTCCAAAACCAGGATCTATATTCTCACTTGTCCTCCAGACCTGCTAATCAAGCTCAGCCTTGCTGTACCTGTTCCCCTTCCCCAGGCTGCCCACATGACATCCTGGTGGCGGAACCCAACAGGGATGGCAGTAAGTTCACTTGAAAGACTTAGTTTATTCACAGCACACACGTGAGAAGGAATTCTTTTACTGCAGCTTGCAAGCATCTGGAACTCAAGCCTTCTCCCGAGACTTGCCTGAAATGCAACCCGATCTTATCACTTTCCTATTTAGAATTGTTCAGCAGCTTCCTCTGAGGGTTTAGATATAAAAATGTCCTTCTCAGAGGTCCATGTGTTGGACACTTGGTCTCCAGATGATGGTGCTCCTTTGGAAGGTTCTAGAAACTTAAGACTGTAGCTCTACCTAGAGAAGCAGGCCATTGGTGAATGGCTTTTCAGGGTTGTACCCAAGGCTTAATTCCCCCCTTGCTTATTTCCTGTCTACCACGAGGGGTGGCAGGTTTCCTCTGCCACCCATGACTGTTCTGCCCAAGTACAAGGAACCAAACCATGAGCTCAACCCTAACCATGAGCCAAATTAAACCCCTCCTCCTTTAGGTAGCTTTTCTCAGCTATTTACTACAGTGAAAACAAACAAACAAGAAAACAAAAACTACCTGCCTCATTTGCTGATATAGGTTCAAATTTCCTAAGCATGCTATGTCCACCAACATCAGGTATCTTAGTCTACAAACCTACAAAACAGGAAAATGCTTGATGATATACTTTGATATTTTCAAATTCAAATAATATAATATATAGGAAGAAAGACAATTGTTTTTAGCCCAACACATCATGGTATTTTTAAATGAATAAGAGATCATAAAACTTAGTAATTAGAGGAACTTCTGGAGCAGGATCCTAAGCAACATGTCTAACTATGTTATTAAAGAATGCTTTTTTAAACCATTGTTTTTTTCAGTTGAAAATAAAATGTAGAGTTAGACTTGGTGGTACTGGCTAGGAATCTCATCTACCGTATTTTTCAGACTGTAAGACACACCTGACCATAAGACGTACCCAGTTTTTAGAGCAGTAAAACAAAACAAACAGCAACAATGACCAAAAAAACTCAGTAAAAACAGCAATCAGACCATAAGGCGCATCCTAATTCCCCCCCACACACACACTTTTGGGGGGCATGCGCACGTTATAGTCCAAAAAATAAGGTAATCAGGAGGCAGAAGCAGGAGGGTCTAGTGTTCAGATCTGCCTGGGCTGCCTGGGAGATAAACAGTGAGTTCAGGGCCAGCCTGGGCAACTTAGTGAAACCAGATCTCAAAATAGAACATTTAAATGGGGACAGAGCTGGCCAGCAGAGCACTCGCCTCACTTATGTGAGGACCTGGGTTCAAACTCCAGCACTTAAAAAGGAGAAAAAGATGTCAAAAGCTGGCTCAGTTCCAACTGCAGGGCCAACTCCATTCATGTGCCCAACTCAATGCTGTGCCAACAAAATTTAAACATAAAATGTCCTTCCAAAATTGTGGGTTCCAGTTGGAGAGATGGCTCAGTGGTTAAGAACCCTGGTTGCTCTTCTAGAAGACTCAGGTTTAATACCCAGCACCCACATGGCAGCTCACAACTGTCTGTAACTCCAGCTCCAGGGGATCCAACACCCTCATACACACATACATTCAAGCAAAGCACCAATTACATACAAATAAAATAATAAGTCATTTTTGAACTGAATAAGAATGGTTGTATAAAACAAACAAAAAATTGTGGGTTCCCTCTGGCCCTCTGGAAGAATAAAAAAAGAACTGAACAATGTTTAAAAAGAAAAACAAAACCTCTTCATCTTATTAAGTAAGATTATTTCATTCACTTGAGAACTGGATTATGACTTTATTTTATTAATTCCCAAACTAGTACAATTTAAGGACATCCATAGGTCGCAGATAGATAAGTACAGAGTGGGATGGAACAGAGGTCAGATAGCCAGCTCAGTTAAATCATGAGCCAAGCCAATATTCTCTTAAAATGTTAAGCTGCTTCCATTGGCAGGATACAAAATCCTATTAATTAATTTCTTTGACTCCAAGAAAATTGATTTTGATATTAACAGCGGGAAGTTGTAGAGTCCAGAATGCAAGTAAATATGAAAGAACACAGTATTTCTTAGAAATGAGCTCAAGTTCAAGATATAAAGGCAACCTTCCTCCAACAGGGGAGGGGGGGCACTTTTAATTGAGCCTCCAAGTAGTTGGTGATTATTTCCTGTAATTAAAAACTTGAGTTGTTGGCCTAAGACTTCTCACATATGAATGTGGTTGGTTTTAACTCACAAAAAGCTCTGACTGACCTTAATGTCCTAATTCAAAAGAAATAAGAAAAGCTTCTGAGAGGTGGAAGGCAGGATGCTTTTAACTTGGATCCATAAGCACAGGTCATTGGGGCATTTTGCAATATTTAGTCAAATTCAATCTAATTACAACCCTCTATCTTGTGATTTAATGTGAAATAAATAGGCTGACCAGGTTGGCCTTCCTAATTACTGCCAGCTCAGAAAGGCGAGGGAGAACAGGCATTTTTGCCTGTTGAGTGTCTCTTTTCTTAGAAGGAGCAGAAAGCTTTGGGGAGAAAGCATAAAAACAGTCTATGCGCCAGGGTCTGGAGCAAAATGAAATGATTTAAAGTGAAGCTTTTGTAGGAAATGAAAAATACAAGAAGTCTCTAGTACTCTCAACACCCAGCATCAGCTAGAATGAAAATGTTAAAGTGATCCTGTCTATGGGACTTTCTGCCTACTTCCGAGTTAAATCTGTGACTGTTCCTCCCCCAGAGCTGCCAGGTAGACTCGGCTGATGCCAAGAAGTAGGGTGCTGGTCCAAAAGAAAAGAAAAATCTGTAAAAATTAAGAAGGTGACGATGTTTAAGGTCTTTTAAAATATGTTTACATATTTCGGGTGTGAAAAAGGAGTGAGATTAGAGAGAGAGAGAGAAGATGAACTAAGATAAGCCTAGTTTTACAAAGGAGCAAGAGGTTAGAAGTGACACCTCAGCAAAGGATGCTGAAGATTGTTGAATGAGCACAGCATGGGCTCAGCACAGCTAGTCATCTTGTCACTGCACTCATTTGCAAATGAAGATAAGGAGGTACCACTGGGCTTTTATTAGAGTTGCTAAAGCCTGTGCAACCACAGGAACTCACACATTATTGCCTGAAAGTCAAGTGGGACAGCCACTTTGATCTGCCTGGTTCTTAGGAAGCAATAAAAAGTTATCAAGCTGTGGCACACGCCTGTAATCCCAGCACTCAGGGACGCAGAGGAGGCAGATCTCTGTGAGTTTGAGGCCAGCCTAGTCTACAGAGTGAGTTCTAGAACAGCTAGGGCTATACAGAAAAACCCTGTCTTGAAAAACCAAGGAGGAAAAAACGATCAAGCAACAAAAAGATAAGGCAAATAACTTTTCTAGAAGGAATCCGAGACTCTCCGCAGCCTGACCTGCACGTCATCATCAACAGTGACAAACCACATTGATTTTGTACCTTTGACATGACAGGAATGAGTCTTTGTTTATATCATATCATCATATCAACCCTACTTTAATCCTAATTAAAAAAAAAACATTAGACCATATGGATAAGACAGCTCAATGGGTAAGAGTAGTTGCCTGACAACCCATTACACAAGGAGATAACCTCCCAAAAGTCATCTTCTGACCTCTACATGTGCGTTGTGGCATGCTTGTACCACTACACATACCCTAAGAAGAAATAAAACTAAATAAAAAGCATGTACCCATCTCAATTAGGATACATCTTACTAGGATGTCTCCAAATTGTCAAGGCCATTAAAGAAATGTCTGAGAAGCTATTGCAACCAAGAGGAATGGAAGGGGACAATGACAACCAAACACAACATGGCAAAGGATACGGAAGAGCTCCTGTGCTACTGACAAGTGAAAACTGGACTAAATGACTAAAACATATCAACATTGGCTTACTAACTACAAAATATATACAGGGCATTGGTAAGATGTGACTAGTAGAAAACATGTTACAGGCCCCTAGATCTTAACAGGCCCCAAGATCATGGCATAAGTGACGCCATGATGGAAGTACCATCCACACCTTGAAACCTAGCACACAGGCAGCAACACCTGCCAAAATGAGAACAAAAACCTAATCCACCCAAGTCCATAATTCTGGGAAAGTCCCTAAATGTACTAGCCTTGTTCTTTGGCTTCTGTAGCCGTTCTTGCTAAGTGAGGTATGTCAGCTAGGACGTGGTTTTTGTGCTTAAAAGCTCGCCCTGAGAAAGGCTCAGGGCTGCATCGGGGTCCTGAACACCCAGTGCAGTCTCCATCTGGCTAATAGACTTTCTACTGGCTTGAACCCATGTCCACGTAGTCTTCTCTAGTAGACACCCCACAGAAACTATATGGGGGGTACAGGGAGTTCTAGATGATCTTCACAATTTATCTGCAAATCTAAAATTGTCTTAATTTTAAAATTTACTTATATCCTGAGACAGGGTATCCAACCCTGGCTTAGACCTTGCTATGTAGCCCAGGCTGACCACAAATTATCCATGATTCTACCTTGACTCTATGAATGTTGAGATTATAGGTATCCACCACCATACCTGGCTAAAAAGTGTCTCAAAAAACCACACTATTTCCTACCAAACACTGCCTTTGGATATTCTAGTCCTCCCTCAGGTAAAGTTTTGAGCACATTAACCAAAGAAGACTGACTTTTATATGGATTGAGATTACATCATTTTATATTAACCCATAATATTCTAGGTATTGACAATTCTGTCTTCTTAAATAAATTTTTAAAATGCACCCTAACCTGAAGAATTGAAAGTGGGTGGGCTGCTTCATTGAAATAGTTTGTTAGGGGTTGGAGAGGTGGCTCAGGGGTTGAGCGCACTGTCTGGTCTTCCAAAGGTCCTGAGTTCAATTCCCAGCAACCACATGGTGGCTCACAACCATCTATAATGAGATCTGGTGTCCTCCTCTGGTGTGCAGGCACAAATGCAGGTAGAACATTGTATACATAATAAATAAATACATTTAAAAAAAAAAATTTTGTTAGCTTGTGGAGAAGGCTGTCCCCCACTGATATCTAGGAAGGTTTTAAGCTAGTGTGAATGTTTATCTAGTTTAGACACTTTTCACTTTTTAAAAAAAAATTTTATTTAATTAATTTATTCAGATTACATCTCAATTGTTTTCCTCTCACTCTTCTTTACTGACATCATTCACCTTCCCAAGCCCAGAGAGATGACAATTTTGCTTTTGCTTTTCCACTGCAGGCTTGCTCACAGTTGGATGCTCAAGAACAGTTTAAAGAGATCACATGCTCATCTTATTTCAAGGAGACATTTGCTCCACAGATGAGCCGTCACTGAGTCCTGAACACTATGGATCCACAACTAATTGGAAAAGAAAAAGCACCTAACCTGAAGAGTAAGTGGCAGGAGATCTTAGAACACCGTGGCTACAACCACAGATGGGCCAGCGTGCTCCCAGGCTCCCTCCCATTTTCCTTCTGCTCACCAGTAATATTATTCTCACTTTTAGAACTATGAAGGCACACTTAGTAAATACTTTTCTCTGTCTGCTACTGTAAAAAGAAAACAATGTTACCTAGAGTTTAATTGGTAATTTTTTTTTCTATTGTGTATTTATTACATTTAGTTCTAAAAGTTTCCACATAAATCACAGGTTCTTAATGGTGTGTTTTAATTTCATTACTCTTTTTAATTGTGATAAAATAAATATCTTAATTGCTGGCTATATTTAATATGCATAATCTATCAACCTTTGGCTTATGTTTCTCAGATGCTCAGTTTGGAAAAAAAAATATATATATACTTTGCAGGAGAAATTTTCCATGTGGTTGTTAATCCGTAACATGGGAATCTCTTCATGAGCAGTACTGTAAATTTTATAGTCATATATTAAAGACACTTATGAGTGAGACGCCATTAATGCTAGCCTTTGAAGTAAGGATGCTACTAGACTCATGGCTCTACTAAAATCCAAAATGGGGCCTACTGGTTTCTTCTGGGAATTGAGTGCCATGTTCTAAGTAAGATACATGACACCCGAAGGAGAAAATGTAAGCGCCGTGAATCCCTGCCCTGTTTTTCACTCATCCCCACTCACTGAGGCAGTGGGGTCTGCCTTAGTGGTGCCTTGACAGCAATATTCTACCATTTTCTATTTCAAAACAAGGACACAGGTAGCCACTGGCGGAGAGACTATTTCTGCACAACACTGTAAAGCATGCACTGTGGTAACAGCCAGATCACCTTGCAAGGGGGTACCCAGCTACTTGAATTCCTTGGCTCAAAAACCTTCAGGCTTTGACTCAATCCTGATTTTCTCTCCCAAATCTCCTAGCTCAACCCAGCATTGTGCTTTACATTATTAGCTGACCACTAGCCGCGGATGAGAAGCTAACAGCCATCTTGGCTCCTCTTACGCCACAGTCACAAATCTGAGGGGGCATGAAACCAGGGGAATCTGTTACCTGCAGTAGCAAACACTTTAAAAGGTAGAGCTTCTTTAATACAGAATTCCTATTGGCTAGAGGGGGTTTGAGAAATGAAGAGCTTAATTAATACTGCCTGGACGCCATGGACATAATTATGGCAGGCTACCTAGGCAATCGGACGTTGGATGGGCCGATGAAATAAATAATAGTGTCTAGCTGATCACAGCATACTGGAACTGACCACTCAGGTGTGAGGGTGGCAGAATGATTCCCAAAGGTGTTTTGACAAGGCAATGTGGCATTTACCGCTGATGATAGCTTCTGAAGTTGGGGTTGGCTGAGCAGGAAGAGTTGAGGCACCATATCCGACATCTATACCCAGACAGATCCACGCATCTTTCCCCAGTGTCCAACCAGGGACATGAATGGAACTAGGAAAGATCATGTTGAGCGAAGTGACCCAGACCCAGAAAAACAAACTTTGCATATTCTCTCTCATTTGAAGCTGAGAGCTCCAAACCAATTATCAGTACTTTGCTGCTTTGCTACTTTGTGGGTTCTTCTTTTCCCCACCCTTCGTCCACCCCCTACCCCAACACTGGTAGGAGATAAACAAGGATAGAGGGGAGAGAGGAACTAGGGAAAAAAATCAATGAATCTAATTGCTTTCCTTTTGTTTCTTCTTAGACCATGGCTACTATTAGCAAACCACAACCAACCTCCCTAAATGACCAACAACCCTCCTATTGGGGCCCTTGCATTTATATACTCTGAAAAGTTCCCAGAATTCCAAATATCACACAATCACAGAAATTATCTGCAGCTGGCAAAACCACACTTCTGCTAGAGTACAAGGCAAATCATGGTCAGCTGCTGTGGACAGTCTGAAGCAGCCACACATCCCACACCTAGGAATAAAACGAAAGCACATTCTTCTAATATTTCTATGTTTTTTAAAGAAACCCAAATTGCAGAATTTTCACCGAATGAGGTCATAATCCTGGATTAGCTAAGAGAACAGGAAAATTAAAAAGAGACCATGAGAGGAGGTTAAAATAAAAGAAAAATGTCTGAAAACATTACAAGGAATCATACTATTAACTATCTACCTAAAAATACACGCAAGCCAGTATGTAAATATACATATATAATTGAAATGAAAATTTCCCATCTTGGCTGACAATGGACCTTCTAAGAGCTAAGGACCAACTAAGAAAAACACCAACACCAGGGATGAGAAGACCTCTTTTGAGTTGTTGGTCAGGGTTATTTATCCAGGAGACTCCTAAAACACTGCAGACTATTGCTACTGCCCTTGACTGCCTCCAGGGAAGTAAGTCCCAATTGCTTAAGACACAGGGCCCATCGGCTTCTGAGCCTGAAATGACCTAAGATGCTTCTTCTCTGAGGACTGGATCTCTTGGTACTAGCAGGTGGAAGGAAGCCACCAGCCGTCCTACCCAGCTATGACTCCTTTAAACCACAACAAGCAGAGTAGCATAATAACCCGAAGGGTGCAGCAGTGGCATGCAGACCTCGATGTAACCAAATATCTCTCTAATTGGACTTAAGACTTCATTCAACAAGAAGGAAATCATGCCTGGTATTGGAATCTAGCCAATTAGTGAAGTCATGGATCTTGGAGGAGAACCTATAACTGCCGTTGTACTAAACCAGCACAGTCCTTAACTCTGTTCTAAGTATTTGTCCTGATACCCACAGATAAGTGCAGTGTTCACTCCTCATCAAGGAAACGTCTCTTTGTAACAGATGGAGACCATTACAGAAAACCAGAACCAATCAGACAGAATGCAGAGTTGTGGGGCCTAATCCCAAAGGATACATTAACAAAACAACTCCCCTGCCTACAGCTCAGGGATCATTGCAGAAAGAACAGGGAATTTGCTTAGACTGTGTCGGCTGGGAATGTCAGAAGATACACTCATGGCGTTACACTAACATGGCTGTCTAAAGATGACTCCAACAAGGACTACCACAGCAGACATGCCCATGTGGACAGAGGAAAACCCACAGAGCTTCAACCACACACAAAGATAGAAATACTGAGAGCAAGAGCAAGAGCCTCTTAAAGAGGAAGACACCAATTTGTTACCCAATACCAACTAGTCAGCCCCAAAACATATACACGCAGGTTGTATTTATGTATTTAGGAACACACTCTCTCTCTCTCTCTCTCTCTCTCTCTCTCTCTCTCTCTCTCTCTCATGAATGTATGTAACAATAATTAATGAAAAAGAGGCTATGAATTTGAAAGAGGGCAAGACAGGGTACATGGGAGGGTTTGGAGGGAGGAAAGAGAAGAAATAATGTAACTATATTATAATCTCAAAAGTAATTTTTAAAAAGAAAATAAATATGTGGACCCTTCAAGAAAGCTGTGTGAAATAGATGAAGTTTTTGGTTTTGGAGAATATGAGTAAAGATAAAATTTGCATTACTTGATAAGCTGAGAACATGTTCATGAAATGTTGACAAACTTAAACATTAGAATGTTCCCAGAGACACTATTTTCAACTAAAAATCTATCTACTCAGATAAAATACTGAAAATTATGAAAAAATGTTCACATGGATTGCTTAAGAATGACATATTTTCCCAACTGTTAGATATAGAATAAATAAAAACTTAAAAATGTCGGGATTGGAGAGATGGCTCAGTTGTTAAGAGGACTCACTAGCTGATCTTCCAGAGGTCCTAAATTCAATTCACAGCAACCACAGGGTGGCTCACAACCATCTGTGATGGGATCTTCCGGTATTCATGAAGACAGAGCACTCATGTACATAAAATACATAAGTAAATAAATCTTTAAAAAAAAAAAAAAAAACCAAAAACCTGATGTCAACTGTACAAGTGAACCTTGGGATCAGCACAGATTCTCCTGAAACTCAAGTAAATCCCTCCAACAACATAACATAAATGCTTCTCTTGATAATGGAAAAAATAAGTAAGTAAATGAAATGACAAGGAAAAAAAAAATAGATTTTTCTAAAAACTGCGAAGAAGCTTACAATTTGATTGAAGAGAGCCTGAGCCATCTGAAGTTAAGAACATTTGCCCCTTGTGCTGGAGAGATGACTCAGCATTAGAAGCACATACTACTCTCCCAGGGGACTAGATAGAATTCAGCTCCCAGCACCCAGGTCAGGCAGCTCACAACTCCAGCCCCCCCCCCCCCCCCCCCCCCCCCGGTTCTCTAACACCTTTGGTCTCCAGCACTGCTGTGCCCACACTCACACATGCAGCATGCACACATGAACAAACACCTAAGGAAAAAATAAAGTAGCATTTTAAAAAGAGAAAGTGTGCACAGTCCTTCCAGTCTTGGAACTAATGAATGCAGTCCTCGCCCATTTCCAACCTCCTTATTAAATCTCCAATTCTACAGTTAAAGCACTTGGTATAAATTAGCAAAATTTTAAGTGTCTTAATGCCAAGATATTGTCAGTGGAGGCACAGCTGGGAACTTGGGACCCGGGTAATGCCATTCCTCCTAGCCTGACTTACCTTGCTAAGAAGTTACAGTGTGTGTTGGACCTGATATTCAACTTCTATTCTTTACTTTCCATAAGATACAGATCATTAAATCTGAACCAATTTCCTCTGCAGAAACTGCTTTAAATAAAATGTCTCAAATAGCAATGCAATTTAAAAATAATGAGTATGTTTTTCTAAGACAGACTGTGGTCTCCCTATGCATTTTAGATCATTTTTGTGTTGCCCTTCTTGACATAGGGACCGGGGCATAGGTTCCAAAAAGTGCAGCTAAACAGGATGCCAATAGAAGGCTCCTTGGTGTGCACAGAAGGCCTGTTCTCCCTGCTAGTCCATAGGAAACCCCAGCAAGGCTGAGGGCTGGACACACACACTGCCAAGCATCCTAAATGTTAACTGTCATTGCTGCCTGCTCTTGGCTACCTTATAGCAGTTTCTTTGTCATTTCATCCAGGGATCCCAGCTCATGGGATATAGCCCCCCCACACTTCGGCTGCGTCTTCCCATTTCCCTGAACCTAGAGAATCCCTCAAATTGACAATTATATATAAACCGTTAGAGCAAGTGAGACTAGCCAGAAGGAGAGTATTTTCTTTTTTCTTTTTGATAATAACACAAACAAATGGAAATGGGACTTTAACGTGCCTTTTGAAAGAAAGGAAAGGGACTTAGTAGGGACAACATAGTCTGGGAACTTAAGTCATTCTGAGAAAAATTGACTTCAGAACTCAAGGCCCAAGAACAGCATAATTGATGTCAAAGAGTTGAGAGGTGCACACAGTGGAGCAGCACGCAGGAGAATTTTGAAATTGGTCTCTTAAGACATGGGGTCACTGAAGGGAATGCTATTCAAAATGGCTGTGTTCTTCTGCAGAACAGAAACCTCGTGTTCTACAGTAAGAAAATAAGAAATAGCTGGATGGTCGCGTGGATCTCTGTGAGCTCTAGGCCAGCCTGGTCTACAGAGAGAGTTACAGGACAGCCAAGGTTACACAGAGAAACCCTGTCTCAAAACAAACAAACAAACAAGAAAAAAAGAAAAGAAGTGAAGAGGTGCATGAGACATGTCTAAAGAGTGAGCTCAGAACAGCCAAGGCTACACAGAGAAACCCTGTCTTAAAAAAAAACCAAAACCAAGCCAGGAGGTGGTGGCACATGCCTTTAATCCCAGCAGGTGGGAGGAAGAGGCAGGTGGATCTCTGTGAATTCGAGGCCAGCCTAGTCTACAAAGCGAGTCCAGGACAGCCAAAGATGCACAGAGAAACCCTGTCTTGAAAAACCAAAAAAAGAAAAGAAAAGAAAAAAGAAAAAGAAAGAAAGAAAGAGAACCTGATTGCTTGTTCATTTTCTAAAACTCTTCTCTCAATGTAAACTCTAAGCTGTTCTGTGTCCCCCTACTTCTGTCCATTGCTGCCCCATGCCTCGTAAGTTCCCATGAAACCCCAACCCGCCCTGTTAAGGCTGGGCACGGCACCTGCAGTGCCTCACCCTCACTGTCCACATGGCTGGATTCGGAATCACCCAGGAAAGTGATGAGACACACTTCTGGTTGGTTGTGCTTGTGGGCATGATTCCAGACATCACTAACAGAATACCCATCCTGAATGTGGCTGGCAAAAGGCTGGTGACATGAACAACAACAACAACAAAAAACGCAAGCACCACACAAGCATTCTTCTCTGCCTGTCCACCATGAAGTGAGTCATCTTCTCTGCTGAAGGTTTCTACCGCCATTCTGCCCAAGAACCCTGGGACCATGCAAGTGCAGACTATACCTGTTCAGGTAATGAGCCAAAACAAAGCCCTCCTCTGTTTGTTCAGAAATGTAGTCACGGCAGTGAGGTAACGAAATGGTACGGGTCCCTTGGACCACTTCTCCTACAGACCCATGGCTTCTCCTTCAAGCCGTCATGTATGCTTTGCTATGTGCTTGGGTGCCTGCACTCCTTGCCTAGGGAACTTGCCTGTCATGACTCCATGTATTTCTTTTATGTGGAAAAGTTCCCTGGCTCCAGTGTGGCTTAGGAGCCACCAGACAACTTCTTATGTCCCTGAAAAGCTGTTTATTCGCAGTCCCCACTAGACTGTAAACTTCTCTGGCTCCTCTCCTCCTCCTGCCCTCACTGCCTACCTGGATATCCAGAACAGAGTCCTGACTTGCTTGATGAAGGGAGGAATGACAAGGAATCTAAGGGAGCCCCACCTATCTACTGTCTACTGTGGAGCAGCGGCCACCTGCCAGATGCTTTGAACAGAGCCTCTCTCAGCCCCCACAACACTGCAAGCTGTGTGCTATTTTTGGATGCTTCACAGACAAAGGTCAGTGGGATTAAATAGCTTTCTCTTAAAGTCAACCAAGCTCAGAGTGAATTCAAGACCAGATTTGTGTTTCAAAATTCCTGCTTATCACACTATAGTCCCTCTCTCTCCCTGTAGCTAGCATACACCCAAAAGAGTGCCTCATGTTGGGCTCCTGAGGGTAATCCTGCCCACCTGCCTTCATTTAGTACAATGAAGACTTCCTGGAAGCCAGTGGTTAGCTTCGCTATTTACACCTCTGTTGTCCTAGAGTGAGTGGTCTTCTTCATGAAGGTCATATCCCACCCCGAAGGACGGATGGAAACACTTCTTCTTCTCACTCTTTTCACTCAGAGGTTCCCAGGTGGCACTGCTGCAGCGTAAACCATCTTACTTGTTGTGGAAGTTTTGGTTTATATAAAGTAAACATGTTTTGTTTTAATCCCAGGTGTGGGATACTGGGGCTGCTCCAGTTTGTCCACAGCTGATAACTGCCTCATGAGAGGGTGCGTGATCTTTGTCAGCGCATGCTCTTTGTCAGCTGTGGACTACCTCGTGTGGGGCCATGGTCTTTGCCAGTGGGGATAAAAGCCAGACTCAGAGAGAGACTGGGGAGGCTGAGAGAAAGAAGAAGGCTGCTGGTGCTTCCTCCCTGGTTGCTGTTGCTGTTGATGTGGTGTGATGAGAAGTCAGAGATATCCTAAAATAAAGATTGGACTTGCCCCAAGGAACCAGAAAACCCTGAACAGCAGGAAGCAGCTAAAGAAAACTACTACGCCCCTTCTCCCCACTAGCCTTCCTTCTCCCTTACCTGGTGTTGGGGTGTTGGAAGGGATTAGGGTGGAGTAGGGAGAAAGAGATGTAAAGAACCCCAAAATAAAAATACCAATAGTTGGTCAAAAATAAGCCCGCACTTAACTCAAGACAGCTTCTCAGAGCTGGGAGAAGGCCACTCTCCACCAAGTCTACAGAACAAAAGATATGCATTTACAGAGACAAGCGGAAGCAAGCGTCCTAGGGAGAAGCCAGTGGGTCTGCTTTCAGGTGCAAGAGGAAAGTTCCCTAGCAACTGCCAGAAGTACCGTTTGTGTACTGTGGATGTGCCATTTGGCTCTGATGCTTGTCCAGGCAAGTCAGAGAAAAGACATGGAAAGATCTAGCTGGCAGCTAGCCTGTCTTCCTTGTCACAAGCTCCTCAGGGCAGCATCTCCTGGACTACAGATATCCCACTTAGAGGATGCAGGCCACCAATCCACTGACTACCAAGCCATGGTAGGGTCCATTTCAGAGATATATGAGTAAGCTGATTGGCAATACAGAAAATGCCATGATCTGGACTGACATATCCAGACTAAGGACTGACATGGCTGTGTCACTGAAAGGCTACCACCCTCCTATCAGGTTAGAATTAAAAGACATGATTGAAAAAAAGGACAAGCCCCCCGTTTACCTACATGAGCTCCCATGAAAGCACATACTTGTAATCCTTGCTGGAGGATCACAGGTCACATGCTAGGGTGGAGAGTGAATTGCCAACATACACAACACAGTAAGACTTTATCTTTAAAAGATTCAACCAAGAAAACTAGACAGGACCCTAAACATGTAAACCATTTTAATGTTGGTTTTAAAAGTCTGGGGGATGGGGCTAGGCTAGAGAGATGATGGCTCAGTGGATAGGAGCACTGGCTGCTCTTTCACTTCCACCACCCCCCCCCCACAAGGCAGCTCACAACTGTCTGTAACTCAGGGGAGTTGCAAGAGATATGATAACCTCTTCAGGACCTCTGTTGGTACCAGGCATACACTTGGTGCGGACATGCATGTAGGCAAAAATATCCATAAATAATGCAAAAATAAAATAAAATAAAATAAAGTTATGGGGGGTTAGGGAGATGGCTCAGTAAATAAAAACACTTACTACCCAAGCCCGGCAACCTGAATTTGAGTCCCAGAACCCAGGTGGAAATGCCTGATGCTGTGACAAGTAGATGTAATCCCTGCTTTCCTAACCTGAGAGGGAGGCAGACAGGATAACCAACAGGAAGCTCACAGGCCAGTACACAGCACAACAGCAGAAACAACAAGGGACACCTCAAAACAACATGTAAGGAGACATCCAACTCCCATAACAGTGTTACAGTTACTTTTATAAAATGGTGTTTGTTTCTCTTAGTTTCTCTCTTAACTCAGCTATCACAGAAATTATTGAGACTCTGGTATATTATTTTAATAATAAGCTTCACAGCCCAAGAACTGAGCAGTTACTACTTTATTCTTAGCCCTCTAAGCTAATTTGGCTTCCTCGCAGTTCACATCCCAGAGATACTTGCACTTTGTAGCTTTCCGTATTCCAGCTCTCTCTCCTGAGGACCTCTTCTGTAGCTGAATCCCCTAATTCTTCTTCTAACTCCTCCTCCCCTGGCTGGCAGGAAGTCCAGCCCTATTTTCTCTGCCGCTCAGCGACTGGCTGTAAGCTGCTTTATTGCCATATAAGGGGCCAATTGGGAAGCACAGTTTATACAACACTGAAACAGGAGATTCTCAGAACAAGGATTGCAAACAGATATCAGGGGTACAGAAATCAGCATTTGAATTACACAATAACCTTATGCCTACACGAAGTTGTCTTCTGATCTCCATATTTATATAGTCTCTCTCTCTCTCTCTCTCTTTCTCTCCCTCTCTCCCTCTCTCTCTCTCTCTCACACACACACACACACACACAAACACACACACAAACACACAAATAGATTTTAAAAACCTCCAACCAAGACTGCTTCAGGAGTCCCTTCAGAAGCTTTTTTTTGCAAAATACCAAATGTTCTCGGAGCGGACAAAACAAAATGGAATGTTTTGTCTTTTACATTTTTGACAAGTCCTTTCTTTTATAAAGGACTGAAAAGCTTCACCATCACCTAAGCCCCTCCTTGCTCCTGTGTTACATTCAATATCAATACAATGGTTGATCAACAAACACAATCAAATTCCACTTGCTGCTTTCCACTCTGACTATATTAACAGAATGCAGAATGGAACAGTAATATTGTTCCTAATGCTTCTGTATCCCAATTCCATCTACTTCTCTAAATAATAGCAAACCCAACCGCACCAAGCATTGGACTTTACAAATTAAACTCTTTTTTTCTCACATTCTGGGTGGCCCTGGGCAGAAAGAGAAATGGCCAAGTCTGGGGATGCACTTGGCCCCTCAGCTGCAAGTCATCTGAGCTTTGTCGCATCCATAAGGGGCCAGAATAAGGAGGTTCCATTTTAAAATGAATTTAAAAAACAAAAACAAAAACAACAAGCTAATACTGTATCTGGATGCATACCCCTCTAATTTTAGTACTCAAGAAGCAGACACTGAGTCTGAGGCCAGCCAGATCTATATAGTGAATTCCAGAACAACCAAGGCTGCAACCCTGTCCCTAAACAAACAACAAAAACCAAACTAAAAGTGGAGACATGACTGTACCCTAGCCTGCCCATAAAGGAGATGGTATTAACCCTTTGGAATTTTCTGTCTTCAAGAAAACTGCACAGAGGTTGAAAGTCAACACAGCTAAGAGCACTGATCTAACCTGCAAAGGCTTCCTAAGGAAGAAAAGAAAACAGTCCGCTATCATATTTGCAGACCCTCTAAGTTTTCCTACTTGGCAAACTTTACATCCCTACATCAATGCCCGTGGAACTGCACAGAACAGCAAGCAAGATGGGATACTCTGCAATCGTGTTCCCTGGTGGAATTCAACGATAGCACTTTCTCTGCCTTCCCGCTTCAGTCTGAGGACACATTCTCTTTGTGGTCTGTTTATGCCTACTGTCTCTTTTGTGTCTTTTGTCTTATCTCCTTGGTGGGTTTGCTGTTGAAGCTGGAGCAGAGTGTGGAAGGGCTGTCTAGTGTTCTGAAGCATGGGAGGGCTGTGCTGTGCCTTACAGAGAAACCATGACTGCCATATAAGCTTCATTCAGGCATGAGTAACAGTCCAGCTGGATGCTGAGCTCAGGACCCCCGAATGGATGCTATTTATTGCAGAAGGGGGGTCTTTAAATAGAAACACACACGTACAGACAGAAGCGGTGCTTTGTGCTACTTAGCTGGCAAGAGTACTGTGAGCAGAAACATAAGAGCTAGTACTCTAAAAGCCAGTCTTCCCTAACTCAGTCCGGTGACTAACATCGGCAGCCTGACAGGAGCAGGGATTCCCTCAGATACCCACTCTCTGCATGTCTGTGATGGGGTTTCTAGATGACTAGGTCGAGTGAAGCGGTAAGATGCACCCTAAATGTGGACAGTACCATCTCATGAAGAGGAGCCCTAAATTAAACACAGAAGAGAAAGCAGAGCACCCACATTTCCCTCTCTCCTTCCTGACTATGGGCTATTCACGCTCCCGAGCCATGCCTTCCCCACCACGATAGAGACTGTACCCTCAAGCTGTGAGCCAAAGAAATGCTTTTCCTGTCCTTTTCTTTTTTAAAGATTTGTTTATTTATTTACCATATTTTTTGGACCATAAGATGCACCCAGTTTTTAGAGCAGTAAAACCCTGCATGCATTCCTTGGCTGGCACACTGAAGACATATGTAAGTGGCCTCTTTGTTGATGCCCAATAGACAGCAATCAGACCATAAGGGGCACCCTAATTTCCCCCCACTTTTGGTCCAAAAAAAACACGTATTTATTACATATAAAGTGCTCTGCCTGCATGTATGTCTGCATGCCAGAAGAGGGCACCAGATCTCATTATAAATGGTTGTGAACCACCATGTGGTTGCTGGGAATTGAACTCAGGAGATTTGGAAGAGTAGTGCTCTTAACCTCTGAGCCATTTCTCCAGCCTCACTTTTCTTTTTTAAAACTTGCTACTGCTAGGTATTTAGTCACAGCAATGAGAAACAGAATTGATGTAATATTACGCAGAATAAAATATAAACTGCTAATAATGAGAACTGGCTATACTTTCACATTAGCATAAGTATGTGTGAATATGTAAAATAGGATTAATAATTAAACAGCAGAGGATAGTTAATATAGTTAGCTCATCTCTTTTTACTATTTATTTTTTAGGATCTTAAAGAATTCAATAATTTGAGATCATCTCATGAGGCTTGTGCTGGAAGCACAGCCAGCTAGAACTTCTGTGGTCCTCTGTAAATTGTGATTTGTTTTTTGTTTTGTTTTTTTTCTTTTTGAGGCACCATAGAGTGTATTAATCAGGGCTCTCTAGAGAAACAGAACTGATAGAATGAATCTATTAAGATGGGGATTTTCTAGAGCGGCTTACAGGGTGTGGTCCAGCTGTCCCACAATGGCTGCCTACCAATGGGAGGTCCAAGTCCAGCAGTTCTTCAGTCCACGGTGCTAGGTGTCCCGGCTGGTTGTCAGTCTACCTCGGCATCTGGACAAGGTAGGTTCTTACGCCAGAGAAGGAGTGGACTTTCCAGGGAGAGTGGAAGCCCGCAAGTAAAGAGCAGCCACTCCTCTTCCTTGTCCTTTATAAAGGCCACCATGAGGTGTGACCCAAGGTGGGTATTCCTTCCTCAGAGAATCCAATTATCCCTCACAAGTGTGCCCAGTGCGTTAGTTGGGTTTTTACTTAATTCCAGATGTATCCAAGTTAACAACAAAAATAGCCATCACATAGACAAAATCATCGTGTATAGCTTAGAAATAAAATACATTTCATCTTTTAAAAAATAAGTCACATGTTTTTGTCACTTGCAAAATAGATTTCAACAAAACGATGGCTTCACTGGGGACCATATTCACTGGGGCATTATATCATCAAATACCAACAGGCCTACATACACACTGAGACTCCTGGATGCTCACACTACAGACTTGATCTTTACTGAGCAATATGAAATGTTAATCTTCAACTTAGGAGCAAGACAGTTTTCTTGCCTGAGGCACATTGCCAAATGTTCACCAAACCCTATTCTTTAGAAAGATAGAAAAGAAAAGAAGCTAATAGACACTAGGAAGCTAATAGAATTTAGAAAGCTAGATTCAAAGTTGTTAAGACAAAAAAAAAAAAAAAAGGATAGCACTTACTCCCAAAAGAGAAAAGGCATTCATTATTCTCCAAAGTTGTCCAACAATAAGGAACTAACCTGAAAACAAGCACAAGGCAATTTGCAGTTCATCCCCCCCCCCGTGTGTATACAGCTAGCAATTACTAAATACGCTTTACTAGGCTTGAGTTGTGGTTGGAGTTCATGAATGCATTTCTAAGTTGGCATGGTAGTGGTTAATTCTGATGTCAACCTGATTGGATTCATAAATGTCTAGTAATAGTGGGGCATAGTTCATGTTTCTGGGAAGGCATTTTCAGAGACCTTGAGGGCTTTGCCTTAAGGATTATGGTCTTGTGTCTTAAACGGGAGGTGGGATGAGTTGAGAGTAGTGATACAAGATGTGGGGCCCGGTTGAAGAACCATGTCCTTGAGACTGTATCTTACCCTGATCCCTTCCAATATTGCCACTTCTCTTGACTTCCTGCCCACTAAGAAGTGAAAAACCTGTTTCTCCACACTGTCCTACCAACACCCAAGCTCTGCACAAATGCATGAGACCAAGCAACCCTGGCTTGATCCCTCTGAAACTGTGAGCAAGAACAATTTTTCTCCCTTTAGGTTATTCTTCCAGATAGTTTAGTCATCTCTGTGCAAAAGTAACCAATACAGATACTACATTAGAAAATTCACTACCCCAGGTATCTGCTCTGGCTGGGCCCCAGACCTTACATTTCTTATTTTGGGGGATCCTATGCATGATCTCAAATTGATATAGGCCATGAGATGCCCCCCATTCCTTCAACAATAAGCTACACACAAAAAGTAGCAAGAAGCAGCCCTGTGGAATCATCACTAAGCTGAGAAAGAGAATAAGCTAGGACAGGTCCTGCCACGTCCTCTGGTTGAGTGCCCCATGAAGGAGGACTGGAAAAATCACAACAAAGGCAAAATAGTAAAGATCTATTTCAGCTCCTAGAAGATGCTGATGCTCATTAGCTAAAGGTCCTTCTGGACTCCCACTTTGCACATGTGAATAAAGAAGCTGGTGTCTCTTGAGTAGCCACAGGCAACCTGATCAGTTTCTAAACAAAACTTTTCTCCTTTCTGAGTTGGGCAAACTGGAAAGGCATTGCATGCACAAAACACCAGCGTCTCCGGTGTTGATTTGGGGGCGTGGCTAAAACAACTCCTAGAGAGTTAATTAGTTCCTTAATGTCTTTTATTCTCAAAGCCGCTCTCCATAAATAGCCTGTGGGTTGAGTGTCTGCGTGCAAAGGGGCGTTGACTTCTTTCTATGCAGTGGGAGTCCTTGACATGGTGCTAACAGTCTTGGGTCTTCATCCTCAGACTGCAGCATTCAGAGGAATGGGGTGGATGCTGTCCTGGTGTTTGCTCTTTTCATTAAGACTTCTCAAAGAAGACTTTATTCTAACATGCATTGAGAAGAAAAAGAAAGAAAGAATTTTGCCTGCAGGCAAATAGCTCATAAGAGTAAAAAAGGGCAATATGTTTTGTTATGTGGGGACCCCTAGTGTGTGTGACAGCGAGCTCAGCAGACATTCTACAAGTGCTACCATGGCCTTGAAAGAGATCTATAAAAATTGAGAGATAATCATTTAAACAAATCTGCTACTTTTTGTTTGTTTGTTTGTTTGTTTGTGTAACCCTGACTGTCCTAGAACTCAGAACTTGCTTTGCCTCTGCCTCCCAAATGCTGGGATTAAAGACATGCAGCACCATTGCGAGGCTTCAAGCCTGCTACGTCTTAACAGCTAACTTAGTTTGGCTGGCATGCATCTAGAACTGCTGTGTCTATTTTGGGTAGAATGTGACCTCAGTATTTTATTTCCCTCAGTGAGAAGATAAAGATAAACAGCTTCCTTGGTGCAGAATGTGGTGGGTAAGAACACAATCGTGTGTGTGTGTGTGTGTGTGTGTGTGTGTGTGTGTGTGTGTGTGTGTTTTCTGTCTGCATGTCTATCTAAGCATGCTTGGTGCCTGAAGAGACTAGCAGAAGGCATCGCATCCCCTGAAGCTGAAGTTAAAGATAATGGTCAGTCATGTAGGTGCTGGGAATGAAACAGAATCCTCTGGAAAAGCAGCCATTGCTCTTAGCTGTTGAGCCACCTCTCCAGCCCACAACACATTAGTTTTACAATTGATTCCTTGGAAGAGACATTTTCGAGTTGAAAGAAAATCCAGACATTACTCAGCTACACACGCAACGTGAACGTTTCTGCAGTAGGTAGGATGACAAGAGTCCAAAACACAGCTGAGAGGCTCAGGCCACACGGTGAGTCAGAATCAGGACCAGCCTAGTTCTGAGCCTCCTGGCTCCTTGTCTGGGTGCTGGCATTACTGAGTGATTTTCCTGGTAATTGTCCTCATCTGATTTCATTCTCTCAACAGATTGCCATCTGTAGAAAAAGAGTGTTGATCATGCCGAGAGAAGAGAGGAGGCGGAAGCACCCTTTTCTCTCGCAGTAGGATGCACGGGACTGTTAGTTTGGCTCCCCAGCTCATCCGCACGGGCCTTTGTCTTTCTGTGTTCCCTGTGAACAGCTTAAAAAGGAGGTAAGTGCATGAACCTCTCCATACGGGTGATTTTCTCTTGTAGAAGGCTGGATCAGACTAGAATGAAACACTCTTCATTCGAACACGAGGAAACCCAAAGCAACACACTGAGCTACAACAAACTGTGCACAGGGGAAGACGTTCAAAGGCCCACGAGCACAATTCCACCACTCCTCATCTTTACTCTCTTAGTGAAGAGTAATAAATAGTTATCCTGAGAACTGAAATTAGCACTCACGGCCCCAAATCGCAAACTTCCCTGTTTGTTGGTCACACGGAATGGCGTCCCTAGTATTTATAAGCACTAACCTTCACTCCTAGGTAAGCAATTACAAATCTCAGTCTTATTAAGTCCCTTATTCAAATACGTGTTGATATTTTCCCTTCTGGAACGATACACTTTACGTCAATCAAAAGAGAAAATAATCCTAAAATTAAAGGCATTTAAGGAAATGATTTTGATGCCAAATTGGGAAAGAAAGCTCTGAATGTGCTTTGAAAATGGAGCCAAAGTACCCATTAAAAGAAAAATTACAGGCAAATTAAGAGTACGCTTTTTCCCAATGACATCGAATCTCAGTAATTTTCTCCATGATGACCTGAAAACCTGTAATTCTCATAGAAATCTGGCAATCTCACCCATTTCCATTCATCAGAACAAACAGAAAGGCACAGGGTGTGGCGAGTCCTACACGGAAATACTGCCTTGCACTTGAGTCTGGAGGCACACGCCAGGCTCATTCCTGAGTGCCGTCAGAAGAAAGACAAGCCACACTTCACAGCGAAGCGGCATAACCCATCACATTGCTTTCCATGCTTGCTAATTAGCCAAACAATGAAAATAAGATGTCATTAGTCGTGGAATTCAGTGATTTATTTTGGTGGGATATATACTCATAAATTGCCCTCCTGCCGACAGAGGGATGACATCTAAGTGCTTGATCTAATAGCCCACAAAGTCAGTCAGTGTCCTTGGGACCAGACAAGCAGATGATCATCAGGAACAGTCATCAGAATCCATGTATCTGCCCTGTGCCCAGTGACCAAAACTGTTTCTTTACATCAACAGTCTTGAGTAATTGTTCTCTTACAGCTGACGAGATGAGGTAAAAGATGAGCCATGAAGACCCTTCACTATCTTTTCCAAACACAGACATGGAAGCTCAAAGTATTTTTAACATTACAAGGTCCCCCTCCCCATCTTTAGGTATGAAAAAGGTGGGATACCTGATACCAGTGATTTGCATCATGGGGACAGATCACAGCTCTCCTTTTCCTCTCTGCCTCCTTCCCTCTTTCCCTCCCTCCCTCCCTTTCTTGCACCGATCTTTCTCGAAGACAGAGCCTCTGTGTGCAGAGGAGGGCAATCTTGTTGCCATGAACTTGTAATGCGCTTGCCTCTGCCTCCCAAGGGCTGGACTTAGAGGCCTGAGTCATATTCAACTTCCAGGCTTTTTTGAGAAAAGTAAGGCCTCTTCCAGCATGTGGGCTGCACATAAAAGAGACCAAAGACTCCCCAGTCTCTGAGAAAAGCGAGCCCTAGTACTGCTTTCCAAGTGATAAGCCCCAAGCGAACGGGTGCTTGGGTCCAAATGTTACCCTTCAATGCCTCTGCCTAAACATGCACTTGCGATGTGCTTTCTTAACAAGTGTTTAAGGCAATCCTTTTTTATATGGACAAACCTTGGCAGGAGGTCAGCAAGCTAATTGGCTGGAAGAAAATAAAGCAAGCTCTACGCCCATTTCAAGCAACATAAAGTGCACGGGGAATTATTATCGTGGCCTTTTTTTTGGAAAACCCAGCATAAGAAGTATGACCTTTCTACCCAAATGAAGCCAGGAGTGACTGATGTTTTACCCACAGTCCTTTCTGGTTCATCCACAGTTTTCTTTTTTCTGAACAGCAGTTGCTCAGGGTGGGGGTGCAGCCGAGCACCAGAGCACCTACCTAGCATGCAAAGGTCCTGGGTTTGATCCCTGTCACTGCTATAAGTAAGCAACAACTCCTGAAGCAACTGTTAGCCTGAGTGCGCAGATGATTAACTGACTGTTGTAGACTGGAGCTGCAGGGCAGGAACTCGGAGTTACAG
Source organism: Acomys percivali (assembly GCA_907169655.1). Taxonomy (NCBI): domain Eukaryota; kingdom Metazoa; phylum Chordata; class Mammalia; order Rodentia; family Muridae; genus Acomys; species Acomys percivali. The sequence continues at coordinate 22,210,550 of OU015749.1, read as the reverse complement.
GGCCGGCTACCCCTGTCAATTACAGGGTAACTAGAAAAGCACATCTCTCTTTAATTAAAAGCTAAGGTAATAGGAAATGTCATTTATGAGAAATCCAGGCCCATGTACTGCATGGTGGCAGGGAGCCAGGCAGCAACACACACAGAACGGCAAGTCTCTTTTCAACCAAAAGCATGCGTGGATCAGAAGAGAGTGTGCACACATGCTTAAAAAGTGTCATGACACTTATTGGGCACCCAGTGCAAAAAATAAAGAGATTCGTTAGGAAAGCCCACTTAGTGTTACTAGCATTTTAACATTCTTTTAAGACTTATTCAAGGGCTGGAGAGATGGCTCAGTGGTTAAGAGCACTGCCTGCTCTTCCAGAGATCCTGAGTTCAATTCCCAGCAACCACATGGTGGCTCACAACCATCTATAATGTAATCTGATACCCTCTTCTGCAGATAAAGCACTCATATGCAATAAGTAAAATAAATAAATCTTTTTTTAAAAAAAGACTTATTCAAACACCCCCTTCTCTCTAAAAGCCTTTGCACTTTGGGAGAACCCTGCTCCTTTGGGTCCAGACACAGCTTTCCATACTCTGCAGAACACTCACCAGCATGGGTCTGTGTATGCCTGTGTCTGTGGATAAACTGGAGCTCGTTGAGAACATAAAAGGCCTTAATTAATTAATCCATACCCTCCCAGAAGCTGTGTGAATGTCTGGCTCTTAGTGGATTTTTAATACAAATTCATTTACTTTTTGAGGAGAGAAGCAAAGGTCCAAATGTTATGAATAATTCAGCCCCTCTTTTATCAAACCTGGTAACTTTCCACTCCAACTCTTTCACCTCGGATTAGAGCTAGTAAGATGGCCATGATGCCATCCTGGCAGGTGTCCTTTGATTCCTGTCATCAAACCGCAGAGGACTAATGGTCAAAAGCAGCAGAATGGTAGCAATTTGGGCAAAAGATAGAGCATTTGGAAAAACTGTCAGTTTTAGGGAAGGGGGATGAGTATGATCAAAATATACTGTGAGAACATTTAATAAATTAAAATACAATCAGCCTTTGCTGGGGGAGGCTGGACACGCCCATATCCCAGCACCGGAAGGTGGAGACAGAAGGTTGGAAGGTTCAAGGTTAATCTAGGGTGTTTGGGAGACTCTTTCTCAGAAACAAACAAAAGCATGAGAGAGACTGGGCTGAGTGCCCAGTTTTTTATTCTAACTCAGAGTTGCCTTAGGAAATAAGAGCCCTCTCTCACGCTTTGTTCTGAATAGAGGCAAGAGCTGGACTAGAAGGCTAGGGAAGAGCTGGGATAGCTCCTTGGGGAACAGCGCACGCCCATCATCATGGGATCACACCATGTGAAGGAACTATTTATTTTGAGGATGATGGTCACAGGCTTGTCAGTTACAAAAGATTTGACACTTTTTAATGGACAAGACATATACAGTGGCATCATCCGGGTGATTTTCACTTCACTTGAAAGAAAACATTAGTGCAACTGAAACCAAGTGTAAAAAAAAAATCAAAACTAACCATCACTTATGGTTCAATGTATAAACCCCTCAAGTACAGGTAACTGTAAAGGGCATGACCAATATTCCTGAAAACTACTAAGGCCAACATGACAGTAAGTGCCTGCATAATTAATGTAAGAAAAGTGTTGATTGGGCCAGTGATATTCCTTAGTGGGTAAAGGTACTTGCTGACAAGCCTGATGGCATGATTTCTATCCCTAGTGGAAGAAAAGAGGCATCTCTCAGAAGTTGTCCTCTGACCTACACACACACACACACACACACACACACACACACACACACACAGAGGTAGGTAGGTAGGTAGGTATATAGATAGATGAAAAATGATGGCACCTGTGGTGGTGGCACACCCTTTAATTCCAGCACTCAAAAGGCAGAGGCAGGCAAATCTCTGAGAATTCAAGGCCAGATGGGTCTACAGAGTGAGTTCCACAACCGCCATGGTGGTTACACAGAGGAACCCTGTCTTGAAAAAAACAACACAAAACAAAATGTTGGTTATCATAAAAGCTGTTTCAAGGGGCTGAAGAAATGGCTCCGTAGTTAAGGGAGTCTGTTGCTTTTGTAGAGGACTCAGATTTGGTTCCCAACACTCACATGATGGCTCACAACTCTCTTAACTCAAGTTTCAGGGCATTGGCACAGAAGCAGCCTGCCTCCAGGTTGCTCAGTGACTTCTGATGTCATCACCTGCCGCCACCATCAGGGGCACAGTATAAAAATGACAAACCTGCCATCTCTCCCTCTCTCCCCCTTCACCCCTCACCCCCCTTACTTCTCTCCCTAAGCTTCTACAATAAACCTTATACCATATGTGCTGTGTGGCACATATTTAACACAAGGAACTGCATCCTCTTCTGGCCTTCTCAGCTTCTATATGCAGGAAGTGCACATACATTCACACAGGCAAACACACATACACATAAATTTAAAAAAAAATTTTTTATAAATGTTTCAGGCTGGGTGTGGGGGATGCATACTTAGAAGTGAGTTCCAGAGGCAGCCAGAGCTACACAGTGAGACCTTGTCTCAATTTAAAAAAAAAAAAAAAAAGCAGTTCAGCTATTTCCTTCCCTGTTCTCTACAAGTCCTTACTTTGTCTTTCCTATACTATACAAGTTCTACTGTGGCTACGCTCTGCCATGGGCCTCAGAAGAGAACATGCCATGGGTGCTCAGCTCAGCGGCTTCCTGGAATGTTTGTGCAAGTCCCCTTGTGTATCTGCTTGGCTCTGTTTCTTCTTTGCATACTTTGGTAAAGGCTGAAGCTGGTCTTACCGGTTCAACAGGCTATGGCAGACTTCCCCTTTCATCTGTTTATACAACATTGTCAACTGGGCCCAATCCGGAGCTGTCTGCCTCCTGTTCCCCCTGGCCACCCTCCTCTCTACTCACCACTGGCTATGCATTCACCAGCTCCCCTTAAAACACACCCTTCTCCTGCCCCTCTATACATTTCAGATACATTATACAACTATGAAAAGGCTAGCTCTGGCAGTCTCGACTGTTATTATGTGTATTCTTCTGTCAGCCACCTCAGAACTGAGAAAGAAAAATGACAATGTACCTGTTGTATAGGCTTGGCGTTCATAATGGAAAAAGAACAGTATAGCCCCTCTACAGCCACAGGTTCTGAATCTGTGGGTTCCATGCTCATGAGTTTATCCAATGGCATACCAGAAATATTCAGAAAAAAATGATTGCGTCTATATCGAACATATAAAAACTACTGAGTCTCATGGTTCCCTTAAATAAAGCAGCAAAGAAATCCTATTTACACAGAACTTAACTTGCGTAATGTATTAGAGAAATCTGGAGATGATTCAAAGCAGATGAGAGGGTGGATGTTGGGTCTAGGCAAATGTTTCACCTTTTAAATTCAGTGACTTGCACATCTATGGATTTTAGCATGTGTGGGGGCCCTAGAACCAGACTCCCATGGGTCCAGTGAATAATTGTGTAGTATCCAGTACCGAACTTATAATTGCCTTAACAAAGCTTAAATTCTCTTCCTAAACCATTAGGAATGGTATACATGTGTTTATTTACATGTATTCTTTTCCATAATAAAGATGTTGGAGCTATGTATAACATTGAAAGGGCACTAACTCTGTCACCTGAGAGAGGCTCAGGTACAGAAAAAAAAACCCTTCAAATCCAACAACCAAAATGCATCTATGGTTGTTGTCCTAAAATACACCAGAGGCAAGCAGCTAACCAAACACTGAGAGGTTAAGGAAGGACAGAGAGTTGTGTCTTCTGGGAAACACTCAAGATGCCAGGCTTTCCTGTAGTGGAGTTAAAACCCAGGCAGATGAAAACACAATGGACTGGTGTGGCAAGTGTTTCCCACATTGCTCACAAGCATTGCTCCACAATGGTCTAGCATGCTGTTCACATTGAAATCTGAGCAGCCTCCACAGACTCTTCCTTGAGAAGTAGCCCCCCAGTCCCCCACCCGCCCCACCTCCATCCCTGCTTCTCATCCCCACTCCCTCCACTCCCTACCCCTGACCAAAAAATAAAATAAAATAGCAGTTGCAGAGGTACAATTGAGAAGCTAATGAGTAGATGTTGATCTTCTGTGTGTATTTATATCCACAAGTTCTAGGAAGCAGCCCAAGCCGGGGAATGATGAAGCAACAGGATTGCAATGGGCAACGCAGAGGCAGAACCAAATCACTTGAGACACATGTCTTCCTATTAGCAGCACTTTATCAGGAGAGTGGACCTTGTCCCTTGTCTGTGATACTGAACGGACTTACAGGACTTTTCTCAGGCATTTAGTCTCCCACTTCTCCTAGCCCATTAACCAGGACTCCTGCAAATATGACTAAACAGCCTACAGACGACCCACCTGATTGACAACACATACCCATAGCCATGCTTGGTCACTGAGAGCTTTGCTGAAACATTTTCTCCCTGTGTGGGTCCCCACAGACAGGCAGAATGGTATTTGAGTGATCAACACAATTATATACACAACAAATCCAGACCCTGGGCCCCCTGTTCTGTCTGCTCACATGCATCGCTTTCCTCCCTGAACCCTCTGTGATGGGACCGAACACTTTGCATGGATATATATGGCGAGATATGGGTTAGAATTGGTAGTATACCATAGTGGGAGCCACATGTTGAGGATTCTTTTCCTCCACTCACAAGCACAGAAGAGGGTCTTTCTTTTTGTGTATGCCAATAACTGAGTCCTGAAAAGCAAAGCATCTTGTCACCATGCCTTGTCTCAGTGCCTTCAAAGAGCTAGCATACCTAAACTCAGAGCGCTTCCCACAGTTAGCTCAGGCAAATATTGTTTCCATGCAATATCAGTTTTTCAAAACTTTCTGTAGAGGATCCTGCTGCCAAAGCATCAAAGCCTCGGTGAAAAGAACTCAACCAGTCCTAACTAAATCCAGAACTAAAACTCAGGGCTCACGTCCCATAAGAACAATGCAAAAATTAGGACAGCAGGTCAGTCCTAGTGCCAGGCAACCTGGAAGGCTGGTGTCCAGTTCAACGTGTCCATCTCAGAACGCAAACCATCACTGCATCCAGCCACTGTTGATTTGTGTTAGGACATAAGCATACCAGCACAGGAGGGCTGGCACAAACAGCATCTGTGGCCTTGGCATTAAACATTCCCTGCAACTCTGAAACAAGTTTCCTTCTACAAAGAAGCTATTGACCTACCACTGCCAATACTGTGAGACCATTATTACCCTCCCCTTCCTTCTGGAGTGTTCCATCAATGAGGTGAAGAACAGATGTCTTCAATTCACAAACAGAACAGGTAGGCGAGGTCAGTAAGTCAACATTCCAGGGGCGGGAGTTGGGGTGGGGGGCCACCCCAGGATCAGCCATTTTTGTCAAGTGTACCAAGGGACACTGACAGACCAAATAAAGTTGTTAAGAGACTAATAGTTCAAGATTGTCTTCTAGAATATGCTTTTGGGGGTATAACTATTCCACAATTCAAATGTCGATCACAGCGTGTTTGGTTTTTAACTAGTTAACAGAGACTTTTCCATTTTCAGGGTCTCTGTCCCAGATCAAGCACTTCCCAGTCACTGTAGGGATCAAGCAGAAAATGTCTGCCTGAAGCACAGCTGTTCATCTGTGTGCCCTTCCTAATCCTTCAAAGAGATACGACTCTGGACTTGATGTTTCTAGCTCTCAGCACACACACATACACACACACACATGCGCGCGCGCACGCGCACACACACGAACACGCTGAGGATTTTACAGTGAGAATACTTCCATTTGAATGATCTTTCTTTCCTCCTTACACCCTCACACGTGAAGACGGATGCCTTATGCTGTCTTTGCAAGGTGAGAAAAGCGAACACCAAGGGAAGCCCTCAAGCAGGAGAAGCAGCAGGGCTGGTATTTTCAAGCCATAAAAAAATCCCTAGCAAGGATACCTGAGCTCTTTGGAGCAATGAAGCCAAAGCATGGACTGGCTGGGTGTGTATATGTGTATTTACGAGTATGTGCCCAAGTGCGTGTGTGCCTGTGCCTCTGTGTGTGTGTGTGTGTGTGTGTGTGTGTGTGTGTGTGTGTGTTGGAAGCTGGGCCCAATGGAGTGTGTGTGTAAGTGTGTGCCTCTGTGTGTGTGTGAATGTGTGCGTGTGAGAGTGTGTGTGTGTGTGTGTTGGAAGCTGGGCCCAATGGAGTATGTGCATGTGCCTGTATGTGCATGTGCCTCTGTGTGTGTGTGTGTGTGTGTGTATGTGTGTATGTGTTAGAAGCTGGGCCCAATGGACCCAGAAAGAACATGGAGGCTTCTCTGGTTTTCCTTCATTGCCCTCTTTATTCATCTGAGAGCAGCAGGCCAGGGAGGAGCGCGGGCCTGCATGAGTGAGTTTGTCACCTTCAAGCCTGCTCAGGTTCCCAAAGAGTGGATGTGGTGGAAACAGGGGCTTCAGTGCCTCTCAACCTTCCTAATGCTGTGACCCTTCCCTACGGTTCCTCATGTGGTGCTGACCACCCTCCCCCCTCACCTCCCCACTCCCCACCCCCCACCCCCCACTGTACCCCCCCACCCCCACCACCACACCCCCTCACCCCCAGCAACCATAAAAACTGTTTGTGTTGCTACTTCATACCTGTGATTTTGTTACTGTTAGGAATCATAGTGGAAGTATCAGATATGCAGGGGAGCTGATATGCAACCCCTGTGAAAGGGTTGCACCCCACAGGTTGAAAGAACACGGTTCTAGAACTCTCCAGAAAGGACTCCTAAGTACAACTCACAGATACAGGTATTCTGGAGACATTCCTGTTTGGGTAATTTCAAAGGATGTGGGAAAACCTCCAAGGAGCCCCGAGGGGATAACACTCTCCTTCTTCCTGCTTGGGGACAACCTCCCTTCTCACACAGATACCACTCTCTCTATTTTTTTTTTTTTTTTAATTTCCTGGTCACTTTAAGCAAGTCAATCCCCTGCCTCAGTCTGTCTCTGCTCCAAGCAGATAGTTCTTCATCTTCAGAGCTGCCCTGGCACCCCAGGCTGGGAGGCAGAACAGTTTGCTGGGAAAAGGCATCAGGTGACACAGTGGCGATAGGCATCTACGGTCCACTGACACAGTGACACCTAAGCCAAGGAATGCCAGGAATGGCTCCTCGCTGTAACACAGGCGCCATACACCACCCCTGGATGCCTGGGCCCTGAGACTCAGCCTGAATCTTTTACGAATTCACCCGTTCACATTCTTTTACCTCATATCACTATTTGCCCCAGAGTTTGAAAGCCAGTCAGGATTTCGAAGATCCTGTGTCACTTAGAGGGCATGCGCACATGTGTACACACCTTTGGGGGTGCCTCTGCTTTTGGGGGTTGGAGCCGCACTAATGACTCAAGGATGGCTTTATCTTGTTTACTGGATACGGTGGGGCATCCCTGTCACTGTAGCACTAGGGACTGCATATCCAAGACCAGCCTGTGCTATAGAGCGAAGCCTTCTAGCTTGGAGGAAAAAATGCTTGCCAGCATATCTAGAGCTGGTGAGTCTCCTTCTAGCATTGTAAAACATGCGGATGAATATTTTCTTGTCGTAACTTCACCTTCCCAATTTAGAATCTCTCTGTACAGAACACTTGCAAAGGACAGCACTCATCATCAGAGACCTTAAAATACTAGCATACAGGGCTTTGAGAGATGGCTCAGTGGTTAAGAGTTTGTTTTGTTCTGCTCCTGCAGAGGTCCTGGGTTTGGTACCAACAGCACTCATCATCAGAGACCTTAAAATACTAGCATACAGGGCTTTGAAAGATGGCTCAGTGGTTAAGAGTTTGTTTTGTTCTGCTCCTGCAGAGGTCCTGGGTTTGGTACCTAGCACTCCTGGTAGGCAGCTCACAACTGCCTGAAACTCGAGCTCCGGGGGATCCCTTGGCCTCTTTAAGATCACATACACGGACACATAGAGATGCATACAACGTGCGGAATGTTTTAAAAACAATAACGGTCCTGTAGCAGTTCTAATTAACAAATGTGCACACTCGGCTTCCATAGTTACCTGAAGGAAGAGAAAGTAGTGAGGCAGTGGGACCTGAACCACAGACTGGAATCTGATTTCTAGAATAGACTGGCAGACAAGGTACACATCAGGGTGGGCGTCCCAGCCTGCTGTCCACAACCATCTGCCTTACCTCAAGGAAGTCACAAACCAGTGGAAGCCAGACTCCCAATCCACACCTCCCCCATGGCACCCCACCCCTACTCCCACTTCCTCTGGGTCAGGAGAAGACACCTGGACTACCTGGCCTTTGGAACCTCCTCTGCCATCCAGGGTTGACCTAATTAACCTTTAGTCTCCAAGGCCTGTGATTCTTTGAGGGACATGTGACCTGAGCTGATAATCAGATCAAGACGGAGAAGAATTAACTAGGTGGTACACGGAGCAGGAGAAAGGTTCGCCATGGTTTATGCCCTGGAAGATGGAAAAGAATCAGAACACGGGCCAGGGAGGGTCTTGTACAACCTCACCACATGGTAGAAAGCTAAAGAGCAAGTGTGCACACATAGGAAAGGGGAGAGACTCAGCTCCCCTGGTAACTAATCCAGTCCTTCTAGAATTAACCTGGGCCCAGAGAAAGCCATCAGCTCTCTTTAAAAACACGGCCACATGGCAGTTGGATGTCAGCACGCGCGCATGCATTTCAAGCAACTCTGAGGCCCCAGTGCCATGTCTGCACTTTGTTATGTCACTCAATCCATCTCAGTCCTAGCTACTCATTTATATGCACCCGCATGTTCCTCCCAGTCAAAAAAAAAAAAACAAAACATCTTTACAGCCTTTCCAAGGCCTTTTGCCTCCTTTCCACGGGTGAGTAACTTCCTCCTTACTTATGGCCATCACCTGCCTTGTTCACGCACTCTCTCAGAGACCCGGCATTCTCTGTTTTGCCACACTTCCTTCTGCTTGGGACCATCTTGGGGGAAAAAAAAACAGTCTGAAGAAAGCACACTGGCCAAGGAACTGACCTTCAACACTGACAGCAAAAGTACAGTCTACACAGAACATCTGAATGTTCCAACACTCACACATACTTGCTTGTACATGCACACGCTTGTGGGAATTACAGTTGGTTCTGTTCCTTCAGAAAACTTACATTTCCCTCCTTTTACTTTGTTCCTGGATCAAACCCGGTAACTGTCCCTATTTCAGGAGGTTTCGCCCCAGAACACTGTCTTCATCCTGTGATTCTGGCAGTCGGAAGACAGGTCCATGAGATAGCAGATCAGAAATACATCAACCAAATCCCATTTTAGGGCTTTCTCATTTTAAAGTTTTACTTTTTCCTCAACGTGAGCTTCGACAAAGTCCCTCCCCTGACTCTGCTGTGCCAAAATTCTTTCCTCGCGGGGCACAGCTGATCAGCCTTCCCAGACTGTGGAGCCTCTCGGCTTCTCCTGCCTTGCTCACTCAGGACAGACCAACGCGGGGTTCTAAGTCAGGCAGGGACAAGATGGGGCACGCCGAGCCTTCATCTTTCCTTTGCAGAGGTGAGGCAGCACAGTTCAGAAGAAGCTGTGGATGTTTTAAGAAACTCTTGGGCTGAGGTGCAGCACAGTGGCAGAGCTCAGAGCTCTTCCCCTAGCTCCCACGAGGCTTTGGGCTCGGTTCCCCCCCACCTCCCTTGCAAAAAGCAACAGAGCTAACTAACAGGCATACGGGAGAACCAAAGCAAACGGAAGCAGAGAGGTGCCTCTCTTGATTGCCAAGAAAACTGGTTCGGAGGTGGGTTTTAGGTTTTATTTTTTGCTTATTTTGAGGCAAGGTCTCAGTCAGGACCCCAGACAGGACTTGAACTCTCTCGTCTCAGCCCAAACTCTGGGATTTTTAGGTGAGAGCCACCAAGCGCTAAGTGCAGCACTCAGTGTCCAACTTGTACTTGGCAATTCTAACACAGGAGCCCATGGGCAGGAATTAAAGTCCAGCAGGGTGAGGGACAATAGTGCACTTCAGTTAGAAACATTCCATTAGAATCAAGAGAAAGGCTTCCTACCTTTTTGCAGAAAATTAACATTTTCTCCCAGCACAAAGGAAAGCAATTGAGTTATCATTAAACAAGATTTAACGGCAGAGAACAGTCAGTCAACTCGGCCCTGAGAACTATAATTTAAAACTGACCCTATGACCTCCTGCCCTTCTTGGCTCACACTCAGGGCCAGGTGGCCACGAATCAGAAATGTGACACAGCAGTTTCGAGACACCCAGGAAGGGAGACCAGCCCTAGAATCACACGACTTCCATACCTGTCTTCTGCCTGCTGCGCCGTGGGGCCCTCGACAGCACAAATACCCAAGGCCTGTTTCCCTCCTTGGCCTTTCCCGTGGAGAGCAGGCTGCGGGTTCCATGTCCAGGCCTAGCTGTGGCCATCAGCCAGACCCTCGTGCTCTCTGAGCAGAAAAGGGACCGCCCATGAGTGGCCGGTCCTGCCCCCTCCAGGTGCAGCTGGACAGCAGCCTAGTCCATCCTTCCACCTAGCTGGCCCTCCACAACCCAGACAGACAGACAGACCAACAGGCTCAGGATTGGAAGTGTGATTCATTCAGATAGAAAATACCGGTTTTTTCACTGCTACGCAAATGCACTGTGGGTGGAGTTTTACCGAATGCGGCTGTGGGCCCCAAACATCCCAGCAAGAATGTATCTCTTGAATGTACATTCCCCTTGGCCAAATAAGCTCCACCCACATCCATTGAGGAAAACTGGGGCGAGCTTTATGGGAAGGGGCCATGTCTAGCTCCCTGGTATACGCTGGCACAGTTCATGAACACAGACAGTGGGACTGGAGGCAGAGGTTTGGATAAAACCCCCTAAACTGACAAAGCTTGAATTGGCAATGGTTTCACTGCTAGTGTTTGGGTCAACCACCATTGACTTGGGGCTTCAGCAATAACCGTATAAACAGCTCATATAAAGAGTTAAGCAAAAAGCTGGGTGTGGTGGCGCACGCCTTTAATCCCAGCACTCGGGAGGCAGAGGCAGGCAGATCGTTGTGAGGCCAGCCTGGTCTACACAGTGAGTCCAGGACAGCCAAGGCTAACACAGAGAAACGCTGTCTCAACCGACCCATCCCCCCCCCAAAAAAAAAGGATTAAGCAAACTCTGACATCCAAATGTTTGAAAACCACCCAGGGATGGCCCTACCCCAACTCTAGGCTTCTGATGGAATGGCCTGTATCCCTTACCTCACCTGGCTATGCTCCTGCTCTCTGAAAAGCTGGATAAACCCACTTTCAGATCCAGTGCTGGCTCCTACAGGCAAGACAGATCCAGGCCACATGAGTCCAAAGCCCACTTCCTTGCCTGTGAAGTGTGGGAGGTGAGCGCTACTGCACCATGCGCTTGTTGGTAATTTTCACAAACAAGCCCAAACTGACAGAGGCCCAGTGTTGGTTGAAGGTGTCAGTGGGGCTTCACAATGCTGCCAGCCCAGGACTGGAAGCAGAGCACATGCTTGGCATGTGAGGCCCTAGGTTTGATGCCAGAGCAAACAAACAAACAAACAAACAAACAAAATAGTCTACATTCCTGTTTGGTTTTTTGTTTTGTTTTCTTTTGCTAGCCTTTCCAGGGTACATTAAGTGTCTTGGACTGAGCCAGGTTGCAGGAAAAACTACAGCAAATTCTCTGAAATATATATTGCTGGTTTCTCTTTTTCAGTTGAAAGCTATGATGAAGCCGAAGGTCAGGGGTACTACCATGTCACTGGAACAATCCTGAGCCAGGAACCTAACGTACATGAACCTCACTTGGGACATTATCGCATCCCTGCACAATCTGGCTGCTCTGTACCCGGCACCCCTGGGTACCTCGCTTTGTGAACCGCAGTGCACTTTCTGAATGTGTTTAGAAGTAGGAAAAACAGAACAGAAATAATATTTGCTTTTGTGCGTTAATGGCAGAAGTGGAATCTTGCTTCTGAATACCAGGTGTGAGACCGGGAGGCACAACGCAGACAGATAGTCAGAACTCTGTGAAGAGCTGGCTTAGGGACTCTGCAGCACACTTTGGACTTCTACATGAGCCTTTGAGGACAGCTACTGATGGAGGAGGAGATAGGCTCAATCAGGAGTGGCCACTGCTTAGCTGGCTCTCTTAAGAGTGACATGTGAACAAAAGCTAAAAAGATTATACTACCACTCCCTGGCTTGAAATACTCTGCATTACAGGAAGAAAAGAGTCTAGTGTCCTAACTGCTGCTCAGGAACCACAGCCACCTCACCCGGGTCACCTCTGTGCCCTGGGGATCTCCGCCCCTGATGTTCTTCCTCCTGAAAGTCCAAGCTTTGTTCTTTTCTAGGCTGGCTTCTTCCCACATAGCCCTCTTTATTGCTTTTGTGGCATTTATTTCAACCTGAAATTCTCTACACAATAGACCCTCTTCCTCAAGAGACATGTTTCGCCCCCAGCACTTGGGAGTTCAAGGCCAGCCTGGTCTACAAAGTGAGTCCAGGACAGCCAAGGCTACCCAGAGAAACCCTGATTCGAAAACCAAACAGAGAGAGAGAGAGAGAGAGAGAGAGAGAGAGAGAGAGAGAGAGAGA
>OU015749.1:22174233-22196691 GCA_907169655.1 Acomys percivali | reverse complement strand
AGAGAGAGAGAGAGAGAGAGAGAGAGAGAGAGAGAGAGAGAGAGAGAGAGAGAGAAGAAAAAAGGGGAAAAAAATCTCACCATGGAAGCTGTAGTGTATCACACAGTAGGGTATAAAAATTTTATTTTTAGATGAAAAGTACCTGATTCTATAAAGCTTTAGTGATTTTAATTTTGACTCCTGTTTATTTTCTGTCTTACAAAGGAGGAGATGGGGTCCAGGACCTCATGCACGCAGATCCCATGCTCTGTCCCTGCGCTGTACCACTTCCCCTAAGCTTTAGTGTTTTATGGAATCTCGCAGAGATCATTAAACAGGCTTTCCTAGAGCCCCGGTTCCCAGGCCAGCCATCTTGCATCTGTTCTTATTTCTGGTTACAAAAGTTGCCTGATTTGTCTCTTCCATTCCAGTGATCACTTTCTGAAGTTCTACATGAAGACAAGAAATGTGTGTGGGCTTGGGGTGAGGGTGGGGCACTGAACAGGAACAGTGCTCCATAAACCCTGCTCCATGAGCCACCTCAAGCTCCCCTTCCAGGGAACTCAGAGGGCCTGTCCAGAGAGGACAGGTTTCTGATCTGTGACCCTGGGAAGAAAGCAGCTTCATAGTTGCATGTGACATTCCTCATGCTTAATCCCTAGGCCTGACTTCAGGGCTGAGGAGGCTTTTCTTCCTGTCCTTTCAGTTCTCCACCACTTGAAAAACCCTGGGCCTGGGAACCAGATGTAAATACATCTTCCCTGATGACAGCATCTGAAGTCTAGCCCCTCCCGCCCCCTCAACAAGCCGGTCCCATAGCACACACGTTAGGGAATCCCACAGGCTGGGATTTGAACTGCTGAGTTCAAATCCTGACTCCTTTGCCTTTAGAATCCACACTCTCCCTTGTTCTCAGTCTTGGTACCCGTTTTACACGTATCTCTTTTTTTCAATGTTTTGCTAGCTTGTTTAATTGTGTGCGCTGTGTGCCTCTGTTTGTAGCAAAATGCTGGCTGCAGTTCACAAGTGGAGGTCAGAGGGCAACTTGTTGGGACATGTTCACGCCTTCTACCATACATGTCTCAGAGAGTCATCAGGTGTGGGGGGCAAGAGTCTTTACCTGTTGTATCTTCTTGACGGCCCAATATGTATCTATTCATACACATAGATGCTTACTTAAAAATGATAATTATAATAGACATAATTGTGCGATGTTTCTGACCGGTGGTAATGTGTGTGGGAATTCCAGTAGTAACACTTATACTTATTTGCAGTGATCCCTGGGTATGTGCCGTTTAAAGTTTAGCTGGATGGGATTAGAATGTATAAAGAAGCTCAATTTCTCTGTGTCTGTGTGCCATAAGAAACTCTGTGGTGGGCTGGCAATGTGGCTCAGCAGGCAAAGGCACTTATGGCCAATGCTGATGATTCAAGTTCAGTCTCCGGAACCGACATGGAGGAAGATAAGAAACAACTCTCCAGAATTCCTCGAGCCCCACACACCCCACCCCACCCTGAGTCACATGTGCGCCCACCTCCATAAAACAAATGGCTTTAAAATATTTTTTAAATCTATGGTATTTAATATTTAGAAGAAGAAAATATCTTATTTATCCACCAATATAGGAAGCTTGGCCCATTTTTTCTAATGATTTATAAGAGCTGAATTTGGCTGGCTTAAAAGTCACCTACCTCCTCCCAGGGCGACGGTAATTATACTTTCTTTAATGGAGTTACTTCAGTTATGGATTTCCCTTGATTTGTACATGACAGCCGTGAGCTTCCTTTTTTAACTCTAAACTAAGTTGCTCTAAATTGAGTTGTTCCTCGTGGTTCTTTCTGGCTTAACTGACTAGTGGCAAACATCATGTGGCACAGTCATAAACTACTGCATTGGGACGTGCTTGCTAACAGCTGCAGAACCGTGGTGTCTCCGGAGAGTGGAGTTTCATGAGCAGTTACTGAGGAGAAGGAGGAAATGCACTTACTGTGAGGACAATAGCGATGTGTGCCAAAGGGCACAACACAAATCAAGCCCTCTGCATAGGAAGGATGCACAGATCCTGAACAGCTTTTCAAAAAGAGGTGGGGCCTGGTCGTGATGGTACACGCCTTTAATCCCAGTATTTGGGAGGCTGAGGCAGGTGATTCTGAGTTCCAGGCCAGCCTGGTCTACAGACAGAGTGAGTTCTAGGACAGTCAGGGCTACACAGAAAAATCCTGCTTCAAACAATAGCAACAACAACAAAAGAGCTAGGGTTTCAAGTCACACCCAAAGCTTTCTTTGAAGTGTTCATACTGCGTTTGTTTGTTTGTTTGTTTTAAAGATCTGTTTATTTATTAGTGTTCTGCCTGCATGTACACCTGCCGGCCAGAAGAGGGCACCAGATCTCAGTATTGATGGTTGTGAGCCACCATGTGGTTGCTGGGAATTGAACTTCGGACAGTTGGAAGAGCAGCCAGTGCTCTTAACCTCTGAGCCATCTCTCTAGCCCCCATGCTGCTTCTTTTAATTTGCTCTATGCAGGATATTCTTGGAGGAAGTGGCTTCTATCATTGACTTTTCGGGCTCTGAACAGAAAAGCTCTAGTAGACTTTGAAAATTGCAATATTCTGAGTTTGAAGATGTAGCTTCATTTTGGAAGCTGAATTTCTGTTGCACAATTAGAAATGTCCCATAAAAAACTTAATACATACCAATTGGGCGTGGGGGTGCACTCCTATAATCCTGGCACTTGGGAGGTTGTGAGAAAAGGATCACCATGAATTTAAAAGGCAAGTCCGTCTACACAATGAGAACCCCATTTCAAAACCAAACCAAAACAAGAAAACACCAATGTAGTGTTCATCTATCTTGCTAAGGTATGGGATTCTGTAACAAACCAAATGCCTTGTGTGATGGGCCAGCAGATGCTTTGCTCTACAAAGAAGTGCTAGCTGGTTTTGGTGAAAAGTTCAGACACCCTAAAAAACATTTCAACCAAGCTGGGCGCAGTGGCGCACGCCTTTAATCCCAGGACTCCGGGAGACAGAGGCAGGTGGATCTCTGTGAGTTCGAGGCCAGCCTGGTCTACAGAGTTCTAGGACAGCCAAGGCTACACAGAGAAACCCGGTCTCAGAAAACAAAAAAGAATAGCAACAAGAAAATTTCAACCTAAAAAAAAAACCAAACACACCTGTTGCTCAGGATCCAAACTAGTATTTGTTTAGGAAGGACAGATAGAGGCAGACTGGCTAAAAACTTGGGAGCCTGCATTCCATGAAGGAGAAAAAAAATAAGAGCCCCACTTCCCTCCCTAAGCAACAGACGCTGCCTCGCTGGATATGAGGTCATTATCTTAGTCCACCTGTTAGGCTGCCTCTCTCTTTCCTGAGAACACAGGCTAGAGTTCAGGAAAAGCCACCCACTCTTTCTAACATCCACAAGATCCTATGCATGATGCCAGGGTTATGACTGCTTAGCTAGCCTTGCTTGGTCACGTCCTCATAGCTGCATCTATGAACTCTGAGTCTGGATCATGGGAAAGTGGCATCACATTCCCTATGACACCTCCATCCACAATACTGACCAGCATTTCCTAAATATCTCTGGGCGATACCTTTCAATGCTGACAACCTGACTTGACTTCCAGGAATTTGTCCTTTAGATGTGCTGATATGTTTATAGACACAAGCAAGGTCACTGCAGTAGTGCTCACAACAGGGGGGAAAAAACAAATAAAAAAAAGCAGGAATCTACAGCAATTTTAAAAGGTCAGGTTAAAATATTATAGGGCGAAAAAATAAAATGATATTATGGGAGTGCTCACAATCCTAAGGAAGGCTGCCATCAGTTTTATATGGCAGTGGAACTGCCTGCATTTGTTAACCCTAAAGGGATCAAGGGAGGAAAGCATAGTATCACAACTGTTACTTAAATTAGGAGCAACCAGGAATAGGAGGTACAATAATTATATGATGGCAAAGTTATGCAATGTGCTACCACGATGATGCACACAGCACAAGACCCTAGATTCTAACACGCACTGACTCTGGGATAATAGAACTCATAGGGAGCTAGCTCTGTATGCCTTTCCAGGAGAGCTCCAGACAGGGGGGTCTTTACATGGTAACTTTTTTTTTTTTTTGTACATTTGTTCCTACAAGTCACACAGTGGGGATCTAGCTCAATCCTCATTCTCTTGCATATCAGTCTCTTCCAAAGAAAACACAGCAGAGGTTCCTGTCACCAGGAAAAAGCTGGTCCAGGATCCATGCTTCGTCACCACTAAGGCTGTCCTGATTTTATTTTTCTCACCATATCCCACAGCTCTGAAGGTCTCCAGTTCTCTGAGGCCACACAGTTGTCATAAACCAAGACAGATTTATTTTATTGTTTATAAACAGTAAGAAGAAAGAGATTAGATACCTCGTAGCCCTGGCCTTGGGACTATAGATGACTCAGTGATGTAAACTTGCCTAGGATGTTTGAGACCCTAGGTCCTATCCACAGAATGCCAAAAGGAGGAAGAGGAAGAGGAGGAGGAGGAAGAAGAAGAAGAGCAGGAGGAGGCAGCAGAAGAGGAGAAAAAAAAAACAGAGACCAGCTTTCTTAAATCTTAGACCTCTATCAAGAAAAAAAAAAGAAAATCCATCCATCCATATTTCCTCTCAACACAAAGTTACAGGGTATGTGTGAAGGTCAGGGTGTTCATGAAAAGGCAATTGATTTTAAAAAGACCTTTGGAGAGCCGGGCGTGGTGGCGCACGCCTTTAATCCCAGCACTTGGGAGGCAGACACAGGTGGATCATTGTGAGTTTAAGGCCAGACTCTACAAAGTGAGTCTAGAACACCCAGGCCTACAAAGAAACCAGGTCTCGAAAAACCAAAAGGAGCTGTGGAGAAATTCACATTAAAACACAAGGTGAACCCCAAATCACAGGCCTTATGCTTTACTATGTATGTGTAATAAAATGTAGCTGGGCGTGGTGGTGGTGTACGCCTTTAATCCCAGCACTTGGGAGGCAGAGGCAGGCAGATCACTTGAGTTGGAGGCCAGCTTGGTCTACAAAGTGAGTCTAGGACAGCCAAGGCTACACATAGAAATCCTGTCTCGAAAGAAAAAACAAACAAACAAACAAACAAAAATGTCCTAACATATTTGGTCCCCTCTGGAAGGCTCACATTCTGCAAAACGGTTAAAGAAACTAAGAGCATGGTTCGAAGATGCAAGGGTAAATATATCTGTCTACTTTCTCTACTCCAAGCCCACTGCCAGTGGCAAACCACCAGAGGACAAGCATGGCCACATCACCTGTCATCACAGGGCGTTCTCATATGTGTGATGGTGTCTCTGAAATAAAGAGGTTTTGGAGAAGTCAGGCATGGTGATATGTGCCTCTAATCTCAACCCATGAGACAAAAAGACCATGAGTTTAAAGGAAAGAAAGGAAGGAAGGAAGGAAGAAATAGATCTTGAGTTTGAGGCCAGTGTGGGCTAAAGAGCTGGATCCTATCTCAAAACAAAGCAAAGCCCAAAACAAACAAACAGCATTTTAGTGCTAGGCAGTGGTGGTGCACGCCTTTAATCTCAGCACTCAGGAAGCAGAAGCAGGCAGATCTCTGAGCTCGAGGCCAGCCTGGTCTACAAAGCCAGTCCAGGACAGCCAACGCTACACAGAGAAACCCTGTCTCAAAACAACAACAAATTAGAAATTACTCTGCAAATAGTCTGAAGCTCTTGGTGCTTGGGACTGGTTGTACTGCCCAGCGGTAGACAGCTTGCCTAGTACGGAAGAGGTCCAGGGGTCAATAGCCAACAAAGGCATGTACGGGAATGCGCGTACACACACACACACACTGTAAACTTGGGTGCTTCTAATGACATTCAGTGGAAATAACATAAATGGGTCTGTAGTGTATCAGCCTCTGGAAAAGCTTTGTTCTCCCACACAGAACAAATTCTTCTACATCCTCCACAACCAGTTAAGAAGAACTCCCAGTTATATATATATATTTTTTAACACCAGGGCATTCCAGTGCCTTCCTTAAAAAATAAAAAATAAATAATAAAAATAAATTTTCTAGGATAAATAATGCAATATGTAAGGCCACTAACTCCATTACTAAGAGGCTTTTAACACTCTGGAGCTCAGGGTGGGGACATCCGTCAGTGGGACGCGGCTTGCCTGGAGGGCAGTAGGAGGGCCTGAGTTCAAGCCATAAGATGGTGAAAGAAGATAAAATCCAGTTGCTCTGTCTGACCGGCCTGTAACAGCCTCTGAGTGCTCTCCAACAGAAAGTTTGTATTTCAGGTAAATAACAGAGGTGGGATTTGAACCCAAGCACCGAGGCTCTTCAGGCCCTGCATACAACCTCTCTTGACTTTGAACTTTCAGAAATGCCGCCATGTGCCACACTCTGCAGTATGCAAGCACCAGTTACTTAATCAGCATAGCTTCAATGGCAGCCCTTGAGTAGAACAGAGAGAGCTGAGTGGCTGCCCGGGTTTGCCAGTCAAAAACAAAACCAACATTCATGAGTGATTCTAAAGCTTTGGCTCCCTGTCGCTGGTAGGTCTCATGCTAGAACTCTCTACCCTGGCTTAAATCTCCCAGCTGGCCTGCCACTCTTAGGAAATAAAAGATTTACTTTGGGACTTGTAAATTGTTTCTGGAGATAAGAGAACCAGATCCTCAGGTCCCTACATGGGGCTGGAAGCTGGAGACAGCCCGTAAAGCGGGGTTCACAGGACCACTGGCAATAATCTACCAGGGAGCACCACAGATGTCAAAGCGACTGTAGGATCCACTCCAGGAGCCCACCCAAGCTCCCTGCTCAGGGCCTCTCCCGGCAGGGCAGCTCAGAAAACCTGGAACTTCTTTTGAAAGTGCTTAAGAAACCCCAGAACTGCCAGGGAGTATTTTCCCTTGACTAGATGCACTGTTGTTACTCAAGAGCCAGATGTTACACAAACCTGTCATCCCAGCACCCAAGGGACAAAGGCGGGAGGATCAGGAGATGGAGACCAGGCAAGGCCACATAGTAAGTTCAAGGATTTTGGGGCTGTGCAGCAAGATCCTGCCTCCAACCAACCAAGAAACAACAACAACAGCAAATAATGATAATAATAATAACAACAACAACAATAGTAATAAAAAGCAGCACTGCTAAAAATAACACAATGAAAAGCAGATTGTGTCTCCCACTCAAACAATGCAGAGCATAACCATACGCTGCCCAGACATCTGGGACGGGGACAAGGGAGGAGGTGCCCAGGGTCTAGAATAAAAAGGAAGCGAAGTGCCACTACCTGGGACTCATGCACCCCATAGAATCCACAGTTTTCTGAGTGACTTGGTTTCCACTTCAATAACCACCGTGTGGCATCCACACACACGAGTCTTCTTGTGGGCCCAGAAAAGTGAGAGGTAAATGCAATGCCAAGCTGTGTTTACAGTGGCCTAAGCTCCACTGAGCGGGTTATCAGTAAGAAGTAAATTCATATGGTTTCAGTCACCTCTCTACAAAAAAGGTAGCTCCAGCAGTATTCATTTTGTAATATATGTATACATACATACACACACATACACATATGTCCTTGTTCCTTTGACAAACATGTTTTGCTGCTGCTTTGGAGTTATTTCATGATGAAATAATTTTCTTCTCTACATTCATTAGCATGAGAAACAATACTGCATCTGCAGACGTTTAATGTGCATTTTCATTCATCCTCTGAGTCATAGATTGCTCATCTGCAAAGTCCAGGCCACGGACTCTACAAGTCTTTACTTGGCTGCTGTAATAACATGAAGAGACGGATAGAAAAGAAGAAAGAGGGAAAGTGGAACTCTTCATAACCAACAGGAGTGCCTCATGCCTCCTACGTGAGAACAACCCATAAACGGGCGGCATCCACACAGCACGGTGACCAGCCGGCACCCTCGCTGCAGGTGAAAACTGAGGCTTAAGGGTATGAATTTCCTTTCCCTAAATCGCACAGCTAGTGCTTGAGGAAAGCAGGACTCAAGGGCCTTTGTCACCTTCTGAGCTAACCAGTAAAAACAAGTTAACCGAATGCCAACTCCAGGGCTAATCCACGCCCTCAGACTCCGTGCTTACATATTCAAAACATCTGAAACCCAATCACTTGCTTCTAGGCAGTTTTTGTCTCAGAGTCCCAAGTTCCCGTGTTCTGGGGATCTTGAGCCTGGGCTTTAGCCCAGTTCGTAGGAAAGAGAAGACTGAATTTTCTCTCTGTTGTTTTTAAGAGGGCGAGCCTGACTAGTCACAGAACTGTTAACACCAGGGACAACCACTTTCAGCGGCTACCCGAGGGGCTGTTAAAACATCCAATGGCTACAAAGCTATCCACCTGTCCCCACCACCAAATGGCCAGACTTCTGTCCTGAGGCAAGCTTTCCAACGACCACCACTTCCCTCTTCCTTCATCTGCCCTCTTGCAGGTCACGACTAGTTTCTTAAAAGTCTACAAACTAATAACCCCAGCTTTGGCTGGGTTTTTTTCCCCCCTAGTGCCCTGTTTATAAATCTAATTCCCAGATTCTTTCTAGGAGGTCCCAGCGATTTTACTTTTCATATTTTACAAAATGAAAACCCAGAATCACCTGAGTCTCGGCTTCGGATGCACACGTGAGTGCGCGCACATACACACACACACACACACACGCACACGCACACGCACACGCACACGCACACGGATCTGGAAACAGTCAACAAATGCATACAATACCTCACTGCTCAGCCATCCTGTGAATCCCTCTCTACACAGCATTATTCATGGGCACAACCAGCCCACACAGCGCATAACACATCACTCGTTTTTTTCAGCTCTATTTGAAAATTTCAGTTCATTCAACAACAACAAAGAGCCCCGAAGCTGGAGCACTGGGTGTGTGTGGGAAAGCCATGCTTATAGACCCCACACTTCCTGCCAAGAGTTCAATGCTCAGAGCAGACCACAGCGTTTCCAAGTAATCTCCTGGCAGTACTTGCAGGAAAAAAAACAAACAAGGAAAAAACAGCCATGCATTTACCTGTACCTAGCACTCCACAGGTGAGGCGGCAACGGAAGGAGAGATGCTAGTTCATCTTCTGAAACTTTCCGTATCTAAAGGACTGTGGGGTCATCCTTCCTCGGTGCTATCAGGTAAACCCCCCTCCATGTCTCTGCTGTTTTCTTTGCAGTTTTTCCCAGTGAAACTCTCCTCATTTGCATAAAGCCTACTTGTAGCCTATAGGAAGCTTTGAGTAACCACTTGTTAAACTGGCTGTCTTGACATGCTCTTTCAAGCATGACATCATAGATCTCCATGGAAACCTTAACCCCACCTGCCTACATGCCAATGTTACCTGTCAAACAAAGACTTAAACAATCATCCGAAATTGTTCATTAATGAAACCTTTTCAGAGAGGCTTGGGATCTTTGCACGGTGTAATTTGTGCTGTTGGCAGCAACGTAGGGGGAAAAAAAAAAAGACCCGGTGGCTTCGTTTTCAAAGCCTGAGCTGTTTTGCACAAAACAATGATCAAAATTATAGGCATTCGTTAATCTGCCCCTCCCTGTCTAACAATGCACTTAATCAGTGAAAGAGGAAGAAAAAAAAAATCACAGTGGCACATGAGTGCCTCTCTCTGCTGGGTAAAGTTACTTTGGAAAATCTTCAATCCACACTTGTAAGGCTTTCCCCGCTCTGCTCTCCCACCAACCCCCTACCTACTTTTAACCAGGAAAACTTGTGGAACAGGTTCCTTACCTGAGCACGTGTGTCTGCGTGCCTGTGCTGCTCTGTGCCCTTCCCAGTGGCCTGTGGCTGCAGAGGTGGTAGGAGGAGGTGCAGAAAATTTTAACTCTTTCCTAGCACGCATATGCATGCCTGCAAAGCTTATGTAAATAACTGAACTTCTGTTTGGAGGAATGTTCTCTAAAAGGCACCCAAGCTTTCACGTGCTTCTGCAGTTTCACTGTCTCAACTATTTTAAAGATTTAAATTACTTTTAATTTTGTGTATGAGGGCTTTGCTTGTCTGTTTATATGTGTACTATGTGTGCGCTCCCCTGCCTGCCGAGTCCAGAAGACAGCGTCAGATCCACTGAAACTGGAGATAAAGGCAGCTGTGAGCCACAATTTAAGTGCTGGAAATGGATCCTGGGTCCTAGAAAAGACCAGAAAAATGTTCCAAACCTCCAGGCACCAGGAAGGTTTGCGTGGACCTGATCCAAATACACCACTGTTTAGGGACCGTTATCAATTGGCTGTGAGTTGCCACAGCATAAAGGACTACTTCAGTAGGACTGAGGAGTGAGACACAACGCCACGCTGCTACATGCTACAGTGCTGCCAACCACCGTTTCTAACTCCTCCGCACCTGGCAGCCAACTGCCCTGGCCCTCAGAGGCCAGAGAGCAAGTGTGAACTTTATGCCATGCAAGGCTTACTCCGTCCTCTGCACTGGCTTCAAAAACTCAGCACACTCTTTCTGTCAAGGAACAGAAAGAGCTCTGGATCCCATCCACCGACAATTTCGAGATCTGCTTTGCCCCAATCACAGATGGGAACCAACAACTAGCCGGGGTTTTATACAGCGGCGGCACCGGTTGGAGCACTCCTGGGAGGCAAGGGTATTGTCGGAGATTCAATTACTGCCTCTGTGAGCTGAAAATACGTCCAGATGCAGCCTGAGAGCTTATGCGTTACTCAATGGGGGAACAAACAAGACGTGAGACAAACAAAAACAAGATAGAACCAGGTCTGGGTTTTATTTGGCGGAGTCTAAAGATGGGGTGGAGGCCCTGTTCAGATGAGGTTGTTCCTCATGGGTCCATTAGAGGGGAGCGCATGGGCGTATCCAGCAGGCAGAGTGGTTATAACGGACCAAATCTGCCTTTGACTTGTTTTGGAAATGACAGTATCTCAGCTTTTGCTTACTCAAGTCAAGCTTGGAAAAGAAATTGAAGAAAAAAAAATCAGCATGTGAAAGGCACATGGGAATAATTACAAAAGCCAGGATTAACCCATTCACAGGCAGGCAAGCAGAGGTAAGTGCTGGGGATGACATCATGAGGGACTGTGGGAACCTTGGGCTGAGTTCCTGTGGGCTAGTTTCACGCCCCAGCAATCTAAGTAGTAAGCACATGTCATGAGGGCTCGCACAGATGCCAAGCTTGACTCAAGGTGGCCTGGCCAGTAAGGACTTCTCTTACAGTCCCCGAATGAGGGAAACACAGAGCTTTCAACACTTTGACAATGGTATCATGATCTCACTAAACTAGTAATCAGGTTCAGGCATTAAAAAAACAAACAAACAAAGGTAGCCGGTCGGTGGTGGCACACACCTTTAATCCCAGCATTTGGGAGGCAGAGGCAGGCGGATCTTTGTGAGTTCGAGGCCAGCCTGGACAGGACAGCCAACGATACATAGAGAACTCCTCAAAAAACAAAACAAAACAAAACAAAAAGCTAATGGTTTGTATGAAAAATGTCTCCTACAGGCTTGTGTGTTTGAACAGGTACTGTCCAGCAGGTGGCGCTGTTTTGGGAGGCCTTGCCATCTTCAGGAGGTAGGGCCTAGCAGGGGGAAGCTGGTAACTGGTGGAGGCTGAGGGCATGGTACTAATGGTTATGCTTCAGCCTCCCTCCATATTCCTTCCTCTCCCTCCTTCCAGTCTCTGCCGGAATGCCAGGAAGCAGCCTCACGTTCAGCCATCATAGCTGCTCCAGCATGCATGTCTTGCCAACCGCGATGGCTTCAAACTATGAACAGAAATAAATCTTTCCCTCTCTTACGGGTTCTTATACCAGGTACTCATAGTAATGAGGAGGAAAATGACTAATGTAATAGTCTGTTTTGTTTCTAAACTTAGTGACATCACAGGCTCAAGAGAGCAAATACCACTCCTGAATTAATTTCAATAGATCTATGTTGAAACAGGCACAGAGAAGTGCACACTCAGAAATAAAGCCTCTGAAAAATGAAAGAGTACAAGTGTCTAGTAAGAGAAATTTCTTTTTTCTGTTTTTTTTTTTGGGGGGGGGTTTGGTTTTTTGAGACAGGGTTTCTCTGTGTAGCCCTGGCCTGGCTTGGACTCACTTGGTAAACCAGGCTAACCTTGAACTCACAGAGATCTGCCTGCCTCTGCCTCCTGAGTTCTGGGATTACAGGCATGCGCCACCATGCCTGGCTCAAAGAAGTTTCTGACACATGACTTAGAAACTGTCATTTAGGAAAAGGTACCTCGGGGATACAAGAAGGACTGTCATTCCCACTTTCCCTATAGGCAGGCCCAAAGTGGTCAGGTTAGGTGGATCTCCACAGAAATGAGGTGTTAGTTAGAGTTACAGTATAAATGTGGTGGACCCAAGACTTGACCCCAGAATGCATGTGCTTAACCAAAGGCTGCATTACCCCTAGTTTAATAAGTCCACTCCCCAGCAGGATATGAAAATCCTGAATAAATTAGGCCAGGCCAAGTGGAGTTCTTCTAACTTGAAAATCTTTACTGTGGCTCCTCTAGATGTCCTGAGTGGAAGAGATAGTTGGGGTTCAGGAACTGTCCAGCCAGGGAGAATCTCAAGATGGAAGTCCAGCAAGAGTGAGTCTAAGATGAGAGCAGCAACAGCGGCTAGGCAGAGAGAAGGCACTGACCTAGCTCTAGGCTGTCTGAAAGCCACCGCGGACAGCACAGAACAGGGGTAATACTCGGAGCTCAGCACTCATAACCCCAGGGCCAACAGATCCCAACAGTGAAGATAAGGCAAATAAATACCAGTCTCTAGAAATCTCTGCAGCCTGGTCCAAAGGAAAACTGAGGACCACTAAAAGAAGCAAGGGCATATTTTGTAATTGGAAATCATACTTTGGGTGTTACCAGAAAGAAAACCAGCATTTGAATTTCTGAGGGAAATGGTGGAGCCATCCTTCATCCCACTGGGCTTTGATGCCAACCGTTAATGGATGCCGTTGATTCCTTTTAGAACTCACCCATTCTCATTTTTACTACTGCTTACTACTGCTTAATGGCGCTAGGGAGAGAGTTCATTCTGTGTAGCCACTTGGCTGTGCTATGGTGCCCAGGTGTTCCATCAAACACCGGCCCGGGTTTGGCTGTGAGGAACTTCTCAGATGTGACTCACGTCAATCATTAGGGTGTGAGTAACGGCGACTACCTTCTGTGGTTCAATCAGCGGAAGGCTGAAGCGCAAAGGCTGAGCTTCGCTGAGGACAGAGCTGAGAAAGAGCGTTCTGCTGTTTCTTCTCTTGCTCTGCAGATCCCTGACTGACGTATCTCCCAAGTTCAGGCTGCACGTATGCGCCCTGGCTTTCTGGCATAGACTCTAGTTCTCAATGGCCACGAAGTGTCTTAGTCATTTCACCTGCAGCTCATCAAGGCCTAAAGCCAAGTGCTTGTCAAGCTCGACTCAGCCTGAGCCACATGTAATCAGAGGTGAATAGACAGATTCGTAACCAAATTAAAACGAAGAGTAATCATAGTCATGAACCCTCCTACTAAAATCCAGTCTGACTCTGGGCATGGTCGGGCATGCCTACAGTCTTAGCACTCAGCGGGCAGAAGCATAAAGGACTGCTGCACGCCTGAAGTCAGCCTGGTCTACAAAACAAGTCCCAGGCTAGCCAGGGCCACATAGAGAAACATTAGATTTCGACTCATTTGGGGCTGGTGAGATGACTGAACAGAAGAAGGCGCCTGATGCCAAAACCGACCACCTGAGTTTGATCTACAGAATGTACATGGCATGTACACCATGGTTCATGTGCACACGCGCACACACATACACACACACACTACATACACTCACTCATACACAGTAAGCAAACAAACAAATAAAAATGAAAATATTAAAAATTAAACTTGGGGCTGAGGAGATGGCTCAGGACTTAAGAGTATATGCGTTGCTCTTGCAGAGGACCTGGGTTCAGTTCTGAGTGCCCACACACTGGCTCACAACCACCTGTCATTCCGGTTCCAGGCTATCCAACGCCTTCTTTCTTACATCTATGGGAACCAGGCAAACACATGGTCCTAATACATACCTGCTGGTAAAACATTCACACACACACACACACACACACACACACACACACACACACACACCCCTTTTTAAAAAGTAAACCTATTTAAAGATGTTATAAGGAACAAGATAATTCTTGAAAACTAGGAAAAGGTATTGCTCAAGGCAGAAGCTAAAAACAGTGAGAATAGATTACCCGAAAAGAAAAATGATTCTTGATAAAAAAAAAAAAAAAAGAATTTTTTAAAAATACACCTGAGGAAAAGCATGGGAATGCTTGCTCTCCACTTAGCTTATATGACTCTACTGGTACTAACTGGAAGGAACATCCAGATGTTTCATGGAGTGATGGGAGAAAGGATCAGGGAGGTGGGAGAAGTGCATGTTGGTCCTTGAACCGTGTTGCTTCTCATACCTCTTATATTTAGCATGCTTTTGCACAGGGCAGGGTTCTGGTTCCACTGAAATATCTGAAAACAGAGGAAGGAAGGAACAAAGAAACAGAGTAGGAGGAAAAGAGGGTAGATGCAAAACACAAGAAAATCTCACCACACTCCCAGCACATCTGGGCCATCGGTTGGTTTCTCTTGCACCCTATTTCCAGTAGTTACCACACCTGCTCAGCCTTCAGCATCTAGGTGCTGGTTAAGGAGCATTACTGACCTCCATTAGGAGCAACGCCAAAAATTGCTTATGAAACTGAGTCATGCCATTTGTGCACATTCCATTTGGGCAAAAATACTTCTTTAGTGTAAGAATTGGGGTGAGGAAGAGCCTCTTGATGTTTGCCCCACACTCTCAGAAATCAAACCTTCAGTTCAACGTTCCATTCCATAGACCCAGAACATACAAGGATCACATCCAACTTCATACAAAGACAGGCTGGTGGGTGGCCCTGGAAAACCACAGATAAGGGGATTGGAAGGACAGAGACAGAGCAGACCTACTAAGCCAAAGATAAGTGAGATGAGAATGCAAAGTGAGGTTGCAATAAGGCTGTGAGAGAAGAGGTCTGAGAGGCTGCAAAAGGATGCTTCCAAATGCTGTTCAAATCCAGGCTCCAGACCTGTTGTCCTGTCGTCATCACCTCCCCTCCACCAACTCAATTCATCCCCATCAACAGATGGGGGGATGGTCATGTGCACTGTGTATGCTGACTGTTGTACTCTGGCTGCAGTCCAGATGTAGGGACTGTCATTTCTGTGAAGACTCTCCTGTGTCAATGTTGTGTAAAGGATGTTCTGAAGTTATCTCTGATTGGTTAATAAAAAGCTGATGAGGCAGAGGCAGGTGGATTGTTGCAAGTTCTAGGCCAGCCTGGTCTACAAAGTGAGTCCAGGACAACCAAGGCTACACAGAGAAACCCTGTCTCGGGTGGGAGGAGGGGGAGCTGATGAGCCAATGTCTGGGCAGAGAGAACAGAAAGTGGGACTTCCAGTCTCTGGGGTTTCAGGTAGAGAGGGGAGAGAGGAAGAAGAAGGAAAGGAGGGAGGAGGGCCACATGAGGACAGGGAGATACTACAGAGGCAGCCAAGGTGACACTGAGGTGGCAAGGAATGGGCACATGGCTGGTAAGTAGCAAGTAATTGGGTTAGAATAATCTGCCCAGTTATAGTGCTTAAAGCTTGTTGAATAAATCTAATAGGTCTGTGTCAGTTAATTGGGAGCTAGGGCAGGTATTAGAGAAGGCCCTGACTAATACCATATTCAACACACCGTGATGTCATTTCTGTCCTTGATTATTATTGCTTGTTTTCCTTTCTTTCATTTTTAGTGTGTGACTGTGTATATAATATCTGTGAGTGTGTTTGTGTGTGCATGTTGGGGGTTTGTGCACATGTATGTGCGTACACATGTAAAGGCTAGAGATTGATGTTGGGTAGTTTCTGTTTTTATTGTTTTTGAGACAGAGTTTCTCTGTGCAGCCTTGGTTGTCCTGTACTCACAAAGATCCACCAACCTCTACCTCCCGAGTGCTGGGAATTATAGGTATGCGCCACCTTGTCCAGCCAGAGATTTTGGGTATTTTCCAATATCACCCTCCAACTTATCTTTTGAGATAGGGTCACACAGTGACCTTATCTATCTACTGAATAAACTAACTGGCCAGGGAACAAGCATTATCCTATCCTTGCGACAGCAACCCGCAGCCCCAGCCTTGTTATAGATCCTGCCAGCACACTTTGCTTTCTGTGTGGTTGCAGGGAACCTAAACTAAGGCTCTCATGCCTGCATAGCAGGCACATCACCAACTCAGCCGTTTCCCAGCTCTGTTTCCCAGTTCTCTCGTCTCTAAATGGTTTCAAGCATCATGGATGGATGACACAGACTCCATGGTGACCTGCTGAAGGGCCTCCTACAGGCTGGGTAATGGAATGAGACCTCAGAACAGGTTTTTCCTCTTTCTGCACTGGGAATGTGGTTGAGACAGGGTCTCTATGTAGCTCTGGCTGTCCTGGAACTATGTAGACCAGGCTAGACTCATGCCTGCCTCTGCCTCCCAAATGCTGGGATTAAAGGTGTGTGTCACCATTCCTAGGTCTGGGACCAGGTCTTGGATCTACTTCTGCTGAACCTGTGACAGCCCCTTTTTGTACCTTTGTCCTCCTCCAGTCTGTCCCTGTTCTCATTTTCCTCCCTAATGTCGGGTGTGTCAATATGTACTTCTGGTTCCATTCCAGACTGTGGCTGTCACCCTGGACCTTATCACTGTTGATCCTTCTAAACACGGAGGCTGCTACCAAGCCAGTTTCATCATCCCTCTCACATAGCAATGAAAGGTCATAGTTTATTTATTTATTTATTTATTTATTTTGGTTTTTCGAGACAGGATTTCTCTATGTTATCTTGGCTGTCCTGGACTCGTTTTGTAGACCAGGCTGGCCTCGAACTCACAGCAATCCTCCTGCCTCTGCCTCCCGAGTGCTGGGATTAAAGGCATGTGCCACCATGCCCGGCCAGAAAGGTCATTTTTTAAGTTTTGCCTTTACTCTGATTCCACATCATGGCCCAGGTCTGTGATCCCACACTCTTCTGCTGGCATTCAGGCTTCACTAGCACAGCCCAGCTTCCCTCTCCTTGTACCCACTGACGTTCTTCTCCGAAGTCCACTTCCACCTTTCTTAGGCTGGCCAGCGGGCGCCACCTCCACTCCTGGCTCAACATCATCATCTTTCTGGTTCCCCTTACTCCAGAAGGATGCCTTCCAATTCAGGTCCTGGCCACAGGTGAGGCTTTGGAGCTACAGAGGTTAAGCAGGAAAGCCAGACTTCCTCATTCTTCTCATCCCCAGTCTGAAAAATTTCCCTCCTAACTATCCCCTCTATGCAGTGATCTCCTGTGGGCTTCTGAGATGGGCGGCGCCATTTGCAAATCCTGACTTTGCAAACAATGAATATTTCTCTTGCCCTCTCTTTCTTCTTATTTTTTGTACATTGCTGGATACTAAACTTCACTCAGAGCACTTTGCCCCTGAGAAACATTCCAACCCCAATACTGAATGCTCACTTCCCACCAGTGGTGCCTTGAAGAAGAATGGCCCCAAATAGGCTCAGGGATTTGAATGCTTGGTCACTATTTGCAAGGATTAGGAGGTGTGGTCTCGTTGAAGGAAGTGTCTTGGAGGCAGGCTTAGTGGGTTTCTTTGGTTTTTCGAGACAAGGTTTCTATGTGTAGCCCTGGCTGTCCTGGACTCACTTTGTAGACCAGGCTGGCCTTGAACTCACTGCGATCTGCCTACCTCTGCCTCTTGAGTGCTGGGATTAAAGGTGTGCACCACCATGCCCTGGCCTGCTTGGTGGGTTTCAAAAGCCCAAGCCAGGCCCTGTGGCTTTCTACCATCCTGCTACTTGCAGATGCAGAGGTAGAGCTCTCAGCTACTTCCTGTGTGCCACCTTTTTCTCTGCATGACAATAGACTAAACCTCTGAAGCCTTAAGCAAGCCCTGATTAAATCCTTTCCTTTAGAAGACTTGCCATGGTCATGGTGTCTCTTCACAGCAACAGAACACTGACTAAAACACGACCCAAGATTCATTCACCGGGTTTATTAGCATAGTCAAAAATCAGAGACCAGTTGTTTTATTTTTGATAACCAGGAATTTTCCCCCAATTTGAAATTTCTTACCTCTCCTAAAATAGTTGTCAACAGACTGGGTGCTGGGCTGGATGACTGAAATTTAGAATCTTTATAACTATTGCTGCCTCTTCTCTACAAAAAGGGGTTTTCAGATGTAGATCCAGTACTGCAACGGGGATGAATTACCCTATGCATCCTCACTACCATAGCACTGTTTGCCCGGTCTATGATTAAGAAAAAGCCTTAAAGAGATGATCGACTCACCTACAATCATGCATCCAAGAGTGTCTTCAGCATCTACAAACTCACAGCAGACCCCAAAGTTCACATTTTTCCCACTTAAAAAAACCAAAAACCAAAAACCAAAAAAAAAACCCAACCTTCTCTTGGCAGGTGGATGCCGGGATTTGTCCTTTGTGTACAATGCCAAGTCTGTGCTCACTGTGTCTGCCCGTAATAATTAGCCACCTGACTGAATGACTCCAAAACAGGTGGACAGATGAGCAAATAAGGCAAGGAGCAGCCCAGACCAGCAACAAACAGGAAGGCAACCCAGCGTTTGTGAATGAGTGTGTACTTATGCTCCAGACTCAGCCATTTTGGTCTTTCTTAGAGCCCTTGACTCAAGATTCTCTATCGCCTTTGCTGGTGATTCTCTCTAGGCTCTGCTGCTGATGACTGCTTCCTGACTTTGAGTAGCTATACTTTGGTTCTGGCTTCCCCTTTTCCCCTTCCCGCCTGCTCCACTGAACTCCTCAACAGTGGAGTTTCACTGAACTCTTAACGTAGGGCTGCTCCCAAGACACTCTCTCTTGTCCTCCTACAACACTAATTAAAAGGAAAGCTAGTGTCGAGGATGGTGGCACCCAACTAAGTAGGGATCAAAAGTCACACATTCAAAAGTCTAGTTAGTATTCCTTTTCTCTCTCTCTTGTTCAGTTAACAGGAAATGGAATTGTTTTTGTTTGTTTGTTTGTTTGTTTTATTAGCAAAATTGCAACCTGTGAGTTTTTCGCCTTTTCATTTCTTCTTCCTCTTCTCCTTCTCATCCTCTATCTTCTTCCTCTTCTCCTCCTCCTCCTCCTCCCCACACTGTTCACATGAGACCAGTGGTTACTATCAGGTGTTGTCCACTATAACTCTTCATTTTATATTTTGGGTCAGGGTCTCTCTTAAACCTAAAGGAGTTTGCTGATTTGACTAGGCTGGATAGCCACCAAGCCACAAAGATCTCTCTGTCTCCTGGGATTACAGGCATGTGTGTTGCCACACCAGGCTTTTTATATGGATATCCAGGAGCCTAAATTCAGGGCCTCATGCTTGCAAACATCTATAATCATAGTACTCTGGGACAGGCTGGGAGAGCTGCCCAGAAGCTTGCCTCAACAAGGTGAAGGTGAGAACCTGCTCTTCGCAGTTGCTGTGGTACTCCCACACATGTACTCACACACTCACGTGGCTTCACGTGTATACACACACACACACACACAAATAAGTAAGTAAATAAGTAGCTTTTGGAAAAGGCCTAAATGTGGAGGGAGGCAGTAATGGATGCAGCCACTCTTATACAAATTAGTATTATGTAAAATGCATATTTTGAGGACTTTAGGGGACTTTGAGGTAATCTCTCAGCTTTTCAGTAATTGAGAATCAAGAAAACACATTCGTATTTTTAAAAACTCAAATGCAGGGCCAGGGAGATGAGCCTATGGTAAAGGCTCTTGCCACTCAAAGCCTGACAAACTAAATTCTATACCAGGAACCCATATAGACATAGGAAATGAATGACTCTACAAAGTTGATTTCTGTCCTCCACACTTGTAGACACACACACACACACACACACACACACACACACACACACACACACAAAAACTAAATTTTTAAAAATTAAACCTAAATTTAAAAGTCTCTACTAGGAATATTACAGTCCTTACTCCAAGACTACGAAGCAGAGGCAGGCTGTTTTCTCATTGTGTTCGGTACGAAGGAGTTAGAAGATGCCTAGATCTTCCTACTTCCAGGCTACAATGCACATGCCAGATGCATCATTTCTCACTTGGTATTCTGTTTCTGTCAACCACGTTGGGGAGGCAGCCAGGAACACAGCCCACAAGGAATAGCTGGTATTTGGGTCTGGAGATGTGCATCAGATGGTGTTATTTGACTTTCTCCAAAGCGGGGGTGGAGGGGTGAATCTATAGTCAGAAGGGTCTGAGGAGAGCAAAGGGCAGCAGGGAAAGAAAGTACAAGTGGGTGGTGGGAGACAAGGGATGCAGAAGATGAGGTGGTTTTGATAGGTATTCCCCAAGTCCCACCAAGGTTTCTCTGGTGTCTACCATGCTGGTTGGGATGGACTCGCAGAACCTCGGCAGACTGAGTGCACACTCATGTGCCCTCCAAAATCTGCCCCTTCATAGACCATCAGCATAGAATACAAGAGACAGATCATGGCATCTGTCCAGCCTCAGGAGAGAGTAGCTGCCTAGCCATCTCACACCCGCAGCTGTGGATCTCCCTTCCCAGTCACCACAGACTGTTCTCTTCCCTGTCCTTACCTATGTCTCCTTCAAGGGTAGCCCCCCTAAATGTACAAGCCCTGGGCCTGGCATGGTGGCTTGGGAGGCAGACAGGGATTCCTGTGAGCTCAAGACCAACCTGGTTCTATAAGGGGTTCTAGGCTAGCCAGGACTAACTACATAGAGAGACTCTGTCTATGAAACAACCAACCAAGAATAAAACCCAAACTTACAGGCCATGATCTTTACCATTTGGAATAGTGGAGTACACAAGGATTCTGAGTTCACATTTCTTCTGGTTCAAGTCCCAACTTTCCCTTATTGTTTAATTGTAACTGAGTTTCTGTTA
The DNA here is from genome assembly GCA_907169655.1 of Acomys percivali. Classification (NCBI taxonomy): domain Eukaryota; kingdom Metazoa; phylum Chordata; class Mammalia; order Rodentia; family Muridae; genus Acomys; species Acomys percivali. The sequence goes on along the minus strand of OU015749.1, from coordinate 22,175,737 downwards.
CTTCCATACAACTAGCTTTGCATCGAATATACTGTTTCCCAAAACAGCAAGAACACACAAGTCCTATTGCTCAAATACACATCGATGCTGACAAGCCTGGATCAAAGAAAAGGGAGCCCACCTGAAGCACGCAGGCGTGGGTCATCAGCCCATCTTTACACCAGTGAGGTTTCTCACCTCCTCTCTGCAGTTCACAGACTGTCCTTGTGCAATGTGAAGGGGAGAAAAGGCAAGTGTGGAAAAGAAAGCACATTTCACACACAGCCCTAGGCATCTGACAGAATCCTCAGAGCACACTCCACTTATGGGAGAAACAGAATGAAAGATGAACTACAGACTGAAACTGTACCAGCTGATGCCACTCCCTGTCTCTACGGATAATCAAAAGCCCAGGGACTTAGGCAGAACTTTGGCAAGATAGCAGACTGAAGACACTGAGCATCTCTAGGTACCTGGAGTCTGCATGGAGCGCCCTCCCCCTACTTACCCCTCCCAGTGCCCCCCCCCCCCAAGTCCACTTAGGAGAATGGCTGAGTGCTCTGCTTCCTCCACCACAGTCTCCAGTCCCAAAGGTCAATCTGATAACAGGCCAGAGAGGGCCACCGAGGAAGCCTCACATCTCCTGTCACCCTAAACCTGCTCAGTCTGCTAAAAAGTAATTGCACACAGCCCAGGAACAGTAATACCCTGCACCGCAGTTGGGCGATATCTTTGGGGCCTGTCAAGATAACCAGAGAAAACAGGGAGGTGAAGACACCAAAGAGCTGAGGACCCAAAGGAAAACACCTGTGATTTGTAAGAAAGAAGCAGAAAGAGCAGCAGCAGAAAGCCTGGTGTCAGCGTGAAGAAAAGAGGTTTGTGGCAAGTCTATTTTTAGTCTATTTCACCTTGATATGGACTTACGGACTTTTGCATTCATTCATTCACTCCTTCATTCATTCACTCACTCATTCATTCACTTATTCATTCCTTCACTGTGCCAAGCACTGAAGTGCTCATAGGATGGATTATAGTTGCACATGTCTTACGCAGAAAACAATATCCTTCACGGCCTGTGCCTTAGATCATGCATCTGCGGTCAAAATGAAAGTGTATTTTTGGAGCGCTGCATGATAATGTGAGCCTTCCTCTGGAGTCAGGCTTCCTGTGCTCTTGTTATGCTGGTTAGGAAGACAGTGCTCTCGGCTCTCACATTAAAACTTTTCAGTGGCTAAGCTGGAGACCAGAAAGAGCTAAGTGGCAAGAACACTGGCCTGTCTTTTAACTGGGGACCTCAAGTTCATCTTCATCATTAAAAAAGTGAGCTGAGAAGTCTGGAAAGATTGCTTTTGGAGAGGACCCAGGTTTGGTTTCCAGCACCCATGCAGCAGCTCACAGGTGCCCTCTTCTGGCCTGTGTAAGAACCTGCATGCAGGCAGTGCACATAAACTCAGGCACACATACCAGGACATAGATGAAGAAGAAGAAGAAGAAGAAGAAGAAGAAGAAGAAGAAGAAGAAGAAG
>OU015749.1:22132750-22150572 GCA_907169655.1 Acomys percivali | reverse complement strand
CACACACACACACACACACACACACACACACACACACACACACACACGGTGTTCTTTGTCCAGTTTCTCCAAAGACTTCTATTAAGTAGCTTAATATTTTACCTTGGGGTGTAGATTTCTAATAGTCACATAGTTGGCTTCAGGAAGCTTCCAAATACTACAGGTAAGTGAATACATGCAGACTAAACTCAGGAAAGCAGAGAAATTTAAGTAGGAAACTGAAAATTACCCTGCTTAGGTCATTGTTCCTGAAACTGCAGCCTACTGTCTCCTCTCATCAAACTGCTCTGCATTTATATCATTACTGACTTTATATCAACTCACTAAAAACATTAAGGTTTTGGCTTAATACTGGTAAGTTATGGGTATCAGATAACAGTTATATATTTTTACTTGGAAGCGGTAAATTTCTAAGTAAGAAAAGTAGTTGGGTGTGCTGGCTTATTCCTGCAATCCCAGACTTAGGAAGCTACTACAGGAAGATGGCCATAAGTTCAAGGACAGCCTAAGCTATACATAGTGAGTCCCTGGTCAGCCTGGGATACAGAGTGAGACTGTCTCCAAACAATGGGATAGAATCTTAAACTAATAAATCAAAATGATCTGGGGCATAGCTCACTAGTAGAATATGAGACCAATGTAGATGAGGTCTGATAATTTTTTCCTCATCACAAAAGGGAAAGAAAAAAAAAGCAAACTTTTTTTCATTTAATTTTTTGTTTTTTGTTTTGTTTGTTTTTTGAGACAGGGTTTCTCTGTGTAGCCTTGGCTGACCTCGAACTTACAGGGATCCACCTGCCTATGCCTCCGGGTGCTGGGATTAAAAGCGTGCGCCACTACTGCCCAGCCTGTTCATTTAATTCTTAAAATTGCTTAAGACATCACAATCTGCAACATTCTGGTTTTAGCCAAAGGTGACCAATTTGTCCCACCCATTCACACACACCTCCTATCTCAGCCCCCTTTCTATTTCTATAATAGGATGTCCAAGGCTGGGTCTTTAAAAATGAAGAGGTTCATTTTTGCTCAGAGTTCTGGAAGGCTAATAGCATAGCATGACGTCTGTTGGGCTCATGGTGAAGGCCATGTGCTTTTCCATTCAGGGCAGAAGAGCAGATGGGACAGCGGATGTGTGGGCAAGAAAAGCCTGTTCATGAAAAGGCAATGAAGGAAAGCTGAGGACACTGCAGCGCATCAGTCCTCACTCCCAGGAGAATCCATCAGCCAGCCCATGAGGCTCCCCTCTGAAGATTCCTATTGCCTCTCACCACCGTGATACTGGGGACTGAGCCTCAACATGAGGTAATCTCATTGTTCAAAAACATATTGAACACTGGTAAGGGATGTTGTGGGCTTGGGACTATTTCTCACAGTGTGTGGTACTTGCTTGTATATGACCCTCCCTTATGGCACCGTGAGGTCTGCCTGCAGTAACAGCTCTCACCACCAGTGGTCCCAGCTCTGACCACAACCACTGAAATATTCACACTTTGAGGGAGCTTCCTCAAGAAGCTAATGAAACTAACTTCAAAGGCTCAGAAACTCAGAAAGTTACAAGTAGCACAAGGCTCCTCCCCAATGTTCTAAAGTCAGCACCAACCCCTGAGGTAAATGGACAGTAGAGCCTCATGGAAATTGAATGGGAAGCTGCAGGGACTCCATTCTGATGAGCTGTCACCGAGGCTGGGGTGGGCTCTTTGGTGAGACAGCTGCCTTTGAGTCACCTACGCTGCTGTGTGTATCCCTAAGAAACACATTGATTCACCAAGCTAGACTTGAGTGGAATTCTGTCTTTGGTCTGGTGTGGGTCCCCTCTCTGGGGTGAACAGAACACTTGTCTATAGCTCACCAAGAAAAGTCACACAGTGCACATACATCCCGACTGTGTTATTTTTGCCTGATGGAGTCAGCAAGAGTGATGAGAATGAGCAGACTGAAAAGATGGCATCTACATTCACCTAGGTAAGAGAAGGGAGTGGCTAGTTAGTGACGTCAGCAAAGAGCAGGGAAGGATGAGGTACCTCCTTACCGAAGAACAGGAAAACCAGGCCCCAGAGAACCACTAGAAATTTGATGGGTGCTTCACAGGGAAAAGCACGTCAAGTCCAGGAAGCCCTAAGTGTAATGGCTAATTCCTTGAAAGAGCACGGAGGGTAAGGGATGAGGGGCAGGTGGCAAGGGATGAGGGGCAGGTGGCGGCGGCTCCTAGGGAGCAGAAAGTAATTTCCAACAGTTAATGGTGGGATGTGCGCAGAGATGACCAGAAGATGAATAAATGAAATGAGGCCCAATTTTGAGGGTTTTAGCATTTAAATTGCATCTAGTAAACTATGACGAATGAATTAAACTTCTGTACTTTACTGCTTTTTTAGGTTTGCTTGCTTGATTTGGGGGCGCTGGACCTTGCACAAGCTATGCAGTTGCTCTACTGTTTACAAAAGAGATTTGCTGGCACAATGGAGGCTGTGTTAAAAGGAGAAAAAGAGCAACAGAGAAATTGGGTTGTCATGTCCCACATTGTGTGTCTGCCAGAAGTCATGAGCAGGAGCAGCACCCCTTGCCTGCCATTCTCTGCCTTTCCATGTACTTATATGATAGAGCAAACACCCAGCTGCCTGCACACCTTGGTGTAAATATTTGCCCAAGTTAAAGTTCATTCATTAAATACAAGCTTAAGTCACTGTGACAATGAAATTATACCGACTAGCAGGCGGGCATCTATGTTTACTCAACAAAAGGATAAAATTCATTTATAACAATGTGTCCTGGCAAACCAAAGTAGAACTGGACCTAGCGGTGTGCACCTCCAATCTCAGCACTCTGGAGGTGGAGGCAGGGAGATCAGAAATCCACAGCTGTAAAGAGCTTGAGGCCAGCCTGGGCTACATGAGACCCTGTCTCAAAATCAAATAAACCAAAATGGACAGTGAGATGGCTCAGCACGTAAAGGTGCTTGCCTCATAGTGTGACAGCTTGCGCTCAATCTCTGGGGGCCACCCACTCCTAGAAACTGTTCTCTGAGTTCCATATATGAGCCATACCATAGCATGGATCTTTCCAACTAACTAACTAACTAACTAACTAAATGTAATAAAAACTAAAACCCAAACAGACTAATCTAGTTTGCTTGTCTGTTGCTGTGATAAAACACTGAGCAACAGCAAATTGGGGAGAAGGGCTTATTTGATTTACCGCTTAGAATCCTAATCCATCATCAAGGGAAACCAAGGTGGCGGACTGCAGGCAGGAGGCCACGGAGGAGCACTGTTGCTTCCTTGACTTTCTCATCTACCTTTTTTTTTCTTCTCCCAGAGTCAGAGTCTTGCTAGATAGCCCAGGCTGTCCTGAAACTCATCATGTAGACAAGGCTGAGTATCTTGCTCTATCTTACCTCATCTTATTTTTGCAGACAGCTGACGATGCACTTATGCTGGCTGGTGAGCAAGCCCCATCAGTCCCAAGGTCTCTGCCTCCTCAGTGTTGGACTCACAGACACATATCACAGTGTACTTCACACGGCTGTCAGGGAGCAAACCCAGGTCCTTGTTTGTGTGGCAAGCACTTTGCCCAGTGAGCCATCTCCCTGCGTATTTGTCTTCCCAAGTCTGACTTATTTTCTTTAACGGTTCACCCGCTTTCCTGTAATGACATCCTCACATTCTCTGTGGTTGAGTAGCACTCCACTGTGAACCTATACCACGTGATCAGCTCATCTGCTGGTGAGCACATAGGCTGATTCCATGACTTGTGAAGACATCTCTGTGGTATGCTAGTCTCGATCCTTTGAGGAATATATTTGCAGTTAAGCTGGATCTCAAGGCTCTACAGATCCTATGCACAACCTACTCTGATTGCTAAGGAGCAACAGACAGTGTCACGACTGGATAGAACAGCAAGATCCCTTAGCATTCATCAGTCCACTTCTGCAAGCTGACGTGGGTAGTTCCCTCTTCTCTACTTCATTGGGAATCAACACTGGCTTTCTTCAGCCTCTGAAGAAATACAACGCAGTAGCCTTGATAATCTGCGTTTAAGAGAAACACCCAGAATAGATCTGCATGAGGCATGCCTAGCCTCGTTAGCAAGTGAGGCCAGTTAGGACAGTGGGGGTACTTAGATACTTAGTTCTGGAGTAGAGTCCTCCACCAGCCAAGAAAGACTGGAGATCCCCACCCTTGTCCCAGTGGTAATCTTTCCAAAGTGGGAACAATGGGCTTTTGTAACTAAGGCATTTCTTTTCTGTGCTGAGGTTAAAATCTAATTAAGTCAACCCTGATGGTCCAAAGAGAATTAGCCAGAGGAAGCTGAACAGCTGAGAGATGCGGGAGGGAAGAGCAGGGTGACTCAGGATCTGACAAACAGGCTGCTCCCTGGCAACAAGGTTGTTAAAATGTAGCCAACATCAGGTTGTTTAGAAAGGGATTTAGTCACCTGAGGGCTACCTGGTACACCAAGGGGAAATTTTTTTTTACCAGGAATGAAGCAAAGGCAGAGATGTATGCATTCAGGTATTTACTTAATAGTCCAAAAAAGCTATTCTGAGCACTTGCAGGACCCTAACAGGGATGTGATGGGAAGGATGACCAGTGCAGGTCCATCAGTCCACATAGGAAAACCGTGCCTGTCCGGAACAGAATGAAAATAGCGCAGCAGTGTGATCCCGGCTACATTTCAGGCTACCGTGGGTGGAGAATGGGTTTGGGGCACGCAGAAGGGGACAATGATGTGCCAACAGGGACTTGGCAGGTGGTAAGGATCAAAGGCGCAGCGCAGACTTGAGAACCACTGAAGAGTAAAGTTAGCCAGCTTCAGGAACTGATACAACCCAGGTTCCAGAAGCTGCAAAGACGGACTCACTCAGCTGAACAGCCTCAGGTTATGGGTCAGCATTCCTCCCAGGCTTTGTGAATGCCGTGGGTGAGTGTGCTAAGTTCACAAGTGTGGGGAGAGTAATGGTCACCTTAGGTGTTCTCCTCTGTTGCTCTCTGCCTTATTTATTGGAGACAGTGTCTCTCTGAACCTTGAGCTCTCTGTTTGAGTAGACGTGCTGCCTAGTCTGACCTGCAATATGCAGCACCAACCCAGTTTTTTTTACATGGGTGCTGGGGATCCGTGGGTCTTCATGCTTATGGTAGGTACTTTCCCTAATGAGCCATCTTCCCCAGTGAGTTTTGAGCCGTCTAGTGTGGTAAGTCTCACCACATATAGGCCTAGTTATTCCCCAAGCAACTTCATGGTTCCCTCAATATCAGCAGCTTAGCATCTCAAGTTCCAGAAAAGGGGGTGGTGGGGGGGTGGCGGGAATTCAATGTCTGCAATGGTCTCCCTTGCATGATTCAGGAATGCCCTTAGGAGTATCACACACCACACTTTGTAATATATACAGTTTCGATTAGTTATTGTCAAGAAGTCCAATGGGCATTTATCAAAAAGATGCTGAAAACATTCACGGGCAAATTATAAGTAAGTACATGGCTGGGAAATCATAGCTCAACTAGAAGAGTGTTACTTTTGGAGATCCCTTCTAGAAGGTTCTAACATTTCTCATGCCTAGACATGGGTTCCATTTGCCCTTGGTACAAACCCTGGTTTAACTTCACAGGCACTGTGAAACGGATCAGATACAGAGCCTTGCTTCCTGCCCCTTGCCTTACATGATGTAAGTACTCCAGAAATACTTGTTGCAAAAAATGAACAAATTCAAACTGTGGGCAGATTTCACCTTTCGGGTCTCCCAGCTCAGTCCTGGAGTCTCATAAGATACAGAGGGCAGCAGGGGCTCAGCACAGCATGTGCACCTCACTCTGTACCTCCATACTCAGAGTCTGCCTTTCAGACTTAGGGTTGCCCTAGACCTCCACGTTTCCGTACCCTCAACTACTTCACTCATTGCAGTTACAGCAGCAGAGGGCCAAAGGCCACAAAGCCCTGTAAAGGAGCAGGCATTCACATAGACATACCCGCATTCTTCCACTAGAGGGCAGGAGAGTCAGGAGACTGGTCGCTGGAAGAAGGCACTGCCCTACTGGGTATGAACTTCCTCTTGTGCCTGTGAGGAGGTGAGGTCCTTCGTTTTCTTATGAATTATCCACAATTCTTGATCAGGGAATGAGAGTAAGATTTCTCCATTAGGCAATCTGAATTCTTCACTTTGGGCAGTGCTTTTTTTTTTTTTTTTTTTTCTCCTGAGACAGGGTTTCTCTGTGTAGCCTTGACTGTCCTGGACTTACTTGGTCGACCAGGTTGGCCTCGAACTCACAGCGATCTGCCTGCCTCTGCCTCCCAAGTGCTGGGATTAAAGGCGTGCGCCACCACCACCCAGCCTCTCTCTTTCTCTTTTTTTTTTTTGTTAATTAAAAAAAAAATTTTTTTTTTTTGGTTTTTTTTTTGAGACAGGGTTTCTCTGTGTAGCCTTGGCTGTCCTGGACTCCCTTTGTAGACCAGGCTGGCTTCGAACTCACAGCGATCCACCTGCCTCTGCCTCCTGAGTGCTGGGATTAAAGGCGTGCGCCACCACCGCCCGGCTTAAAAAATTTTTTTATGTACACATTTATATTATTGGGCAGTGACATTTTAAAAAAGTTAGAACTTAAAGTGAACCAGAGCATATTCTGAAGAATTTCCCAAATGCTGAACATCAGATGCATCCGCCCCGGGTTTAGTCCACTTTGACCAGATGCATTCATATCTGTCAAGTAGGGTTGCCAGAATTCAAAGCATAAGATGCCTAGTTAAGTTCACATTTCAGGAAAACAATAAATATAATGTAATATATAGACATCCCAATCCCGGGGCAATTTGTCTTTTGTTTGCTGGTCTGGCTTGGTTTCTTGAGACATAGGCTGGCTTGAACTGCCTCTTGTATCCCCAGGATAGACTGAAAACTTGAGATCCTCCTGCCTCTGCCTCCTTGGTGCTGGGATTGCAGGTAAGTGCCACCACATCCAGCTTGAAACTTGAATGTGGTGCTAGGGCACTTGGTCTTCAAATGGACCAGGTCGCTCTCCTGCTGTGGCTTTCTGTATCTTCCAGGCCTGAAGTGTTTTTCTTCACCCATTATTCACTCAGTTACCATACTTCTTACTCAAGGTCTGGCTCGGGAGCTTCTTCCTTGCCTATTCATTAGTAATCCCAGGGGCTGTGTGATGGAGCACGTGTCGCAGCCATCTTGACGCGCCAGGGACGTATGTATGGGGGTGTGAGAATGCTGATCTCCATCAGGAATAGAAGGAAAGAGACTATGGTGATTTGAATAAGAATGACACATCCCCCCCCCCTGCCCCCGTAGGTACACTCATATTTGAATGTTTAGGACGCGGCATATGGATGCACGGCCTTGTTGGAGGAAGTGTGTGTCTGGAGATAGACTTTGAGGTTTCAAACGCTCAAGCCAGGCCCAGTGTCACTCTCTCTTCCTGCTCCCTGTGGACCCAGGTGTAGAACTCTCAGCTCCTTCTCCAGCTCCATGTCTGCCTGCATGACGCTGTGCTTCCCGCCATGATGATAATGGACTAAACCTCTGAGCTATAAGCCATCCCTAGTTAAATGTTGTTCTTTATAAGAGTTGCTGTGGTCAACATGGTGTCTCTTCATAGCAATGGAAACCCTAGCTAAGACAGAGATGGATGAGAAGCACCTGTATGAAGGGACCATTCTAGATGTCCAAACATACCAGAGGGAAAATAAAGCTGGGAACGTTCATACTAGGCCAATGTGGCTGAGAAGACAGGATGTAGATTACTTTTGTTACCCACCCTCAAACCCTGTCCTCTATGCCTTCATAGATATAAGCTCTTAGCAGAAATATAACAGGCAGGATAATATAACCGAAGTCTTCAGTTTGGGTTCAAGAATGGTAGAACTTGTAGGTCTGGGTGGAGAAGATGGTGTGCCCAGCAACCTCCAAACAAACAAGTGCAGGAATAAACAAACAGCCATCTACAGAATCAATAAACCTTAGTTCCTTGTAAAAACAGAAAACATTATCTCATCTCTCCCTTATCAGTAGTCCTCCCAACCACTCTTCCAGCTCCCTGAAAAGTAGACAGCCCTGAATGGCGCAATGTAAGTGGCTCTTCTGACCCGGGACTATTCAATGTGTGGGTTACTCAGTCACCTGAGCTCGGCTGTGTCTTCTGACCTGAACCTGCTTTCTGGTTTTGCCCATGTACCAGAGGAAGGTGCCCTGACAGACACACTTTTCTCTCTGCCCAACCTTTGGTGCGTGGCCATCTGGGCAGGGCAGGCACCCTTCTGCCCCATTCCTAACAGCCTCAGGCTCTGGATTCCTTGGACCTGGCGGTACATGGCCACAATGCCATACTGGAAGGAATTGGTAGGATTGGTTTCGGGGTCCATTCAAGCAGGGGGAGGCTCGTGGGATGACTATCCAATGGCCTTCTCAGGCAGAGTCCAGGGTAGCAAAACATGAGACCCTGGCCTGGTGACAAGGACTCTGAACACTTCTCAGGCTTGAGGTAGCAAGAGATAGGAACACCCCGGACAGCCTGGGGAGAGACCTCTGGGAGAGGGGCCCTGTCTTCCCTGGGGAAGCTCAGCCAGAGGTAGACTAGAGAGGAAAAGAACCATGCTTGTTCCCTGTCTTTCAGTTTGAGGCCTATGCTTGCTGTTACGGACCGGCTCAGTAGGGGATAGGTCCTTGGGAATGGGGGTTCTCGAAGTGTCGGTGAAAAGAGATAAGGCAGTGACACTCAGACACAAACTCATCTGTGTGGTTGTGTCTGTTTGTTACCACCTTATCTCTGTTCACTGACACTTCGAGAACTCCTGTTCCCAAAGACCTATCCCTGACTGAGCCGGTCCATAACAATAATCACCCCATGCACCAACTCTTCAAAAACTCCCGATCCCAAAGACCTATCCCCAACTGAACTGGTTTGTGGCAGCTTGCTAAGTTACTGCTTACTTGAATGAATGGGACATTTACTGATTTGGGGATGGAAGAATGTGGACTGAATGGAGGGTAGAGCTGACAAAGGCTCATAGATTGGTTGCCAAGTAACCTCTGATTTTCATAAGAGGCACCAATGGCTTCCTTTGCTTTCTGCAAGTGGCAGAATGTACTTCAAAATCCAGAATAATAGTGTGGCACCCATGATGCATGAGGCACTGGGGCTTAGGAGGGATTGATTTCTGGGGAGATGGTCACAGGAGGTGGCAATTATCATGCCCAAAAGATTTTTAAAACTAATTTTATTTATCTATTCTTATTTTGTGGTGTGTGTGTGTGTGTGTGTGTGTGTGTGTAAGCACGTGGACATCATAAGATAATTTGCTATCGTGAGTTCTCTCCTTCAACCATGAACTCAGGTCATCAGGTTGGTGGCAAGTTCCTTTATCTACTGAGCCATCTTGTCAGCTCTAGTGATGGTTTTTAATAAAAACCAAAAATCAGCCCATTGCGGTGGTGCATGTCTTTAATCCCAGCACTTGGGAGTCAGATACAGGTGGATCTCTGTGAGTTTGAGACCAGCCTGGGATACACAGTAAGACCTTGTCTCAAAAACCAACCAACCACCTCCAAACAATAATGAGCATGAAATGGCAAAGCAGGTTTCCTTCAGAAGCCTTCTCTGAAGCCATGGTGTGACCCAGGTCAAGTACACAGGCATGAAATGGCCACGGCTTTAAAAAAAAAATCATTAATTATCCATCACCTTGGCAGCAAAGTATTTCCCCTACCTTGGCTTTCCAGAGGGACAGACTTCCTTCCATCTGGACATTGAACAACAGCCTTCCCCTTCCCTCTTCTGTCCTCTTTAGGCCTACAGTATGGGAGAACTGTAGCAGTCCAACCCTAGCTGGAATTGGTGGATGTGGTGGGGGTCCTAACTCTGGGAGCAGCCCTGCAAGATGTGCACTTCAGGCATGCTGCAGAGGCCCATATCTGTTAGGAAGCAGAAGGACCTTTAAGGAGCCTGAGCCCAGGAGGAAGAGGAGGAGGCTGGTGCATCTTAAAGGTGATGTTGGGAGATGTTGGGACCTTGGCCCCTTGCATTCTTCTTCCTCCCCCTCCCCCTTGCCCTCTCTGTCTTTCTCCCTGTCTCTTTACTGAGCAGCTTGGTCCAACATATGTTCTTTGTCATGATATTTGCCTTTATTCAGCCCATTGCAACCCCTGAAAATGTGAGCCACAGTAAGACCTTGAGTTTGGAGACAGGGTCTCACCATGTGGTCCAGGCTGGGCTCTGTCTCCTTATAGCCAGGCACCACCAGTCCCAGCCTAACTGCCTCGTTTTTAAGTTGATCTTTCTCACATGTTCTTTCACAGAGATGGTAAACTGATTCCTACAAACTCATGGCTGCCCCAACTCTGAGCAGCCAATGAGGTTGTCTGTGCCTCTCTTTGCCCTTCCTCTCTCATTTGACCCTTAATTTTTTCAGAACTAAGGTTGAGAAAGCTGTGTTACAACTATGTGCGTTCATAACCCACAAACTCCTCCATGGAACATGCACAGCATTGCACAATGGTCTTCAGTCCTGCCGGGTACAGTGGGGGCACGCCTGTCATCCCAGCACTCAGGGAGGCAGAGGCAGAGGCAGGTGGATCACTGTGAGTTCAAGGCCAGCCTAGTCTACAATTCGAGTGCAGGACAGCCAAGGCTACACAGAGAAACTCTGTCTTGAAAAACTAAAACCCAAAAACCAAACAAAACAATGCCTCCCCTTCAAAGGTCTTCAGTCCTATGATGGCCACATGGAAAAGATACTATGTTGTCATTATTCCATCTTGACAAAGGTTGCATAGGGAGGGGGAATAGGAGAAGATCAGTCACATGACTCAATGAGTAAAAGTATTGTACAAGCCCAAAGATCTGAGTTCAGTCCCATGAAAGGAAAGAACTGACTTCTGAAAGTCGTCTTGTGACTGCCACATATATACTATGACACGTATCATTATTGTGTATAATAGGACACACATGTGTATATGTACATGCATACACACATGTACACCACACACAATCAAATAAATAAAGTAAAATATTAGCAAAGCAGTAGGACAATAGCTGGTAGAACCTGAATTCATATCCTGGCTGTGAAGCCTAGGAACTACTCCTGTGGTTATTTTATTTTATTATTATTACTATTTTAATTAATTTATGTTAGTTTTTCGAGACAAGGTTTCTCTATGTCACTTTGGCTATCCTGGCACTCACTCTGTTGACCAGACTGGCCTTGAACTCAGAGAGATTTGCCTGCCTCTGCCTCCCAAGTGCTGGGATTAAAGGTGTACACTACCACTACCTGGCTCTTGGTTATTTTAAATTGTCATCATTATTATTAATATTGTCATGCTGGGATAGAACCCAGAGGGTTTTTTATTTTGCATGCTATATAAGTCCTGTGTCAATGAGCCATTTCTAGCCCTAAATTATTTTTAAATCAATAAATAAAAAATATCACTGTGGGGTTTTTTAGTGGAAAAAAAGATAAAAATAAAGATTGATATATTGTTACTATAATAATTATTACCTTATAAAGACAAATTAAAACAGATGGAAAGGAAAACATATACCTAGAGAGTTAAGATCTGAACCTGTCTTCTTCCCCTGCCAAATGTTAGGAATTTAGTGCCTTGCTCCTGCCTTACTGCGTATGATAGAGCTGTCTCCGTGAACACAGGGGGCTGCTGTCACAGCTTACTTCCTTCCCCAGGGAAAAGCAGTTGAAGCTTATCTCTCTTGCTCATGTGAGATCCGCAATAATTTAGAGAGTTCTGCCCTGCAGATAAAGGAAGAGGAGCATTATCAGGCCTGACCACTGGGAAGAGGCAGCAGCCACAGATGCTGTATTAATAAGTAGGCAAGACATGGCCAGAGCTACCCGCGTGCCAGCCCTATCATCTGCAGAGGGCTCAGCATTTGGATCACAGAGATGTGCTCTGACAGTAGATATTTAAATTGAACATTGGCATAAGAATCTTGCAGGAGACAGGTTTTCTCTCCAGCTAAGCCTGCAGGACTCAGAAAACCAGCGCATAGGCTTTGTTGGAGGAGAGTTAAGTTACCTGCGGGAATTTGGCACTAGAGCATCTAAGCAATTCCCACTAAGCACTCCCTGAAGTCACTGTAAATGTTACTCCTGTCACAAACACGGAGTGAACACACTGGTCCGTTCTTGTCTTCAGTCTGTTAGGGAATTTGTTACTGTCAACTGTATATAACCTTTAGCTCAGGCCAGATGTCTCTCCCTGGCCCCCTGTCATCTATCCCAGATGTTCTTCTGTGACAATCCTGGCTCTCGAATGGGACCAGGAAGCAGTTGGCCTATGAGGGTGATGCTGGAAAGTCAAGCCACAGAGACAACATACTTCAAATGTGGTACCCGGGCACTGAGGATGATGCAGTGGCAGGAAGTAGTTCACCCTCCCCACATCCTTCTGCCTTGAAATGGGACAGAAGAGCCTCATGTAGCAGATGCCTTCACAGTTCCCAGAAGCAAGGACTGTCCCTTGATCTGAAGACACAGGGACACAGAGCAGAAAGAACAAAGCCCCCAAGTCTGTTCCCGTGACACCAGGCTCCATCTGTCCTCCACTCAGACTTCTGCCTACTTTATCCACCTAACACATGAAAGCCCACCATCGCTCCTGCCTTAGTCTTCATGTCCACAGGCATCTGTAGCTCATGAGCTGTGGGCTACGCTAGTTTGTATGCAGCTCAGTCTTTTGTTATGAGGGGCCTCAGCCATGAGCCTAGGATAAATGAAGAAAATAAATATTTTTCTTCTACAAGACCATCATCTCCATCGTTGATGCTCATGTGGATTTCTTTCTTTTTCTCCTCTTCCGCCTCCTTTTTTTGAGACAGGGTTTTTCCTGGGTATCAAGCCCTGTTTGTCCTGGACTTGCTTTGTAGACCAGCCTGGCCTCAAACTCACAGAGATCTGCCTGCCTCTGCCTCCCTGAGTGCTGGGATAAAAGGCGTGTGCCACCACCGCCCAGCTTGGAGTTCTTTCACTCAATCTCTTCTCTCTCTCTTTCTCCCTCCCTCTCCCTCTCTCTCCCTTCTCCCCACCCCCCAACCACCACATACAGCCCCTCTTCTCCTTCCTCCTTCATTTATTTCTTGTGCTAAGGAAGTAACCCAGGGCCTCACACAGGTAAGCACTGCTGTCCATCAGGATGTACCCTAGCCCTGCAAGAATTTCAAACCCAGGTCCAGCTGAGATGGCTCATCAGCTAAGGATGCCTGACAAGCTAAGATCCATCCAAAAGTTGTCTTCACACCTCCGTATACATACCAGGGCACACATGTACCCATGTTCATGCACACCACATGCCAAACGATAACAAATAAAGATTTAAAAGACTTTGATAACTAGCTCACTTGAAAGGAGAGCTTTCCATTCTGCCCAGGAAATGTTTCCTACTCCTGACCGGATTAACAGCAATAATGCAGTAATTTCAACCCCAAAGAAACCAGGTAGAACCGCATTAAGAAAGGGGTACATCCAGCAGGGCACAATGGCGCGCACCTGTAATCCCAGCACTCAGGGAGGCACAGGCAGTCGGATCTTTGTGAGTTTGAGGATGCCAAGGCTTCACAGAGAAACCTTGTCTTGAAATGAACAAACAAGCCGGGCGTGGTGGTGCACGCCTTTAATCCCAGCACTTGGGAGGCAGAGGCAGGTGAATCGATGTGAGTTCAAGGCCAGCCTGGTCTACAAAGTGAGTCCAGGACAGCCAAGGCTACACAGAGAGACCCTGTCTCGAAAAACCAAAAAAACCAAAAAAACAAAAAAAACTAGAAATGAACAAACAAACAACAAAAACAAAAGAAGGAGGAGGAAGAGCAGAAAGAAGGAAGGAATGGAATAGAAGGAAGGAAAGAAGGAGAAAGAAAGGAAGAGAGGAAGGGAAGGAAGAAAAGAAAAGGAAAGAAGAGGGTAGGTTAATCGGTGTGAAGTGATGACATTTTCAGAGGCCAGACAGCGTGTCAAGTCTGTTCCCTTGTTATCTCTTTCTCGCCATGACATTATCTGCTCCCCGGGGAGCACTCAGCTGCTATGGATTCTTCCCTGACGACTTCCCAAGTATCTCCATATGGGGGCTAACCAGAACATTCTGGCCAGCATTTCCTGGACAGGGTGCCAAGGACGGACAGGTGCTAAGGAAGTAGCTGGCCAGCTGCCTGTCTAGCCCAGACATGATATGCTCAGTGGTGTGTTCTAATTCTGTATTCCTACATCACTTGGGGCTCTCCCAGGACATATGTGGGCAGGAGAACCTTCTGGATGCCCAGTGTTTGCTGCAGGAAAAGTCCTGCTGCACGTACTTAAAGCTTAGAATATGGACAGAACTGTGTTCCACGGGGTGGCTCCTGGCCCAAGAAGACCCAGGGCCAGCTGCTCGTGTGCGCTAAACCAGTCAGAGCATTTTTTTGCAGTAGGAGTGAGGAGGAGAAGTGGCCGCGACATGAGATCTTCACTAAATACGTCTGTTTGCTGCTTTGCTATTTGGAGGTGCCAGGACCCAGGCATGGTACCCCAAATAGGGCACCCTAAGAGATATAGATTTTTTCCTAGCCTCTCTGTGAGTCTTTGACATAAAGGGTTCTCTAGCCCACTTTTCCTGAAAACAGCTCAGACACCTCCATGTGACAAGAGTCTTCAGAAAAGAACGCTGTCCAGAGGGCCAAGGAGACTCGGAACCATCCACCCGTTTGGCTTCCTTTGCATGTCACCATCAGATCATACATGTCCTGTCTAATCAATACTTTTACCCAACTGCTCACTGCTCACCAAACCCGAACTTTAGAACACCCTGTTTCCTCTGGGTCCTGGGGCTCCATTTCTAAGGCCACATGACGTACAATGGTTTTCTTGAAGGAATTTGTTAAGCTTTCTCTGTTACTCTGTGTACAGTGCTGGGACCCTTGCAGTAGATGAAGCAAAGCAACCACTTTCCCTCCACTATGAGAATAGAAACATAAGGAGGGAGAGGAGGAAAATATTGTATTATTATATTGTTTGTGGGAGTTACGGAGCTGTATGCCAAGGTAACTAACAATGACCTAAGAGTCTCCACCAGTCTCTGGGTTATATTTTCAAAGCATTTTTGACTTTTTAAAAGACTGACTTCTTACTGTGATGTGCACGTGGTGTGTTTGTGTGTCTGGCACATGTGTGTGTGTGCCCACAGGGGCCAGAAGAGAATGCCAAATTTCCTGAAGCTGGAGTTTCAGGTGATTGTGAGTCACCGATACGGGTGCTGGGAACCGAACTCAGGGCTTATGAAAGAGGAAAGAGAACATTTAAGCTCTGAGCTGTCTCTTCAGCACCTTGAAGTGTTTTTTAAACAGAATAATTTGGGCTCATTCTGTGCTTTCTCTATCCTTCCAGCCAACCTTTTAGCGGCAAGAAAAGTTGTCCTTTCAGGCATGTACCTTTTGTGTCAGGTGGCATACTAAGTGTTTTCACAAGTGGCACCACCGGCTTCCTTTATTCCTCTCAACAAACCAGTGATGTGGCACTTAGCACTGTCATGTTGCAGAAGAGGAGAGTGAAGGTGATGTTGTGGAATGCCACTGACATCGCCTCCTGCTCAGGCATCAACACGTGTTACCTATGCAGCTGGTCCACCATAGCCACAAGTTCTACTTCAGATTTTCCTACTTGCTGTCTGAAAATACTCAGGGAGAAAACCATGCACAGACTTTAAAAATCTGTCTGCATATCCTTCTGTAAGCCAGAAATCCAGAAGTATAATAGTTAGTTATAAAACACTAACATTGTTTGGAGTGATATAAAGGATCTATAGATGATTATGGGGCATAAAACCCAGAGGTTTTATGTAAATATCAGGCCATTTCAGATATGGGACTTGAGCACCTGTGGGGTTTTGGTACCCACCGCAGCTTTGCAACTAGACAATCCCAGGGATATGGAGGGATGACTCTACCTGATTTCTTCTTTTAGTATTTAAAATTCTTTTGCTGTGTGAGTGTGTATGTAAGTGCATGGTGTGCATGCACGTGTGGGCTTGCCTGTGGAGGTCAGAGGACCTGTCTTCTTCCTTCTTTAGGAGGATTCTGGGTGATTGCCCTTATTCAGCAGGCTTGCATAGCAAATATCTTGGCCTGCTGAGCCATCTTGCGGGCCACCTATTTGAGTCTCTGAGGTCCAACCCGCATCTTTCTTTCAGTACAATGACCAATTCTGTTTTAGTTAGAATAGCACTGAAGATGAGCTAAAATCAGCAGTGGCCTATAAAACATATGAAGAACAAAGCTTGCGACTTCAGTTACACCCAAGTCCACACACAATTCATGCATGTGAAGCATACAATGGCTCTTGTACCGGAGGCCAGAGATTCACAGATGCAAACGAGGGGCCCTTAGTAACTCAAGATGTATTCATGGCTGTGGTCCTATTCTCCTGAGACTCTCCAATGGCACGCTAGAGAGTACCCAGAACCTCCTTGTTATTACTGCTTATCCTTTTGGGGACTAAATTTTATGCAAAGATCCGAAGTGGAATTAAAGAATTAAGTAACTGAGCAGCTAAGTTGTGTAAAACATATTAAGGGTATTCAAAACAAATGTGTATATTATATAATTGAATTAAAATAGTGCCTTTTTAAAAAGATAAAGTGCTGGACTTCAAACAAATTGCATGCATGAGGTCAACTCTCTTGGGATTGTGTCCCTGAATATGCAATCTTATCTTTTTCTCCTGCAGAGTTGTGGCAGTTCATAATTAGATGAAAATGGTTTAAAAACATAAAGCTTATTAAATACTGAAGAGAAGAAAAAGCGAGAAGCCAGTGAGTCTCCAGAAGCTGAACTTTACAGACTAAAGACCTTGATGACCTGGGAATCAGGGGCGGGGACTCATGAGAAGCAGTTAGCTTAGTCAGCCACAAAGATGATGTCAGCAAATGCCAAAGAGAAAAGACTGAGTTGGGACTTAGGGAACCCGTGGTACTGCAGTAAGAAATGAGTCTCTAAGCTTAGGTTAGGAAGACCAGATCAAAGGCTGGACCAGGATCAGGTTCTGGAAACTTCTCATGAACAGGTCAAAAGGACAGTGGCTAGCTGACCAAAGATATGAAGAAGATTCCCAAGGCCTTGAATAAAGCAATCTTAAAAAAAATTTATTTATTACATATACAGTGTTTGCCTGCAGGCCAGAAGAGGGCACTAGATCATATTATAGATGGTTGTGAGCCACCATGTGGTTGCTGGGAATTGACGTCAGGATCTCTGGAAGAGCAAACAGTGCTCTTAACCTCTGAGCCATCTCTGCAGCTTAAATAAGGCAATTTTAAGACCATGGAGACACTGGAAGACTAGTGAGGCAGAGGTCATGCTGCTGACTACGCAGGCCAAGTCATGAGGGCACAGGTAACGAAATGTAGTAAGATGAGCTAGGGGGGTGGAGATGACCAGTAAGGGACCTGCCATCTGAGTGTGAGGACCCGAGTTCCAGTCTCCACTTACTCACAGGAAGCTAGATGTGACAACATGCTTCTGTGGTCCCAGCGCTCCTGCCAGAGATGTGAGGCAAAGACAGGAGAATCTCTAGAAGGTAGCAGCCCACCTGGGCTGGTGGGTGCAGCAGTAAAGTGCAAAGAAGCTAGGTCTTAAGACAGAAGGTGACCCAGCGCTTAGGAGGCACAGGCAGGCTGATCACTGTGAGTTTGAGGCCAACCTGATCTAGAAAGTGAGTCCAGGATAGCAAGGCTACACAGAGAAACCCTGTCTTGAGAAACTTAAAAAAAGGAAAGTATGAGCCCACTTCCAGTTGTGTGGTTCCTCCTCCTCTTCCTCCTCCTCCTCCTTCTCTCTCTCTCTCTCTCT
>OU015749.1:22122430-22132650 GCA_907169655.1 Acomys percivali | reverse complement strand
TCTCTCTCTCTCTCTCTCTCTCTCTCTCTCTCCCACACACACACACAGATTATATAAACAAATAAGGAAATTGGGTAAGAAGAATAATTAGCTATAAATATAGGCAAAGAAAACAAAAGTGATCCAACTTCTGAACAGAGAACTCTCTGGGGGAAACCAAGTAAATAGAAGAAAATTATATGAAAAAAAAAAAAAGACACAAATTTGTGCATTGGGATAGAGATGGAGAAAGGATGGCATGTTAAACACATGGTCCCCAGTCTATGGTTAAGCACATGGTTCCCAGTCTGTGGTGATCCTGAGAAATGATGGGACATTGTAGAGATGAGACTTCATGGGGGCTACTGTGGGAGAACTCATGCAGGGGAGAGTAGACTTTGGCCCCTCTTCTTTGGCTTCTTGGGTGAGATGACTAGCTTCTCCTGCCACATCGTCCCAATCTTGATTTTTGTTTTGTTTTGTTTTGTTTTTTGTTTTTTTCTAGACAGGGTTTCTCTGTGTAGCCTTGGCTCCAATCTTGATTTGTTACCTTACCACAGGCTTCAGTGATGAGACTATAGGCCAAAAGCTTTGAAATTATGAGAAAAAAAAAAAAAACAAAACCCCACAACTTATGGCAAGATGGGGGGGGGTATATGAGAGTATATTCCCTGCACTCAGGAGGCTGAAGCAGGTGGATTGGGAATTTAAGGCCAGTAGCAATTTTAGGTTAGCTTGAGCTAGCCTAAAGGGGGCTGGGAAGATGGTTCACCAACCAAAGGTGTTTACTGGATAAGTATGACAGTCTGAATCCAGTTCCTGGGACTCCAGGTTGAAGTTGTCCTCTGACTTCCACATGTGTGCCACATGTGCATGCACGTGCACACACACACACACACACACACGCGTACACACACACACATACACACACACACACACACACACACACACACACACACACACACTCTACTGACATAAAATAAAAATTAAGGAGCTGGAGAGATGGCTCAGAGGTTAAGAGCACTGACTGTTCTGCTGCTCTTCCAAAGGTCCTGAGTTCAATTCCCAGCAACCACATGGTGGCTCACAACCATCTATAATGTGATCTAATGCCCTCTTCTGGCCTTCAAACACTGTATACATAATAAATAAAATCTTTAAAAAAAAAAAAATTAAGCCAACACTCAAAACATTCTCCATCTTTACAATTATCTGTCATTTTCCATAATGATAGCAAGAATGGCTTATTAAGATCTGCTAGAAATAGTAAAATAACAGCTACAACAAGGGAAGAGCTCAAGGACTCAGAAGGAAGAGGTATGCGTGTGGGGAATGTCCCAGAGGAATTCAGATGAAACCTTGACCAGCTGAACCAAGAGTCTGAGCACTGTGTCTAGATGTGTACTTCTAACGCAACTCAACCAAAATACATTAGCTTTTGGGGTTAGCTGGGAGTTCTTCCCCTTAGAGCATCGGTAGTATTCAAATTTGGGGGTGAGCTTGCATGTGTCTGTGTTTCTACTGCTAGGTAAACGCAGATATCACGAGTTCCTCTTTGGCAAGGAATCTCTTCCTTTGAGACCAAAGACCCATGTAGAAAAGGATCGAGCGCCCGGAGCCCCATCCTGACATGTACTGTTTGATTGCAACTTGAGACTTTACAAAGAATCCATAGACACCTCAGCCTAGCGTCTCTTTTTCTCCTTCAGTACAGAAACTAACCAGGTGTGGTGGTGCATGCCTGTGATCCTAGTACCAAGGGGACAGTGGCAGGAGGACTCTGACTTCAGTGTCAGCTTGGAAAACATAATGAGTTTCAGCATGGCCCTGGCTACATAGGTAGTTGTTGTCTCAACAAACAAACCAACAAACCCACAAAACAACATCAAAACATCAAAACTAGAAACCTCTCAGTGACAGGCACTACTACCATATCCTATAGGTAGTGTCGTACAACAAAGAGTGGGATTCACCAGCATGTTTGTGATGTCCTTGTAGGTTCAAAGACTGTTTATAGGGCCATAGTAGAGGTGTGGGGGTGGGGATCTTCCGATGAAGATAAGTAAGGCAGAGAAAAAAAATCCTAATCTCTTGGGTTTGGTTATAATAACTCCAGGACAGGATCAACTCTCCCAAGTCTCCGAGCCCCACTCTACTGGCCAGTGGCCTCTCTACCTCATTGGGAAGCCTGCTGGTGGACAGCAGTCATCAGTGGAAGTTTCTTGAGGTAGGATTTGGCCTCATGGAAAACTTTCTCCAACACGTGGTAGAGGAGGACCAGGAA
Source organism: Acomys percivali (assembly GCA_907169655.1). Classification (NCBI taxonomy): domain Eukaryota; kingdom Metazoa; phylum Chordata; class Mammalia; order Rodentia; family Muridae; genus Acomys; species Acomys percivali. The sequence goes on along the minus strand of OU015749.1, from coordinate 22,130,387 downwards.
CTTGGAAAATGCTTAGGCAATGCAGATGACAGCCTGAAAGTGTTGTGTAAATGGTCGTTCATTTGCATTAGAAAAATGTTCTGGGTTTTCAGAACACCTCTTTATGTAAAGGATTTTTCTAGGTGCACTAAAAGATTAAAAAAAAAAAAAAAAAAAGGAAAAACAACCTACAGTATCATCTAAAGTGAACATCTGTTACAACAGCTGGTTCTAAAAGCAGATTAAGGTATAACTACCATATAAGGAACAACCACAAAAAAAAAAAAAAAAAAAAGAGAGAAAAAATCTTCCCATTTTACATTTTATTGTACTCAGACTCCTTTGGAATTGAAAACTTTCATATTTATTACCCAGCAATTTTGCTGGGATTTAGCACACTTCAAGTCCCATGCGTGATAAACCAATTGTATTATAAACCATACATAAATACCCCACGTACCTAGGAATAACTCAAAGCCATAAATCAGCCCAAATTCTGAAGTTTACATTCACTGCTGGTCACTGCCAAGTATAATGTTTGTTCTAAAAACCCACATGAGAAGAACTGGAGGCAACTGTCTTGTCATGCACAGCACTGGTCAGTATGGGTACCACTCAACCAGGGCGGTGATTGTTATCTGGGCTCCCAAAGGAGATGATGAAGAAATAGGAAACTGTTCTTGTTGTTTTATGTGAAATGCATCTTAGAGACTTGGGGATGTTTAGTGTACAAAAGAGAAAATTTGAAGAGACATGACTGTTGTCTTAACAGATTTGAAAGGCCATCATACATGATGTAGAACAGACAGACTTATCCTGGGTTGCTGTGGCGTATAAACTGGCATCAGGGAGCAGGTTCATTCTGCATCATGGGAGGAAAGATATTCTGTCTAATTGGATTAAGCAAAAGAAAAGGAACTGGCTGATTGCTGGGCTAGAGAGGGAGCAACCCGCTGCTGAGCGCAACTAATAGAGGATGGTTGAAACTTGCTAAGGAATTTCACAGAGAGCTGTCCTGTGCTGGAATGGATAAGAACAGCAAAGAACTTACTCCTGTAGCCTGCTGGCTGTTAGGCCTCTCATGTAACTCTCAAGCTGTGGAGAATAATTATAGTGGTGGCGGCAGTGGTGGTGGTCTTTAAGCCACAGAAGGTTCTAGCTGGTTTTCGTGCCCCACGTCTGCAATCCTCGAGTTCAGAGACTGTACTAATTACCATTCTGTTGCTGTGATGAAATACCATGAACAACGGCAACTTTTAGGGTGAAGAGTCTCTTAGGATGATGGTTTCAGAGAGATCAGAGTTCCTTACGGAAAGGAAGCATGGCAGCGGGCTGCAGGCACAGTGGCAGGAACAGGAAGCTAAGAGTTCCTGGAATTGCAAGTAGGTAAAGCCTACTTTTTACTCTCAAAGCCTGCCACCCCCCCACCCCCCGCACCCCCCCACCCCCGGTGACACACTTCCTCCAGCAAGGCCACACTGCACAAACATCCCCAGACAGGGCCACTGACTGGGGACCAAGTGTGCAGATGCCCAAGAATATGGGTTAAAGCAGGGGAGTTAGGGCTTTGAGGCCAGCCTGGGCTACACAAAAAAGTCAAGGCCCAGCTGGCCTACAATGTGAGACCATGTGTTAAAAGAACATACATTTTTTTTTTTTAAAAGACACAAGAGAGGCTGGAGAGATGGCATAGTGATTAAGGGCGACCTTCTAGAGGACTTGCCTGGGTTTGACTCCCAGCACCCACATGGTGGCACAAAGCTATTCATCACTCTAGTTCCAGGGGATCTGACACTCTCTTCCAGCCAGGCGTACACAGGCATGTGCAGACACACATGCAGAGATCACATCCATCAATAATAATATTTAGTCCCATATTAAAAAAAATTCAGCCGGGCGTGGTGGCGCACGCCTTTAATCCCAGCACTTGGAAGGCAGAGGCAGGTGGATCGCTGTGAGTTCGAGGCCAGCCTGGTCTACAAAGTGAGTCCAGGACAGCCAAGGCTACACAGAGAGACCCTGTCTCGAAAAACAAAAAAAAAAAAAAAAAAAAAAAAAAATTCACTTCTCCCTTTTCTGAAGACGAGCAAGAAACTGATTGTAAATGGGAGGAGGAGATGGAAATTCAGAGGAAGGGACGTTGGGTGGACTGTCCCTGGTTTTTTATGATCTCCTCTTTCTTGGAAGAGCTCTGTAAAAAGCAAATGTCAACAACCAGCTCACCAGAGATGGGCTGGCCCTCTGAAATCAGCTGAAACCCCTCAGCAGATGTCATTTTTTGCTAGGGACACTGTGACATTGACGCTCCATGACCGTGCTCTTCTCTTCTCTTCTCTGCTCTCTGCTCTCTTATAGATCTGCCATAATACCTTTGAGTGTGTTTGAGCTCACACACAGTAAAGATGCTCAGTAAAGATGCACAGTAAAGATGTACAGTAAAGATGCACAGTAAAGATGCAAACTGTTTGCAGACTGCAGAACTGGAGTCCCTACCATAGCCCCAAAGGACAAACACACATGTATGCAGAAGGGCCACAGCGACCTGACCTGTTCAAACAAAATGAAACTTAAGCACGCAGAACCATCAGAATCTCCTCGTGGAACATGGGACAGCTCTGAAGGTGGATTTAAAAAACAAGAGAACTAGCCAGGTGTGGCAGTGCACGCCTTTAATTCTAGCACTTGGGAGGCAAAGGCAGGGGGATCGCTGTGAGTTCGAGGCCAGCCTAGTCTACAAAGTAAGTCCAGGACAGCCAATCCCTGTCTCAGAGAAAAAAAAAGCAATCCCCCTTAAACAAACAAACAAACAAACAAACAAATAAACAAACAAAAATGAAGAGAACTGGTGTTTGGTAAGATGGCTCAGTTGGTAGAGGGATTGCCTGGCAAGCCTGGGGACCTGAGTTCAATATCCTCAGCCCACTTAAAAGAAGCGTGGTGCACAGCTGGAGAGATGACTCAGTGGTTAAGAGCACTGGTTGCCCTTGCAGAGGGCCTGGGTTCAGTTTCTGTTACTCTAGGTCCAGGTGACAAAATGCTTTCTTCTGGCCTCTTAGGGCACCCGCATGCAGTAACAATACTCAGACACATAAAATAAAAATTTTTATAATTTTTTTGGGGGGTCAAGAGAAGGGTTGCACACTTGTGAGGACAGTGCTGAGAAATGACGTCAGATGGAATCTTGGGGTGTTTTGTACAGTTAGTTTTGGGGTTTTCTGGGTGAGCTCCAGGCCAAAGAGAGAACTGGCTGAAAAAAAAAAAAAAAAAAAAGCCCAGAAGCCATCTCCAATTGACAACTGCCAGTAAAGGAAAAATTAGTTTTAGTTTTCTACAGTGGAATATCACTGGGTATACAGACCACATTTCATGGAGGCCTCAAGACCAGCAGTAGATGGCCAACACAAAATGAAGTCAGTGCTAGCTTTGGAGATGTTTTTTCTCATGTTTTGTTTGGGAAATTTTAAACCTTATTTGTTCATCTATTATGGTTTCCAATGTATTTTTATGGTGTGTGTGTGTGTGTGTGTGTGTGTGTGTGTGTGTGTGTAAGTGTGTATGTGTATATGTGTGTGTGTATTTCTCATGCTCTCTCTGTTTTATTTTTTCCTGTCTGTTTGTTTTTCTTTCATTGGCCCATCTGTTCTCTAAAGAGAGAAAGAATGTGTAGAGTTAGATGGTGGGGAGGAGATGGGAGGAGATGGAAGAAAGGAAACTGTGATCAGAATATACACTTTTGAAAAAATGATTTATTTCAATAAAATATAAAACAAATACAACAACAACAAAACAAACAACTTCTCCCCCCAAACAACAACAAGCTGGGTGTAGTGGTGCATGCCTTTAATCCAAGCACCTGGGGAGGCAGAGGCAGGCGGACTGCTGTGAATTCAAGGCCAGCCTGGTCTACAAAGCAAACCCAGGGCAGCTAAGGCTACACAGAGAAACCCTGTCTCAAAAACTAAACAACAACAACAACAACAATAAAATCCAAGATGGATGCTGCCCAAGGAATGACACTTAAGGGTAGTCTCCGGCCACTGGCCTCCAAATGGACAGGCACACACTTGCACTCATATCCAAATATAAACAAGCATGCACCTGTATACACACACACACACACACACACACACACACACACATACACACACCACAGAACTGTAGCTGGTATGGAGGTACACACCAGTAATTTCAGCAGTTAGGAGCCAGAGATGGGAGAGTCATGAGTTTGATATGAGTCTGAGGCAAGTTCCAGGACAACTTCGGGTACATTGTAAGTTCCAGGCCAGCTTGCGGTACACAGACTACAAATTGAAACAAAAACAAACTAAAAATAACTATGTGTATGCACGCATGCATGTATGTATGTATATATATGTACATATGTATGTGTGCATATACATTAAAAGCATACGGAGAATGGTAAGTGTGGCATATGACTAAAAAGTAAGAAAGGAGACAAACAGATAGCCATCTGATGGACAGACAGTTTGGAGTCTTCTAAGCAGGTCTACATTGATGATCCCAAGTCCTAAATTCAGCCTCTTCCATGAGACACATGAATGATCACATGCTGTGTTCCGCATGGATGTTTCCTAGTACATCAAAATCTGTGTATAGGGGCTTGGAAAGACTGTCCTCCACATACATGCCATGCAATCCACACACCAGAGTATACACACATCACACATAGACGATGATGATGATGATGATATGATGATAACAACAATTAAAAAGCAGAAGTAAAGACATCCTTTTCTCTCACCTTAATTTATAACAAGATTCCACACCTCATTTTTTTTTCCTAAATACCATTCCACTCAAATCCATCCTGCCACCATTAACCTGGACCAAACCATCTTTTTTTTTTTTTTCTTGGAAAGTTGTCAAAGCCTCCTAGGCAGTCTCTCTGTGTGAGGTTCACTCTTGCTCCAATCTGGAGCTGACGTCATCTAAAGTACAAAGCTGACCATGCTGTCACCTGGGATGGCTCCCCATTAGCCTTAGGATAAGTTCTAAACCCTTTAAGCCAGCCCCATGGCCCTGCATGATCCAATCAGACTACAAACCCCATGCTAGCCCTTCCTCCATTCCACACACCTTCACCCTGTAGGCTGGAGTTATATTGAGCTCACTCACTGTCTCCTGTTGGTTGACTATGTACCCCACATGCTCATATGCTTGCAACATAATCCCCACGTTCATACGTGGATGCTATGTGGAGTCAGAACATTTAGGGGGTAGTTACACTCAGATATGGTTGAGTCCCGTGACAACAATGGCAGCGTTGTGAGAGAATGTAACGAATTACCACATTTTCTGTCTTGCCCTCTTCCGTACTCAGACAAGACAAGAAGGGCCTCACCAGATGGTGAGCAAATGTCAGCACTACGCTCTTGGACAACCCAGCTTCTAGAGCCACAAGCCAAGTAATCAAATTCTTTACTTCTGACACAAGACCCCACTGTTTAACTCAGGCTGGCCTCAAACTAATGACCCTTCTTCTCAGCGCTGGGCAGTGTTCAAGATATGGGCAGGGACCATCACATCTGTCTTAAGCCCCTATTCTTTGTAAATTACCTTGAAGTGGGTATTTTGTTACAATAACAGCAAACAGACTTTAAGAAAACACCAAAAAGAGAGATTTCAGATGGCTCAGTTGGCAAGGCACCAGATCTTAAGTCTGGAGGTTCAGGGTTTAACCCCAACTCCAATCATCAATACTGCACCCAGTGATTGCTAAGGAAAGACCTGTTTGTAACAGGAAGATGCATGATGGTCTTCTGTATGGATTCCTGGCAAACTTTGGGTAAATGATAGACTGTAACTAATACCAGTGTTGCCATGGCAACTACCCAACTCTGCCATCCATACATGAAAAAATGAATATAGCTGTTTTCAATTTAAAAAATTAAAGAAAAAGAGAACATGAAAAAAGGGGCCAGGGATAGCTCAGTGGGTAAAGCACTAGCTGTACAAATATAAGGACCTAAGTTTGAATCCCCAGAACCCAGGAAAAGCAGATATCATAGTACACATCTATAATCCTAGTGTTCCTACTGTGGGGACAGGAGGCAAAGCCAGGAGTTCCAGAAGCTGTGGGGCCAGCCAGTCTGGTCAATGCAACAATGCAAACAACAAAAAAGAACCTGCTTCAAAGCAGAAGGCGGATACCAATGCTCAAGGATCTCCTCTGATCTCTACATGCACGCTGTGTCATGCTCCTGCCAGTGTGCACACGTACTTGCACACATCATAGACATCTATATCATGTACATACACATAATACACACACATCATGCACATGTACATTCACAAACACAGAAAGGTAAAGAGTAAAACAAAGAAAACACTGGATAGGCTATCTTCTTTCCAACTTTAGAGTCTTTATGCATACGATTCCTGCAGCCTCCCTTTCCTGCCTCCTTCCCATCCGCCCGTCTCTTGTGTCTTTGTTTCTATTTGTTTTTTGTTTTTTGAGACAGGGTCTCTCTGTGTAGCCTTGGCTGTTTTAGAGCTCACCATGCAGACCAAGCTGGCCTTGAACTCACAGAGACCTGCTTCTGCCTCCTGAGTGCTGGGATTAAAGGTGTGTACTACTGTACCCAGCATGCCTTACTGCTGAGTTGATAACATACTCTGACAGAAACGACTTGAGGGAGAAACAGCTTATTTTAGCTCTCAGTTCAAGGTACTGAGCTTCCATTATGGCGGGGAAGGCAAGGCAGAAGGATATTGGTCGCCTGATGTGCACAGTCAAAATGCAGAGAGCAGTGCTTGCATGCTGCTGCTTGGTTTCCTTTCCAAGCCCCCCCACCATGGTAATCGGCACCACCCATAGCAGGCAGATCTTCCCACCTCAGTGAATGAAATCAAGTAAATACCTAGAGGTGTGCTCAGCCTCCCATCTCGAGCAGGTTCTAGATTGTGACAAGTTATTAACCATCACAGGTCCCAAATCCACATCTTGAGAGAAGTTCTCATTCACATTAGTTCTTGCCACATGAGTTGATCTCTGAGATCTTCCTACAATGTCAGACTTTTAAGGTTTGTTCATTGTCCATTCTCCAAACTGCATTAGAAATGCCAAGACAATAGGGACCGAGTCTTCCTGAGCTACAATGGGCTGTCAGTCCCCTGCACTATTAATGCTGCTATGTGGAATGAATGAATGGAAGACCTATGCTATCCACCTCACTGTCCACGGGGCTCCTAGGAAGCTGATGCATGGTCGTAGACCTCTTCAAGGACAGCTTTGGGTGGGGGTGTTGACTGGGATTGCCATTGCCTTGAACTTTCGGAGGCAATATTCTGGGACACAGAGGGGGACACATGGAGAGAAGCCGGAAACATACACTGAGACATTAAATACCACAGTGGCCCAATACTGCTAAGCAACTGCACAAAAATCTGAAGGACAAAATGATAGCTTGTCAAGGTAATTCCTCAATGAGAACCTGAAATATTTAGAAGACGAAAACTGGAAAGGAAAGTTTGGCTGGGTATAAAGGCTGAATGTAGTTGAAAAGAAAATTGGGGTGGGGTTGGGCGAGAATAGACTCAGAAAGACAAGTAGGAAGATGAGTTCACAGGAAGGGAAGTAGACAGAGAGAGAGAGAGAGAGAGAGAGAGAGAGAGAGAGAGAGAGAGAGAGAGAGAGAGAGAGAGAGAGAGCTGGAACCATGCAGGAAAGGCTAAGAATGCATTGGCTTGAGGATAAGGGTGGGAAGTCAGGAAAGGGTCTGACTACAGAGATCCTCAGAATTTCTGCAGAGGACCAGAGCTGCTGTCCCAGCAGGACACTGGAGCACAATGATTATTTTGAGGTAAAAGCAGAGAAACAGTAGATCCAGGAGAAAGTCTCTCACCTCTTCTGCCCAAAGCAATGTATGACTCTCCCTCTGTGAAAGTGTCTTTGTCCCTTCTCTCACACCAGGCAACAGAGCTGGTGTAGAGGTGATGCTAACTTCAGTGTGTAGGC
>OU015749.1:22093923-22109478 GCA_907169655.1 Acomys percivali | reverse complement strand
GTGCTGATGTGTGTAGGCCAGTGTGCTGATGTGTGTAGGCCAGTGTGTTGATGTGTGTAGGCCAGTGTGCTGATGTGTGTAGGTTAATGTGCTGATGTGTGTAGGCTAATGTGCTGATGTGTGTAGGCTAGTGTGCTGATGTGTATAGGCTAGTGTGCTGACATGTGCAGGCAGGCTAGTGTCCTGATATGTATAGGCTAGTGTGCTGACCCATGAGGCTAGTGTGTTGATGCATGTAGTCTAGTGTGCTGACCTGTGTAGGTTAGTGTGCTGATGTGTGTAGAGTCCCCAGGAGAACTTCAGAAGTGGATGGCCCTGGCTCAGTCCCTATGCCATAACCAGCTTTTCATGGTCAGAGAGGCCCAGAGGCTTTTTCAGCTCAGCCTAGATCTGCACAGGTTAAAGAGAAATGAGGAAAAACAGTGCCCAGTTTTATCTGCCAGCCTAAAACCAGCTTGGCAACACCATAGCAAAATGTTTGAATTTCCCAAAATTCTGAAAACATACATACAGGGCATTGTCTTGTTTTATATTTTGTTACATTGAAAAATAACACACACACACACACACATACACACACACACACACACACACACACACACACACACACACACACATGATGTCTAATATCTATAAGTGGGAAATTTTCTGTTCTTCAGCACTCATCAGGATGACAGAAGAAACGTACAAGACCAAATAAAAATTCAGGGAGTAAGGCTAGAGAGATGGCTCATAGGTTAAGAGCATTGCCTGTTCATCCAAAGGTCCTGAGTTCAATTCCCAGCAACCATCTATAATGAGATCTGGTGCCCTCTTCTGGCCTGCAGACATATAAGCAAGCAGAACACTGTATTAAAAGAAAAAAAAAAAAATCCAGAGAGTCCATGCAAAACTATCCTTAGATTAAAAAATAAAAACAATCCTCTGCTTGTTTTTGGTTTTGTTAGCTATTCAAAAAATGTGTATGGGCTACAGAGATGGCTCAGTTGTTAAAAGCACCTTCCGCTCTTCCATAGGACCTGGGTTCAGTTCCCAGCATGGCCTACGTGAAGTCTGTAACTCCAGCCCAGGGAAATCCACACATTCTCCTTCTGGTCTCCTTGAGCACCAGGTACATTTACAGCACCCATGTACATAAACATCCAAGCAGATTATCATAAACCCGAAGTTCTGTACTTAACATACCAGCTCTCATTCCTTTCCAGGCACTGTCTATTACCAACAGCTGACATGCCTTTCCTCTGACTGCGTTATTTTCTTTCTTTTCCAAGTGTTGGGCTCAAACCCAGGGCATGACGTGTAGGCAGGCAAGACCTCCGCACTGAGCCACACTCCCTGCCCACGACTGGAGTTATTCTCAGCACAGATTTTAGCTAAACTTCCCTGGAACTGGCTTTGGCAGCCACAGGAGATGCCTTTCTGGAGCCAGGACATATACTGACTGTGGGAAGTAGGGCAGAGGGTTTTCTGATGATCTTCCGTTACAGAAAGACAGAATGAGAAATGGTCTTTTTTCAGTCTAGATAGTCGATTGGAGTAAAAAGGTATCTTTAACATTTAAAAATGATTTGCCCAAAGGTATAAAAAAAAAAAAAAAAAAAAAAAGAGTCTTTTGAAGCTATAGAAAAGTGATTTTTCAAAAAAGTTACTTTTAGTTTTCTTTTGTTGGAAGGGTAGGTAGTGTTTGCTTGAAGGAGGGGCAAGGTGCCTTCAGTGCTCAGAGTGGGCTTTGAGTCTTGGCTTTTTGTAAATCGCTCTGTTAATAAACTCCTAGCAAACCAGCAAGCCCCCACAAGCCTCTAAGTACCCTAGAAGCTCACTAACTAAAGGTCTTCCGACCCACCTTCCCAGATTATTAGATAGCTCCACTTAGTGCCGGAAGGAGGAATTGGATTTCTTTTTCCAGTATTGCCTTTGAGCATGTCCTGCCCCCTAACTTTCTCCGGCCTCTTCATAACATTTGAATTCAACCTGATAACATCTGGCTACCTTCTATAATCATCATCACCATCATCATCACCACCATCATCATCACCACCACCACCATCATCATCATCACCATTACCATCATCATCATCGTCATCATCACCACCACCACCGTCATCATCATCATCATCATCACCATCACCACCACCACCACCATCATCATCATCATCATCGTGGCTTAAAACTCCAAATCCATGGAGCCGGGTGGGATGGGATACACCTGTAATCTCATCACGTAGCAGCTGTGGCGCCAACTAACCAATCCACCCTTTCAAACTCCAACCTCACTTAATCTCACCTGCTTCCCTTGTGCAGGTGGCTGTGACTCTGGGACATTTTATGAGGATCTTCCCTTTCCATGGGTTCAGGATGGAGGAGAAGGACTAGGTCCGTTTTCTCCAGCTGCTTTTCTTTGCTTCATGTGTGAACATGGACAAGCTCTTAGCCTCTACTCTGTGGCAGGCATCAAAAGGTGGCTCTTGGAAGCTGACTCGATGTTTTGTCTGGCAGTGTAGAGCCCATACACTTCCCAGATGCTATGGCTTGAATGTGCAGCCTAAAGTTCATGTCTGAAACCTAAGCCACAGACTAGTGTATTGATGGTCCTTGAAGATAGTGAAGTGGGAGGCGACTGAGATCAGGTGAGGTCATGAGCCTGGGCTGCCATCAGAGAACTGGTAGCTATATCAGGCAACAAGAGACACTAGAGCTTGCAGAGTCACCCCCACCCCCTCTCTTGGTTTTTTGAGACAAGGTTTCTCTGTGTAGCCTTTACTGTCCTGGACTCCCTTTGTAGCCCAGGCTGGCCTTGAACTCACAGCAATCCGCCTGCCTCTGCCTCCCGAGTGCTGGGATTAAAGGCGTGTGCCACCACTGCCCAGTGAGTCCCACTCTCTTATCATTCCACATTATAGACAAAAGACAGCCTCACTAGACACGGCCCCTTGGAGTTGGACTCCCAGGGAGAGACACAGATTTCCTTCCTCTTTACAAATTATTCCATTTCAGGAGCACAAATGGGCTAAGCGGCAGAAGAGTGAGACCCGGTATGTGTACACCCTCCCTCCCTCTATACAACCCTCACTGTGGTCGCTGGTCGCTCACACTCACATAGGAACACATGCATCGTCTCATAACCTTTAGAACGCTGTCTGCTGGGAGAGAACTCTCCAGAAGGTACTCGCCTGCCTATGGTCCATGCAGGAATCTCTACATCCTTTTCCACCCAAGCAGAGGAAGCACAGATGTCTTCCAAGCCAGTTCTCTTTGTCTAGCTCTGCTGCCTTTCTCCTATTTCCTCTTCCCCAGGCTAAGGGAACGCAAGACTAAATGCCGGATGGCTACCTAAGGCGAATTCCTGCTTGAGCACGAGGCACCAGTCTCCTCTGTTTATCTTCTCGTCAATAGCCATCTTCTCAAAGGCACTCTCCTTGTCCCAAAGAAGAGAATGCCCCATCACAGTGAACACAGCATCCATATAGAGGCCCCCCAACACTCCAGAAAGGCCCCACTGTCTCCTTCTCCCCATCCTGGGTACAGTTGTTGGTTGTTGCTGCAGGATCTATTCCTTTGACGTCTCTGACAGAAGGTCTGCTTCCAATTGTTGTGGATTATACCCATTGTGGGGACAGACAGAGCCTCTTTGTTCTCAGGCTTAGTTCCTAGGTGCTGATTCAAGGGAACAGGAAGCAGGCCTACTTGATATCCCTTTATATGGCTACCCAATGTTTCCTGAAACTCATCTCCATTAACCTGTAAACCTCTCCACACTGATCATTCATCCAGCCACTCAATAGATATTAAGTGATCCCTCCACCTAGCGACTAATTCTGGTACTGGGAATGTGGCAGCAGCCAGGATAGATAGTGCTCCTTCTCCCAGACAGTGTGTGCTATTTACAAGAAACAGGTATGCTATCGAGATATTATATTAGGGTGTGGTAGAGGTAACTACTCCTGTGTGTGTATATGTGTATGTGTGTGTGCCTCTCTCTTTTTCTTTCTCTCTCTGTCTCTCTCTCTCTGTGCCTCTGTCTCTGTGTGTGTGTGTCTGTGTGTGTGTGTGTGCCTCTCTGTCTCCTCTGTCTCTCAGTCTGTCTCTCTGTCTGTCTCTCTGTCTGTGTCTGTCTCTCTGTCTGTCTCTGTCTCTCTCTCTCTGTCTCTCTCTGTCTCTGTCTCTCTCTGTCTCTCTCTGTCTCTCTCTCTCTCTGTGTGTGTGTGTGGTGTGGCTCAAGATTGGAAACTGAAAAAGGCTTATTTGAAGGGATGATCACTGACCTGGATCTGAATGCTGCCCTGGCAGGAAAGAGGTGAAAGCCTGAGGTGGGAGCCCATGGAGCTTGTTGAAGAAACAAAAAGGCAAATAAAGCCACTAAAATGGCTAAGATACATTCCTTTGCACTCTTCTTGCTCCCATGAGTTAGAGAGCCTCCCCGTTCATTCTGCTGGGAGTCTACCCTGCACCTGTTAGGCCTGGACAGCTACTTATTTAGGATTAGGGCTTTTAGACAAGAGAGAGCATTTTCACTCATATACATGAGTTACGTGCTAGGAAGGGGCTTATCAGAAGGCTCCCATAGCTCCGGCCAAATCACTACCATGTAGACATCAGCCACTAACAGTGGGAGAGCAGACCTGAAAGGCTTCCTGTGTCAGGTACCTTCTTAACGAGCTTCATAGATGAATTCACTTACACATGTAAATTTGTGTATTGTACGTTAAAACAATACACAAGTAAAAATGTGTTATTTCAAGGCTTACTAGAATAAAGTGCAGAAAATGAACAGAAGTACAATAAGGTTCAAGAAAACCCTAGGGTGTTATTTCTTTAGTGCACATTATCTTGAAATAGGGGAACACTCATTGGAAGATTACTTATTTTGTTAAACAAAATTGCGTTCATAACATTCATGCCTGAAGTAACATTTTTCTTTGTGGCACTCAGCCTTTCAGATCTGAGTAATATCTTTGAGATCATATATAACCAAACTCTCATCTTACAGAGATAATGGGTGTCAAAAAGGCAAGGCAACATTCTAGGTCATGCAGCATTCCTGACTGCCAGAGCTGATCTTGAATCTACATCTCTCATCCTCTCAGCCCTAGAGTTTTGCCAGGTTGTTGTGGCAACTCTAAGCTAAGGACTCTCCTTTGGGGCATATTATATCACCCCACTGCACGCACTATGGGATTAGCGATGTTATGATAAGTAGGCACCAAGATGGCTTCCAATAGCACTTGCCTCTGATATTTCAGTCTTACATGGTCGGTCTGTGCTATGGCTTGACTTTGATATATCTTCCATAGTCTCATACTTTGGCCCCTCGGTCACCTGTTGGTGGCCCTATTTTGGAAGGTTCTGAAAACTTTTGGGGGGGGGCTGTGGGCCTGGCTGTAAGAAGTAAGTTACTAGAGGTAGGTTCTTAGGGGTGTATTCTCTCTCTGTCTTTGCTTCCTGATTCTCAGCTATACAACTAGCTTTCCCCACATGCCTCTGCTGCCGTGATGGTTAGCTTTGCCATACCCCATCTCCCACTGTAATGGACTGATCTCCTGAATCTGTGAGGCGAAATGACTCTTTCCTCTCTTGAGTTGTTTCAGTTACACCAATGGGAAATTAATACAGTCTTCATGAATATGATGGTGCATTACTTCCAGGGCAGGTTATGAATAACTGTGGCTACCATATTGGTCTCTTTCTCTTGGACCATGCTTTCTGAGCAAATCCAGCTTTCATGCTGTGAAGATGTTAATTAACCTATGGAAAGACCAGAGGAGGGAAGATATCTAACCAAGAGCCAGCAAGAAATCCAGGCCTGCCAATACTCATGGGTGAACTTGGAAGCAGATTCTGCACTGTCTTGCAACCAGAGTTATAGCCGACAGAAACCTCACTGGAGATCCTGCCATGACCACTCAGCTAGGCTGCTTCAAAGATGCGGAGTCCCAGGGAACTCATATGATAATAAGTATTTATTATTTACATGCTCTCTTAGGAGTAATATTTTATATAGGAATAGAAAACCAGAACAAGCAGGGTACTTTCCACCCAAATGCTGTTAAATCCTATGGAACAAGCAGCATCACTCATAGTGACACCTCAGATCTGGGAGAAAACAGATACCTTGTCTGCTCAAGGACCTGCTGAAGACCAGCCTTGGCCACAGAGAATAAGGGGACAGAAGGTGGCTCTGCCCGGTGCTGATAACGTCTCCTTGTAGCCCACCCTGGGTGTTCAGTCTAGGTGTGAAGCCTCTGTTGGAGAACCAGGATCAAAAAGCATGAAAAAAGAGACAACAGAAACAAGAGAAGCCAAGACGTATTTCCAGATAGCCTTCCTGCATGCACAACCCCCTTGCCTCAATTCCTCATGCTTTTGGGAAGCTAGAAATTACCGCTCCTCTCATCTTGTTACGTTTGTTCTGGATTTGGTAGAAAAAAATGATTAGATGTCATCGATCTAAATTTAATATTTTCTTAAGCCAGTTCAGGGGCTATGTGTGTTCTGGAATGCTTGAGTGCTAGCTACGTCTTGTGTCTTAAGGAAATCCCAGCCCCTGAGACATTCTCTCTGCTGGATAATGCTTCTCTCCTTTTTTTCCTGTTCAGCTTGAGCTCACCGGACTGACAGAGCCTGTCTGAGGTTACACATGGGTTAGCGTTGTTTCCACTCTTCCCCTTTCTCTGCATGCTTCTCACGGGAGTGGAGCGGAGCTCTGTCTGTGCTCTCTGTGTTTCTGTGGGCATCCTTAGTGCCACAGCTTGAGTCTCTGAGAGGAGGAACGTTCAAGACTTGGGCCAATGGTAGCTTAATAAATATTATCCAATCATGCCAGTGGCTGAGAAGATGATGTGGGAAAGAGGGCATTGTACAACGGAAACAATGTCAACCTAACCAGGACCTGAACTTTCGGTCACTTAGCATGGCATGCTTTCTTCTGAACTATCCCTGTAGGGAAAGTTAAGACAAAATTTCACTGTTACACTGTTATACAAAATAGGAGCCAGAAAATCCTTCTGTGTATCAGTAACATATTTCAGGAGCTGGAGGGCTCAGCCTACACAGCAGAGGTGACAGCCAGGCCAGCTCTTCTAGGCATGATTGATGATGAGATTAGAGGGGGTGATGGGAGACACTTTGCTTCTCTGTGTCTTTCCCTCCTACGAGGCCTGAAATCTACTGTTACAATAAATGTCTGCATTAGAGTTATGTTCTTCTGAAATGCAAACATTCTTAGAAGTCTTAATTTGCTCACTTTTTTTTTATAACTACTTTATGATGGAAGAATTTACCAGAACACGGTTTCCTCAGGGCTCCTAGACAATAAGAGTTTTATTGAACACAGTGGGGTATGACCCAGCTAAATTTAGACCAGGACAGTTCTCCTGACAACAGCTGTTTCTTTGGGAGGCCGAATCCCTCACTCACTCTTATTAGGTCTCCAGGTGAGGTGGTTTGCTCTTGGAAATGTTTACAGAGAGACAACTGAAAGTTAAGCACTCCAAGAAAGTAGAAAGGAAATAGCTGAAGTTTGAAACAAGAATTTGCAGACTCGGGGAGGGGGCTGATAATTAACGCTATTAAATTCAAACCCTTTGGGGAATATCACTTTAATATTTTAATTTCAGCCAGAGCAAAGACAGGAAGTGCAAAAGTTGACTTCTAGAAAGACTAATTTATTCCCGTTACACATTCTTGCAGGCCCCAGAAATGTGTGTCTCTCATATGCTGGGTTTGCTGGGTTTGCTGAGTTGTCCTACAAAGGACAATGCTGCCAGCTCCAGATCACCAAGGCTCCACCCTCAGCTTCCTTAAGGCCTTGTGGCATTTAGTTGAAATATTGGGGAGGAAAACTCATTTGCAATGTTCTTCAGAGAGATAGGGATGAAAATAGACCAGGAAGCTTTGTTTCCATATCCTCAATGGAAACACAACACTCAAGTTAAAAGCAAGAAGGCTTTTCACCAGTTGAAAACTAGTGATGAAAAGAGTCCCATTTCAAGAATTTCAAACACTTGGGGTTAGGGGGATGGCTCAACAAGCAAAGTGCTTGACTTACATGCTCATTAAAAAAAAAAAAAAAACAACAACAAAACTTCAGGTGCCGTAGAGTACTCTAGCAACTACAGTTAGTTGGATGAAGAGGCAGGCGGAGTACATTTTAGTGGCGGAGTACATTTTAGTGGATTCTAGCAGTGAGAGAGCCTTTCTCAAAGCACAGGTTGGTGGCACCTGAGGAACACCTCACATTGTCCTCTGGTCTCCACATACCCATGGATGCACGTGCATATGCACTCTCACACCCAAAGCTTCTTTTGAAACACACGAGGGTACATTTCATTTGTAACCCATGTACACTGAAAACCACAAAAGTTGCAGAAGGCGTAACATTATAGAGCAAAATAACAAGTTCCCAGGGTGAAAGAGTCAATACTGGTAAGATGCCAGCTTTCCCCACAGTGCGACATTCCTGTCAGCATCCCACAAAGTGTCTTTGTAGGAAATGGTGCTTGTTAAATGGAGAGCATCTACCAAATCAAAACAACTCCAGCAAACAACAAGGCTGGATGACTAACACTACCACACTATCTGATTCCACAACTTACTATGAATCAATCGTTATATAGATTTTTTTTTTTTTAAGTTATAGAGTTAACACCGTGGAACTAGCAGAAAGGCAAACAAAAAGATCAATGGAATGGACTAGAATCTAGAAATAGACTCTATATTGAACCTTAACAAAAGAGCAAAGGAAATTTTGTGGAAAATGCCAGTGCTTCTTTTTAAATAAATGGTTCAGTAACAATTAAGTATACATATGCAAAAAGGAAAAAAAAAAAAAAGCAAAAAAACCAAACCAAACCAAAAAAAAAAAAAACCTGAACCCTCCAATGTTAACTGTGTACTAGATTTAAAAACAACAAGCAACTCTATTCGTCTAAGTGTAAAATTCAAAATCATAAATAGAGCCTCCAGAAGAAAACAGAGTAGAAAATCTTTGTGATCTTGGGTCAGGCAAAGATATCTTTCATAAACATGATGGGAAAATCAGAATCTATAAACGAACACATCAACAAAATTGGCTATATTAAAACAAAACATGTTAGGTCCTGAGCGATGTCTCAGTAGTTAGGAGTACAGATTGGTCCAGTAGAGGACCCAAGTTCTACTGCCAGCACCCATGCCAGCCAGCTCATCACTGCCTGCAACTCCAGTCCCAGGGTACCAAATGTTTCTAGTGGCCTGGGTATCTGTACTCCTGTACATATGCCACTGGCCCATGACACATATACTTAAAAACAAAACAAATGTTTTAAAAACTTCTACTGTTGGCTGGACGTGGTGGCATGCCTTTAATCCCAGTACTCAGAAGGCAGAGGCAGATGGATTGCTGTGAGTTCGAGGCCAGCCTGGTCTACAAAGTGAGTCCAGGACAGCCAAGACTAAAACAGAGAGACCTTGTCTCGAAAAACCAAAAATAAATAAATAAATAAAAACTTCTACTGTCAAAAGTAGTCTCTAAAAGGCACTTAAGAGAACAAAAAACAAACAAACAAACAAACAAACAAACAAAAACAAAAAACAAAAAAACTAGACATGGTGGGTGCACACATGGTATCCCAGCTCTGGGGACAGGGTGGTAGTGGTAGGCAGGAGGATCAGTCTCAACCACATGGTGAATTTTAGTCCGTCCTGGGATATAGAAGACCTTGTCTAAAAAAGAAATAAAAAGCAAACAATAAAAAGAGAAGGAAGAAAGAAAAAAAATAGAGAGTAGTTGACAGGGAGAGACAGAGAAGTAAGCCAGAGACCAGAGCAAGAATTTTTGTAAGCCACACATATGCCTGCTAACAGACTTATATCCACAGTAAATAAAACAGTCTCAAAATTCAACAACAAAAAACAAACCCCAATACTTCACCTTTTAAAAAAGTATTCAAAAGCCAGGCGTGGTGGCGAATGCCTATAATCCCAGCACTCAGGAGGCAGAGGCAGGTGGATCGCTGTGAGTTTGAGGCCAACCTGGTCTACAAAACGGGTCCAGGACAGTCAAGGCTACACAGAGAAACCCTGTCTCGAAAAACCAAAAAAAAAAAAAAAAGTATGCAAAGTATTTATACAGATGGAAAAAAGAGAAACAAGGATGGAAAATTAAAACACAAAAACTTGAGCACAAATGTTCAATAGGTATACACAGAGGGCACCACAATAAGACCACAACATAGAACAGTTGGCTTTAAATGGAAGGCAAGGAGGTGGAGTGCACTCTTTTGTTTGTACTGACTGAAAAAATTCTGTAAGTGCTTTGGACAACACTTTAGTAGTAGTTTCTTTAAAAAGTTAAACATACTTCTACCATTTGATGCAGCAGTTTCAACGCTTAGGAACAAGGGAACATTTTAAAATGTTCTTGGGATTTGTTTTAGCCAGGAATGGAAGTCATGTGGATATAGAAGGACTACTACCAAGGAAGAAGTTTTATTCATGGTTTCCTAGCAACAGGAGGTGCCACGTAGAGGAGTCATACGGAGAAGCATCAGGGACCATCAGGTAGCAAAGAGATAGAGGGGATGGATGATGTGGTCAAGTTGTTTGTGGGAAGGATAAACAGCTTGAGCAGGTGTAGGGGTGGCCAATTTGGGTTGGATAATTGTAGCAGGCTCTTCGAAGTAGGAACTTGCCCCTGGGTGCCTGGTATCTGGACCTGGCCTGATTGAGGACGTGGATAAGGGCTGAAGCATAAGAACCAGGTAAAGGAAGCATTGGGAGGAATGAGCTCTGGGTTGGTAGCATCCCATTTGAAAACCCTGCTTGCAGAAGAGCCTTTTGACATGTCTGGGTATCAGCTGGCATCGAGAGAGGCACCTTTTACATGATAAAGCCTCAGTGTTAAAGTAGCAAGCCCACATGGTTAGTATGGGAATCCTATTCCATAAAAAAATGTTTGTGTGAATATCCATGCAGATTTTATTTGTAACAGACTATCCAAAACAACCCAAATATAAGTCAACAGTTAAATGGATGACACGGAATGTAGTACAGTTGCCCCTTATCTGTGGGATATTAGTGCCCAGATCCCAGCTCACTCTTAAATTCTCAGAAGCTCATATCCCTTATGTAAAAGGCAGAATGTATTAGTCAGACCATTGGATGCTGTGACGAACACCTGTGAAACATAGTGTAAAGGAGAAAAGACTTGTGTCTTGCTACAGTTGCAGAGAGACTATTTCATAGCCAGATCCTCAAGTTATCGTCAGAGTCTAGAATGTCCCTAGCCCAGTGTGAAGCCCCAGAGTTCCCTTATGATTACCAAAGACAGCATATATCCAAAATTTCAGGGCAAGCAAACTGCACCAGGATACAGCACTTGTGGAGTTAGCTTACTGCCCACTTGCTGATCAGCTCTCCAGTCACATGGCTTAGATCCTCCACACCCGTTTTCTCCTGTGCAATACAATGGGATTGAGTTCCCTGAGTGTGCATCTTGTTGATGAACTGGTTATAGGACTAAATAGTGAGTCCAGTCCCCCTGCTTAGGGTTGTGTGGATCTATACAAGCAGCCTGCCTCCTTGAGAGTTGGATAAACTCTGATCAGGTCTGTAATGACTATTAAGGGCAAGAAGTTAGATGAGAAATGGAGGCCCAGGGATTAGCAGAGCACTAAGCAGTTTTAATTACTATTACAATAGTAAAATACATATACCATAAAATTTACCATTGTTACCATTTTCCCTTTTATTGAAAATATTTTATATTAAAAATCAGAAATACATTACATTCTGATTATGGTTCCCCTCCCCCTACGTCTCCCAGCTCCGCCCCACGTCCCCTCCTGTGGGACTCTGCTGGACAAGGTTGAAATCTGACTTCTCCAGATAGCCATTTTCTGCTCAGTCTAGGGAGGTGGACTCCTTTTTCTTAGCGGGGTTCCCACTCCACCTGATCTGGAAACTCCAGATCTTGTAAGAAATGTCACATAGGCCTCAAGGAAAATTACAGACCTGACCCTTTCCTGATAAGGAACTTGTTCAGCAAGCACAGGGAATTCCTAGAAGTACCCTACCGTATGCTGAGGAGATCCCAGCCTCCAGCAAATGACCTCGAATCATACCTAGAAGTTATCTCCTCATCCATAGGATAATTAAGTTTTCTTACATTTAAGTTTTAATTAAGTTATCTCTTTCTTTTGACAGGGCCCTATGTTACTGCATGTAAATGAGCTACTGTACCACTATATGTAGATTAAGTATCCTGACACCCTTAGCCCTAGCAAATCAGACACATTCACCCTCAACCCCCCCTCCCAACTGCCCAAGGTATATAAATAAATGGTGGCTGGTATGCTCCCCATTCCTCTACCATAACTGTCTGAGACCCATTTATTCTGAGGGGAACCACCATTGGATGCCCAGTAGTCAGGCAGCAATGGCGGAACTGCCTTTGCAGCCATTGGGGCCTGCTCCACCACTGACACTGGCTGTGTGCTAACCCCCCCCCCACCCTTCTCCCCCATGAATCTCACTAGAGCTACCTGCCAGCGGGGCTCAGACATCTGCCTGCTTCCTCTGTCGTGTTTAGCACAGCAGCTTAAACAAAGAGCTGTAACTCTTTTGGTATCACTTTGGTATCATCATGGGCTTGTGGAGCGTCTGAGTCTCCACCGCCTTCTGATACCAGCCCCCTCATTCTAAAAGAGCTAAACTGTAACACTCCATGGAAAACCATTTTCTGCCTCTGCTGGTGAGACCAGGAACCTGGCTTCCTGCCCCAGCCACCTGGCCTCACCCTGAGCGCTCTATCCTGCCCCTGAGCATGAAACAGGACCTTGGGGCCTTTGGCTTCCAAGGCCCGTCATTCTTGTCATTCTCATCTGGAAGAAAGCAGGGCCTGGACTGAACTGCTGGACATGGGACCCAGCCTTCCCCCACCGTTACCCCTACCCCCACCCCCTGTGCAGGATGCTGAACATCACCCTCCCATTCAGAGCCACAACCATTTTGTCTCTCCTTAAAAAAAACAAAACAAAACAAAAATCCAGCATCTAAGGAAAATAACAAAATATAATCTATGTAATATAACCTAAAGCAAAAGCAAACAAATTTGGATAGGACAAAACAAACAAACCGAGGAAAAAGGGCCAAAGAAAAAGTACAAGAAGTACATGCAGACACGGAGACATACGTTTGCACACACAGGAATCCCATAAAAACACAAAACCAGAAGCCATAATATATATATACAAAGGGCTTGTAAGGTTTAAAAAAAGAATTCCCTGAGTAACTGAGACAAAGAACTCCAAAGACGCCATGAGTCTGCTTCGCGGGGCCATGTCTTTTTAAACATGCGGTCAGCAGCACAGGATGCGCTTTGCGGGGCCATGTCTTTTTAAACATGCGGTCAGCAGCACAGGATGCGCTTCGCGGGGCCATGTCTTTTTAAACATGCGGTCAGCAGCACAGGATGCTCTCGTATTTTTGTGCATCTATCTTTGTTCTCCAACTGCAGAATCCTTCCCTGTCTCAGGAAACTGAACTCTAGCTATGTGTTAAACATGACCTTTCCACTCCCTGCTCTCTAGCCCGTGGCCACCAGCCTTTCCTTTCTCTCTAGGAATCTGACTACTCTAGGTTCTTTGTATTAAATCCCATCGATAGCGAGCATAGTAAGCGTCTTAATACTATTTCATCTCATCCTGCCGGCAAGCCAGGAAGTCGGGAATATCTTCAGGACAGAACTGATAAACTAAGACCCCAACAGGAAGTTTCATGTCATCCTACTATGAAGTCACTAGCCCATGACTGACGTAGTGCAGCTGCTTCCAAAGCTTGGGTTCTTCTGTTCCTGTGGTCAGATAAAAACATGCTTGCCTATCATGCAGGAGACTTTGGCCTCCATCCTTAGCACGGAAAACTTAAATAAATCAGGAGACGTTGGCAGAATATACAGACTAGCATAGTCTATTATGTTCTTTGCAGACTTGATTAGGCTCTAGTGAGCCATATAAACTGGACCACCTGCCTCTCTGTAAGTTCTCTATGTATGCATACATATGTGTTTGTTTATTGAGTTCGTCATGTTAATAATCTAAACAAACCAAGGTGAAATAAAAATGAGTTAGATATAATGAATAAAGCTTTAAGTATGGAATGGAGAACCATGGAAACATAGAATGCGGTTTCATTCCTTCTAGTGATTGGAGCTATGTGTTTCTAGAAAAACAAGGCAGGAGATTCTATATACAAGTGGCCACAAGTGATGGTGTTGCCTCTAAAAGCATAAACGAGCCCCTTCCTGGCTGCTGTTTTAGCTGTTGTTGAATCCTACAGGGTAGGAATTTGCAACTCTCACTGCTGTATGAAGGGAAGCTGGCTTCCAAGACAGCTGTAGCCAATCTACCCGATCCAACCAGACAACCCTGCAGCCAGACTTCATAGTAAAAAGAATAAACGACGCTGGAGGGGCAGACTGACTACAGCTGACAGTTCACGAGTCAACAGTAGGCTCAAGAACCATGGATTTACACCCAGCAGGCTCTCTTCAGAGTAAGTCTGCCTTGTAGACATTAAAAAAAAGTTATTTTTTTTTTTTGGTCATAACTGTCATTAGATTTATTCTTAACTCCAGAACGAGTGAATTTTGTTCCCTCTCTGCATTAGTCACTTGAGATTTATTTATACATTATTAAAGAATTTTGCTAGCATTCCACAATTTCTAGGAACAGTTTGCTTTTAATGAGAAGCAAAATCTAACCTCCAAGTCTCCTTTCCTTGTTAAAAGATTTAGTACTGGTTTGAAAATAAATCAATGCCATCTTTCTTTACAAAGAAAACTTTGGCTTTTTCTTAGGGACCAGAAAGGACAAGGCAGTAAAGTTTGTTTAAGTGTTGCACAACAGATGAACGGGTGTAATGCTTTGGCCTGAGAGAGA
Source organism: Acomys percivali (assembly GCA_907169655.1). Lineage (NCBI taxonomy): Eukaryota > Metazoa > Chordata > Mammalia > Rodentia > Muridae > Acomys > Acomys percivali. The sequence goes on along the minus strand of OU015749.1, from coordinate 22,094,563 downwards.
ATTCTGTGCAGGATGTAAAGGTGATTAGACGTCTCACAGCAGTGACGATCTTCACCGCTCCTCGGGCTATCCCTGCTTCCGTGCGCTCCGTGCGCTCCGTGCGGAGGAGCAGGGACTATTATTTCACAAAAGACAGTGTTTTGTAAGTCATTAACTCAACTTGGACACATAGCAAATATTTTACGTACTGATTCATACTGGCAGGTTTTTACAAGGCCGAGTAAATGAAAAAGGAAGGAAACAGGCTGGGATAGGCACTGTTCTCTAGCCATAGTCTCACAATAAGGTTGTTTACTTTTATTGCACCTACTGCCGTTTGCCACCTAAGCATTTATAGAAAGTATACACCAACCAAAGTGTACTTTTAAATACATCTCACCAGGACAAAGCCACACATTCAATGCTGAGAGAGATTAGACATTTGAACATTAAATTTAACACTGGGGTCAGTATGGAATTAACATGCAGTTTGGAATTAGGTTAAGTTCAAGTCTTAATGTTGTCACACTTCTTCTGGTCTGTAGTTCCATAACCTATGAAATTAGGGGAGTGGGTTAAGTCCTTCTGGATCTGTACAGTTTTGAAGGGTATGCTTTTTTGGTAGATTAATGCACAGAGCCAGGAACACATAGCAAGAGGT
>OU015749.1:22080093-22093913 GCA_907169655.1 Acomys percivali | reverse complement strand
CCTCTTGACTCTCTGTGGTCTTCTGTATGTCCTTCCAGTGTGTCCTTGGAACATGCTCCCAGCACAGTCATGAGGATGACTGACGTATGCTTTGTACATATTAGCAGCCAATGTGTTCATTGTAGGAACTCCACAAAATCCCCTTCTCCAAGTGTGAGTTTTGACTCTTCTTCCTCCCTCTTCTTCCATCTCCCCCTCCCCCACCTTTAACCAGCGTCTCTTTTTTAGCCCAGGTTGGCCAGGAACTTTCTATTTTCCTTTCTTAGCCTCCCATGTGCTGGGACGCTAAGTGGCTGCCAGCTCTTCTCATCCTCAGTCTTGTCATCCTTGACATGGTACCTTCCAATTCTAAGGTTTGATAAAAAGTCAGTGAGACAACACATGTAAAACTCAACCAGAGCAGCCTGGACTACTGTGCCCTCATAGCAGTCTGTTTGGTAAGTTTTTCCCCAAACCATCTATCGCCAAAAAGTAAATAAACAACACAGCAAGGAAGGGTGCCATCCCGTGTTTAGTTCCAGCCAGTGCCTCAGATGCACCTTGCTGCTTTGGCCACGGTTGTCCTGTGCTCAGCTCCTGACACATGCTCCCGCCCTCCTCGGCTTTCTCTTCTTGAGGCCCAGTCTGAGCCCATTTTCTTTGACTTCCTAAGTCTCACCCTCGGGCTGGTCTTACTCCTGGTTGCTTTGGAGACCATATCTTCATCTCGGGTAAGGACTGGGATTAGCCAAGACTGCCTACTTTAGCTCTATCATTGTAATCAATCAGCTGCTGAGAATAAGGCTATACAACCAGAAAGATACATAGAGCCCAGAGGCAGAAGTAGAAAACCCTAGCACCCCATGTGTAGGGGACCGCATCAGCCATGCTGACAGATACGATCTACAGCTGGCCTCTTTTTCCCCCCTCTTAACCAACTTAGCTATCTTTAGCCTCTCTCCTAGTAAGCCATTAAAAAAATAAAAATAAAAATCTAACCCCAGCAAGCAAGAGCCTAAAACCGAAAGAGTAGAAGAAGCAATGGGACCAAAAAAAGGGCTATTTCATAGCCCTTTTCCTTCCTGGCTCCTTGGGTAGCTAACTTTCTCCAGAATAATTAAATATCTCCAGTCCCTGGAGATGTGAAAGACCCAGGCGCCCTGACCTCAGTCCTCAGTGTTAGCATTCCCCTACACAGAGACACATGGAATAACAAATGTTTGTAGATATTTATGTCTACAAAATGTTTATAGATATTTGAGAAAAATTCAGAGTAACTTTCATATCCACTAAAAAAATAAAACTTTGAAACCAGAGGTGATAGGAGCACTGCAAGTAGACCAACAGAGCCAACTAGCCAGGGCCCAGAGGGGCTTGCTGAGCTACCAAGGGCCATGCATGGACTGACCTAGGCTCCCTACACAGATGTAGTTGATGGGCAGCTCAGGCTTCATGGGGGTCTCCTAGTAAGGGACGTGGGGGCTGTCCCTGACATGGACTCTGTTCTCTGCTTTTTAGTTACATCCCACTGGTGGGACTGCCCAGGGGAAAGGGAGCACTCAATCCTGAATTGACTTGATGATCTGGGGTGAGTGGGTAGGGAGAGCTCCCCTTTCCTGAAGAATAGGGGAGTGGGGATGAGAAAAGAGGGAGGGTGTGGCTGGGAGGAGAGGAGGGAAGGTGAATCAATAATAATAATAATAATAATAATAATAATAATAATAATAACAACAACAACAACAACAACAACAATGGTAATATAATAATAACTTTGTCTACATTTTTTTTCTCTTATCACCAGATGCTTCAAGATTTTCATACTCAAAATCCAGTACTTACTTTCTAAACAAGCTGTTTCAACTTTCTGAAAGTAAGAAAATGCTGCTTTTGAGGAAGGAAAATGCCCTTCACAAGCTGCCTGGGCTACCGGATCATGCAAGCTGTACTTCTGTGAAACCGAGGAAGCTTTAGCAATGATTCCATGGGGGAAGGAGAGGCGAGACAGTGAGCAGAGTCTGTGCAAAGCTCCGGCATTCTCACTCATTAGAGCACCAAGTTATCTGCCTATAAAAACAAAAACCTTGTTGGAGCTTCCGTTAAACTATTTAAAAGTAGTTAAAACTATTTTAACATATTTAGAATGGGGTAAGTAAGGTCTGAAGGCCAGGAATGATCATGTTATGGAAGTAAACATGTTCATATGAAAAATAGTTGATATTGTTTCTCATAATAACTAAATATAAGCAAATGATAAGATAGTCTTAAATTTATATCCCTCCTTTTAGCTTAAAAAACAAAACCCAAAGCCTCTCTATTTAACCGTGAAGGATCAGCACCGGAGGCAACATTTCTGCACAGCACTGCACAAGCATTCTGTAAACCCCGGTTCAAACGTGTGGGGGTGGGGTGGGGGAAGAGAAATCTATTCATAGGAATGAATGCTGTCATTAAGAATGCAAAATAGTTTTAGAAATTTAAAGCCAAAGAGCAAAAGAAAAATCTCCTTGAGGGATAAATATTCCATATATGGTTTTTTATGCAAAGGCAACTTATTTTTAGGAAATGTGGAAACATTCTACAGCTCTTTTGGATTTATATACTCAAAAGTGGCTGTTAATATTTAAAATATCAATTCTTTGAGGCTGAGTCTCACTTTGTAGCCTAAATAATATATTCACACATATAAATGTGTATATATACATATATATGTGTGTATATATATATATATTCTCCCTTCCCCTTTCCATTTTCTGAGACAGGGTCCCACTATGGAGCCCTGGTTATCTTGAAATTTACCGTGTAGACCAGGCTGGTCTTGCACGTACCGTAGTCTGCTGGCCTCTGCCTCCTGAGTGCTGGGAGTAAAGGCCTGCACCACCACTCCTGGGCTGCACGTCCCCTTTACATGTGCTGGGGATGGACTTTAGGATCTTGCCCCTGCTAGTCTAGAGTCAACTACTCCATCACTGCCACACCATGTATGGCAACATGCACATTTTTATTTTTTTTGTTTTCTATTTTTAAAAAATATTTTATTAATTTATTCATATTACACCTCAATTGTTAGCCCATCCCTTGTATCCTCCCATTCCTCCCTCCCTTCCTCCCTCTTTCCCCCTATTCCCCTCCCCTATGTCTGTGACTGAGGGGGACCTCCTCCTCCTGTATTTTTTTGTTTTCTAAACCACACAATTGAAAACAAAAATTTTAAGCACAGAGCAGCAATTCCCTTTTCAAATGACTAGTGGGTTTTGCTCACCATAGATCTCTGATGTGATGGCCATTTTCCTGCTGTTTAGACCCAGCCAATCTGCTAGACAGTGTCACCATTAAAACTCCAATATCCTAACTGGACCCTTCACAGAATTCCCAGGGTAGTGATTTCAGAGTCAGGAGAGGTTCTCGAGGCATTACCAGGACAACAAATATAAAATGTTCTTTCCCAACAATATAAAATATGTGTAGGGAAATTGTGACAATATCATCTTCACCTTTCCTTTTATTCCCAAGAAACTGCAAAAAAAATTTTTTTTCTCAAACTGTCAAAAGAAAGCCCGTGTGTGCTTGTCTGATCTCTGGTTAAAAAGGAGCAGCTTGCTCCACATTCACCAGCAGGAGACGCTGTGAACCCTGAACCCTAGAACGATAGGGGAGCAATGAACACTGCAAATCCTGGGGCCTCACCAAGACCAAGTCACTTAAACTTTGATTTGGAACCAGGATCTCTGCGAACATATATACATTTAAAAAATTTTTAATCTTCTTTTCATTCATTCTTTCACTCACCCATTCATTCATTCATTCATTCATTCATTTATTTTAAAATTAGCTCCCTTTGGTTGTCAGTGAGATGTTTAGTGCTCAGGCCACGCAAGCCTGGGATCCATGTAAAGGTGGAAGAGATGGAGTTCACAGGGTTGTCCCATGACTTCCGAGTGTGCCTTGTAGCACTCCGGCTCCCAGCAGCATGCAACAACAACAAATCAGATTTCTAGGTGGTTTTTAGATGCACTGAAGTTTGCAAGCAACAGGGCGGAATCTTAATAAGACCTCCCCACATCTAGAGGGTAGGATGCCCCAGATGCTCCCAGGCACCTTTCTCTTTGGCATATTTGATTTTGAAACAGGGCCTCATTATGCAGCAGTGGTTGGCATAGAACTCGCAGAGATCCTCCTGTCTCTGTCTCCTCAGAGCCCAGCTACACATTTGTTTTGAGGCTTTTTCTTTCCACTTGAGGGCCATTTGGGAAGTGGCAAGTGGGTGACACTGGACTATCCCCTCCCACCAGCGTTTGGCAGGCCGAAGTTGAGCCTGTTGACTTCTCCTAGCTGGACATGTCAGTCAGGGCTTAATACTGCTCAGACTGAACCCGGTTGAGGACCCAGTTCCCTTAGGACTGAAGACCCTCTGCTGGGAAATGGAAGCTAGTTTGTTTGCTTGTTTTTTTTTTTTTTTGGGGGGGGGGGGACAGGGTTTCTCTTGTAGCTTGCTATTCTTTACCAAGCCACTGACACTCGTAATCCTGATTTATAATCAACCCAGGTCGTGTAACAGCTATGGGTGCGCTGCAGGTCCAAGAAGCAGGAGGCTCAGGCCACAGGCTCTTGGTGTCAGACTCAGCGTGCACGGAGCCATGCTCGCCTTCTCTTTGCGCAACTTCAAATAGAGCAATCTAAAATTTCAATCTCAGACCACATCCAATTCCAAAGTATTCTTTGATACCTAATGAAAACTCAAATTAAATGATAATCATTAACTCCAATAAGTTCCCTGTTTATAAGCCCATTGTGTCTGCTGGAAGTGACTGTCTGGAATTGGAAAGCTGGGACGGAGGAGAAGCAGGAAGTATAAATTGTAAAGAATCTGAGCAAGGAAAGAGAGAGAGGCAAGGCTGCAAGAGACAGCAGATACACTGAGGACCCGGGACCCTGAAAGGCAGCCTAAGAGAACCTAGGGAAGAAGTAAGCCCTAAGCACCTAAAAATAGATGCTCCATAGGAAACTGTCCTCAGGATACTGGACTTGCTATTGTGTTCCAAATCCTGCCATTTCAACTGGCGTCTACAAAAAGGCATTGTTTTTAAAATACACTATGTCCTTCCTATCTCTTCACCAAGGACACATCCTGCTCTAAGCTGGTGGTCCTTCACCAGCATATCTGCATTTCTTACTATAAAAAGTCATTCTTGCATCGCTTTCCCTGTGGGAATTTATGCTCACACATTACGTCCATTCTCTTTGCAGACAACCATGGAAGCGTGGGATGGGGGTGGGGTGGGGGGGGATGCAGAGTGGCCTTGTGGTTTGTAAACATATTAAAATGCACATCCTAGCCTGGTGAGATAGCTCAGCAAGTTAAGGTCCTTGCTGCCAAGCCTTGTAACTTGAGTTTGGTCCCCAGAAACTCACACGGTTAAAGGAGAAAACTGACTTCTACAAAACTGCCCTCTGACTCCCACATGTGCGCTGTGATATTTGTGTGCCTTCACATAAATACATGTATGCACACAAAATAGATGTAATAAAAGACTTTAAAACTAAAAAAAAAAAAAAAAAGTGCATCCTTTGATCCTTAGTGGGACTTATCTGTATTAATTTTTTCCTGAATGTCTTTTTATTTACAAAAAATATGTTAAGCAAATACTTTCTTTCTCAGTTTTCCTAATATTAATCCACTAAAGTCTTCTTAATTACTAACATGTCTTAGATGATTGGCAATATGAGAGCAAATCTTTGAAAATTGAGCCCCTGATATTGAAAAAAAGCACTTCAAAATTGGAGTGGATGAGTGAAAGCAAAAATCCTTTAAAAACAAATCTAATTCTATTTATCCTCTTTACTTCTTGACTCTTTTTATTCTCACATTTCTACCTAGATTATATGGATTTTAAATCCAATTCCTCAGCTAATGAACACATGTTTGGTTTTTATAAGTCCTGTCAACCTTATGCTGGCTGACTGAGAACTGTTTGACTGGTGGAAGGCCTGCCTTACCCAGAAGTCCCCTCCAAGGAGACCAGCAATTCTCTAAGTTAGCTGTTCGGCAGCACAGGATCATGTCGTCCTGGACAGAGCCATTTTGTCAGGAGTCAGCTCCAGCCTGCAAGTTGTGTTGTTAGCACAGAAAGCGAGCAAGCCCGTCAACAAGGCCGTCCTTCTCAGAAGCGCTGGCTGAACCAGGGAGAGCCTGGATCTTACACTGAATCTGTGCCACTCGGGGAAGCAACAGTGGCAGAGTCAGCAGAAACAAAAGAGTCCCCCAAGTGGTGAGGCACAGGTCTGGAAGAAACAGACATAGGTCGGAGAGCTGGCAGGTCTGCAGCATCCCGGCAGCTGTGTCTGGGGTAGCCTGTCCAGTGTGACTTACAGGACTGTGGCAGCCTCCTCTCCAATTTCTCTTCTTTGAACTTCCTTCAACTGGGGGACACTCTCCTTCTCACCAGTGTCTACCAGAGATGACCAGAGTACTGTTACTGCAATTTGTTCTATTGGATCTACTTTTTAATAGTGTAAGAAAACTGTTGCTGACCGATGAACGTTCATGGTTTCCTCTGCTACGAATCACTGCAGTTTGGGTCTTTGGCACCGCTAACACACACACACACACACACACACACACACACACACACACACACATACATAAACGGCGATAAAGTCCAAAGGACAATGGTGATATTCCTCAGTAACAATTTGAGTGATAGCCCGATGCGGCAGGCTGGTTTCTTGTCAAATTCTCCAGTGTTTAAGGTTGACAGTGCCTTTCTGCCCTGCTGTCTGTATGAGAACCTAACCATCTTTGTCCATTTCATTCCTTGTCTGGTTCTTTTGTGTGGCCTCTGTTCCTGTCTGCTTCTAGACTGTCTCACCTGTATCTCAGTACCACCTCAAGAACTCTGAGCCACTTACCGTATTTTTCAGACTATAAGACACACCCAGTTTTTAGAGCAGTAAAACAAGAAAAACAGTGAAAACAGCAATTGGACCATAAGGCGCACTCTAATTCCCACCCACCACACTTTTGGGGGGAAAAGTGCACCTTATGGTCTGAAAAATACAGTAGTCTTCCCTAAACAGCCACAGTTAATCTGATTATTTAGCTCTTCTCAACTTAAAACTCCATATATTATTAACTCACAAAGTGAAATACAATTTTGTATGAGGCAAGAGGTTTGAACTGGCCACCTAACTCTGGACCCAAAAGCCTGACATAGTGCAGTTTCAGCATCGGCAGCGTGCTTCCATCGGCTGCTGCAGGCTGCATGGCCGTTGACCTAATAAAACATAATCAGCTCCTTAGTTAAGACGTGCTCAGCTGACTGTGGGTTCACTTGACTGCAGTCAAGTGGTTTTTCACACCTTTGGCTCATTTTCCTACAGTTGCTGTCTGCCCTGAGCACTGGTTACTTTTCTCAGAACTTGCTTTGGTTTGGGGAGCTGCTCAGTTTGTAAACTGTGACTACTTTTGGTTTTTGTTTTTAGTTTTCCTTTGCTCAGATAAACCCTACTAAATGTAACTGATGTAAGGGGTTTTTCCTTTTTAATAACCTTTGGGTATGCTTGGAGCAGCGTGAGAATGTGAACTTTTCAATTGTGGATTTTATGAAGTCTAAGCAGCATCTGGTATCATTGCTGAAAACTTCAAGACCAAGGTTTTTTTTTTCTTCCCAAGTTTTATTAAAAAAACAACTCTAAAATCTTTTTTAAAGATTTAAAACATTTTCACTTTAGGTGTATGAGTGTTTTGCTTGCATGCCTGTTTGTGCATAATGTCCATGCCTGGTGACCAGAGGCCAGAGGAGGGCATTGCATCCCTTGTAATTGGAGTTACAGACCATAGTGAGCCAATAGGTGGGTGCTGGGAATTGAACCTAAGATCTCTGGATTAGTACCCAGTGTTCTTTATCAATGAGCCATCTCTCCAGCTCTTATTTATTATTTATGCGTATGTGTAAATGCCTGCATGAGCTTACATATGCCACATGTGTGCAGGGGAGTAGAGAAGGCAGAAGAGGGTGTTGGGTAGCCAGGAACTAGAGGTACAGATGGCTGTGAGCTGCAGTGTGGGTGCTCAAAACTGAACCTAGGTGTCTACAAGAGCAGTAAGTGCTCTTAACTGCCGAGCCATCTCTGTAGCCCCTCTTTGCTGAAAACCTAATGTCCGGATTGAAATGCACTGTAGATCAAACACAATTTTAAAAGTGATTTTTGAAGAGTTAGTAGAAGGAAAGGAGCAGAGAACCTGTCCCATTAACATTCTTTATGTTAATTATATGTAGGCTGAGCTAATTTTTTAGATGTAGTAGTCTCTTGGTTTGTTTGGGCTACAGTAGGGTCAGGTGGCTTAAACACAACTTTTCCCTTGTACTTTGGGAGACTACAAGTCCAGCACCAGGCAGCAGGTAGGTGTGGTACTTGGTGATAGGCTGTTCCCTGCTTCATAGATGCTACCATTCTGTTGGCCTCTTACACAGCAAGGGGGCAAGGCAGATCCCTGGGACCCTCTTGTGTAAGAGCACTAATCCCATCCATGTGGACACCACCCCCTCAAAGGTCATACACCCCACTCACATTATACTGCCAATTAGATTTTATGTCAAGACAGTCCCAACCAGAGCAACTGGGTCTAATAAATGGCTTATTAAAATGAGCTTCACCTGTTCCTCTTTAGTTTTATTTCATTTTTTAAATTTACCTGTCTCCGTGTGTATGCTACATGGATGGAGGCACCCATGGATGCCAGAAGAAGGCGTTGGCCCTCCTGAAGCTGGAGCTACAGGCAGCGCTGAGCCGCCATCCTGTTACTGGGGGCAGAACTCAGGTTCCCTGGCCGAGCAGCAAGCATTCTTCCTCTCCAGTGTCTCTCTTGATTTTTTTTTTTTTTTTTTTTTTGCGAGGGTGGTGGTGGCTGGGAATGGGGCTCAGTGGTAGACTCCTGGTCTTTAGTTTTAAAACTGAGTTACTAAACAATTTTAATTAAGTGTGTGGCTTGAAGTATATTACTACTAAATAACATTGGTATAGATGGGAGAGGCAAGTATATTACACCCAGGCCTGCCCATGGAACATTTCTTCCATTCATTAGGTAGAATTAAAATTTCTCACAATTTCTACTTATGAGAAATAGAGGAACACTAATTATCAAAAGTTAATTTCTGTATAGTTAATAAATTTCCCCCTTTCTCCTAACCAAATCATATTATCCTCAACAAATTTGTTTTCATATTTTTTCCAAATCTTTTATTTTTTCCTTTTAAAAGCTGAGGTTGCAAGGCATACAAGTCTAGGTCCAGCTTTCAAACCATGGCTTTTAGTTAATGTATTTACGAAAATTTTGTGCCTGGTCTGTTTATAGGACCGTTACCAAGTCTTGACCAAGATGAAAGTTCTTCCCCCAGTCCTGTGCAGCATTCCCTGACTTTCCAATTCCTGTACCTCTCAAAGCCGCCTGCATCCAGTCTCACTGTGATTTTCCTTCCCAAGGACTCTCCATTTTCGTCACAGTGTCTCCTCCATTAAAACCTAAACCATGGACGAGCTCACACTCTGCTTTCTGAGATGTCCATGCTACCCTGGGACCCACGGTGTTGAGGAAAGGCAGGATGTCATTTCCGAACTGCCTGAGCCCATGAAGAGCTACAGATGCTCAGAGCTGGCGACATTTAAGTTTGTGTAAGTACCAGAGAGCTGAAAGGATGGAAGGAAAGCCCTTTCCCACCTTGCTGCTCTCTGTCATTAAAGCTTGAGGAATTGGCTTTGAAACAGGCTCTGTTTATTGCTAGGGCTGGGGGCAACTGAGGATGGAGAAGATAGAGAGGATGGGTGATGCAGGGCCTGATGAAGACCCTCAGAGATCCTAATGATTTCTAGGATATATATGAACAAAATGTGAAGTTTTCCCATTGAATAAATTATGGAAATGGTGAAGGATCCCCTGTGTAGCTGCCTGGCTGGAGAGATATGGGCTTATTATTTGGCATATAAATCATTTTGTTGGAGAATGAGGTTATGTGTGATGTTAAGACCCATGGGCCAGTCATCCTGCAGCTTAAACACATCCTCAGAGGACAACCTATATATATATTTGATCATTACTTATATTAGCATGATTTTTTTTGCAATATTAATTAAATTTTTTGGGTGGAGGGCCATAGAAAGGAGTAATGCAAGTATGTCAGAGTATTTCTAGAAGTCAGAGGAAAATTTGTAGGAGGTGATTCTCTCTTTCCACCATGTGGGTACCAAGGATTAAACTCAAGTTGCCAGGCTTGGTGGCACACATCTTTACCTGCTGGATCTTCTCACTAGCCCTGTTAACATAGTTGTTATGGGTTACTTAATTCCAAGCTTAAGCCAATCACAAGTATATTGTATGGACACATGTAACAATTCTGGAAGCTTGTAGATGCATTTATATTGATCCTACTCCTTCCAAATCAAAGGCAGAGGCTGGATACAATTATCACTCCTGTCTCTTTAACATAGTATTTGACCAGCCCCAGATAATGTTTGCTACAGAATAGTGGCTGAGGGGCAGTAGCACACAGCTGTCCCACCAGCACCTGACTCAGAATTCAGGGGAAATACTAAGGAATCATCAGCTGACCTTGCCTGACAGCAGTCAAGGGAGGACTGACAGGAAACCAACACACACTTTATCCAACAATGATGTTGATTCCTGGAAAGGAGCTATACACCAGAAAGACACACAGAGAATTTCCATGGTAAAGCATGTTCATTCAAAATCTAGGATCCCCACTGTGTGGAATGAGCCTGCCTGTGCACAGATAGGTTTGGGGGGGACAAGGGGGAAAGGTAGGCCAACTTTCTGTCTTGACTCTGGATGGAAGCCTTAGGCCTTCAGTGGGCAAGGCTACTGTGGGGAGCACGAGGGTGGGTGTGTCGTAGCTAGGGTACTTGGGTGCGTGAAATTTCTGACCTCCTCTGAGGTCATTGACTTAGAGTGGCTTAGCATTCACATGGCTAGGGGTAGCATTTTTGCTCTAGTGATTTCTTGAAAAGCAAGCACAGAAAAGAACTGATTGGTTTCTTTGAAGAGATGCTGATCCTTTGGGCATGGGATTTAAGTAAAAATTTAAAACCACAAGTATTTCAATCACGTGTCATCTTTAGATGTATAGAGTAGACGGGAAATGAAAATGACCTTCTCCAGAGCAAATGGGTCAAGCAGGAGAAATCAGAGAAGAGAACGCTTGGAGCTAAGCATTTCATCTTTTTGGAGCTATTGAAAATTGTATTTAAATATATATTTAGTACTATTCATTGCTAGTGTACAATTAATTTTTGTCTGCACATATATGTATATATATACTTAAAGATATATACATCAATATCTATATTCTATCTATCTATCTATCTATCTATCTATCTATCTATCTATCTATCTATCTTCCTACCTACCTGCCTACTTGCCTACCTACCTATGTATATATATATGCATGTACACATATACATATATATATATATATATACATACATATACACACACATCATGTACATGTCTGATGCCTGAGGAGGCCAGAACAGGACACTGGATCCCCTGGGACTGGATTTAAAGGCTGTTGTAAGCCAATGTGTAGGTGCTGAAAATTGATCCCTGGTCCTTTAGATTGGTCAATGCTCTTAACCACAGAGTCATCACTCTAGCCTGTACAATGACTTCTGGGTACTGATTTTGTCTTCTGCAATCTTGCTAAACTTAGTTCTAGGGTGGTTGTGTAGAGTCCTTGGAATTACTTTGTAAATAATCACATCACCTGTGAACAGGATAATTTTCATTTCTTCCTTTTATTTATTTTTATAGTGTGTGTGTGTGTGTGTGTGTGTGTGTGTGTGTGTGTATGAGAGCATTGCATATCTAGGTTGTGTGTAGAGGTCAACAGATAACTTTCCAGAGTCAGCTCTTGTCCAGTTGCTTCTGAGGGTCTCTTGGTTCAGGGCAGGTGCGCGGTCCAGGTTCGCTGACCTATGAGCCTGCCATCGTCCCTTTGTCTCAGTCTCCCATCTCATCAGAGAAGTGCTGGAATTAAAGAAGAGGACCACAGCATCGGGCATTTTATGAAAGTTCTGGTAACAGAACTCAAGTCTTCAGGTTTGTGTAGGAATCAGGTTTTACTCGCTGAGCTCTCTCCTTGGCCCTGTTGTTTTCATTTGGGGGTCTGTAATTTCCTTTCCTGGTTCCCTTGTGCACCCGGAATGCTAAGTGTTAACAGGATGTGGCTGATGGGCATGGATAGCAGTGCCTTGTTCCGGACCTCAGGCGGAAGCTTCCAGTTACTCACTATTAAGCACTTAGCTGTAGGATGCTCGTAAATCCTGCTTACTAGTTTGGGATTCCTGATTATGAGGATTTTTCTGAAATTTTCTCTGAATTTTGCTTTGTGAGCATGTGGTTTTCCTTCTATAGACTGTCAATATTGTACAATAATCTGACTTTTAAAAACACTGACCAAACCTGGAAGGTCCAGGATAAAAACAGCTATGTTGTAGAGTGTTGGTCTTTTAAGATATATTGCTGTGTTAGCTTTGCTAGTATTTTATTGATAATTCTGATGTCTGTGTTCATGAAAGATACTTATTTCTTTCATCAAACTGTCACTGTTTTATGACAATTTAAAGTTTTCTTATGTATTTATTTTAAATTTTTATTTATTTTAGGTGTATATGCATTTTGTGTGCAAGTATGTCTGTGTCTCATATATGTGTCTGATGCTTGTGCAGATCAAAGATGTCATCAGATCATCTGGAACCAGAGGTACAGATGATTGTGAACCACCATGTGGGTGCTGAGAACAGAACCTGGGGCCTCGAGAAGAGCAACCAGTGCTCTGAACCTCTGAGCCCTCTTCCCAGCACATTAAAAAAAAAATACCTGTGATTTCTGCTGTCTGGTGAGGTACTCTATACCTGGGTGCTTTGGGGCACAGACTAACTGGCATGAACAGTAAGAAATGACCACATTGTCTCTCTTGGGTCTCACTTTTGTTTCCACTCTATTCATCCAGGTATAGATTTATTAGTAGCACAATCATCTCAAATTTGGAAAAAAAAACCAAGTATATTAAGCTATAGTTTCATATCTTCTTTATATGCTGAAGAATTTTGAGTTGGATTCAGATGTTCGAAGCTCTTATGAGAACTTGGCCCTTTTAAAACTGAATTTTATTGTTTCCCATACGAAGAACTGATTGGTTACAAGCTGGCCATCGTGAGTTGTTAGTCTATTCCAAATAGGATTTTCTGAGAATTCACAGACCTTGTACAATCTGTATCCCCTATACTTTTGTATGTCTTCTGTGGCCCTGCCATAGTTGTCTTTAATATAGTTCAATTCTCTATGGCTGACGCACGTTATATATGGTTAGAACTCTGTACATATAGTCAGGGCGTGATCCCAGAAGTTCATGAACTCAGAGTGGTTGTTTCCCTAAGCGCCTTTCTCTGTACTATCTCCGGGACATGGCACTTTGCAGTTCCCAAGAAGCTGAGGACTTTGTCCTGCAACAGAGTACTTGCCCAGATGACCCTGGTCAGGAATAACTAGTGGGAAGACAGACAGGGTGAGTAAAAGCGAAAAGTCTGGCTCCGGGTTCGGAGCCCTGTTGTCTCTTCTGCTATTACCGCCACCATGAGACTATGTGGGGCTTTGAATCTAAGAATACAGAGAAACAGAAAAGAAGTGAGAAATGGTTTCTCCGAGCACTTAAGAAACTCATTTCTATTTCTCTGTATTCTTCCACTCAAACCCTCCAAATAGTCTCATGGTGGCATATAGAGGTGTGTGTGTGTGTGTGTGTGTGTGTGTGTGTGTGTGTGTGTGTGTG
>OU015749.1:22062837-22077226 GCA_907169655.1 Acomys percivali | reverse complement strand
CACACACACACACACACACACACACACACACACACACACACACACACTAAATAATGAATAGAAGAAAAATTTAAGCTTAAAAGTGATTATTTTGTATACTAAAAGTAGGAAAATTCATACAGATAAATAAAATGAAGTGAGGACTGGAGAGATGGCCCAGTGGTTAAGAACACTGTGGTTAAGAGCTCTTCCAGAGGCCCTGAGTTCAATTCCCAGCAACTACATGGTGGCTCATGACCATCTGTAATACAATTTGGCGCCCTCTTCTGGTGTGCATAAAGATAATGGACTCATATACATAAAATAGATCTAAAAAAAAAGAAAGAAAGAAAATGAAACGAAAACATAAGAACTATTTTGAAAAAGTCTACAAATGGGCCAACAATTAAATAGTGACAAAGTGGCCATACAGAGTTTAGGATAACATTTAGCCCCTGCACAAATAAACAGACAAAAAATACAAACCAACGTTTCTTTCCTCATGAACAACAGGAGAAAATTTCAACATTATTAACAGTGTACATTTAAATCAGACCAGAACATTACATACCAGCTTAAAATCACAATGGCATTGGGGCTTATGGTATAAACCTGGCAGTTCAAAACACCATTAGAAACCGACTTTACTATATGTGAGAAGTTTATTAGACATGTAATCCCATTTAATTCAAGGGAAGAAATTTAAGTCAAGGAAGATATTCAAAGAGCCAATTCCAAATGTGGGAAGAGGGCGATTCATAAACGAGCTGTATAATTTATGTAAATAGAAGAGCTATAAACCCCAAACAACAGGAAACTAAGTAATTAGGGAGCATTGTCCATTATAAGGAAGCCTATACAGCCATTAACACCATGTCTACAAACATTTTATAATAACATAAAAATATTTCATTTAAAAAAGTAGTATGATTATACACACAGCAGCAAGGATGTTATGAAAACAAACCCCGGGGCACACATGCCTATAATCTCAGCACGTGGGAAGTGAAGATGGGAATATCACAAATTTAGGTCCAGCCTGGTCTACACAGTGAGGCCCTATCTCAGAAAAAGAAAATAAAAAAGCAAAATTCAAAACAAGCAAAGCGACAGTGCAGATGAAAGGCGTGCGTGACAAGGGTGGAGACAAGACAGTGAAGGGTTTCTACAGCCCCTCATTTACGTCACCTGTGGGTTTCCTCTGAATTCCTTTCTGCTTTTAAAAACCACATACCCATACATTAATTTTTTTGTTTTTAAATATCGTCTCATACATAATATCTATGTATTAAGTGTGCTGTTTTGCTCATAATAATTTAAACCAAAACATCTTCCACACTGCCATCAACTCTAACCCTTTGTTTTTAAAAGACTGGGCACAATAAAAAAAAAAAAAAAAGAAAAAAAAAAAAAGAAAGAAAGAAAGAAAGAAAAAGAAAAAGAAGGTTTTTAAAATAAGATGACATCAGTTGAAAAGAGGATGAACAGACAATTAGGTCTTAATTCTTAGTGTGGAAGAAGAATGGGGTATTTGTGATTCTGGGCCCTTCCAAATACAACCTCATTTTTTAACTGTTTTCAAGGTTGGGCTGGCATAATCTGGTCGAGTTTATAAATGGCTCGCAATGCTTCATGTAATGATACAATTTGGCTCCACTTACAAAATGCACGCAAAAAGATAAACTTGGGTCACAACGGTTGAAAAACAAAGTTTGGGCAAGAAATCTCTGGCTCTGTGCCCACCTTAATGATACCAGGGGTCTCCAGAATAGCAGCATTGCTCAAATAGTGTGTGATCATCCAAAGAAGAGGTAGCAAGGCAGGAGGAAATGCTGTCTGCAAAGTGTCAGTGTGTGCTTGGAGTCATCAGGGGACATGCTCACCCGAGGCTCAACGGGGCTCTGCCACAAGCCCAGGCAGCTGGTGATACCACACACACCTACCCGCAGGATTTGGTGTCTGTGGGATTCAGCTATTGCCCACATGGATGCCTGCAGCAGAGAGAGCTGTGGGTCCTGCTGATAGCAGTGAAGGCGATCTGAGTTTCTGCAATCTGCAGGCAGCTTGGTACCTGCACCACAGTGATGGCGATGCCAGGAATATTTTTACCTTGGAAAAAGGATTCATGAGTATAAATGCACTCTCAAATGGGATTCTTTGGTGTGAGTATTAAAAATAAAGGCGTTAAAACTTACATGTTACATAAATACTATCCCCTTCAAAGGAATTATCTTATTGCCATCTTATTAGTTTGTTGTATTTCCCTGGTTTAGTTCTTACTATGTAGTCCAGGTTGGCCTCAAAACCATGCATGATCCTCCTGCCTCTGCCTCCCGAGTATTGGGATTATAGGTACGCACGACCATACTCAGCTTGGGGCTACTTCATTTTTGATTCTCCCATCACTCAAGGCATGTTTGATGTTCTACTTTGCACACTTACCCTAGAGATCATGGAACAATGGAGAAATCTTTTCAATGTTTCTGATGGTTTGGCCTTTGGGATAGGCTCAGTATTTTCATGGGCAGCCCCAAAGAACAAGCTCTGTGAACAACATGGCAGTTCAGCTACATTGTGAGCTGATGTGAGCTGATTGTGAGCAAGTTCAGTTCCTCGCTGATGTGGCATCGGGCTAGTTAAACTCTCAGCCACTGTTTGTGGAAGGACTAGGCCTGACAATGCTGTCATTGGTCCTGCGAGCTTCCTTTGCAAAGAAACAGGTGAGACTCTACAGCAGGGAGGCTGAGGTCTGTATTATAATCACTATGAAGCACCAGCCAAAGAACAGGCACGGTCTGGGCCTAGGCCTCCTACACAGATGTACCCGATGGGCAGCTTGGTCCTCATGTGGGTCTCCTAGCAAGTGGAGTGGGGTCTGTCTCTGCCATGGATGCTGTGACCAGCTTTTGGATCACTCTCCCCTAGCTGGGTTGACTTGTCTTGCCTCAGTGGAAGAGGATATACTCAGTCCTGATGCAACTTGATGTGTCGGGGTAGGTTGATATGGGGGAGGGCTCCTCTTTTATGAGAAGAAGGGGAGGGGCAAAGGAGGTAAGAGGGTAGGACAGAGGACTGGGAGGAAAGGGGGGGGCTGTGCTTGGGATGTAGTATGAATAAATAAACTTAATTTTTTAAAAGGCTACAAAGACTAGCAATAATAATAATAAAAAAACAATACATTCTACAAAGGTGGGAAAATTAGTTTGAGCTCAAAGCCTCCCAGGAAGAGCAGTCATTTGCTTGTATTTTGGTCTGTCTGTCTCTATAAGACATTTTTCATAGTTTACAGTCTAGTTACTATTAGCAGGAACATTTTGACAGACACACGACATATAGGGAAATGAATGGTCCTACACTGAATTCTCAAATCTGCAGCACGGCCCCCATTTTGAGAGATCTGCTTTTATATGTATGTGTGTCTGAATGTATGCATCGTGCTGGTGTGTGCAGGTACCCATGGAGGCTGGAAGACGGCACCAGATCCCTCGACGCAAGAGTTACAGGTGGTCGTAAGCCATCTCATGCCGGTGCTAGGAATCAAATTTGGGCTCTCAAATGTTTTTCTCCCTGCCTCTTTTGAAATAGAGGGTTCTGGACAAAATGTATCCATTATTTTTAATGACTCAGAACTGTCCTTCCAAACATGAATTACTCGTTGTGTTTAGCAACTCCACATTGGACAAAAGCAATCTTATTTCTCTCCCCGTCTTGTAGTGGGCTCTTCACTCCTGTGTGCTTTTGCTCACACGTATGAATCTCATACTCCGAGTCTCCTACCTATTTGCAACTTCAGCTCCCTTGGAAGCGTTACCAAAATGTCAAATGTACAAACATTGTGTCCAGAATGAACACAGAGGCTCCTAGATTTACGCTAGGGCTGGGCAGCCCCAGCAGAAGCTGCAAGTACCTTATAGAAAAATGCACTGAATCCCTCTGGCCCAGAAAATAATGGAACAATTTGATCTCAGCAAGGCAGGACACTACAGAATACTAGTGGCTTTCCCCTGGAATCTCGTGGCTGATTGGGAGATAAGAGTTCTCCGCCGTTAGCCATAACCACCATTGAGACTGGATCACATAGAGTTGTACTTCCATGGCACATTCTCAGCATGAAGGGGGGCGGGGTAGGAGGCTGATATCTGCCAGATGCATGCGGCTCTGCACCGGCATCAAGTTGAGGCATCCTAAGGCAGGGACTGTTTAGGAAGCAGGGGAGGATTACCACCTCATTTCCCCCCCCTGGGGGTGCAGAAATATTTCTGTACTGTTTGCCCAGAGACTGTTTGTTTAATACCTTTGTATCTGGGCAAATTTTTAACAGATCACAGTTTATTGGTACCCGAGATGTCCTTTGAAGCTCACTTGACTGGTTGGGAAACTGAGGCTTAGGAAGCATCTCAATGGCGCTGAGAAGGCAGCCTGCCTCCCATCTCTCACCGTTCCTTTCTGACACCTGGCAGGGGTTCCTGCTGTTTGCACTGTCTGAGCTGTGTTCCTCAGGTCACCTTACCAGCTGTCATCATTGCGTGGCTTTGTGGAGCCTTCAGTTTGTCCCCTCTTATGGGTGCTGTTCTTCCTAGAAGCTAGTGACTGCATCGGAAGGACATCGGAAGTCTTGGGCTTGTGGGCCTCTTTCCCACTATCCCTTCAGTCTCTGTTTTCCAGAGCTCTTTCTGTACTGAGGACTTGTGACCAGCAAACAGCCCCCGCCTTCTCCCACACTCAATGCTCCCAGGCCAGCAGACTCAAACTCCACACAGCATGAGTGTTTATTCCTTTAAGCTCTGTCTGACCCCAAAGCCTTCCCCTAACTCCTACTGGTGGCTGTCCACGAACATCTGCTTCAGCTTCCTCCCGTGCCCCTAGAATGCTTCTAAGACAGGACCACAGTGCAGACTTCAGCCGGCATAGACAGTCCATCACTTAGCCAGAGGTCACGCTACTTCAGGCTGAACAGGCTCTCCACCTACCAGCAACCCTGCTGAGTTTACATACTGTTCCTCACTCTCACTCTCTGCTTGTCACATCCTCCTCCTCCTCCTCCTTGGGTACCAACTTGCTCTAGATAAAAACTAGTGCCTGTAAAACAGACATTTAGCCACCTACCATGAAGGTCAGCCGAGCTCCAAGGGTTTTACTCTTGCCCTGATTACCTGCTCCCTCCCTGACCCCGGCCTGTGTTGCAGACGCCCTGCTGGTTTCCCAAGTGAGCCTTCTGCCATGAGCCCAGGCTGGAAGCCTACACTTTCCACCTTATTTTCCATTATTGCTCCATGCTTGACTTCAGCCAAATGGAACTAATTGCTATTCTTTATGCATCTGCTGTGTTTTTCTAGCTCCTCAATGTTTGTTCTGTGAGAAATGCCTGGAACAGCACTCCATCAGCCACCTGTGCTCCCCAGCCCAACCCGGATCTCGGCAATCCAAATCTCTTTTATCTTTTAGGTGGATACCTCTGCTTTCCTTATGCACATTTCTACTCCACTGTGCTTTTTTTTTTTTTTTTTTCTTACTTCTTAAAGCACTTTATTTGCCCTTCTTCTGTGAGAACTCTGCCAGATTCAAGTGTAAATATCACATTGAACAGATCAGCAACATTAGGTTATAGTCATTTAAAAAACTGACTGTCACTGTCCCTCTAAGGGTTCAGCTCTGCTTTTTCTCTAAATGGAAATTCAGGCAAAGCAATGGTTTTTCTGATTGCTCCTACTTATGAAAAATTCAATATTCACAGTAGGCTACAGAACACAGCCTCGATCCATAAATTAATAGCCCCACCCCAATCTTCATCAGCAGGCTATCACTCAAAGCTAACATGGTCGCATCGTCCTCAGTGGGCGAGCTGAGACCATGTTTGGCTTCTGTGTTCCTCATTGCTTACTTTGTCACTCACTAATTGCTGCCTGTGTGCAACCTCCATGCCCAAGTTTTATGGAAAACAGAGAAGAGGGCCTGGGAAGATAGTTTCGGGGTTGACAGAACCAGAAGAGCGTGGGTTCCTTCTTTCTGGGGCCCTTCTTGTAAATCCTTTGGATGCTCTGTTCTTTTCACTTAGGGACATCAGTGACAACAGCTGGCTGCTCTTCTCTCCTAGGAAGCTGGGGCAACCTCTAGCTCTTCTCTGCTAAGACCTTACCAGGCCTCTGGGCAGCTAGGCTAAGATGCATCTTTACCCTTTTTGGGAACAAGTTGTTGAGGGGCAAGTTGAGTTCATACCTGCAGCTATGTCCCTTTGTCGTGGCTATCTGAACAAAGTACTAGTCATGGAATTTTCTACACTTCTCATATTTGAACATCTGTCCACTTCTTCCAGGTTTTGTGTCTAGTTCCTCCCAAAGAACAACTGGCCTCAGTCATGCTAGATTTTAAAGGAGATGGCAGACAGGTCATCCAGACCTCCTTCATAGGGATGACAGTGGAAAAGAGAACACACATACACACACACACACACACACACACACACACACACACACACACACACAAAGTAGAAATCCTTACAAAGCTCTTCCAATGTTCTCTTGGGGCCCTTTTATGCCTTCTTTGTGGCTGAGAAAGTTTTTAAGTTGATAGAACCCATTCTTCATTTTCCTTTGAAACCGGAGCCTTGATCTGCATTACCTCATTTTTGAATTTCCCATCTGTTAGAACTAAGAGACTCAACTAAAAATTCCAGTTAAATACCTTGTTACCCAGCTACAGAGCAGTTATGTGGAAAGCCCGCCCCTCCTATAGACTGTGCTGCCCAAGGTTGGAGAGGATGGCTGGCTCAACCCACAGTCCTCAAAGCATACAACATTGATCATGCTTCCCAATAGGCATTACAGAGCTAAAGGTCCCTGGAATGGGCCAACCTCGGAGCTACTGTCTCACTGCCTTGATTATCCTCCTTTCAAAACCACAGATAATGAGATGGACCCCTCCATCATATCCTATTTCCTTTCTGTTCTGGGGGCAGCTAAGTATAATTTCCCAGCCTCCCTTGGAGTTGGGGTGGGGCTAGTGATTGAGTTCCAGTCTACAGAATGGGGGCAAAGTGGATATACCACTTCCAAGAGACCTCCAGGGGAGTCCTCCACAGTTTTCCCACATTGGGGGACTGAATACAGAGGGGAGGGCTTGCTAAGAATCACACTGTACTTGGATGAGTGTTCCTCCTCACACCCCTGGAGTATGTTGAGAGTCATATACCTTTAGAGTAAGAGGCCACCGTGACATAGACATTGTCATTACAGTGATGTCTAGAGATACAGAGGGCAACTTCTGAAAGCAAACCAAACAAGTTTTCTCATGAACCTTTTCCCCACTCCTGTGAGAAAACACCTGAGGTCTATGTTCTCAAGTCAAGAAATATGGTCTATTCTTTCCTGTGGTAGTTCACCCACTCACTGAAAAGCTAAGGCATATACCTCATTTTTTAGGTTAAAAGATTTCATTTTACCAAAATGAAACACACAGAAAAAATTTTTTTCTCAGCTCTGTGGGCTCAAAATTCATTTTAATTAAAAAAATATCATTGATATGAAGGTGGGGAGTGGGCACAGTTGTGGAATGACAATGTGGGAACTTGGCTGCTTCTCTGCAGGGCTGTAGTTCAGGATGTGGTAGGCTGTATTTCTGGAATATGAGCAAGACAAGTTCATTCGACCATGCAAATTCAATTAGAAGCCTGGCCTCGTTTCCTGTGAAAGTGTGTTCTCTGCACTGTGCTCGCTCTGGCATTCCTTCCAAGCTTTCACCATAACAGTTCCATTTGCCCTTTAAATAACACAGGATTGGTAAACGTCTCTGGTGAAGGAGATGGAATTTGCACATCTTTCCTTCAGTGTTGTAAAGATAAAAATATCTTTAAAAAGAAAAAAAAAAAAAAAGAAAAAGAAAGACCCCACAAAGTAATCAAGAACAGACAAACTGTTCTTGCTGAATAAAAAATCCTACGTCCACAGACCTTAAAAGAGTCTCCAAGTCCATCTTGAACCTTGGATGGTAATCCAGCTTTTAGTCAAATATAGGAAAGCAATTTCATATGTTCTGCTTTTATTTGTTTCATTACTCAATAACAATGAACCACGTATAAGAAAAGCGATGTTTTCCTTTATATTTAAACTGAATCATTCCTATCTTAAGAGAACACATATATTCTGTCCCACCATGGACTATTCTGGTTGACTCATCATTCTTGGCCATCTTAAACTTTTATCCTTTAGGCATGGGAGATGGAGGCTTTATCCCTAGATGAAAAGATGGGGTTTAAAGAGTCATGCCCATCAATTGCTACATTGATTTATGGTATCTTTGGGAATCTTGAGGTAACCACAGAATTGCTGGAGATGTTACACAGCTACAAAGGTTGATGATGGTGACCAGTCATGTGTAATTGAAAACATTTTTCAGCTATCCTAAGGTTGATACTATGGAGAACTTGCTGTGTGTTAGTCTGCCAGTACAGGAGAAGGTGGTCCTAACAGATGCTGTTCTGATTTGCTTAAGTGGCTCAATGACTTGTCTGTGATTGGTTGCTGGCTTGGGTACTAATTTCTTCATAGTTTTCAGTTGTTAGGGTCTCCAAATTATTCTGCCAACTCTATGTGCTAGATCCCAGTTTCTGGAAGTTCATTTTGCATAGGGAAGTTGGGTGCTACCACTTCCATTAACTGCTATGGTACAGATTATGCAAATTAAAGATGTATGGATCTGCATAAGATGTATAGGACATTAAACCTCAAATCTGGTTCCAGAAAAACAATGAAACATTGCCTTCCTAATGCTCAGCAGTTGTATGTCCTTATTTAGGAAATGAGAGTCGCTCATATCTTTGACTCTAGTAAAACTTCAAGTAACCCAATAGCCTTGGTCAGTAAGTTTTCATGTAAAGGTTGACTTATAACTCATGCACAGAGGGAGGAAGGGATGTGCACAGAAAGGGATGGTGGGAAAGAATGATTAACAAGCTCCCAATGCTCTGCAGACTCTAAGGACCACAACTCTTACTAAAGAGGAGGAAGAGGCAGTAGGGATTACAGGGAAGGCAGGATAGGGCAGATGGGCAGAGAAGCTAACGGCCTGGGATTCTGAAGCCCAAGGCTATGACACTATCAGAGCAAGAAAGCACCAATAAGATGCCACAAAAGGAGAAAGAATAAAACTCAGGAGAGGCTGAGGGCTTCATAGCCAATCTGGATAGGATGAGAGCAGTCCAAATTAGCACTCCAGGGATGGATAAAGGAAGCAGTAAAGAAAGTGAGATAGAGAAGAGCAACAGAATGGCAGAATGCTGATGTACACAGGGTTAGACAGAGGTGGCAGGCCACATAGTCCATGGAGGGCTGTTTAAAACCAAGACTAACGTGCTGGGTGGTGGTGGCGCACACCTTTAATCCCAGCACTCGGGAGACAGAAGCAGGCGGATCTCCATGAGTTCGAGGCTAGCCTGGTCTACAGAGCGAGTTCCAGGGTAGCCAGGCCTACACAGAGAAACCCTGTTTCTAGTGGGGGAGGAATCAAGACTAACAGTACAAAGGAACTTAAAAGTTTCAGAAGGAAAAACTGATTGTATATGTTAAACACATCTAAATGATTTTTACTGAAGACATATTCATACACCACTCAGAATTATGAGATTTGTAAAGCACCAATGGCCAAGTGGCACCTATACGGATCCTTTGAGACATTAATGCTGGGATCTTGGGTAGTGAGGGGCACCCTTCCCCTCATCCCAGTAAGGTGCTGATTACAATGACACTATTTATCTAGCATTCCCCGCACCCTCCCCCCCGACTAAATAAACAAGAGGCAACTGCTGCCAGTTCCCTGACCCGCATCTCCTTTATTATCCCCACTTATTCCTCTACCATGCTGCAGCAAGGCCTCTAATTGAAAACATAAATTAAGCCCCCAAACACCAAACACTCCTCAGAACTATATGCCTCAGCATTTTCTGTGCAGAGCAGGAGCCGCGTGTTTCTCCCCAGCTCAGTATGGCCCACCTCCAGCACTTACTTCATCCCACAGGCCTCCGGGAAGACCAGGATAGCTACCCCACAAAAAGAGACAATGATTTCTTTGCTGGGGAAACAGACTGTACTTTAGCCACGGTAGGGTTAATTGGGATTCTTGAAAAGAGCCGGGTCTCTAGTAGCCAAGGTCAGTGGGGATCTTGATAGTGACTGCACAGGCAACAGCAGTAATGGTGGGGTGTAATTTACTCCGGAATTATTAACATGGTCAATGAAGGTAAAAAATGGAACTGTTAGTTACTGTTTACCTTTAGTCTCTGGCCCAGGCTTCTTGCCCAAGTGTGATAAACCTTTGTTCTTGGGGCTCCTGCTAATGGGCAGTGGAAGACTATGTCCCCTTTCTCCTGGGGCTTCTTGCTCATTAGTCACAGTCACCAATTAAAGACTTTGGTAGAGAACTAAGGTCTCTGCCAAAGTACATGGAAAGGCCTGCGAGCTACTTTGTAGTATCACATGGATGAACGAGTTCGCAGGCCATGCCAAGCCACACATCAGTGGGCTGTGTACACCCAGACAGAAGCAACAAAAATGGCCCAAGAAGTCTGACGTTTCTGGAACCCCTTCCTTTTCACTCCAAAGGATAAAGATTTAAACTTTCTTCATTATCCTCGCTGATCCCAACTATGTTAAATGACAAACATGATAATTATTTTTAGAGCGAGCGACATGTTCCAGGATGCAGCCCAGACTTGGTAATTTTCTAGAAATGGTTACTGACCTGTGCAGACCCTCCCTTGCAAAGATGAGGGGTCAAGTTGAGGTTAATGTTCTGGCAAACCATTTAGGACCAAGAATAACAACTGTTTGGTGAGGGATTTTTGCCATTGTAAACCACTGACAGGGGCTGGAAACGGTAATTCTTAATTAAGAAAAATCACAAGATCAGCGTCTGGCCTCTCTTTGGGCAGCTGACAACTAGCCCCACCTCAATTCCAGCACAGAAAGAAACACAGCAAAGGGATGGATTTTGTCTTTGTAATGTTTTGTTTTAGATATTTAATCTAAAATAACAGGCTGCAGCGTTGGAAATAACCTTGGATACTGTACGCTGAAAGAATGTTTGTTATTTTTATGTGAATCTTGTGTTTTGATTTCAATTGTGTCTAACAACCGACTTAAATACTAATTTGTTGATTTCAAAGAGAAGGAGAAAAAGTGGCTTAAAACTGTGGCATGTTCAGAGCAGGTAATGAAACTAGTATGTATTGTAAAATACATCATGTTTATGCAGTATGCAAAATAACTTTTAATAGAATTATTTCAATCAAAAGTTATTTTATCATTTATGTATATGGGTGTTTTGTGTGTATACCTGGGCCTGAGGAAACCAGAAGAAGGCATCAAATCCCTTAGAGCTGTAGTTATAGATAGTTGTGAGCGGGCATGTGGGTACTGGGAATCTAACCTAGTTCTTCTGGGAAAGCCGCCCCCTCCAGTCCTCCAAATATTATTTTGTTTGCTGATGACACACAAATAATATTCTACTGGTTGAAAATGAAATAAGATGGGATGTTATTCCATTGCTAGATAACTTGCCTGGCAGTCACAAAACCCTGGGTCCAACCCGTTGCACCAGATGAAAGTGAGCCCAGTGGCATGTGCCTATAATCCTAGCACTTGGGAGGTGGAGGCAGGAGTATCGGAAGTTCAAGGCTGTCCTCAGTCGCATAGGTAGCTTGAAGCAGCATGGGATACACAAGGGCCTAGCTCTGAAACAAAGGAATACATAGAAAATTCGACATAATTGGTGATTAAAAATTTTGAGATGTCACAAAAATTCTATGTGGAAATCCAGATCAGAGGCATAGCAACAACAAAAATGGTGGGGCACAGTTGCCTCCGATTCTTTAGATTTGTTGGGATTTATGATAAATGGTAAGGATATGGGATGCATTTACAATTACATAGCCTTGTTGCCCGAGACTTGGCTTTACACCCTATACAGTCTGTAAGATTTGTTACGACAGTGTTTCAAGGGAGTAGAGAAATCATAAAATTCTAAGGCTAGAAAGAAATGTGGAGTTCTTCTTAAAACCCTCTAGATTTTAGGTAGTGCTAAGAACAGAACTCAGGGTCAGAGCAGGCTAGACAAGCACCCTATCACTGAGCCCTACTTTAAGCCATCTTAACAGCCCCCTTAAGAATCTGTCCTAGTCTGCTAAGAAACAGCAAAACCCATTTGCATTGTTTCATAAAATATTATCTGTGTCTCTGCAGTCCACCCCATGAAACTTTTCTCTAAGTAGGACACAGCTCTTCCCTAAACCCCACCCCATAATTCTTGGCACAGCAGACTGTGTCGGGTTTATTGCAGAGGTTCAAAGGAATGTACCTCCTCAGAGGTTATATAGCAATACTTCAGGGTTATATTAGCTTAATAATTTTCAAGCTGGTTTTTTGAAAAGTCTGCATTTCTACAGAAGCTAGCAAGAAAAGTGCACAGAAAATATGATTTGTGGAATTCTTAGATCCTTAAAAAAATTTCATGTCAAAAAAGTCA
The DNA here is from genome assembly GCA_907169655.1 of Acomys percivali. NCBI lineage: Eukaryota > Metazoa > Chordata > Mammalia > Rodentia > Muridae > Acomys > Acomys percivali. The sequence goes on along the minus strand of OU015749.1, from coordinate 22,064,734 downwards.
AAGCTCAAGTTTTTGTTTTACATTTTTTTTCCTCAAGAAAGGCGGAAAACTTTTCCACCATAAACACTCAGAAACAACAGATTAAAAAAAGACATTATTCATTCAAATCCATTGCTAAGCTTGAGTCTCTGAGCAGGAGAGAGACCACCTGTGAGACACAGGTCAAAGAAGGAACAGTGCGGGCTGGAGAGATGGCTCAGCAGGCAAAAGCCTTTGCTGTTTTTCTGGAGGACTAGAGCTGGGTTTCTAGTGCTCACTGGGGCAGCTCATGACTCTTTGTAATTCTAGCTTCAGGGTGTGTGACACCCTCTGTTGGCTTCTGTGAGTCCCTGCACATACACGGCATCATGGAGATACAAAAATTTAAAAAAATAACAAAAAGAAATCTACTGCACTTAAAACAAAACAAACACAAACCAACAAACCAACCCTAAGAAACAACAGCAGGGATGTGCACTTAGGCACTTACAGTCTCGGTGACATGGAAGCTTTGGTCTGAACTCCACGCAGGAGTAGGGGACAGCTGGATGTCCCCAATGGGCTGGGTATGGTGACTCGTGTCTATAATCCCAGTATTTGAGAGGTTGAGGCAAGAGGATTTCCATGAGTTTGAGGCTACATTGGGCTACGGGTGAGACCCTGTCTTAAAAATGGGGGCGGGAATAAAAGGAAAAAGGTCAATCTGGGGACAAGGCTTAGTTGGTAAAGTCCCTGCTACCAAGGCATGAGGATAGGAATTCTCCCCCAGAATCCATGTAAGGAGTTAAGAGTGGTAGCATGCTTGAGATACAAGCACTGGGGAGCAGAGACAGGCAGATTCCTGGATCTGCTGGTAGCCAGGCTAGCGGACTTAGTGAGCCCTAGTCAGAGATTATGTCTTAAAAACAGGGAGGATGGCTTGTGAGGTATATAACACCTGAGGTTTTCCTCTGACTTCCATGTGCACATGCGCGCACACACACACACACACACACACACACACACACACACACACACACACACACACAACCCGCTGAACAAAGAACAGAAAAGAATAGCAACATATGGACACAGATGGACATGCTAACAGCATTCATATCTCTATGAAGCTGCCAAGAGAAGAGAAAGATAGCGTCCATTCAGAATCTATAGCCAGGCTGTGTGTGGTCCAGGAAACTGAAATTATAAAACAAAACAAAGCAAAAACCAATGAACAAACAAACAAACAAAAAATAAAACTGATCTAAAGATTCACCTGTGATATAAGTAAAAAAAAAAAAAAAGAAGGGAAATGTACCTGACGAGATGGCTGGATCTACTCTATATAGTTTTACACAACTCCCTCCCTTCCCCCCCTCTAAACCGTGGCATGTACAACTGAGGATGAATTCAGAATCCTACATCATCAATCACACAGGGAAACAGTCAACTAGAAATAGTACGTAGCCCTTGAATCCTACAAGATTATTTAACCTACATTTAAAATGACTAAGACTAAAAAGAATGAAAACTGTATGAAAAGAAAACTACAGAGTGAAAATAACATGTAGATGGACTGGAAATGAAAAGAGCAACTGAGTGAAAAAGTTGATGGATGGAGGAAACAGCTGTTAAGACAGAGCTGAAGGCATAATTAATGTTCTACAAGGCAGCTTTAGGGAGATAATCAAGAATGTAGCACAGGAAGAGAAGTGAATAAAAGCATCTAAGAGTTGGGCATGGTGGCATGTAATTCCAGCACACAGTAGACACTGGCAAGAGGACCACAAGATCAAGGTGAGCCTTGGCTACACAGTGGTACCCAAGATCAACATCAAATGATGGGAGTAAAGTTCACACATACAGACATACCAAGAGAGAAAGAGAAAGACAGAGAGAGAGAGAGAGAGAGAGAGAGAGAGAGAGAGAGAGAGAGAGA
>OU015749.1:22024839-22052765 GCA_907169655.1 Acomys percivali | reverse complement strand
CACACACACACACACACACACACACACACACACACACACACACACACGCAAAAAAGATTGCCTAGAAGAATGTGCTATACTGAACCTTCACAAATGAAGATCCTAGTCTAGATGAGCCCACTATATGAATAAATAAAGTTTTATTAGAACACATGTATGTCTATTTCTTTTGTAGTATTTTCAGCTGCTTTTTATGCTATAATAGGTCTGGTTACAACAGAGACAGCATGATCCACAATGCTCTAATATTTTTTTGGGTCTGGCTCTTTCCGGAAAATCTTACAGACTTCTCCTTTATATGTCAGAGAGTCGCTAGAAAACTACGGAATTGTTTGACATTCTTTTTCTGAGCTATATTGTCAAAAATGTGGTATAAGGATGGTGGTGAGCCCAGAGTTATTCCCTGTTATTTCCAGGTGAATGTGGCAAGTAGGCTTTCTGGGGTATTTATTTGGGGAATCTCAAACTCCCGAGATAATACCTATCAGACCACAGGGTTGGGGTACAGGCTGACAGAAGACAAATCAAATGTTCAGGCAAAGCAGGGAGCTAGTTTAGCAGGGCTGAGCTCTTAAGAACCCCTGAAGCATCAATGGAAGAAATGTGAGGACCAGTACAACTGTGGATAGGAACACGGAAGGGGCCGGCAGCGGGAAGTGAGGAAGTGAAACTGAAGGAAGATGGGTACCTTCTTTCTGATGGCTCCATGGAAAGGCTACAAAATTACCCTAACTTGACCCTGAATTCTTCTAATTTTAAAACTCAAAGCCCTGCCCTGAGGAATGCAGGTCACTGCACCCCGGCCTGGAAGTCTAGCAGCTTTGTCGGTACAGGGCCCCTTAATGCCTAGGAAGCTCAGAGAAGACGCAGGAAGCCACCTTGGTGCTAGTAGGGCTGCTGGAGAAAGGTGAGGCTTCTGCTCTCAGTGAGCTGGATGGTCTGGCTCGGAGAACACAGTATGTGAACAACCCAGAACAACCAGAAAGCGAGTGTGAGGTTATCTGTGCTGCCGGACATGTCTGCTTAGCTTTCTCACCCCAAAGCTAGCCTGCACTTTTCCAGAAGGGCTGACTTGTCTTATTTGATGACTGCTTCTTGCCTTGAATTCTATGCTTTGGTTTCCCCAAACTTCAGAGCTATCTAAACAAAGCTTAGCTTTCAAGCATAACTCCCAATGATGAACGCGGACTTGACTTCCTGGATCCCATGAATGGAGCTATCTTTTCCTTCACTGATAGATAGGTCAGCTCACGAGTAATATTTGAGTTGCTACCACGTGCCAGGTACTATATTGCACGTTGTAAAAAAAAAAAAGATCCAATTAGATAGGTGAAACCTCCGACCTCTTGGGCAGTAAAGACCAGCACGGACATGCACAGATAGTTTTAGATTGTGTGTCACTGGAAGAAATAAGCCAAGTGGCACAAAGCAAAGGACCTGGGCAGCGATGAGGATATTAGGCAGCTGGTTACATGGTTATTCCTGAAGCATTTCAGGTGAATACTGGAAGCGGAGATAAGAGCTGGCTGTGCAGTGAGCTAGGACGGTTTAGTTAAAAACAAAAAACAAAACAAAACAAAAAACCAAAACAAATCGAACAAACAAAAACAAAGAAAAAGAAAAACAAACAAAAAAACAAAAAAACAAAGGTAGGGAGCAACGTGGCACATTCCCTAACGCAGAGAGCCATCCTCTGGTGTGGCTCAGTGGGCAAGTGGGGGATGGTAAGTGATGGGCGGGGCCCTGATGGTGAGCTCTGTTCTCAGGAACAGGCTTGGGCATCTTCCAAGGGCAAGGTGAGGGTTTAAGCAAAGGAATGCGTGCTCCATGTGTTTCTCTAAAGGGATTTCTCCAGCCCTGTGGCTGAGAATGGAATGTTGGGAGAGGGCACGACATCAAACCAAGGGGTAGGTGTTGGGAGGCACTTACTTACATGGGTCTCCAGGGGACCAAATGTTTGAGACAAACTGCAGAGATGGGACCTGTGCCTGCTGTGATGGTGAGAGGGACTGATCCCACAGCCCTGCTGCCTTTGAAATGTTTCAGTTTCACCCATGCAAGGTAAATTCTGAGGATGGGGTCTCATCTTCCTTGCCTCATGCACATGCCTAGTGCTGAGAAGGCATGCATGATTCTGTGCCTGTATGCTAGGCACCATGATCACGTGACTGCAGCTGCAGCTGGGCAAGTCTCTGCGTAAGGACGGAATTGGTGGTTCTGCAAAAATCCCTCCTCTAGAATTTGGGTACTTTCATAGGTTCTGCTGATTATCCAAAAGGACACCTATAACCCCAGTACTTAGTAGGTTGAAGCAGGAGGATTGCTATGAGTTCAAGGTAAGTCTAAGCTATATAGGGGAAAACCCTGTATTTTAAAAAGGGGGGCTTTCCTATTCAAACCACTACAAAAGACAAGCAACCTAATGTGGGTTTTAGATGGAAGTCAGACATGTTGACCTTGCAGCCATCTATATCCTGCCATCAGGACTCAGTAAGTACAAGCTAAAAAGACTTAGCAGTCACCCGACTCACATGGAGCCAAGTAAGGGTAGCTGCAGTTCGTTGCCTCTTTAGCCATACTCCGACATTCATGATACCATGACATACAGGTGACATTTTTCTAATGCTTTATTCTCAGCCAATAGTAAACTAATAGGAAAATACCCTTAACAAACTCAAGTCAACTATATTTTGGGAAAAAACCTCCTCGCATAAACATGTGTTTCATAAGCACACCCCTGAGGGTTTTTCTGCCACACACATTTCCTTAGTATTTACCAGTGGAGGACATGAGTCCATACAGAAGAGAAAAGTCAGGCAAAGTCATCGAAACTGACACGCTTCACTCATCCCCAGCAGGATGTTTTATGTTTCACAAATCAAAAAAAAAAAAAAAAAAAAAAAATGATTTAAGCTATTTTCAGTACCTTTTTTTTTCTAGTTCAATAAGATCTGCTCCCTTAAATCTGAAGGAACGGGTATTTTTCTCCAAAACATGAATACTTAAATGACACAACAAAATACAGCTTTGGGGTAGAGAGCCTTTTCCTGTGAGCACAGGAGGAAAGGCACTGTGCTCCACTAGACGAGAACTCATTCTGTCAAAGCTATTTCATTGATTTTCATTGTGTATATCTTGCCACAAAAGTGCCAACGTTCAAGCCACTAGCCTCTTTTTAGTCCAACAACTAAACTGTACACAATCATTGGGTTGCCCACAGCCCATTTTGGGGGAGAATCATACAGGACCCTGTGTTTTAGCTCCTGTGGGGCTGTGGTGGGATAATGAGACAGCAATAAAGTTTATGTTCTCATAGCACACAGGAATGGTATTATGTACTAAGTAGGGAACATTAAAAATAACTCTCAGTATAAACAAACCACACAATGCATTACTCTTGGCATGTGCTAATGTGTCATTGAAAATTAGTTCAAGCTGATCCCACAGTGGCTCGGGCTAGTGATCCCAACACTCGGGAGGCAGAGGCAGGTGGATTGCTGTGAGTTCAAGGCAGCCTGGTCTATGAAACATATCCAGTACAGCCAAGGCTACACAGAGAAACCCCGTCTCAACAACAACAAAAAGAAAAAAAAAAAAGAAAAAAAAAAAGAAAGAAAGAAAAGAAGAAAAAAAGAAAGAAAGAAAAGGAAAATTAGTCTAAAACCACTGTAGATGGAATTTGAAAATTTAAGTTGTAAGAACGTATATAGACATCATTACTAAAACATGTCAAATCTGAAATAATTCTAGAATAGATTTTGGTGATTAGCTACTACTAGGTCGCCTCATTTTCAATCTCTGCACAGAGGTGGGGAAATCTGCATTGCTCCAACCTAAAAGCATTTTCCCCATAGAACTTACAAATTCAAAATCATAATGGAGGAACATTCCTGGCACAGTGGGCACCTAAAACTTATGCTATTTTGCTATTTGGCAATATTTCAACACCCAACAATCCATTTGCTTTAGGTAGAAAAATTAAGACAAAAAAATACCTAAAATATAGGGTTGATTTTTTTGTTTTGTTTTGTTTTAGGCCCACAACCCCCAAAACAAAAACAAACAAACAAACAAACAAACAAACAAACAAAACACATAAAAAACCCCAAGAGCCACAGGCTTACAGGAAAAAGCATTATTGATGAAGACATGTGTAAGTATTTTTTTTCTGGCCACATAACTGTAAAAATTCATTATACCCCGAAAGGAATGTCTAGTAATTTAAATCACGATGGGTTTTTTGTTGTTGTTGTTGTTGTTGTTTAATTACAGCAGTTACTAATAGTTCACATAAACTCTTTTGAAAGACAGATGATAACATTTTCTGGGTGTCAGAGGCCAGGGCGGAGGAGGTGGCTCAGAGGACTTGAGTGTGCATTGCTCTCGTAGAGGGCTGCAGCTCAGTTCCCGGCACCCATGGGTCACCCTGTCCACAAGCTGCAGAGGACCCAGTGCCCTCTTCCAGCCTCTGTGGACACCTAGCACAACACGCACCCCCCATACACAATTTTTAAAAATTAATATAAAAATCATAGCTAGATTACTTAGGACTTTTTTTTTTTCATATGGACAAGGGAAATCTTTGAACATCAGCAGTGAGTCCTCAGGTGACAATAGAGCAACTGACCCACCGGCCTCAAACAGGTGACTCAGGATCCATCACTTGTTTATATAAACTCAATACAATCTGTCCCCAAGGTCCAGTGCTCATTTCTTCAGCATTTGGCAACTATGTAAAAATGTGTGACTGAAACCAGCCTTCCCAAATCAAGACAAACTGACTTATCAGCAACGTTCAAACAGATTTTATTTCCAGTTTCCTCAATTCCAAATAAGAATCAAGCCTCATTCACTTTGATAGTTACTTATTCCTTCCTGGACCTTTTTTGAGCTCTACAAATTTCTGGTTAGTTTTTTTTAAAAAAAATTATTCCTGCATCATTTTTTCCTTTCATCATATTTCCTTCACACCTAAACATTGTTTCCCTCTGTTTCTTCTGAGCGTCCATCTGGGATTCCTGTTAGTCCCGGATCCCCGAGGGCTCATTCCTACCTTGCCCTCGGTTTCTTCAGTTTCTTTCTATTTCTCATGTCCTTTCTCTTCTCTAGCACAAGCAAGCCACAGAGAATAACTGGCAGATGGTGGGAACCACACGAAATCATAAAGCAGAGAACACTGGAACATTTCCCAATAATACATCCAGTGTGGTCAAATAGACAAATGAAAAAGGAGACCTCCAACCAACCGGAAGTTTGTAATATTGAAAGAATATATAGGACAACATAGTGATCCCAGCTGAAGTCGGCCAAAAGAGTTAGTGATGATAAATAAGGAAATTACCCATTGTGGCAGTTTTGGCTGTCACTCACTGTACTGACCCTATGCCTTAGATAGCCAGTTGAAATGGCAGAGTCAGGATTGGAGAGAAGGCTCAGAGGATAAAACACTCATCTTCATGTATGAGGGTGATCCCCATGACCCAGATAGCTATGGCTCCTCCTGGAAGTTGAGGCAGAGGCAGGATCTCCCCAGGGAGAGCTGGCAAGCCAGGTTAGCCACACTAATGAACCTTGGGTTCACATGAGAGACCCAACCTCAGTGAATAACTCAGTGATTGAGGAAGACACCTGATATCAGCCTCAAGCTTCCATGCGCACGTACATCCACATGCACACATGCTTCCTTACACACATGCACACCCACATGCTCTCTCTCTCTCTCTCCAGCCTCCCCCATCATCATCCTTAGACATTGTCTTGGGCTCCATCAACCTTTTATTCTAGGGATCAAATTCAGATAGAAGAAAGTTTGCATCAACTTATCAACTAAAATTTGCTGGCATGGTAATAATTGCTACTGGAAAGTTCCGATACAACTGTTGCCTCTTTGTCTGTTAACTTTATTATCCATAAAAAGAGGGTGAGAGGCTACAGACATAGTTCAGATGGTAGGAAGCAAGAAGACCTGAGTTGGAACCACAGAATCCACTTATAAGCACTGGGCATAGTGACACTTTCTTATAGTTCTAGTGCTAGAAGAGATAGAGACAGAAGATCCCTGCTGGACAACCTAGCCTACTTGGTGGGTTCCAGGCCAGTAAGAGATCCTGCCTCAAAACAAAATGAAACAAAACAAACAACCCAAAAACAAAGATCGGAGGTGGAATCTTAGCTTCAGCAGTTAAGAAGGCTCGCTGTAGAAGCATGAGGACCAGAGTTTGCATCACGGCTGGGAATCATGTGCACGTTTGTTACCCTAACCAAAGACGACGCGGGCTGCGACAGTTCAGTCCCTCCAGACTTCTCATATGGAACATATCTCTTTCTTTCAGGCTGGTTCTACTCCCTATATGACACTCTCCTTGGCAGATGTCTCACGGCTCTGGCATCTCTGATATTTTTGTTTCTCCACTAAAATCCAGAGTTCATCTTCACGGATTTATTCGACGGCCTCTTGTGGTCTCTTCCCACCTTCCGACTTGAGCACAGCCATACTTTGCCTGGTTGTTTCTGCCCCACAACCTTGTTTTCAATGTAAATCTGCATAAGGGAAATCAGTAACAACCATGTCACAGATTCGAGGTCATGGCAGAGAGGCATGGCGGCCGGTGGCAGAGAGATGACCTCTTTAATTGCAAACAAGACAAAGCTACAAACACTCAACCTCTACCTCCAGCGATGTAATTCCCCCTCCTTCATCAGCACCATGAACCAGGGACCAAGCAATGGATTACGTGAGCCTGTGGGGGACATTCCTCATTCAAACCACCACAGGTATTTATGTAATTAACATCATGTTTTAAATCTCAAGTTTTAGTTTATTGCTGGGACACAAGGATGCAACTAATTTTCCTGTTTTAACCTTTAGATGCCATGACATTTTCATTTATTTCCAGTTCTAGAACCGTTTTCCACTCATGGTCCTAGCAAATTTTCTATTTAGGCAGTAAGTCATGTGAAATGACAGCTTTCCATTTTCCATTCTAATATGTATTGGATAAAGGTTTTATTGCCACATAATTTACATGCCGTAAAGTTGGCCCTTATAAGATGCACAATTCAGTGTTTTTTCATGGGCCAAGGAGATGGTTCACTGGTAAAACACATGCCAGTGTATGAACCTGAGTGTAAATCCCCAGAACACACGCAAAAGCTGGACAAAGAAAGGTGGAGCCAGAGCGATCTCAGAAAGCCATGAGCCAGCCGGCCTGGAGTAAGCATTAGCGAACAATAAAAGAGAGGTTCTGATCTCAAACAAAGTAGAATGTAAGGACCCATACTAGAGGTTGTCCTCTGACCTCCACATGAATGCTGTGGCAAGCAATTATCCACCCTCACACATGGAAACACATTCCCACATGCGCAGACAAACATATACACACATCATACGTACACATACACACACATATTCACAAGCACACACACACAAAATATGAACGCACATGAACATACAATTATGTGACCCTCACTACCATTTTGTTCCTGTCCATTTTTATCATCCTATAAGGAAATCCTGTGCACAATGCTCATAACTTCTGCTTCCTCATTTCCTAGATGTGACATATCTGATACCAAGAAATCAAAAGCCATGATGAAAATCATACGGCTAAAAAAACATTCAATACACAAAAAGGAAAATCCCAACAAAACAATGAAAAATTCAGGATGCGTGAATTCTAAGGGAAAATTCTAGGACAAGCATTATGGTATTATTCTTGACAAAATGACCTAACAATGGCAATGTCACATGGTCTAGCACATTATCTGTACCAGTATATTTGAATGACTAAACTTCTTCAGAATGCTTTAAAGACTATAGCTTTCAACTTAACTTATAATCAGCCCCAAGTGTCATAACCCCAATTGTAGAAACAAAGCACAAATAAATGAAACTCACAAACATTTAAAAAGGTCACATTCAAATTCTTAAGCATCCAGCTGCATAAAGATCTTCATAAGCAGGGGTGGTGCCCTGGATATTTTCTAAGCAGGCAAAGACACCTCAGAACTAATTTAAAAATTTTAATTTACATTATTTAAACTTGCTGATAATTTAATGAATAATTTATTAACATATTATAAAACCCCAGTCATAACCATTAGATAAAAAAGAATGCATGTACTTAAGCCAATGTCAGGTGCCCTCTTGTTTATTATGTTGGTAAATTGCCATGCCTGTTTGAGCTCACTGAAAAGCTTCTGTTTAAGTAGGTCTCCCCCTCACTCCAATTTCAGGCCCAGACATACCTTTCTCTAAGTGTCCTTTAAGGCTACCCCTTGTCTGGGCATGGGCTGTTCCCAGCTGTGATACAGAGGGAACAAAAGAGCAAAACAGCCCAAGAGTGAAAACACTATGTCCCTGGGAGCAGGCAGAAGGTGAAGTACTTACAAGAGATGTTAGCATTGCATATCCCTCACAGTACCTACCGTGGGAAAAAGAAGCCTGCAGCTCAGCCGCCGGAAGTGCATCTACGGAGACCAAGCTCAATCAGTCAGCCCAGCTGACTGCCTCAGTTTCCCTAGGCTGGTTCACAGGGATGACGTCAGACCCGATCTGGTCATGTTATTTCTATCTGGTGCTAATTGTGCTTTTATGTGGAGGTCTCCCCAGAGTGGGCATTCTGTTCCACCTGGGCATCTGGGCAGAAACGCCACAGGACGGCCTTCACAGGGCTTCTTCAGTTGGGTTCGGATAGATAGCTGCAAACCTCCAACTTAATGCTCTTACCTTCTTGGTGTTATTTATTCTTTTACTCCAAGCTTCCCCTGTGGGGACACTGCTTTACCTGGGCCTCTTTCTATCTTAACTTCTGCCCACTGCTCAATGGGGCATACCTAGTGCATTCTTGCTGATATTTTTGCGCACCTAATGATGATTTGTTATCTCTCAAACCATGCATGCATACATGCATATGAGCAAGTATCCATCCATCCCTTATTATTTATTATTTTTACTTTGGCTTGCTGTGTGCTGAATAAACTCACTTCCTCAAAACCCAAAGTATGCCTGTCATAGATCATTGTCAAGGTTGTACAGAGTGTACTCTTCAGGAGCTTCTAGGGACAGGGCACAGCTGGAGCTCTGCACATCACGTGCTAACCCACAGGCTCTGTTTCCACCAAGCCACCGCTGTATTCTACCCTCGACTACTATTGTCATTTTGTTTGCTGGGACAAATCACACATCACTGTTTTAGTTTGCTGAAGTAATAGTCACATGTAGAAGATTACTTCAAAAAGCTAAACTGGGCCTGTGAGATGGCTCCAGGAGTATTGCCGCACAAGCTTAGTGATCTGAGTTCAATCCCCAGACCCCACAAAGGAGCAGAAAGAAAGAACCAGTTCCACAAAGTTGTCCTCTGACCACCACATGTGCACCATGGCATGCATGCTGACCCTCCATTGTGCACACAGACACAATAATAAATAAAAATTTCAGGAATGCTTGTTGTCAGGGATAAAAATTCAGCAAAGCATCTCCCTCTCTCGTTCCCGGTTCTAAGCGTCCAATTCCAGGTTGCTTGAACCCAAGCTTCACCTACATTTATAAATCACTTACTACAGTTTATTTCATTTATGTGTAATAATATAAATGTATATGTAAAAAAGAAATATAATTAAAAAATAAAAATCACTTAATAACTGGATTATATGCCCAAGCTTTTTAATTTTGAATTTTGGCCAATTTTATGAGTAAATGGTAAAACAATACAGCTGTTTCCCAAACACTGATTTAAAGCATGTAGAAGCAAAACATACTGGACAAATTAGATATAAACAATAGATTCCATTCCGGCCGGAACTAGAGTCCTCTTCTAGGGAACCGATGTCCCTGCAAAATGCTCAGGAAGAAGAAGAGCTACTATTTCTTGCCTCAAAGGCAGCTCTCCAAACTGGGCCAGCACAGTGAAGTGAAATGACAGCCTGATTAAAAGCAAGATTTACTTTGTGTATTAAGTGCTGCTCTTACATAAGCCACCAGGCAGAAACTCGGCCGACGTATAGGGAAGGCTGTGGGTCAGCAGGCAGACCTGGGAGTGATTTGGGAAATGATTGGTTGCGTTGAGCTTGTTATCCTCTTTTCATAATAATTTCACCCTGAGGGTATCACAGTCCCTCAGACTGAGCACTAAGAGTTAGGCGCTGCCTCTCTGGGCACCACAAGAACCTATACCCACAGGCCCTCCAAAGGCAAGGAATCCTTTTTATTCTTCGTCAGTGAAACAGATGTGCAAACAGATGTGTGGCCTGCTCTCTCCGGATGTTATTGACCAAGTGGAATAACAACTGCAGGCTTGCTACCAACATAACTATTCATAATAGCAGTCTCAGGTCCCAGTTCCAAGGTGAGGTTTAAAAAACTAACCAAAAACAACAACAACAAAAAACAACCAACCAATCAACCAAAAACAATACCCTTAAAGGGTGTGAGGACCATTGACTTAAGAAACAGAAAGTTACAGGTTGAAAGCAGTCCTGACACTAGAAGAGGCAGATGAGATAGATGAATGAAAGGGCTGCCCTAAGGCCACGGGGATCAGCAGCAGTTGCTGGCACACACACCCTTGTCAGATAGCAGGCAATGCCAGGCAAAGCATGGGGAAACCAAATGAAGACTCCCTTTGTGGGCATGCAAGGGAGGTAGCACCTGACAGAACTGCTAAGTCATCCTCCACCCAAGGGATAACACAAGGTACTGGCGTCAAACCAAGGGACTTGTACATGCTAGGTAAGTGCTCTATCTCTATATACCCATATAGGCCCAGCCTCAGTTTGCAAACCTCAGCTCTGTATTTCTAACATTCCTCATTCCTATACTTTGTAATCTAAAACCACTCTGTTATTTCTCTTTTTAGCTTATGAGATGTCAAGCAGTTGTGTCCTCTCAATGTGCTGGTTGCATTATTTTTATTCATGTATTGAGGGATAGTCTTGTGCTCTGTGTATTCACAAGTTGATTTAAGTGCACAGAGATCTGATTATGGTCAGGACGCAGGCATTGTCATTTCTATGAAGAATCTCCTGTGTAAAAGATGTTCTCCATCACCCCTGCCTACAGCTGGGCAGAGAGGACAAGAGGCTGGACTTCTGATCTCAGGGAGGGGATCCCAGGAGGAGAGAGAAGGGGAGAAGTAGGCAAAGAAGAAGCAGAAGGAGCCTCGAGAAGGTTGCCATGAGAGAGTCATTAGGAGGGCAAAGATGGTGCAGGAGTGGCTAGGGTGAGACTGGATGGCAGGTAATGGGGAACATGGCTGGGAAACAGTCCAGACAGGTTAGAATAGATGAGTATCTGCCCAGCTATAGTGCTTCAAAGTTTATTAATAAATGTAATAGGTCTCCGTGTCGTTATCTGGGAGATAGAACAGGCATGGAAAAAGCCTATGTTACTTTTACATTTGTGTGTACTTCTGTGTGTCTGTATGTGGGTATGTGCACATGAGTGCAGGCACTCAAAGAGGTCAACACAGCTCATCCCCTTGGAGCTGAAGTTACAGGCAGTTGTGATCTATCTGACATTGGTGACAGGAACCAAACTGTCCTTTGTAAGATTAGTGTGCACTTTTAACTGTTGAGCCATCCCTCTAGCCATCTACGCATGAGATTATTAGCTGCTAAGAAGCAATAAGTCTTTTGAATTCCTAGTCCCGTCCACTTTTTTGTTGTTTGTTTGTTTGTTTGTTTGTTTGTCTTTTGAGACAGGGTTTCTCTGTATAGCCTTGGCTGTCCTGGACTCGCTTTGTGGACCAGTCTGGCTTAGAACTCACAGCAATCCGCCTGCCTTTGCCTCCCAAGTGCTGGGATTAAAGGCATGCATCACCACTGCCTGGCAGTCCCTGTCCACTTTTGTGGGACATTTTCTACCTGTTTCTTTAGAAGCCCTGAGACATATAATGACATCTGCTCTTTTCCTTTGCCTCAGAACCAAAGTGTGCCAGGCACATATCTTGCCCAACTGGCACACTCAAACTACCTTGCCTTGTTGTCTGAGGGGTCATGCTCCCTTTCTAGGTCGCCTTGCCAAGGACTGGTGGCAGGTGGACAGAGTGCAGACAGAGGAGAAGACATGCCACTTCTCAGAATGGAGGCTGGAGCTGCCAGTTCCAGGCAGCTTCTGAAGTAGTCTGGGGGGAGGGGTAGTTCCCTCTCAGATGCTTCACAGTCAAGGCTGTATATGGACGTGAGTCTGACCTTGGCACAATTCTTTATGGAGAAAGGGAGACGACATGAGGAGCAAAGGAGCCACAGGAATCACAGCTTCCCCCGCGTTCCCGCAGATGGCCCTGATTTAGAAAAGGGATGCAGAAAATCTTTGCAAGGCAACTGCTGTTCTTTACAGCATTTGGGAATCTTGGGGTGCCTCACCATCCTGTGATGATGTTGTTGACCCAGCATCATTAGCTCCCCTTGAAGCTCAGCTCTCCTCTAGTTTCTTGTAATTGTTTCTTTGCAAATACAAGACTCTCGTTTCAGAATATTTGTTTCCCCTTCATCCTTCCCAAGAACAATTAGCCATCAAAATCTGGAATACTCTCTTTCCCACTCAGGTACCACTATTTTAATACAAGTCTTATTGATCCTTACATCATGTCTGATCTATTACATTATAATTCTTAGGCTTTAATGGATTCCTTGCTGTCTACTGCACATGACTGCAGAGTTCATACATGTTCCCCTTATCTTACACACTGGTGCCTTTCATAGCTTACCACGGTCCCCACACAATGTATTACACTACATAATTAACTCATTACCTTCATTTTTGTTTCCTTCCATTAGGTATTAATTCAATGTCTGTAGCGTGCAATGCATCATTCTTGGCTTAAGAGACAGAGACAAATAAGCCAGACTTATTTTCTCCTTGCCTTTTAGAGAAGAGAGTTGATATTAAAGATCATTGTTCAGAAAGAAGATCTATAAACACTTGTTATGAGCTGGGGTGGTGGCTCAGTCAGTAGAGTGCATTCAGTAGGGGTCCCCACACTCTTGTGAAAGCTGGGCAAAGCGCAGCATGGTGACTGTAATACCAGTGGTACCATGAGGGCAGAGACAGGAGGTCCCTGGGGCTTGGTGGCTAGGCAGTCTAGCTGAGTCAGTGAGCTATAGGTTTAGTGAGAGACCCTGTCTTAAAAAATACAGCCTAAAGCCAGGTGTGCTGGCACACACCTTTAATCCCAGACTTCAGAGGCAGGTGGATCTCTGTGCGTTTGAGTCCAGCCTGGTCTACAGAGTGAGTTCCAGGACAGCCAGGGTTATATAGAAAGACCCTGTTCCATGGCCCGCTCCCCCAAAACAAACCTAGAAAGAGAAGAGGAAGGAAGGAAGACAACAGATAGACAAACAAGAAAGAAAGAGATAAGTGATGTGATTGAATAAGACACCTGACATTGACCTCTGGCTTTTACATGCATGCATATGCCCCCCACCACCTCCCCACCTCCACAAGTGGAATAAACTCAATGTCTGGGTTCCTAGGAGACTTCCCTCAAAATGACATTTCAGCTGAGCAGATAAAGGAGTATTATGCAGATGAGGGGGGCGGCACGTTAGGGGTCACACACATGGGGATGAAGACTGCCATGTCTGGATGCAGTGAGAGATGATGAAGCACAGGGTAGGTAGGTCACCAGGGGCCAGACTGTGACAAGCCTGGTAGGAAGTGTTGAGGAATTCGGATTTTATTATAAAAGCAGTGGGGAATCACAGCAGGTCTGAAGCAGACAAATGCAATAACCAAGAGCAGCAGAATGAAGAAGGACTGAAGGAAAGGTCACGGGATGAGCAAAATGGAAGAACTGTGTAGATAAGGGACATTGGTGACTGCAACGAGGGTGGTGTCCTGGACATGAATAGAAAAGCAAAAGAGGAAGACACAGATTCAAGAGAGAAGGAGGACGAGTGGTCCTCCCGAGGGGAAAGGCAGGGGCAAGGGGCACACTAGGACATTTGGATGGCCAAGTTTCATCACAAACAACAGAGAAGATTGGTTTGGACCTCAGAAAATGAAGAATAAAAGAAGATATGTAGCACTCTTTCTTTTAAACTCTACTTTCTTTGGGGGTGTTTAGGCCTCAACCTCTCTTCCAACCTCCCAACTCTACATAGGAGAGAGAAGGTTAATACGGAGAGGGGGCCCCTTTACTGCTCCCGGCTGTTGAGGGTCAATTGGGTTCTTTTGGGCTACATGCATCTCCACAAACAGGCCCAGTTGACAATCTCCTGTAAGCCATTGCTCCCTGAAGAGTTTCTCTCTGTCTGTCGGCTCCAAACCGTGATACCACCCACTCTGGTCTCTTCAAACGGCCACATGCCACACACCAACATTGCACACCCGCCACACTCTCTCTGTGCTCTTATTCATATCCTCAGAGCCCTAGACCCCTCCCGTGCTGCAGGAGAAAGGCCTTTACCGGCTGGCAAAAGCCATACCCCTTACAAAACAATTACCAGGCATGGACAAGCTAAAGCCCAAACTGAAACCCCGCACTTGGGATTAGAACAAAAATGTGTTTACATATCAACCAAAACTTCCACAACAGGGATTGAAACTCAGAGCTTAGTTTAGAATGTTGCAGCCCAAAGCAGATACTTCTCAGGAGGGCACAGGAAAGACAAGAATATCCTGCTGCCGTGGAAGGACAGCAGGTCACCGAGAAGAGACTTGATACCCTATGAGCATATACAGGAAGAGGTAATCCCTCTCAGGAACAGTCATAGGGGAGGGGAGTAAGGGGAAAATGGGAGGGAGGGGAGAATGAGAGGATACAAGGGATGGGATAACCATTGAGATGTAACAAGAATAAATTAATTAAAAAAAAATCTAAAAAAAAAAAAAAGAATGTCCGCAGTTCTGTTTCATTACCATGAGTTTTGAAATCTTCTAGAAGGCTCTGGCTGCTGCTATGTGTAGCCTGTCCATGGCGCAATATGTAACTCCACGTGGCCAAACTAACCAGTGACAAGAACACTGCAAAGAAATAAGGTCCTTTGTTTTTGAGCTCTGTAAAACTGAAAAGCATCTCCTGACTAAGAGATTACGGAGAAAAATACACAAGGCCCAGCTGCTGAGAAACAGCACCAGTTTTGCCTAGCTCAACACCCTTAAATTATTTACTGCAAGATGGACTTCTCATTGAGCTGGCTTTTTGGGTAAAACTACCTTGCTACAGAACCTTGTCACAAGTTAGTTGGCCTGCTGTGTGGTGACAATAGCTGGCAACAATAGCATGTGACATTCTGGAATCCCTGAGCAGTGCTGTGTGAGGCATAAATGTGGCATTAACTGACCCATTTGGTAACTGGGACCATGGGGGTAGGAGCAGAGAAGGAAGAGACAGTGGCCTAGGCCTGAGCCTCATGGAACTACACGGAAAGTTTGAGTAGAGAAGAAAAAGCTTGCAGAGGAGTCTAGGCTAGCCATGTCAGTGGAGGCGGAGGACGGAAGGACAATACGGGACTGAGAAAGCTAAGGTATGCTAAGTAGGGCAGCATGGATGAAAGGGTGTGGTCCCTGTTTTGAGTGCAGGAAGGCAAGCTGTGGGTTATTGACTCACTGATGGTCATTACAATCATTTGCCCTCTTAGGGTTTCTATTTCTGTGATGAAACACCATGACAAAAAGCAACGTGGAGAGGAAAGGGTTTATCATGCTCACAGGTCATCATCGAAAGCAATGAGGGCAGGAACCTAGAGGCAGGGGCTGGTGCAGAGGCCATGGAGAGGTGCTGCTTACTGGTTTGCTCTTGATGGCTTGCTCAGCCTGCTTTCTTATAGGCCTCAGGACCACCAGCCCAGGGATGGGACCCACCCACAATGGGCTGAGCCTATCGATTACCAGTAAGAAAATGCTCTACACTCTTGCAGATCTTATGAAAGCACTTTCTCAATTGAAGTTCCCCCCCTCTCAACTGACTTTAGCTTGTGTCAAGTTGACATGAAACTAGCCTGTATATTTGTCACAAGTTTTCTTAGCTGATACTCAGTTGAACCATTCTAAGGTCCTCTCACATCCTGGCTTATTTCCATTTTCTATGATTGAGGGTTGACTCCAAGGTTTACATGCTAGGTAAGTACTCTGGTAATGTGCCATGACTCCCAGCCCACTGGCTGATGCTTTGAAGACACTGTATTTAAATAAGTTCATCTTCACTACAGAACACTCCAGGTTCTGACAAAGAGTCACGTATTTGCTACTACATCCTATCACCCACATCTCTTCATGCTAATCCACTGTAGTTGTGTATTTCTCCTCCAATCCTAGAAACCAGTGATATTTTTTCCATAGCTGGTACCCCTCCCCACCCCCATCATAATGTTATAACTTCAATCATGCTATATATATCATTTTGGGGTGGGTTTTTCCATTTCAAGAAATATATTTGTAACTCATTCTTGCTACCACATAAGTCAACAGCTCACTGTCTGTTGTGATTGGATAGTGTTTCGTTGTGTGTTCATACCACAATTTGTCCATCCTAAGACTGATGATCAAGTTGGCTTTTATCTATTTTTGTTGATGATGAAGGGAGCTCTTAGAAGATTTGCATGTGGGTTTAGCCTAAATATAAGGTCCTTTCTCTTGGGGGTGGGATGACTAGAAGCCATATTTCCCTAAGCAATCATTAGCATCATAATGATTGTAGTAGTTTGGTGAGGTGATATGGTAGAAATAGGAGCAGAGAGGATTAAGATATAAGCGGGGAGGTGAGGCTGTGGATACAGTACATGAAGCAAGGTTGATTTGTAAGCTGAGCTCCAGGAGAAGGGGGCTGTGAGGTTTAGGGAGGGTGGGCTTGTCAAAGACAAGAGATGTTTAAATGTGTTGAGTGATGGTAGGAAGGAGAAGGGAGACAGGCGGTGGCTGAAGATTAGGGAGAGAGCAGGATGTGTGTGTGTGTGGGGGGGCGGGGGGGACAGGACTGACAGTGTCTGAGAAGGACGGAACCCTGGCTTTTGTAAGAAGGCAGTTCCTGCATCTCAGTGGATGAACCTTTGAAAGGCTGCATCTGACCTTTATTTGGCTTCTTCTGGGAGAGATAAGCTCAGCCCTTTCTGCCTCCTTGGCACTCAGCCGTCGGCCTCACAATGACATCATGTACATGCTGGTTTTGCTTGTCCAGTAATGGTGAGGCATTTGGTAAGGTAAGGTAGTAAAGCTGCAATTTAGAAGTTTGTTAATTTTTATCCAATAAGTATGCTTTGCCTCATTTTCTACAAATATACCCTTGTAATGTTCAAATTTGATCTCCTGTCAGATGAACCATTTGAAGAACACAAGAATCTACAGGCCATAGGCCCTGTGTGTATATAAGGCTTGGTGGCCAGTGACACAGTCATAAAATTTCCCTTCACATTGGATATTTGGGAGATATTTTTAAATAGCTCGATAACATAAACATATTTCCTTGGTAGCAATCCCAACACTGGCCTCTAATGATTAGAAGCATTTGTCAATTTCCTATGGCACATTAATGATTAAAACAAGCTATATGGATTTTTTGTTTTTGTATATTCCAAAAGAAAAAAAGGTTGCAAAACAGTGACACAAAATAAGCCCTCTATTTTTGTTAAGCACAACGATGAGGCTGTAAGTTGCTGGGCATCTTATCTAAGAAGTTATGTATGGTTGTAAGACTTTCAGGGAAATACCTGAGATGACTCTAGCCAGTCATTTGGGTTCTATAAAACTTCACACTGACATCTTGCAGAGCAATTTGTTCTAGGACAGATAATAACACTCTTAGCTATGGGATTTCAGATCTAATACTCTAAAAATATGTAGAAACCCATAAGTGCTTCATGGGATGGCTCTGTATAGAGGAACATATTATAGCAAATTCATCTTATTATATACGAAAACACTAGCGGTTTTAAGTCAGGAATGTACATTTTCAGTTTAGGAAAGGACTTTGAGAGGGACTTAAATCTGATAGATAGGGAAAGGAATTCTGTAGGCAAAACCTAGGCTGTGAATATTGAAATAGTCTATGAGGTGACTGATGTTTTAATGAGCTGGCTGTAAGCAAGGGTTTGAAGTGACTCCTGGAGCCTGGATGGAAGACAGCCCTGCCCCCACCAGCATCCCTGCTGTTTTGATCACCTTGCTCTAGTTGGCTTTCCTTTACTGTAACAAACACTTGAGATAGCTTATTCAGGGGGAGATTCTGGCTCTTCTCTGTAGAGGTTTGGGTCATGGTTGTTGGATGGTTCTGTTGCTTTGAAGGTCATAGTAAGAAAATCCATCATAGAGAGGACTGTGCAGTGAGGATAACAAGGGATTCACCTTGTGGCCTAGAAATGAAGATTGTCAGAGGAAGCCAAGTGTCCACAGTCTCATTAGTGGACACACTTTCAGGGACCTAAAATCTCCCACTATCCTACCTCTTAAAGTTTCCACCACCTTCAATGGTGACAAGCTGGGGACCAAGCCTTAAACAAATATGTTTGGGTGAGAATGGTTCTTTCTTTCAGGGAAAAGTAATTCTTGACTCAGTCTTTGGAGTTTATCCTATATAGCCTAGTGGGTGGGTTGCTGTACCATATCGCATGGGAACAGACAAGTGACCAAGAGAGAAGCTACTTTGAAATGATCAGACTCAGAACTAGTTGTGGTATCAGGTATCTGAGATGGATTGTTACTTTATCTTTAAAAAACTGTTCATTTCTCAGTTTCTCTCTTAACTCAGCTGTCACCCAAATAATTGAGAATATATTATGTCATCTGTTTATCAAGCTTTAATGCACAATCCTGAGCAGTTTTAATCTGTTCTTAACCCTCTATGCTTGTCTGGCTTTCTCCCAGCATAAATCCCCGAGACACTTGTACTTTAGGGCACTCTTTGCTCCAGCTCCTCTTTCCTGATGTCTCCTGGGCCTACTTCCTTCTCTCACTCTCTTCCTCTCTCCTAGCTGGCAGGAAGCCCAGCCCTATTCTCTCCCCTACTCATCAATTGGGTATAAACTGCTTTACTGGCATATCAGGGATAATTGGAGACAGTGTTTACACAACATTGAGGCAGGAGATTCTCAGATATGGAGGCAGCCAGGGGATACAGAAATCAGCATTTGAATTACACAACCATATGCCTACAATGGATATTTCCACTGTGGACAGGAGGTTACCGTCTTCACAACACACTTTTGATAATTCTTCTGCAACCAAGAGTGATACGCAACACAGAACTCCTTGGAGTGAATGTGCAGTGGGAAGAGTGCTGAAATCTGTCACCATGAGCAAGATGACTACTGTGACAGAATGTGCTCCATGGGTGGCTTAGGCTATACCAACAATTTCTGTAAAGAGCATTGCATGAGTAAGTGAATGGTCAGGGTTAGAGATGTGTCTCTCTTGTGGAGTAAAGTGGAACCAGCTAATGAGAATGGGGTGGGATGTACATCCTTTGCTATTCTGATACTAATTCAGACACTAATTAATAATATGTTTTCCAAGCAGTGTGCATGTAGAGAAAACCTGAGGTAATCAAGAAGAATCATTGTACAGAAGCCCATAAATATTCATGCCCTTAGTGAGGAACTTGGGAAAGTATACAAAACTCAACTCAAAAGCTTAGAAAGCCAATGAATGTAATACATTTTAGATGTAGACTTACATTCTATTGTTATGATCAAATGCCTAAGACAAACCTTTCTCTATTTTTCTTTATTGAAAACAGGTATTTTTCATACAATATATTCTGACTATAGTTTCCCCTCTCCCAACTCCTCCCTGATCTTCTCTACCTCCATTCTCATCCAGAGCCACATCCTTTATTCCCCTCTCTTATTAGAAAAAAAAAAAGCACCTAAAAAACAACAAAATAAATTAAGACAAAACAAAACCAAAAAAATTAGAATAGGGAAAAAAACCCAGAGAAAGGAAAGAAAAGGGGTCAAAGGGGGGGGGGGGGGGGGGTGAAGCACAAGAAACA
Organism: Acomys percivali; assembly: GCA_907169655.1. Classification (NCBI taxonomy): domain Eukaryota; kingdom Metazoa; phylum Chordata; class Mammalia; order Rodentia; family Muridae; genus Acomys; species Acomys percivali. Next base: position 22,032,840 of record OU015749.1, on the reverse strand, counting down.
CATATAGCTGCAGAGAGATACATGTTCCCACACACAGAAATCACACAAAAACACAAAACTAGAAACAAACAAACAAACAAACAAACAAACAAAAAACCCAACTAAACAAAAAACTGCATAGACAAAGCATTATGAGACAAAGAACCTCCAAAAATGCCGTTGAGTTAGTTTTGTTGGCCATCTACTGCTGGGCATAGGGCCTGCCCTTAAGAGTTTTTTTATACCCAGTGAGACTCCATAGGAGTAAACTAATTTCTCGTTTGGGAATGGTTATCAGCTGGAGATAGCCTCTGGGTTAGGGGTGTGGCTTGTATCCACTTCTACTCTTAGTGGTAGGGCCCATCTTTAAAAGGTGAAAAGCTTGATTGTAGTTCAGAGAAGCAGTAGTTTAGTTTCATGGCCATCTGCTCCGTTGCTCTAGAGCTGCGATGACATGGGTGATGGAGCAAAACTTCTGAGCTCACAGAGCTGGCAGGAGGCAGAGCAAGAGAAAGCAGAAGGGTCTGGGGACAAGTTAACATCTCCCAAGTACATGTTTCAAAGGACCTACTCCCTTCAAGTAGGTTCCACCTGCCATGAACCCATGGCTGCATTAATCCACGAATGGGTCAGAACCCTCATGTTCCAGTCACTTCTCCAAAGCCCTATCTCTCTGAAGTCTGCTGCACTGGGGGAGGGGGACATGCTTTCAATATGAGCAAACTAAACCAAGTAGCTTTCTACAACTCTCACTTGAGAAATAGCTCAAGTCAGTCCACTGAAAACACACCATTCTCATAGACGTATTGACACAGATTCGGAAACAGCCTTCAGTAGTCCACACTTAACATGCTCTTCCTTACTACACATCTTTGAGAGTAATTTAATTTTCTTTTAAAAAATAGGTTTATTTACTTTAATTTTGTATGTATAAATATTTTGCCTGCATGTATGAAGAGTATATTGGGTCCACCAGAATTGGAGTTACTGGTGGTTATAAGCTACCATGTGGGTGCTAGGATCCAAATCTGGGTCCTTGGTGAGAACAGCAAGTGCTCTTAACCACTGAGCCATCAATCTAGCATCCAAACTGCATTTCTTATACTGATAGAAGGCTTCCAAGTCATTTGGGCTCTGTCTTCCACCCTCCTTGGTGTTAAACCGTTGCTTGCCTGGCAAGTGTCATTGGTGGGTAGGTTTTCTGGATTTGGATAACACAAATATTACGCACAAGTCTTCAAATTAGACAGAGGTATTTGTGGGACAATTATGAGAAGCAGGAGGACTAAGACCGTGTCTTCTGGGAAAGGCTGTTACACCATCCTGTACGGAACCAAGATTTCAGTGTACCCTAGACAACTGCACCACAGTTCACCTGAGCCCTCAGAGGAAACTGAGGCTTTCGGGTCTGCACGTCTGATCTTGCTTAGCCTATGGCTCCGTCCTGGGAAACTTGGAATAAAGAAGGAACCAGGTTTGTTTTGGTGTCTCTTTCTATCTTCCTTCATGCTTGGCGATAAGAGACTTCTATTTTTATGGCTAATTTGTGCATTTGAGCTTACAATGGCATTCCTTGTTCTATCTTCTTCCCTTCATTAACATTTGGCATATCTATTTTTAAAACACGCACTCCCCAGTAAAGCCAATTATGACACGCATGAAACATTAGTCAGAAAATATGGAACTTAGGATTTGTTCCAAGTTTACTTGGGCTGCATCACTGATGAAATTCAGGATCCTTATAAGAACCATCAACAACAGAAATCAATCTAGAAATACTCCTTAGTTAAAATCTGCTACACAAGGACTCTTCCAAAAGGAATATATGAAATAATTAGGCCAACAATCATTCAAAGGCCTTTGTTGACATTAAAATATTCTGGCCAATGTCAGTCTGATAACGAATGCATGTCTGTACTCTCAAAACAGGGGGGAGGCTACCCAAGTCTGAAAGCCTGTCAGAAGCAATAGGAATTGCTTGATTTGCTCAAATGCCAAAGGCACAGCCAGCCCTGAAAAAAGCCTCCATTTGTTGAGGCCCCTTTTAGGGCTGCTCTAGTGTGTTTTAGTAACTTGCATTAAGTGCTTATTGTTATGAAGAACTTTTTTTTTTTTTTGGGCTGCTGGGGATACAGATGGAAACAAAAACAATACAAGTCTACGGATGTGGGATATATGTTGGAGTAAGGAGATTGTGACAACAAAATGCCAAAGTAAAAATAACACACACTTAAAGTCATGTATTACGTACGGTGGAAAAATATAATGCAAAGACGCAGACAAGAAGTGCTTGGGTAGAGGCGGTTGCTGTTTAAAACTAGGTGGTAAGGAAAGGCTGGCTGCAGAGATGACATTTTGACTGAAGACCTGAAGGAGGTGGGAAAAATAATTACAGCTATATGTGTTCAAATACCACCTGATGTAATTTGATTTTTTTCTTTTTGGAAAGAAGTATGTTACACATAAAACATAGATTATTGTTGTGACATAGAGATTAGTATTCATTACTAACCTGATTAGATTTAGATGCACCTAGGAGACTGGTGAAGAAGGTACGCTATTCTGGGCATTTCTAGGAGGAAATTTACTGAGGAAGGAAAATCCACTCTACATGTATGTGGTACAACCCCCTAGGTGGGGGTGTTAGGCAGAATGAAAGGCAGAAAAGGTGTCAGCCAGGATGATCTTCTCAAGGGCATGGGCTAAACGCCTATGGGCTGAATACTCTGAAACCCTGAGCTGAAATAAACCCTCTACTGAAGTAAACCCTCCTTTCCTTAAGTTGTTCTGCCATGGATTTGATAACAGCAATATAAAAAAAAATTATTTCCCAGGGTCTATAAAAGCCAACACATTATTCTAAAGCCTAAGTCAGGATGTAAACTAGTAATTGTTGAGGGTGTTGTTGTTGTTTTGTTTTTGTTTAAGAAGGCTGGGGCTTGAAGAGGTAAAGCAATCAGCCAGAGGTTATATAAGTAGTGAACAATAGCCCCTGCATTTGAATTTGGCCAAGGTGACTGTCAGGTAGGTTTCAATGGAATTCAGGACAAACAGTCAACTGTGGTGTCTATTAGCATATCAAAGTCCAAACCCTGCCTCCAGGTTCACTCAGTACCTGTGGCTCCACTCAGCTCTTCTCTCCCTCACTTCTACCCTAAACTTTTCTAGCTTGTGGTCTTCCCTTCCTATAGAATGCTGCCATTTTGTCCCTGTGCTCCCTTGGCTCTTTCTTGGTCTTCTTGCTTTCCCCTCTCTTCATCTCCTCTCTCTTGCTCTCCCCTGCCTCTCTCTTCTATTGGCCTGGTTCAGTCTACTGGCCATGCTTGGTCCACTACTTTCTCTTCCTGTTCTGGACTCTTCCAAAGACCTCTGGGTGTCCTCTCTCTCATATCTACAATAAAGATTTTCCCCTCAACCATACCTTGGAGTGGTCATGTCCTCACTTCATTATACAACGACTATACAAAACTCTCCATTAGTACTGTCCTATGGGCCATGTGCCCTCTGTGTACAGAAGGATGTAGTGGGATGGATGTTTAAGATGGACATCTGTATGTGGTATGAGAGGCAGCAATTCAGAACAGTCAGAGGAAGGCTGAGATGCTCTGTTCCCTCATGTTCAGAACCTGGGCTTCTTATACATGCTTTGATTCTGTAATGACTCAAAGATGAAAAGTTGTAAAAAAAAAAAAAGCAGCAAAGATGCCAAATTAATAAAAGACACTAGAAGTTGGTGAAGATTGAGGAGAATTAGTAGAAAGGTCCAGCTGCTGCCCTGGGCAAGCACAGTGAATTCCTCAGCAGTGAGGTCACCTATAGCCCCATCAGTCATCTTCCCCAGGGCAGGAGTGACAAGTGCAATAAAGCCCCATGGCCTTGGACAACAGAAAGCTTCTTTCATCTTCCTTTGTGAACTCTAGTAGCCTGCGCCACACTGAGTCCCGCTTAACTGGCTAGCATGTCTGCCAGAGTCAGGCGTGCTGCGGACTTGACCCTGTGGCATCAAAAATCACCCCCTGGATCCAACTGGGTGAGATTTCAATTTTTACAAGAAGGATCATGTGAAAGTGGGGTGTTTCCCCATGATGTTTATAACACTAAGCTTAAATGTAAGGGAGGAGCTGGGTATGGTGGCACCCAGTCTTTAAACCCCAGCTCTTAGAGGTAGACGCAGGCAGATTTCTGTTGAGTTTGAGGGCAACCTGAACTACATATAGTGAGTTAAAGCCATGGATGGCTACATAGACATTGTCAAAATAAATAAATAGAGAACTAAATATGTAAGTGGCAGGAAGTGAAAGCAATGGTCTACAGGAAGCACAGGGAAGAACTGGGAAGGAATTACATTAGGATGTGAACGCCTGGTTGAGTCAGGCTGTTTCTAGGTCCTGGGCAGAAGCTAGCCCCAGTGCTGTGCCCAGCCCTCATCCCAGCTTTTATATCTGTCTCTTAGAGAACATAAACAGCATCTCTGCTTTGGCTGTTTACTGACCCTTTCATCCTACGTCCTCACTGGACACACTCTCAGGTTTGACTTACAGAAGCCATCTATTGAAAACATGAGCCTGGGCTCTCTGGCTTCGGCTTTAGCCTTTATGAATAACAAATAAACGTTCAGAAGAAATATTTGATCAGGGCACCAAACATCCTGTTGCAGGTGTATTTGTTTTCGCCCTTGTCTGTTTCTGAATTGAAAGCATGGAATACATTGCATAGCATTATCAAACACACAGAAGAAATGTCAGCTTGTTTACAACACATTTCCCCCTAGCCTCTTTTTGAAAAAAAAAAAAAATTAGCTTCATATTAAGCTGAAATATGAAACCCTAAGAAAGGCGTAGAAAGCTTTAGGACAGGATTTGATCCCTAATCGCTGTCATCTTGATCCCCAAGTACAATAATCTCTGTAATTCAGGCTCCATTTGTTTAAAAATAAGCATGACAAGTGCTAAGATGAAGTTAGCCTGTTGTGTTAGAAGAAGCACTGGTTATTAGTGCTGTAAGATTATAGGAATGCTTAGTTCACTTGCCTCACAGAACAAGCTGCTCCTTGAAGACCATTTCCATACCCCAGATGTACTCGCCAGGCTACTGTGCCGTTTAGAAATCATTTTTTATTTACACATTAAGTCAAATAGCCTCAGCCCCATTGAGATCACTGTGCAAAGTGGGAAGAAATTAAATGGTTGCTTTCTTTCGAATCTTAAATTTGAGCCGAGTCTTTCTTCTTAATGATAATTAGTGAGATTTTATAGAAATAATAAATCACTGGGTGTATGGAGCTTCATGGGTGGAAGAGGCTGACTCTAATCAGGACCTTTGAGAAAGGACTGACTGTTTCCGGGAGAATCCACTAATGACTTGGGAAAACAGATGTACCTCTGAACAACAGGAGCCCTGCCAAGGACAGTTTGTTCCCCGCTTTTCCTTCTCTCTCAAATAAACCAAGCACAGACATTGTCTTCGTGTTGTATAAACAAGCAAAGTGCTTCTAGTGTAACAAGGTTCTGGAAGGCCTGCTCCCCTCCCCCACTTTTCTGAGAAGGCACCGGATCAGCTACACCCATTAGACACAACCCACCCCGAAAAAAGAAAAATTGAGGAAGGATGGCAGCAAGATGGCTCAGCAGCTAAAAGCACTGATGACCAGAGTACGGTCCTCAAATTAAAAAACAAAAACAAAACAAAAAAACCAGGTGCTGTAGTGAGTGAGCATCTGTAGTCACGTCACTCTGAACTGAAAGCATGACATCACTCTTAGCGCATATGGAGGCTGAGAACGGAGAACTGTCTGGAAGCCTGCAGGCTAGCTAGCTCAGAGAACGCACTGCAGGGGCAGAAACAAGAGATGGTGGCTCAACAAGACAGAAGGAGCACTAGAGCTGGTGGCCATGCATGCCTTTAACCCAGCAGAGGCTGGCAGATCGCTGTAGTTTGAAGCCAGCCTTGTCTGCAGAGAGAGTCCAGGACAGGCAGGGATACACAGAGAAAACCTGTCTTGAAAAACCAAAAAGAAAAAAACCAAAGAAACAAAAATTAAAGGAGGAAGCTATCTCTCTTGGGGGAGTTGTTCTTTGCCTTCTGCAGGCACACCCATGCATGTTTGTGTGTGCAAACAAACACACTAAAAGTAGCTTAATAAATTGACAAATAATGGGGGAAATGGAAGAGGAAAAATGAACTCTTAGAAATCAAGGTGCTTGGATCGGAGTATTTTGGCTGTCACAGAAACTCCCCTGAAGCAGCACAGGTGTGAGCAGCCACATACAGGGATAACGTGGACACGCAGGGCATTCTGGTTTAAATTCCTGTGTACTCAGCTCCGACTCCAGAATTTCAGAGGGGCTGTCTGCTGTATTAGTGCTTCAGTTCACTTGGGCCTTGGCGTTAAGAGACACAGATATTTCTACAGGAGCCATGGCTACAAGTCACAGAGACACAGACTAAGGCTGTACCCTGATCCCAAACGCTGTCTATGACTATCATGAGCTATGCCCCTCTCTATTTGCAGTGGCCAATTTTCTAGATACATAAAAACGTCTCACGAAATGGGTAATTTCTTAGCCAGGATTGACCAAAGAGCTTTTACAGGAAGCATGCTTCAGTATTTCAATGGAATGAGAGTAATCAGACCTTATTTATATTTAAATTGGCTTACTTTAGTGCCTTTTTCTGACACTATAATACCATTAAGGGATCTATAGCATTGCGGCACTTATTTTCCAAGGTAAGTACAGATTATTATTCTGCTCATATGGGAAGAACAACAAGAAGTGGCTGTTGAATAAGCAGTGCATTATGGGAGCTCTGTGGTATGGACAGATTTTGAATGAAGCCCTGGCTTTTGTGCATGGCACTTTCCTTGGTTGATGGGTTGAGAATGTTAGCCTGCAAGCACCCCAAAATAGCACAAGCTGGCTATTATCCCCAAGCCTCAATGAAAACAGTATTAGTTAGTCCTGTGTAGTAGGTCATCACTTCTGGGGGCCCCACATCTCACAAATGATTCCTCCTGGAAAACAGCTCTATCTGCATCAAATAGGAGGGGAAGAAAATCTAAGATTTCTTTTAAAGGTTAGACTATCTTTACTAGTGACTTCTCAGAATTAACAAACAAACAAACAAACTAACAAACTAGGGTTTGCAAGAAGAACCAACTTTTTTTTTTAGCCAATAGGGAAACCATGGAGGGACAATGTCATAAACACCAAGTAATCAGATCAAAGACCTCCACTGCTCAAACAGGTCAACGTGTCACTGAGTGGAACAGAGAGGAGCAAAAGACCAAGAAGACAAACTCAAAATATATGCTTAAGATAGATTGGTTCCTTGTCTACCAGATGTGGAAATACTATAAGATGATGGATGCATTTGAACACCAGACAGGGAGGGCAGAGATCGCTTGAGAGTCTGGCATCCCACCCTCTTTTAGCTATGAAGTTGGCATCTTAGTATCAACTCCCACTTAAAAATACCTCTCAAAGGGTTGTAAAACTGACTCACGCTGTTTAGAAAACCTACCATGATTTAGAACAATGTTTTCCAGTGCAGCTTGTGTTTTTACAGGGAGGTCTGCTTTAATGCGGGGAATGAAATGCCTATTTTGGATTTGGGGGCTGCACTGTACATATGAGAGAAATATGTGTGCGTTGGGGGGGGAGGGGCTGGGGAGAAGAAAGGTTATGCATAGCAGAAGGATGGTAGTGACAAAAAAGCAGACAGGAAGGCTTGGAACACTACAGTGACAACAACAGCAAGAGTCTAGATAATAGAAGGAAAAGAAAAAGGAAGCCCTTGACCCTCAGAGAAATGTCATGTAGCCCCCTTCCTGATCTTTCTTTGACATTATTTATGTGATAAAACAGTATTTTCACCCACGTCTTGTTACAGAGAAACCTATGAAGGGAGAGACTACTGCCAGAAGAGGAAAACGCCTATAGGAAAAAAAGCAGCTTAAAAAATTACACACACACACACACACACACACACACACACACACACACACACACACACACACACACA
>OU015749.1:22005294-22024829 GCA_907169655.1 Acomys percivali | reverse complement strand
ACACACACACACACACACACACACACACACACACACACACACACACAATGTATGCAAGGTTCTGCCTGCATGCGTGTCTCCCTACCAGAAGAGGGCACCAGATCTCATTATAGATGGCTGTGAGCCACTAGGTGGCTGCCAGAAATTGAACTCAGGGCCTTTGGAAGAGCAGCCAGTGATCTTAACCTCTGAGTCATCTCTTCAGATCCCCCCAAAAGCAGCTTTTAAGTTAGATTTTTAAAACCTTTATATGGATATCCTGATGGAGAGAGAAGATACTGCGGATTTCCTTCACTGCTGCTGGCATTTTTCTCCTGTTGTCTATAGGACACACTCATCGAAACCTTTGGAACAAGGTGAGGCAGTGCAGTCCACCCAAGATGGGACCCACCTAAGGTAGGACCCTCAGCTTACCTCAGAAGAGAAACCTGGCTGATTCCTAAGGCAGGTTGTGGCCTCAGTTCCTCATCTGGAAGGAATACTGCTGTAGTTATTTTCTCTTCCATAATTAACTGGCCAATCTTAGATGTGGGGTGTCCACACTAAACGGGGCTTCTTTCCTGAATGGGGATTTTAATTTTGAAAATCGGATATACACATTTCATTTTTGTTTTCAGTATATCATAAAAAATAATGTTGATAGATAATTTCTTATTGAACAATAAGAATTATACTAAATTGCTGGGTTTGGTAGTGCATGCCTGTCATCCTAGCACTCAGGGAGGCAGAGGCAGGTGGATCTCTGTGAGTTCAAGGCCAGCCTGGCCTACAAACTGAGTCCAGGACAGCCAGCCAAGGCTGCATCCAAGACAGCCAAGGCTATACAGGGAAACTCTGTCTCAAAAAAAAAAAAAAGAAAAAAGAAAAAAAAAAAAAGAATTATACTGAATATTAAGGTTATGGTAACATAATAAGAAAAATAATATTCTATTTCTAAATAGCTTTTAAAGTTGTCTCCTCTCTCCCTTGGATCTATTCTCCCTCAGTCCACCTGCAACATTCTTTCTTCTTCTTGCTGACAATGATGGTGATGGTGCCTTTCAGGGTCACTTCGACAGCCACAGTTTGTGTTTCTGTCATCTGGTCACTGATGACATATTCAGCTTCGCATATAAAACACTCTTTACCTTGTGCAAGTCTACAGTGGCCTGGGTTTGCTCTTCTGGTCACCATTTGGCTTTATGAGACCTCTAGGAGAAAAACTGTGACCTCCCACAGTGTGCATTTCAGAACCAGAAAGCACTAGCCTGGAGACCATTTACTTAAATATCCAGTTGGAAAGAAAGACTTGACTGTGCAGACCCTTCCTAGTGAGAGGCAAAACCATCCAAACGAGGCTGCAGCCGCAATGCTCTCTCCATTTCTGGCTGTGCTCACGGAGAAGAGGCTCACAGAGTTATCTGTACAGCTTTAGAATATTTAGCTATTTAAGTGCACAGGTAAAAATAAGCAAGCTGTATATTCCTCCAGTAATTGGGGATTATTTATAAGGGAGGGTTTAATTCATGTTAATTATTTAATAATTAATAACGAAGCTGAAATCTTCCCTTTAATTGGTATCATCAGGCTTGCTAACAGATACTGTGATTTATTTAGAATATATGCTTTCATGAATATTAAAAAATTGAATATATAAATGCTGTTAAAAATGTTAACCCATCTATGATATCATCCAAGGAGCCTGAACATTCAGAATCCCAGTGAAAATCTTTCAGTGAAATGTTGTAAATATAAAACAATGGGTGTCCAGAACTCAATTTTCTTTTGTCCATTTGCATATTGTTTTCTGGAAGCCTTTTCCCCTTTCCTACCCTTCTTTGAATTGATAAAATGTCAATGAAGTGAATTGAAAACACTTTTGGGGGGAGAGCCAAGAAGGCAGCACTGATCACACACTGTATCTGAACAGTAGAACAATTGTGATGGCAGAGCTGTGGACCCCAAAACTCCAGCATCTGTGTTTGGCAGGTGAGCGGAGAACCCACAGTGAGAGAAACAATCGTGTCCAAGCTCTGGTCACCCAGCTAATCCTGGGAAAAGTCCCTAGGTTCACCCTGAAGAGCCATCTCAGCCTCTAGCCATCCACATGCACCCACTCTCCAGTGGGTGGATACCATCTAGGTACTGGGGTATGCAGCCCCCTAATGGCGAGGATCCACAGAAACAGCCCCAGCCGAGGCTCCAAAACACAATCCATCTCTCTAAGGAGACCAGCCAGACCTCTGAGCTCACAGGGTCTCCAAAATGGCTATGGCCAAGGAGCACAGGGTCTGGGCAGCTGGAACTCATTAACCTCAGAGCAAGAAAGCCAGCAGCAGGGCAGCTGACTCCAGGACTTCCTCAGGCAAGAGGAGGGCCCTCAGGCTCCTAAGGAGCCCAGCTGGTGCTGAAGTTCATCCATCTGAGAAGAGCCAGGGTAATTCCCTGAGAACTACCCTCCAGTCAGAGACTACACCCACCACTTGCAGGAACATTCAGCTTCCCACACTCTGGAGAACTCTAGCAGACACCAGGAACTACCAGCCAAAGCCAGAAACAACCAGATGGCTAAAGGCCAGCATAAAAGCACAATCAACAAAAGCCAGAGCAATATGGCATCTCCAGAACCCAGTTATCCAACGGCTAGCAGCCCTGGATACAATAAAACAAGTGGAGCACAAGAAAATGGCATAAAAGCTATGCTAATGAAGATGACAATGTCCTTTAAAGAGGAAACCTTTAAAGAAATCCAGGAAGATACAGTCAAACAGATTGAGGCCTTTAAAAAGAAGTGAATAAATCACTCAAAGAAACATATGAAAATACAAACACACACATGAAGGAATCAATAAAACGATTGAAGATCTGAAGATGGAAACAGAAACAACAAAGAAAAGCACAAACTGAGCAAATCCTGGAGATGGAGAACTGGGCAAGGGTCTTACAAACCCCAAGAGATCACAGATGCTAATCCAGGAGACTATACCCAGCAAAACTTTCAATCACCATAGATAGAGAAAGCAAGATATTCCAAGACAGAAACAAATTTTAACAATTTCTATGCATGCACAAACTCAGACCTACAGAAGATACTAGAAGGAAAATTCCCACATGAGGAGGTTAACTACACCCTTAAAAACCTATAGAATATAAACAACCTTATTACAGCAAAAGCAAAAGAAGACAAACACACTACCACAACCAACATCAAAATAAAACAAACTAACAGTCACTGCTCAGTAATATCTCTTGGCCATCAATGGACTCAACTTTCCAATAAAAAGACGAAGACTAACAGAATGCATTCACAAACATTCTGCTGCATACAAGAAACACACCTCAGCCACAAAGATAGAGATCACCTGATAGTAAAGGGCTGGAAGAAGGTCGTCCAAGCAAATAGACACAAGAAGAAATCTAAAGTAGGCATTCTAAAACCAAGAAAGTAGACTTTCAATGAAAATTAATAAAAAAGAGATGAAGGACACTTCATATTCATCAAAGGGAAAAATCCACGAAGATGACATCTCAAATGACATCATTTGGTGCATAAACATCTATGCACCAAATACAAGGGCACCCACATTTGTAAAGGAAACTTAAATAAAGCTTAAGGCACACATTGATCTCCACACATTAATAATGGGAGACTTCAACACTGCACTCTTGGCAAAGGGCAGGTCAACAAAACAGAAACTAAACAAAGAAATAATGACACTAATAGATGTCATGATTCAAATGGACCTAACAGACATTTGCAGAACTCTTCACCCAAACACAAAATAATCAACATTCTTCTTAGTGCCTCATGGAACCTTCTCCAAAACTGACCACAAAGCAAGCGTCAATAGATAAAAGAAGAATGAAATAATCCCTTGTATTTTATCATACCACCATGGACAAAAGCTGGAGTTCAACAACAACAGAAATAACAAAAGGCCTACATATGCATGGTAACTGAACAACTCTACTCAACAACAACTGGATCACCGAAGAAATAAAGAAAGAAATTAAAGATTTCTTAAAATTCAACCCAAACTTATCATACAGAATGAATGCAGTGTTAAGAGGAAAGCTCATAGTACAAAATGCCTTCATAAAGAAACTGGAGGCATCTTATACAAGCTACTTAATAGCACATACTTCAAAGGCCTAGAAAAAAAAAAAGAAGCAGACACACCCAAGAGGAGTAGATGGCTAGAAGTAATAAAACTCAGGGCTGAAGTCAATAAATTAGAAACAAAGAGAACAATTCAAAGAATCAACAAAACCAAGAGCTAGTTCTTTGAGAAAAATTAACAAGCTAGACAAACCCTTAGCCAAACTAATTAAAAGAGAGAGAAAGAGACACTATCTAAATCAACAAAATCAGAAATTAAAAGGGAGACATAACAACAAACATGGAGGAAATCATTAGGTCTTACTTCAAAAGCCTATATGCCACAAAATTTGAAAATCTAAATGAAATGGACAATTTTCTTAATAAATTCCACTTGCAAAGTTGAATCAAGATCAGATAAATAAATGAAATACTTTTATAGCTCCTAAGGAAATAGAAGCAGTCATCAAATTCTCTCAATCAAAATAAGCCCAGGGCCAGATGGTTTCAGTGCAGAATTCTACCAGAACTTCAAAGAAGAGCTAATACCAATACTCTTCAAAATATTCCACAAAAAAGAAACAGCAGGAACATTACCAAACTCATTCTATGAGGCCACCTTAATACTTACACCACACAAAGACTCAACAAAGAAAGAGAATTCCAGACCAATGTTTCTTATGAATACTGATGCAAAAATACTCAATAAAATACTAACAAAGAGAATCTAAGAACACATCAAAAGTATCATCTACCATAACCAACTAGGCTTCATTCCAGGCATGCAGGGCTGGTTCAATATATGGAAATCTGTCAATGTAATCCATCATATAAACAAACTGAAGGAAAAAAAAACACATGATCATTTCCTTAGAAGCTGAAAAAGCATTTGACAAAATCCAACACTCTTCCATGTTAAAAGTCTTAGAGAAATTGGAGATATAAGGTATATACCTAAGCATAGTAAATGCAATATACAGCAAGCCTATAGCCAACATCAAACTAAATGGACAGAGACTTAAATCAATTTCATTGAAATCAGAGACACAAGGCTGTCCGCTCTCTCTGTGTCTCTTCAATATAGTACTTGAAGTCCTAGCTAGAGCAATAAGACAACTAAAGGAGATCAAGGGGATACAAATAGGAAAAGAAGAAGTTAAAGTATCGCTATTCACAGATGATATGATAGTATATAAAAGTAACACCAAAAATTTTACCAAGGAATTCCTATAGCTGATAAACACCTTCAGCAAAGTGGCTGGATACAAAATCAACTAAAAAAAAAAAAAGTCAGTAGCCCTTATGTATACAAAAGACAAATAGGCTGAGAGTGAAATTAGAGAAACTACACCCTTCACAACAGCCACAAAAACCATAAAGTATCTTAGTGTAACTCCAACCAAGCAAGTGAAAGACCTGTATGAAAAAAACTTCAAGTCTCTGAAGAAACTGAAGAAGATGGAAACATCTCCCATGCTCATGTATCTATAGGATTAACATAGTAAGAATGGCCATTCTACCAAAAGCAATCTACAGATCCAATGAAATTCCCATCCAAATGCCAACATAATTAATTACAGACCTTTAAAGAACAATTATCAACTTCATATTAAAAAAAAACAGAATAGCTAAGAAAATCATGTATAATAAAAGATCTTTTTGAGGTATCTCTATCCCTGATTTCAAGCTGTACTATAGAGAAACAGTAATAAAAACTGCCTGGTACTGGCACAGAAACAGACTGGTGAATCAACAGAATAGAATTGAAGACCCAGAAATAAACCCACACACTTATAGAGACTTGATATTTGTGTGTGTGTGTTTAAATTTTTAAAAATTTATTATAATTTATTCAGATTACATCCCAATTGTTATCTCCTCACTTGTATCTTTCCATCCCAAGATTTTATTTATTTATTTTACTTTTGAGTGCTGTATCTGTATGTGTGCCTGCCTGCTAGAAGAGGGCATCAGATTCCAGGATAGATGGTTGTGAGTCATCATGTGGTTTCTGGGAACTGAACTCAGCACTTCTGGATGAATAGACAGTGCTCTTATCCACTGAACCATCTCTATAGCAACACTTGATTTTTGACAAAGAAGCCAAAACTATACAGTGTAAAAAAGATAGTATCTTCAACAAATGATGGTGGTCTAACTGGATATCTATATGCAGAAAAATGTAAATAAATACCTATTTATTATCTTACACAAAACTCAAGCCCAAGTGGATCAAAGACCTCAAAATAAAACCAGTCACACTAAATCTGTTAGAAGAAAAATTGGGAAAGGGCCTTGAACTCATTCGCACAGGAGACAAATTACTGAACAGAACACCAACAGCTCAGACTTTAAGATCAACAATTAATAAGTGGTTCCTCACGAAACTGAAAAGCTTCTGTAACACAAATGGCACTGTCAACAAAATAAAATGACAGTCTACAGACTTGGAAAAGATTTTCATCAATCCTACACCCAACAAAGGGCTAATATCCAAAATATACAAAGAACTCAAGAAATTAAACTGCACCAAACCAAATTATCCAATTAAAAAATGGAGTATAGAGCTAAACAGAGAATTCTCAACAACAGAACCTGGAATGGCCAAGAAGCACTTAAAGAAATGCTCAACATTCTTAGTGATTAGGGAAATGCAAATCAAAAGCAACTCTGACATAAAATAAACTCAAGTGACAGCACATAGTGGTGAGGATGGGAAGGAAACACTCCTCCATTGCTGGTGAGAGTGCAAACTTGTACAAACTTTAGAAATTAATCTGGTGCTTTCTCAAAAAATTGGAACCACCTCTACCTCAAGACCCAACCATACCACTCCTTGGCATATATCCAAAGGATGCTCTACCATACAACAAGGACATTTGCCCCACTATGTTCATAGAGGCATAATTCATAATAACTAGAAACTGGAAACAACCTAGATGTCCCTCAACTGACAGATACATAAAGAAAGTATGGTACATCTACACAAGGGAATACCACTCAACTATTAAAAAGGACATCATGTAATTTGCAGGCAAATGGGTGGAGCTGGATATGATCATCCTGAGTGAGGTAACCCAGACACAGAAAGACCTGCAAGGTACATACTCACTTAGAAGTGGATGTTAGCCATATAATACAGGAAAACCATACTACAATCAACAGACCTAAAGAAGCTAAATAACAAGGAAGACTCCAGGAAGGATGCTTAATTCTCATTCAGAAGAGCAAATAGAAGAGACACTGGAAGTGGTTGAAGAGAGGGAACAGGATGGAAGCCTACCATAGATGACCCCCTAGCAGGGGGTCAAAGAAGAAGTTGAGTCTTACAGCCAACCTTTGGGCAGAGCGCAAGGAGTCTTATGGAGGAGTAGAGTGATAGAAGGACCCAAAGGGGACAGAAGCTCCATAAGAAGACCAACAAAGCCAACAAATGTGGCCCCAGGGGTGTCTGCAGAGACTGATGCACCAAACAAGGACCATGCATAGAGAGTACCTAGGTGCCCTGCTCAGATGTAGCCTATAGGCAATTCAGTCTCCATATGGATCCCCTAGTAAGTGGAGCAGGGGCTGTCCCTGCCATGGACTCTATTGCCTGCACTTTGATCACTTCCCCCTGGTAGGGTGCCTTACCAGGCCACAGAGGAAGAGGATACAGGTAGCCCTGATGAGACTTGATAGGCTGCAGTCAGTTAGTAGGGGAAGAGGGCTCCCCTTCTCTGAGGACTAGAGGAGGGAGATGGGGGGAAGACAGAGGGAAGGAGGGTGGGACTGGAAGGAGAAGAAGAAGGGAACTAGGATTGGCATGGAAAGTGAATAAATATAAAAATACAAATTTAAATAAAAATCTCAATTTTGTAAAATGGATTAAAGTAGCAAGACTATTCCTTCTCTGATCCCACAATACAAAAATAAATTATACCTATTAAACTTGACTTTGTGAATTGTTCTTCTCTTGATTGAGAAAGTGTAGCACACTGTAGTCCAGGCTGGCCTTGACCTAGCTGTCTATCTCAAGTCTCCTGAATGCTGGGATTACAACAGTTCCTCTCCATGGAATAAACAGAGCAATTCAAAACAAAAGTCAATTCTCAGCTTCTTCATGGGGATAAGAGAATCGGACCCACAAAAGTTATGGTGTTGCATAATGAACAAATGGTTTGGATAAGAATGGCCTCTGTAGGCTAATATGTTTGAATGGTTGATTCCCAATTGGTGGAACTGTTTGCTAAGGATTAGGAGGCATGGCCTTGTTGGAGGAGGTGTGTCACTAGAAGTAGCTTTGGGGTTTTATAAGCCTATTGCATTCTCACTTAGGTCTCTCTCTCTGCTTCATGGTTGTTTTCTAAAGATATAGCTCTCAGCTGTCACTTCAGTACCATGCTTGCTTGCCTGCTCCCATGTCCCCTGTCATGAGGTCATTGACTCACCCTCTGAAAACTGTAAGCAAACCCCCAACTAAGGCCCCATTTAAAGACTTTGTTCTATATGTTGCCTTGGTCAGGGTGTTTCTTCACAGCAATTGAAAAGTTAAGTAACATCAAGAGAGTCGTCCTCAGAGTGAGGATTTCAACAAAGACACTGGCCATTTAAAACAAGATTAGAAAGAGATTTTAGAACCGAATGAGGCTATGACTGAGCTGAGATATTTGAAAGTGCTGCCCCATGGCATACTGGAGCGGACAAAAGAGAGCCAGGGAGCTTTAAGGAAAGGAAGCTGAAAAATTCTAGTCAAGAGGGCCATAAAAGGTATTACGGACATGCCATGTAGAGGACAGAAAGTATGAGAAAGCTTATTCAAAGAACCAGTGTCTAAGCTGCTTAAATTTGGGGAAGTAAATTACACCCGGATACAGGAAACCCAAAGTACTTAAAGTAATATAAACCTAAAGAAATACATACATGATGCAGAAGAGTCAATCTGTCCAAAGTCAAGAGAAAGAACTTGAAATCATCTTGGGGGAAATGGCTTTTCACATACACAAAAACTTTCATAAGATTACTAGTGGCGTTTTAATAGAAACACCACATACTAGACAGAGCACTGACACTGTACCCTGAAAAGATGAAGGAGGAAACAATAACTACCCAACATCCCCCATCACCCCCTCCCCCCAAAAAATGTTCTTCAAAACCTTGAGAGAGGTAAAGACTTTTCAGGACATACACAAGCTTAGATAGTTCATTACTAGATCTGTATTGAGAGAAATACTAAAGTGAGATTTCAAGATCTGTAACTTAAAACCAAAGGACACCAAACAGGAGCATGACTCCAGCAGATAAGCCTAGCACTCATGGGTAAAATCCAAGATGGTCGGACACAGGACACTGGCCATTCATATAATGGATTCTACAGCCCCAGACTCAATGAGCCACCGATTTAAGATACTTGTAATATGCCCGTTCTGATCGTGTACAGCTTTGTATTAGTTCCTAGACAACGCAGCAGGCCTTATGGTAACCTGCAGAAAGTTTAACCTGTATCTCCAGAAGCTTTGTGCAAATAACATGCTTTTTACATAGAAGAGGAGCCCCTGCAGATCTGGGTGTCCTCAACAGAGCTTTGGGACTGATCCTTTATTTCTACAGAGCACTAGCTACATTGTTGCAACCTTGGTGGCTGAGTCTCTTGTCCTGGCTAGTTTTATGTCAACTTCATATACAGGATAGAGGTATCTGAAAGGAGGGAATCACATTTGAGAAATTGCCTCTGTAAAATCTGTCTGTTTGGCATTTTTTTTTTTTAATTAGTGATTGATGGAGAGGGCCTAGTCCAGTGGTTCTCAAGCTGTGGGTCATAGCATCTTTTGGGGTCAGATGGCCCTTTCACAGGAGTCAAATATCATATATTTGCATAACAATTCATAACAGTTACAAGATTACAGTCATGAAGTAGCACCAACATAATTTTATGGTTGGGGCTCACTACAACACGAGGAAGTATATTAAAGGGTCTCAACATTAGAAAGGTTGAGAAACACTGGCCTAGCCCATTGTGAGCAGACCCATGCCTGGGTTGGTGGTCCTGGGTTCTATAAGAAAACGACTGAACAATCCAATAAGAGAACAATCCAATAAGAGAACAATCCAATAAGAGATCAATGAGAACAATCCAATAAGTAGCACCCCTCCATGGCCTCAGCGTCAGCGCCTGTCACCAGGTTCTTGCCCTGCTTGAGTTCTTGGCCTCACTGCTTTTGCTGATGAACTGCTATGCCAAACTGTGAGGGGAAATAAATCCCTTCCTCCTCAAGTTGCTTTTGGTCATGGTGTTTCATCACAGCCATAGTAACCCTAACTAAGACAAATTGGTACCAGGAGTGGGGTATTGCTGTGACAGACCTGGTCATTTTGTTTTGTTTTGGGGAGGATTGTGGAAGGACTTTGGAATTTGGGGCTGGAAAAACTATTGAGTGTTGAGAGCTCAATGGGATGTTCTGCAGGAGCTTGGAAGATAAGAATGCTAAAGGCAGTGCAGAGGGTGGAGGCCTGGCTTGTGAAGTTTCAGAAGGAAGTTGAAAGAGTATACTGGGCCATTTGGGTGAGGAATCTGTGGTGTCTTAGTCATCTTGGGTTGAAGAGTTGCATCTGAGTAACAAGAAACCAGAATTGCTGAAGTAAAACCTTTGTCTTTCTGGGACAATAGGTGCTGATCAGCTGGAGCTGAGAAATTAGTTGTGGTCAAGAAGAGACCATCATCACTCTTTTGAGAAGTGTCTCCTGCCAGCCAGCACACTAAAGCTGTGCTCTACAGAAGGCCGGTGTACCTAGTGCTGACAGCTGAACTTGGTACTGGTTTTGAAGGCATGAAAACAGTTACAGGGAGCAACTGGGGCTTGGCACAGTGGGAGGCCAGAACACGCCATTGGTCAAGGTGCAGCCAGAATAGCAGTGGAAGCCCCAGGGCGGAAGGAGTCATGGAAAAAAGTTGAGGCTTTGCACCATGAAGAGAGGCCAGGAGAGGCTACTGGTGAATGTGCAGCCCAGCTGCAGCAGAACCCAGCATTTTAGAGGTGCCAGTACCATGGATTGACCACCAAGAACAGCTGCAAAGGTGGAGTGGAATCTGCCTGGCCTTGAAAGACAAGTTGTGTGTGCTTTGGAGGGCGGAGCTGGGGGAGTGATCCAAACCCCTTGGAGGAGCCCAGGATCCTAAGTGAGTCCCAGACAATTGGATGCTGAGTTATTTACATTTTTTGAGTTTGGTTTTGCTTTGTTCAGATTGTGACTGTGCCCTGGTTCTTCCCTCTTGAAGTAAGAAAGTATTTAACTTATTTTTTTGTTTTACAGGAGCTGACAGCAGAGAGACTGGTTTTTTTCTCCCTTCCTTCCTTCCTTCCTTCCTTCCTTCCTTCCTTCCTTCCTTCCTTTCTTTTCCCTGAGACAGAGTTTCTCTGTGTAACAAGCCCTGGCAGTCTGGACTTTCTTTGTAGACCAGGCAGGCCTTGAACTCACAAAGATCACCCCTCCCTCTGCCTCCTGAGTGCTGGCATTAAAGGGGTATGACACTGAATTTTTAAAGAGATTTTTAGGCTTTAAAAGAACCGCGGATTTTTAAAGAGACTGAATTTTAAGGTGTCTGAATTTGTAAAGACTGTGGGATTTTTAACATCTGTAAAATGATTTAAATTGTGATGTTGATGTGAGCGTGTAATGTTGGGGAGGAACAATAAAGAAATGGTTATGTCTGAACAGTGAGATGTTTGTGTGTCAAGTTGACAGGAGGTCTAATTTTCCTGGTGGTCCTGGATTCTAGAAGAAAGCAGGCTGAGCAAGCCATGAAAGTAAGTCAGTGAGCAGCACTCCTCCATGGCCTTTGCATGAGCTTCTGCCTCCAGGTTCCGGCACTGCTTGAGTTCCTGTCTTGACTTGCTTCAGTGATGAGCAGCGGTATGGAAGCGAAAGTCAAATAAACCCTTTTCTTCTCAACTTGCTTTTGGTCGTTGCGTTTAATCACAGAGATAGTAATCCTGACTAAGACAATTTTAATTCTAGTATACATGTTTAAAATACAAAGGTATTAAAACTAACTAAAATGTGTTATTGGATATACAATTTAAAAAGGTAAGTACTGTGTACCTAAAGCCTAGGGTTGGAATTAAAAGTGAGTTCCAGGCTAACCAAGAATACATAGTGAGTACTGTCTCAAAAACAAACAACTACCACTCCCCTCAGTGTTCTTGTATGTGACTAAAGTTAAATTTAAACTAGACTATAACAACGGTTTTATATTTCTAAAGGGCTTGAGGTAAACATCAAAGAAAACACCTGTAGAGGTTAGTGAGTACACAGAAGAAAAAGAGTGACCAAACTATTTTAATACAAAAGCCAAGAAACATAAAGTAAGGGCCAAAAAGGTAAAAGAACCACAAGGCTAATGGAAAACTATGAATAATTATCTTAAATGTAGATGGTTAACCCCTTCCCCCATCAGAAGATGCAGGTAGGCTGAATGGATAAGAAACACAAGCAAAAGAAACAAACAAACTAAGAAAAACCCCTCAAGATCCAACAACATATTGTCTAAAAGAGTCTTATTTTATATTTAAGAACACACATAAACTGAAAATGAACATATGTAAAAGATGGTTCATGTAGACAGTAGGAGCCAAAGAGGATGATTATACTCAGACAAAACAGATTTCAATTAAAAAACCAAAAAGCTTTATTTGGGGGCCCAGGAGATGACTCAGCCAGAAAGACATGGAGGTTGCTGGCGAGCCTGATGTCTTGAATCTGGTTCCCAGAACCCACATGGTTTAAAGAGAAAGTTGACTCCTACAATTTGTCCTCTAACTTCCATATGTATCTCATGGCATATGTGTCCCTACTACTAGACTAAAACCCACCACCACCAAAAACCACACACCTTACTATGTACAAAGAAAGATACTGAATAATTGTAAAAAGAGACACCTCGCCAAGACAGTGTGGCAATTGTAAGTGTACACACTCAGTTTTTAAGCACCTATGTTGCGCAGTGACAAGCCTGAAGGAAGGAGAGAGCATACGTGATGGATACTATCACCACTTTCAATAACATATAGAACAACCAAATGTAAATCCACAGGTAGAATGGAGTTGAACAGCATTACACACAAGCACGCATGCATGCACGCACGCGTGCACACGCACACGCACGCGCACACACACATACACACACACACACTGCAATAAGAGACAAATTCCTCTCCATTGCACATGGAGCATTCTCTAGGAAGGAAGGAAGGATACAAGTTAAGTCTTAACAAATTCAAGATGACTGAATCATATCAAACATTGAACACAAAGATATAAAAAATATGTCAATAGCATAGGAAAAGCTACAAAATTCACAAACACATGGAAATTAAACTGTACACTTTTAAACAACCAGGAAATCAAAGAAGACTTCTACCATTTGCAATTCTGTCTACAAGTCCTTTCCCATCTTCAGATCTATTTGCTTGCTAAGAAAAAGTTGTAAGCTAAGAAAATATCAGGAAATGAGGGGGATATGGGCGGGGTTGGAGGAAGGAAAGAGAAAGGGCTATATGATATAACTGTACTATGATTTCTAAATAAAATCACAAATAAATAAAGTAAAATAATTTTATTTATATAGGGTTTTATATATTTTATTGTTAGATTTCATTTATATTTTAACTATAATTATATAAATATAATATTTATATTTATAAAGATTACTATAAATCATTATAGACAGAACCAGGTAGGCTGTCTGTAGACCTTCTCCTTTCTGTTTCCTTAGGCCTAGTCCCTCAATTTGGTCCCTAGTGTGGTAAGAGATGAGCAGCTGCAGCCTTCTTTCCCCTCCTACCCTCTCTTCTCTCACTCATCGCAGTTTTCCAGCCCCCAACTCCCGCAGGCACCCTCTGCTAACCAAAGGGCCCTTCCTCTCAAGGCAACAAGCAGGTGGAAGGCAGGCCTATACCTTTCCTACTGCCCCTGAGATCCAGTCCCTCCAGTCTCATCCTCAGCTCTGCATCAGGTCACCTGCTGTGGTCTCACTTTCCTCTCTGACCCCATCCCCAAAGGACCACAAAGACCCTCTCCTCCAACCTTCCTTCCCCAACACCTGTATCCAACACCTGTAACAGGCATCTCCTGTTCACACACTGGCTGAACAGGCCAGGAAAACAGGCAGCACATAGGATCACACTCTCCAAAAATCCAGAGAGGAAACACAAACCAAGGAAGACAATATCCACCCAACAAAGCCAAGTCCAGAAACCAGCACCTAGACATAGGGTCATCCCAAACCCAGGAGCCTAGACCCCAGCGTAAAAACAGTCAACAACAGCCAGTGCATTGTGTCTCCACTAGAGCCCAGCTGTCCCACCACAGCAGGCCCTGAATATTCCAACATAGATGAAGCACAAGAAAACACCCTAAGAGCAACTATATGAAGATGATAAAGGCCCTTATAGAGGAGATGAATTAACCCTTTAAAGAAATCCAGGAAAACACTAACAAAATATTGGAAGAAATGAATAAAACCCCTTAAAGAAATCCAAGAAAAACCCAAACACTTGAAGAAAATGAGTAAAACTGTTCAAGATCTAAAAATGGAAATAGAAGCCATGGAGAAAACACAAACTGAGGGAATTCTGGAGATGAAAAGTTTAGGGATTTAAACAGGAACTACAGTCTCAAGCTTTACCAACATATCAAAAGATGGAAGACAGAATCTCAGGTGTTGAAGATATAATAGAAGAAATGGATATATTGGCCAAAGAAAATGTTAAATTTTAAAATGTTTAAAAAAACTCCTGATACAAAAGCCAGGTATGGTGGCACATGCCTTTAATCCCAGCACTTGGGAAGCAGAGGCAGGTGAATAAAGTAAGTCCAGGACAGCCAAGGCTACACAGAAAAACCCTGTCTTGAAAAATCAATCAAACAAACAAACTCCTGATACAAAACATCCAAGAAATCTAGGACACTATGAAAAGACCAAACCTAAGAATAAGGTATAGAGGAAGGAAAAGAAACCCAGAAAATGTCAACAAATCTTAAAAATTTTTTTCCTAACCTAAAGAAGGATATGCCTATAAAAGGCAGAAGAAGCAGCATGTAAAACACAAATTGGATCAGGAAAGAAATTCCCCTTACCAGATAATAATCAAAATGTTAAACATACAAAACAAAACAACAACAGCAACCAAAAAAAAAAAAACAAAAAACAAAAAACAAAACAACAAAACAAAACAAAACAAAACAAAACAAAAAACCAAAAAAACCCTAAAAGCTACAAGGGAAAAAAACTAAGTAACATATAAAAGCAGGCCTATTAGAATTATACTCACCTTCTCAACAGAGACTCTTAAAAAGCCAGAAGGGCCTGTGTGCAGACTGTAAGAGACCACAGATACCAGCCCAGATTACTATACCCAGCAAAACTTTCAACCATCATAGATGGAGAAAATAAGATATTCCATGATAAAGCCATCTCCATAAGGAGGTTCACTGATGCTCATCATCTTCTTTGAGATAGGCTGGGTGTTGCCAGGAGTTAACCTGTCTTATTGTTGATGAATCTTTAAAATAATAAAAACATATTTAAATGCCATATTCTGTAGGTCTCTAAGGTTTTTGAAGACCTTATCTATCTATTTTACCTTATTTATCTATAGAGTAATATATATCTGTTAAAGGTAGGATGTATAATCTTGTGATTAAAAATACGCTAGTAATTGACATGACTATGATTTGATCAACTAACAATTAACTTGTATTACTTAATTATCCCAAGCCACCTACAATAGCACTGTCAAAGTATTAGAAGTAAATTTTGTGTTATAACTGAGTTTTATGGGTACAATAGTTCATTTTAGAGTAGAAATATATATATATATATATATATATATATATATATATTGTGTGAAGAATAACCTTAATCTTGAATTCTACACCAGACTAACAGAACGGATGTGAAAATAGGATCCATCTCTCTGCTATATCTAGGAGACACACATCAACATCAAAGATAGACATTACCTTAGGGTAAAGGGTTGTAAAAAGATATTACTATCAAATGAACTTAAGAAGCAAGTGGGTGTGGCCATTTTAATATCTAACCAAAAAAGATGGGAAGGACACTATATACTTATCAAAGAAAAATCCATCAAGTGACATTTCAATTCTTACCATCTGTACATCAAACACAAAGGAACCCAAGTTTGTAAAAGGAACACTGCTACAGAGTAAATCACATATTGCTCCTCACACACTGGTAGTGGGAGACGTCAGTACCCACACTCATCAATGAATAGATTATTCACACAAAAAATAAGTAAACAGAGTAATACTGGCACTAACAGATGTTATAAACCAGTAAACCCAACCTATATTTGCAGGACATTTCACACAAACACAAAAGAATATAACTTCTTGGAGGTGCCTCAAGGAACTTTCTCCAAAATTGACCAGATACTCAGAGACAAAGCAAGTTTCAACAGATACGAGACAATTGAAATAACTCACTGCATCCTATCAGGCCACAATGGATTAAAGTTGAACATCAACAACAACAAAAACAAAGGAAGCCTACAAACACATGACAACAGAACAACTCTCTATTGGATAAAGAATGGGTCAAAACAGAAATAAGGAACTTAAAGACTTCCTATAATTCAATCAAATGAATACACAGCATACTGAAACTTAAAGGACAGGGTGAAAGTGATGCTAAGAGAAATGTTCACAGTACTAAGTTCTAACACAAAAATTGGAGAGATTTTATAGTAACAAGTTAACAGCATACTAGAAAGCTCCAGAACAAATAGACAATATAAAGAAATAAAAGTAGGTTCTTTGAGAAAATCAACAAGATAGACACACCCTTACCCAAACTAGCTAAAAGACACAGAGAGACTATCCAAAGTGACACAATCAGAAACAAAAAGAACATGACAGCAGACACTGAGGAAATCCAGAGAGTCATAAGGACAACCTTTAAAAACATGTATTCCTCCAAATCGGAAGATCTAAGAGAAATAGATAACTTTATCAATAGTACCACTTATGAAAGTTAAATCAAGATCAGATAAACAATTTAAATGACCTACAACCCCTAATGAAATAGAAGTAGTCATTAAAAGTCTCCCCTTGCCCAAAAGTCCAAGGCCAATAGTTTTAGTGCAGAATTCTTCTAAACATTCAGAGATGCAGAGATGGTTCAATATGCAAAAATCAGTAAATATAATGCTCCAAATAAACAAATGGAAAGAAAAACCCACATGATCATATAAATAGATGCAGTAAAAGACTTTGACAAAATCCAATACTCTTTCATGATAAAAGTCCTGAAGAGATAAGGGATGCAAGGGACATACCTAAACATAATAAAGGCCAGTTACAGAAAGCTTATTGCCACAATCAAATTAAATGGAGAGAAACTCAAAGCAATTCTTCTAAGAAACAAGGCAAGATAGTCTACTATCTCCATATTTATTTAATATAGTACTTGAAGTTTTAGCTATTGCAATAAGATAACTGAAGGCAATGAAGGAGATACAAATTGGAAAGGAAAAAGTCAAAGTATTGTTATTAGTAAATGATACTATAGTATACATAAGTGACCTGAAAAATTCCATCAGGAAATTCCTACAGCTGGTAAATAATTTCATCAAAGTCACTGGATACAAGATTAACTAAACAAAATCTTTAGCCCTCCTATGTACACATGACAGAATGAAAAAGAAATCAGGGAAAGAATGCCTTTCACAATATCCTCCAATAATTTAAAAAATCTTGAGGTAATTCTACCCAAGCAAGTAAAAGACTTGTATGATTAAAAAAAAAAAAACTTCAAGTCTTTGATGAATGAAATTGAGAAAGAAATCAGAAAATGGAAAGATCTCCCATGCTCATGGATCAGTAGGATTAACATAGTGAAAATGGCCATCTTACAGATTCAATGCAACACAAATTTTATAGACTTCAAAAGCACAATTCTCAACTTCATATGGAAAACCAAAACACCTAGGATAGCTAATAAATCCTAATCAATCCTAATAATCCTAAAGAACTTCTAGAGGTATCCCCATCCCTGATTTCAAGTTATACTACTGAGCCACAGTATTAAAAACACATGGTATTGGCATAAAACTGTCAGATTGATCAACGGAATTGAATTGAAGACCCAGACACAAATCCAAACCCATAATGACTTTGGTTCTTTGATAAAGAAGCCAGAAATACACACTGGAAAAAGACAGCATCTTCAACAAATGGTGCTGGTCAAACTCTATGTCTGCATGTAGAAGAATGCAAATAAATCCATATTTATCACCCTGCACAAAACTCAAGTCTAAGTGGATCAAACACCTCAGCATCAAATCAGGTACACTGAACCTAGTAGAAGAGAAAGTGGGGAAGAGTCTTGAACATGTTGGCACAGGAGATGGCTTTCTAGTAAGAACATCCATACTACAGGCACTAAGATCAACAATTAATAAATGGGAACTCATGAAACTGAAAAACTACTGTAAGGCAAAGGACATTGCCAACAGAACAAAATGACAACCTATCAAATGGAAAAGATTTTTACCAACTCCATATCTGATAGAGGACTAATATCCAAAATATATAAAGAAACTAGACACCAACAAACCACATAATTCAATTGAAAAATAGGATACATATCTAAACAGAATTCTCAATGGAGGAATTTCAAATGTCTGAGAAACGCTTAAAGAAATGTTCAATATTCCTAGCCAACAGGGAAATGAAAATCAAAACTACTTTGGGATTCCATTTTATATGTGTCTGAATGACTAAGATCAATAACACAAGTGACAGCTCATGTTGGTGAGGATGTGGAGCAAGGGGACCACTCCTCCATAGCTGGTTGGAGTGCAAATTTGTATAATCACTATGGAAATCAATATAGCAATTCCTCAGAAAGTTGGAAACTGATCTACCTCAAGATCCAGCTATACCACTCTTGGACATATACCACAAGCACACTTGTTCAACCATTTTCATTGTCGCTTTATGCATAATAGCCAGAAATTCATAACAACTTAGATGTTCTTCAACAAAAGAATAGATTAAAGAAAATGTGGTACATTTAAATAATGGAGTACTACGTAGGTGTTAAAAATGATGTCATGAAATTTCCAGGCAAATGGATGGAACTAGAATAAAATTATATTGAGTTGGGTGACCCAGACCCAGAAAGACAAATATGGTATGTATTCACTTTAAAGTGGATATTAGCCATTAAATAAATGGTAACTAAGCTATAATCTATAGACTCAGAGAGGCTAGGTAAATTGGAGTAGTCTAGGGAAAACATATGCATCTCCCTGGGAGGAAATAGAATAGATTTTATGGGTGAGGATAGGAGTGTGAGAGATCAGGTAGGAGATGAAGAAGGGATGGAGAGGGAGCGGGGAGGTAGGGAGAGAGAGAGAGAGAGAGAGAGAGAGAGAGAGAGAGAGAGAGAGAG
>OU015749.1:21986767-22005284 GCA_907169655.1 Acomys percivali | reverse complement strand
AGAGAGAGAGAGAGAGAGAGAGAGAGAGAGAGAGAGAGAGAGAGAGAAGGGAGAAACAGCTAG
The DNA here is from genome assembly GCA_907169655.1 of Acomys percivali. NCBI lineage: Eukaryota > Metazoa > Chordata > Mammalia > Rodentia > Muridae > Acomys > Acomys percivali. Next base: position 22,005,221 of record OU015749.1, on the reverse strand, counting down.
AATGGGGATGATGTGGAAACCTAGTGTAGTAGAAAACTTTGAATGTATGAAGCAGATCCTCTCACCCAGCCATCTGTTATTGCCAGGTAAGGCTTCCAGGGGAGGGAATTAAAATTCCAGTTGCATTCAATTGAGTTGTTGGCCATGGGAGGTCCTATAGAAATCTTCAAAACAACCTAAACTGAATAGGGGACAAAAGGGTGCTCTCTACAAGCTAACAACAGGGTGCCATTGCTAAGGATAACAGACACACATGTTATTGAACATGGAGAAGTTGAGGTGGTACCTACATGGAGCCTTCACCCCTATGCATTAATCTCTTTTGGGCAGGAAGGTACTCTGTAGGCTACAAAAAGAGAGATGTGGACACCAATTCAGCCAAGAAACCTTTGCCCTACAATTTGTCCTGCCTATAAAATATGCATGGGCATTGGTGGCACAGAACTTGTGGAAGTAGCCAACCAATCTCTGATTTGACTTAAGACCCATTCCATGAGAAGCAGTCCATACCCAACATTGCTTAGGTCACTAAGAAGCAGAGACTAGACAGACTAGGGTAGATAGCCTATAGACCAGATAAGACTAGAGACCTAGGGTAAAAGCAAAAACTATGGGTCTAAAAAAAAATCAATTATACTCATAGATCAGTCATCATCAGAGACTTCCTCTCGCAGCAGATGAGCAGAGGCTAACCACCAGACATTATGCAGAGAAATGAGAGAGTCTAAATTGGAGGACTCCATAAAATCCCTTCTCTCCAAGCTCATGGAATCCCTTGGAAGAGGAAATAGAAAGACTGTGAGAGCCAGAGGGGAGATGGAAGACACTGGGAGAACAAGGCCTTCTCAATAAACTAAGCAAGGTGCTTATGACACACAGAAGCTAAGCAGCAAGCACAGGGCCTATGTAGGTCTACATCAGGTCCTCTGTGTATATTATAGCTATTAGCTTAGTATTTATATGGGACTCCTGGGTGTATAAACAAGTGAGTCTTTGACTGTTTTTGTCTATGGTTGGGCTTCTTTTCCTTCTATTGGGTTGCCATGTCCAAGTTTGTTATGATAGCTTTTGCTTCATTATATTTTATTTTATTTTGTTATGTTTGTTTGTTATCTCTTAGAAGCCTTTTCTAATGAGAAAAATGAAGTGGATCCAGAAGGGAGGGGATGTGGGAGGAACTGGAAGGAGGAAAGGGAGGGGACCCTATAATCAGGAGGTATTGTGTTAGAAGAGAATCCATTTTCAATAAAAGAAAAAAATTGTATGTCAACAAATCCAGATAACGTAAAAGAAACAGATAAATCCCCAGAAGCACAGTCTACCAAGTAATGATGCAGAGATGAAGTCTAGGTACCCATCTTTATAAGCATTAAGAATGTTGAATTGAGCACTGTGTGGTGGTGCACTCCTTTAATCCCTGCACTCAGAGAGGCAGAAGCAAGCAGATCGATCTCTGAGAATGTGAGGCCAGCCTGGTCTACAAAGCAAGTCCAGGACAGCCAAGGCTACACAGAGAAACCCTGTCTCTAACAAACAAACAGACAAGCCAATAAAAGACTGTTGAATTGGTAATCAAAACGTTCCTGTTGAATCGTGGAGACAAAGTGGCTTCATGGTGAATTACACTGAACACTTAAAGAATCACCACTAAGCACGCAAACTCTTCTGAAAAACTGAAGAGGAGGAGGTAATTCCAGACTCATTTTACAAAGCTAATCCTACCCATATATGAATATGAGATGGGATACTATAAGGAGAAGGCAGAGGAGGAGTTGATATATACCAGGACTCATACCAGTATTCCTCAGAAGCATAGATGTCAAATTTCTCAACAGTACAGCAGCAAACTAAATTCAACATCATTAAAAAATTGTGCACAACGTACAAACGAGAATTTTCTCTGGATTGCAAGGATGGTAGAAAATAAGAAAATCAATCACTATGATACAACGTATTGATAGAATGATGACACAAATCAAATACAAGCAGCAAAGGATGATTATTGTAACAGAAGCAGAAAAAGCATTTGGCAAAATCAAAACCCTCTGCAAACTTGGAGTGGAGGTAAATTACTTCCACATAATAATATGTTACAAGCTACAAGCTAACACATAACATGGTGAAAATCTGCAAAAAAGGCTTTAAAACCTGAAAAAGGCAAGGATGTCCACTTTCAGAAGTTCTGCTCAATATGATATTAGAAATCATAGCCCAAGCTAATAGATTAAAAAAAATGACATCTAGATGAGAACGAAGAAAAATATCCCCATTTGTTGATGCTATGATTATATATTTACATATTTATATGTATACATATCCCACAACCATATATATGTATAAATACATACACATATGTACACATATATGTATATGTACATATATGTATATATGTATATATAATTTACATCTAAAGACTCCAGCAAAATACTGTTAGAATTTACTAAAATTTCTGGACTTAAAACTATAAAACCAATAAAATCAATTATACTTCTAAATACCAAGAAAACTTTGCCTGGGGACATACAACCCACATCTACTCACCCCAGATAGGGTGCCTACAAGAGATCAAAGTACAGATATCACCAAAGTCCAACTTGGAAAACCAGTGTGGTTTCTACTAGAGTATGGGTGAGGGGTTACTTACAGGAGCAGAAATGACTCAGACTGTTGTATCACCATGGCCCATGTCAGTGTGGGGCAGCTCACAAAATCTGGGAAACCTGGAGTACACTGCACAGCTTACAGGCAGCTCAACAGGTTCAGGAGTGTCCTTTCCAAGTGACTCTAGTCTAAACCTCTTCCAGGCAGCTGGTCTGGTCTCATAGTCTTTTTTTTTTTTTTAAGCTCAGTTTCCTTCTGTCTGAGAGGGATGTGGGCTTTTATTGTTGACTTTGGCAATTTGAACATCAAATCTGCTCAATTTCAGGGACTTCCTGATACTATCATGCTCACTGCTCAAGGAGCTTCCCTGCAGGATGGAATGTTTCAGTCTCAGGGGAAACTTGAACAACATTAATAGATCTTCAAAGGGAAAGTAGAAAAAAAATACCTCATTCAAAACAGCATCACAAAGAAGAAAATTTTATTCTGAACATGTAGCTTCGTCTATAGACATTGAAGGTTGGTTCCCCAGCACCGCATAAATTACTAGTGGTAGTGCAGTCGACTGTCACCTAGCAATCCCAGCACTGGAGAAACAGAATCAGGAGCATACAAAGTTCAGTTTTGCCACATACTGAGTCTGAGTCCAGACACTGTCAGAAACAAAGGAAGGAAGGAGGGAGGGAGGGATCGAGGGAGGAAGGAAGGGATGGAGGGAGGAAAGTAGTACCAAGGCTTAAGAAAATCAGGGCTGCGCAGATAGTTTAGTTGGTACAGCAAGGACTTGACATAGGTGGCCTCCAGCACCTGTGTGAAAAATTGGCCATTGTCTTAGTTACACTTTCCATTGCTGTGAAGAGACACTGTGGCAACTCTTACAAAGGAAAACATTTAACTGGGACTGGCTTACAGTTTCAGAGGTTTAGTCCATTATCATCACGGCGGGGAAACATGGCGGAGTGCTGGCAGACACGGTGCTGGAGAGGGAGCTGTGAGTTCTATGCCTTGATCCAAAGGCAGCAGAAGCAGACTATGTGCCACAATGGGCATAGGTTGAGCATATATAAGACCTCAAAGCCTGCCTCCACAATGACACACTTCCTCCAACAAGGCCATGCCTACTCCAATAGGGTCATACCTCCTAATATACCCACTTCTGTGGTCCAGGTATTGAAACACACGAGTCTATGGGGGCCACTCCTATTCAAACCACCATAGGCTTGTTGTGATTCCAGCACTGTGCAGGTGGAGACAGGAGAATCTCAGTGGTCAGCTGGCTACCCAGCTAAGTCTACTTTGAGTCCCAGATTCCTCTCTCAGAAGAGACAGTTGATGGCTCCGAAGGAATGACAATGGCCTTTCTATGAACAACTACACAAGTACATGCATGCAAACACACACACACACACACACACACACACACACACACACACATATGCACACACACATGGGGGGGAGAGACTTGTCAAGTGGTACAGAAGGACAAAAAATCTGTAGGATTTTTTGTTTTGTTTTGTTTTAAGAAGAGAGTGTAGGTTTAAGGCAGCTATAATTGTTAGAGACTAGTATGACTACAGAGAAATTTTGTGCTGGGCACTGGGTCAGGAAGAAAGGTACCCAGTAGGCATGACCTCATTTATCATTGGCTCCAACTTGGGAAAATGTAAATACAAAAGGAGAAGCCATAATTGATAATGTCACCATGTAGGTTTCCTACTCTAATCCAGTCACATACAGAAATATTTCCCTAGGGTCAGCCTCAGGCACACAGAAGCTTCTGAATTGTTTTCCAGTCTGGCCAGATAGCAGATTTTCACAGCAGTATCCACATGCTACTGGTTTGTAGGAGTAAAGATGGAAGAATGAAGGAGCTGTAGAGTCTTGCACCAAGGTTTCGGAAAGCTACTGAGGATGCTCAATGAATTCCTTGCAAGGGCCCCTGAGGGCCATTTCATGACCCTCAAAAGGTAAAAGCTAAATTATATTGGGGTCCTCAGAATGTTAGACTTGTCAGGATTGTAGGCCTTAGCTGAGGAAAGCTGCTGGCCCAAGTAGGAGGCCACACGTACTGTCAGTTGTTAATGGTTGTTTTAAATTGTGTTGCAGTTTCTCTCTTAACCCGACTAATACCCAAATAATTGAGACTTAACTATTACATTTGTTTATAAGCTGCACAACATAAGAACTAAGCTAATCTGGCCTTCTCTCATTGTAAATCCCCACTATACTTGCTTTGAATGGTTTTCTCTGCTCCAGCCATTCTCTTTTGATGTCTCCTCATGGCTGAATCCCGACTCCCCAACCTCTTCTCCTCTTCCTCTCCCCCGCCTCACCTGGCTAGCTGAAAGTCTGGCCCTAGTCTCTCTCCTGCCTAGTCGTTGACTGTCCAGGCTCTTTACTGACATATCAGAGACCAATTGAGGAGCAAAGTTTAGATAGGAGGGTCTCAGGACAAGGACTGCAATCAGATATGGGGGCACAACAATTAGCATTTGAATCATTACACAGTGCATAGTAACATTAAGCCTACAATGGGTGATACAGCTCAGCTGGAGGGTAAAGGTAGCCATGGCCACTGGAGTCCACAGGATTCCAGTATGAGCCCTAGAAGCTGGACACGCAACCATAGAATTTGGTGTTTGCTCTACTAGGTTTAGGTCTTGCTTTGGTGCATTCTTTTCTTGGTATGCTCCACCCTTCCCTACTGAAGTGGGAATCTTTAGTCTGTGCCATTGTATAACATGTGTTAAGATTACTGGCCCTCTATATTTCTTGATTTTATGAGGACTCACATTGAAGGAATTGCCTTGAGTCTGAGAAGAGAGTAGACTTTTCGAACCCTCCTGGGGTGTTCTGCGGAGGAACTATGAAGTTGGAATGACCATAGATTGCATTTTAAGATGGATTCTAAGGAACAGGAGTAGGCTGTGATTCAAAAGTGATGTGTTAGGGTGTCACGATGGCAAATGGTGGATCTGGGATGGGTAATCTCATGACAACCGGGAGAAAATCCCTAGGTATGTCTATGGGAGCCTTTCCAGAAGGGGTTAAAGAGGTTCAGAGACCCACTCTAAACGTGAGCATTGCAATTGTCTATATAGGCTGGGCCCAGGAAGAATAAACTGTAGAAAGTTGGAGGAGTATCCACACTCGTCTCCCACCCCTCCCTCCAGAGTGTAGATACAACGTAACAACTGTTGCCCGCTGCTGTTGCTACCCCCTCCGCAGTCTTTCTACTCCTCTCCCTATGCGGACTATACCGTCAAGTTGTGAGCCAAAATAGTGGTTTGAATTAGGGTTAGAGTTATGGTCAGGCCTAGGATTAGGGGTTAGGGTTAGTGTTAAAACACTTCCTTAAGGTGTTTATGCCAGGCTTTTTGTCACAGCAATAAGAAGTATCCAATAAACTATGTATTTAATAAGGGATCAATTAAAATATATATTAAGAGAGATTACAATCAATTTTCCAAAAAAAAAATTTGTTGATATAATTAAAAAGTCATTAAGAACAACTTCAGTAGACATAACTAACTCCAAGGAAAATATACAAATAGCCAAAAGATATGTGAAATGATGTTTGATGTTACTAATTGTCAACAGCGTGCACATCAAAGTCCTAGGAGGTATCACCTGTAACATGTGATAATGTAACTGGACTTTGAGGGTCCTCGGCTAAAAAAACAAATCAGCCATGAAAGGCAAATGTTCAATCATTTCCACTTATATGAGATGCTAAACAAGTTAAAACTCGGGGCTGGAGAGATGTGTCAGCAGTTAAGAGCACCTGTGCGCTTGCAGAGGACCCAAGTTCAGTTGGCATCACTCACATTGTGGCTCACCACTGTGTGCGATTACAGTTCCAGGGTCTGGCCTCTGTGGGTACCAGACACCCACATGGTGCACATACACACATCCAGGCAAACATATATACGTATGAAATAAAGAAGTCTTTTTTAAGCAATTCTATTCACAGGAGTACAGAGTAGGATGGTGGTCATCTTGAGTTCAATGGAGGGAGAAATGACTCATAGTTAAATAACGATCAAACCATTTCAGCTACACAGGTGAAGAAATCTGAGAGATGTGTTGCCCAGCATGGCCCTATGGCCGACAATCTGCATCATACACAGAAAGATGTGGTCAGGAGAAGTCTCATGTTACAGACACAAAGATGAGCTAAAGGTCAGCCTCGTGTTATAGCACAACAGCAGCAATGGCAATTCTTTAAGAAGTCACGGTTCATTGGGTATTTCTTATTGTATTTGGTCTGGCACTTAACAAATCCATTGGGTTTCTATTTGTAGTCATTAATTATAGTTTTTCATTGTTAGAAAAAATACATTAAAATGCAGCAGGTCAACGTTGCTCAAATCTGTTCCTTTATTGTACACCCCAAATGTTCGGATGTCAATAGTGTATTCTGACAAAGCAGTGTTTTCATTTTCTTAGCCTACACATGATCACTGATTTCCTTATGTGTTTACCAAATATTTACTGTGGGTGCATGTGTTTGGACTTCCATCTGTGGGAATTCTTTTTGTTGTATTTGTTTTGTTTGAGACAGAGTTTCACTGTGTAGCCTTGGCTGTCCTGGACTCACTTTGTAGACCCAGCTAGCCTCGAACTCAGAGAGATTGCCTGCCTCTGCCTCCCTACGTGCTGGGATTACAGGTGTGTGCCACCAAGACCAACTGGGAATTCTTATATGCTACTTATAAAGCAAATTCTCTAAGAGACAATTTAAATTGGCAGCTTTAGCCCACTGCCAATTGGGAGGGATTAGGTAGCATTTTTGGCACTTGGTTTTTGGTTTTTATCTACCCACCATTCAACAATTCAGCTAAAGCTGAATGTGGCAGGACACATTGCCTACTCTTTCCTTATTGTGATAAAATAATTGGTGAGGCACAATTGAATGAGGAAGCATTTAGTTTGTCCTATAGTTTGTGCAGCCCATCATGACTGGGTAGTCAAGGCAGCAGGAAGCACCGATCACAATCAGAGAGCAGAGAGAGATGAGTGCCGGTGCTTAGCTTGTTTCCTTCTTTCCAGTTTTTATTTATTTTATTTTTATGCCTCTTCATATGTTTGCGTGCATGTGTGTGCGTGTCTGTGTATGTGTGCGTTCTCGAGCATGTGCGTGCACATATTCATTGTGAAGGCCCAAGGTGAGACTCAGGTGTCACTCATTAGGAGTGTTGGCTTTTGAGCTAGGTCTCTCTCTGGGACCTGGAGCTCGCAGATTAGGCTGGCTGGACAATGAGTCATGGGAATCTGTCTGTCTCTGTCACCCCAGCCTTGGGATTACAAGCATGTACCACGTTGCCTAGCCTTTATGAAATCCTCGTGTCATACTCATGTCCTTAGACTTGACCAGCAACCACTTCATCTGCCGAGTCATCTTACCAGCCTCTGCCTTCTTTTTAGTCAGCCTGGGACCACAGACCCTAGAAAAAATGTCACCCACATTCAGGGTGGATCTTCTCTCTTAAATTAAACCTCTCTGGAATCACCCTCAGGACACACACAGAGGTATGTTTCCATGGGGATTCTAAATTGTAACACTGACATTGAAGATTATCCAACATGGTGTGTGAGTAAGGGTACAAGGCTGGCAATTTTCTATATAGTTCATTCTTGTAGTCTTCACTTACAGCAGAGGCTAAGCCAAAGTCTACCTCTGCGGGGTGGGCTTTTATTCTTGCTCTGATGATGCCACTGCTCCTGCAATGCTTCAGTAGGTAATTCTTACCCTCTGAATGTTCCTATTAACATTTCCCAGGCTTGGCAGAGACTGCTACCAAGATGCTAACACCAGCTCTGGGTTTTGCTTATTTCTCCACATGGAAGCTTTCTTGTGTTTGCCACACAGGAATTTGTCTGCTTTCTTGCCAGAACAACCAGGCATTGCAAAAGTATTTGTGGTATTTTAAAGAAATTCAGTGTTTTTAGCTTTGGTCCTCTGGGAAGGCATTCTCTATTATGTACAATTTCCATTGTGATTTGTTGATGCTTCTTCTGGCTATAGCTATTCAAAAACCTTTGCAAAATAACTTTACTAAGTAGGGCATAAATAGAACAGAGATTTTCCTAGGATAGCATCTTTAAATATTCAAGATGACTCTTCACAAATCACTAAAATGTAAATGGAGGTCTCATCAGAAGAAAAAGGTGGCATTGTGTTGTGCTAGAAATTGAAGTAGCAAATTAGTCCTCACCTTAAAAACAAGTTCAAAATCAAAATTAGTAAATGACACTCAGGAACAAATGAAGGTAAATAAACACTAACAAATGATATAAAACAATTATGTGGGTGCAATTATGAAATCACAAAGGAAAGTAGACAGAAAAATGAATGTTTTTTAGTACCTAGGTCTCTGAGTGTAGGAAGGGTACCCACAGCAATAAGTGATGCTTTCTTTGTTGATAACTGAAGCCATACTTTGAAACATTTTATGTTTCAAAATGGGAGGGAGACATTTTAATTGCAATGGTAATTCAGTTAAGAATGATTTGAAATTAAATTAAACAAAACATCAAGCATCATAGGCCAGATGAGGAGACTTACATCAATTAAAAATTTAAAAACGTTTTGGGACTGGAGAGCTGGCTCAGCAGTTAAGAATGAATACTGTTCTTCCTGAAGACCCACGATCCATCTCTAACTCCCATGTGGAACAGCTCACAGCCACCTGTAACTCCAGTATTCAGGGTATCTGACGCCCTCTTCTGGCTCCCATGGGCAGTACTTGCAGATGGAAGATTCACGGAACAGAGCACACACGTATAATTCGATTCTTTTTCAAAAAACATCTTTCTGTGGAGCATTAATTTGCAACAACTGAGGGGCATGGATGCATCTGTTTGAGATGGGATGCTTCGGGTATCTGGCCTGGGTTTTAAATGAACATTCTCAGGCTTGGAGGCTTAATATCGAAGTTTTACCTCAGCTTTGACCCTTGTACGTGGGAATGCCCCAGGCTCAGTAATTCCAGACTCTTCTATGTTTGCGATCCCTCTAGATGTCCCTCCGGCCCCACGGTTTCAATGATGATCCATCTACTTTTCACTACAAACTTGCTCTGATCTCTGGACTCCACTTCATATCTGATATATTCAGGAAATCCTTACGAATCACACTACATAAATTTTACAATTAAAAAAAATTTTTACTTTCTCAGTTTCTCTTTCATTTTTCCTCATTTAGTTTTTGTTCTTGAGCATGGTGGTGGTAGTTAATTTTTACGATCCACTTGATTGGATGTAGAGTTGCCATGGAAACACACCTCTGTGTGTGCCTGTGAGGCTGTGTCCAGGAAAAAAAAAAAAAAAGAAACTGCGGAGTAAAGACTCGTCTTGTATGTGGGCAGCATCATGCAAGGAGCTGGCCCTCAGGTGAGCAGAAGGGAAAAAAAGCTGGCTGCACATGCGCATTCGATTCTCTCTGACTTTTGACTGTAGACATAACGTGATGAGTTTCTGTACCCACCTTGTCCATATGGACTCTCCTGCTGTGATGGACGATGTCCTCGCCCCCTCCCGCCCTTTAAACTGTAAATCCAAACAAATTCTTCCTTTAGTTGCTTCTTGTCAGGCATTTGGTCACAGCAATGAGAAAAGTAACTCACCCTCTGGCTACGCCCTGAGGGACCTCAGGCTCCATTTGCCCCGGCCTACTTCTCTCCCGCCACCTCCTGCCCCCCTACCCCCGCCAAGCCTTGCCTCCCAGACAGGGTCTCTCTGTGTAGCCTTGTCTATCCTGAACTCACTTTGTAGACCAGGCTAGCCTCGAACGCACAGCAATCCACCTGCCTCTGCCTACTGAGTGCTGGGATTAAAGGCACGTGCCCGGCACACAGCTTGCTTTTTAAAGCCAGGAAGGGCGCATGATCCACAGAAAGGGAAGGGGTCAGGAAATATTCTCGGATGCAGTAAAAAGCTCAGCACGGTTTCCTCTTGAAATCATTCGGGAAGCTGTTCTCCCCTTCGTTGTTTTCCATACCATTTCTTTTCCTCTTGCTTCTGCCACCACGGTCCACTTCTTTCCTAAATGCTGCGTGGTCTTTTGTGTTTCCATTTTCCCCCTACATGGCAGATTCTCGATACCTGGAAAAATAGCCCTCCCTACTTTTTTTGCACCTTCATTATTTTGTACATAAATCTACTGAACAGTTTTATTTTAGTATCCAGATAATATAGATCACTGAGGCCTTGTAAGGCTTGAACGTAGAAGTGGTGGGGCCTATGCAGCCATGTTTACCTACTACCATAGACTGCAGCTCACCAAACCACAGTGTAAATAAACTCCCTTCCTTAACTTGGTCTTGTCAGGTGTGCTGTCCCAGCAAGGAGAAAAGGGTCAAATACTATACTCAACGGAACAAACAAGGTTTTACTTTTTCAAAGCTTCCACAATTCAGCACAATACGAGACATAAAGTAGATGCTCAGCTTTTGGTTTGGGTTTGTTCTTGAATGGGCAAAAGCCTTACTGGGTTTTTGTTTGTTGATTGGTTTGGTTTGAGACAGAGTTTCTTAGTGTAGCCTTGGCTGTCCTGGACTCGCTTTGTAGACCAGGCTGGCCTTGAACTCACTGAGATCTGCCTGCCTCTGCCTCCCCATGTGCTGGGACTACAAGCGTGTGCCACCGCATCCGGAACAGATTATATTTTTAAAAATCAACTAGTATTAAATATTTTATAATTAGCTTGAGAAACATCTAGCAAATGCATATCTAGCATATATTAAAATGAACGTTAGGCATACTTCCACAAAATGGATATGTCAAATACCTGTATATTATATATTCACAATGCAGATACGTGATTAGTCAGTTATAAGCATTTTCTGTAGTTTGAATGCCTCAGTAATTCACAACCTTTAAAATCCAAGCTGTTTACTTTGTAATATGAATTATCAATAAATATAAAACGCTAAAATTATGTATTCCTAACATTTAATCAATGTTTTCTATGTAAGAAGAGTCTTTATTCACTAATAGTTCCCTATAATTCATTTTGCTAATTAATTTTACATTTTGGGATGAGACCATGAAAAACGAAATAGCCCGAACTCATTTGAAGCTCCTTTTGCCTTCTCATTAAAAAAGGGTAAGAGAACCAACCACACAGGTGGACATCTGGCCAAACTCAAGACTAGAGATTATTAACTCAAGAAGGTGTAATTGTCAACCTGGTGGATCAGCATCATCAAGAGTAAGGCCTGTGCTTTTCCCATCCTTCCACACTCCCAGACACTGCCCCTGCCCACACTGTGGCAATGAGCTAAGACTGGCCTTATGCAGTAACAGCAAGGAGGGGTCAGGCAGGCAGAGAGACAGGCTGGGGGCACAACTGTCTGCTCCCAAGTTACAAGGGCAGATAAAAGCACTTTCAAGGAAACATACAGTGATGTTAGATGTGTTAGAAGAATATGATTTCTTTGCTTAGAAGAATCTTTATAAATATATGCTCAAATAAAGTGACACCGTCTTTTGCTATCCTTTCATCTATTTTAATTCTGGTCACTTTTCAAGTGCCTACATTGTGGTTGCTTAAATGAAACCAATAAAACAAAAGTATTTTGAAAGTGAAGTGCCTCATTAGAGCTGAAAACGTAAGATGATGGAATTAACATATAATACATACGGAATTGAAGTAGTACAGAGAATAAGGAAGAGATGTAGATATTTCACTAGAATGGAGGAAAATTCTCATTTGTGGTTCTATACAATCTCTTAAAAGTCTTACAGAGGAAAATAATTACTGGACAACTAACCCATGTTTTGGGGTTAGTGAATAATACAAACTTTAAGTTAAAATGTAACTTATTTTTTGTGGACGGTGTTTTGGCTGCACGTGTCTATATGAACCACTTGCATGCCTGGTGCTTGAGGAAGGCAGAAAAAGACAACAGATCCCCTGAAACTGGAGTTACAGAAGGTTGGGAGCCGTACTGGGAACCGAACCCAGATCCTCTGGAGGGGCAACCAGTGTCTTGAACTGCTGAGCCATCTCTCCAGCCCCAATTAATACACATTTTAGAAAAGTTTCTTTTAATGTTTCCAGATATTTTCCTCAAAACTCTAGTAAAATAGAATCAGAAAATCATTATTTCCTTTTTAGTTTTTTGAAGTGTGTAACATATTTATTTAGTTCCCTGGGAGTAGCCAGGAGCAAAGCTTTGTTTATCAACACAGTACAAGATACTGGTCGTGTCGTAACTTTTCGGCATGAAATCGAGCAAGGATCAGCACAGTTACGACTTGATCAGTGCCCACCCTTCTTAGACTTGAAATAGGCAGAGAGAGCTAGCGGGTCATGGACTACAAGAGACAGTATATACCCCTGATCAACTGGACTCCTGGGGAAGAGAGGATTTGACAAGAGTCCTGGAAGCATCTAGAAGGTTTTGTCTTTCTCACTTAGGATGTATAGACAGATGGAAGCACTGAACTGGAAGACAAAATGAAGCAACTCCAGCCTTTTCTGTATTGCTTCTAAAGGGAGGGGTTATTTCATTGTGAAGGTATGGTACCTCTGGGTTACTGACCTCTGTTCACTTAATAGATTAGCCTACATTAAACAAGGACAATCCCAGATTAACTTTAAGATGTGATTTCCAAACTCCCACAATGAAGGCTAGCAGAATCAAGGAGGTAAATAAAATATTACATATATATATATATATATATATATATATATATATATATATATATCAGTACAAACCCACTCTCACTTTTCATAGGTCCTAGAAGCATATGTATAGTTGGTTGAGGAAAATAAAGAGAACTCCAGATGTAAGAGTTATTTTAAATACTCACACAGTCATATTTCATGCTATATTTAGTTAGAGAAAAGTTGGCTTGAAGTAACTGGAAAGAAGCACTCAAAAGGTTGAATTCTCTTTTGTAAAATAACCATCCAGAGAAAGCCATGCACATTTTAATAGGATGAAGAGAAATTTATTGGCCTCCACAGATGCTGTATGCACGAATCTGGACTGACTGGCATTGGTGATGAGCCAAAATTATGAATTGAGTGGTTTGGAGCATGAGTTACCACTGCTTTGTTGAATTAAAACCAGTCCTCTGGATATCAGCTCTTTTCTAATATGGAGTGAAATCGATTCCAAAGGCAATCAGAGAAAGAAATGCACATGCTCAGTGCAATTGCAGTACAAATGCGTCACTTCTGGAAAATACTAGACCAAGTACAGGCCCTACCAGTAGATAACTGCTTCCTATTATTATTAATGTGTTATCGTTATCAGAAGACACTGTACAAGCAGTACACATGCCGGAGGGGCTGCCTCCTTGAAGCAGGGCTACCTTCCCCACTTGTCCACTGTGCCATCATAGCTTCATCACCAACGGCAGCAGAGTTCAGAATGAATTTACACACTACTAGAGAAAATGGAGATGCTTTTATGCTCTGATCACTAATATTTTTTGACTTACTGAGGTGGAAAACATTAGGCTCCAGGCTTCCAGAGGCAATTAAAATCAGTAGGTCCTCTGATAAACAAGAGCATGTGAGGTTAACGCTGGTCATAAATAACAGTAGAGGGCATGTGGTCCAGGGATCATAATGGAGATATTTTTCTGGCATGGATACTCGCATAATACTTTTGGGAATGTAAGGTTTTGCTTTTTTCTGCATTTGGAGATAAACAGAGACCTCATTGTACTTGACTACGATTACTTATGTGGGGCACGGACTCTTGGAAACAGCAGACATGCATCAACAAAGTCATTAATCCACACCAACCCTCTTCCCAGAAACCACAGATTATTATTCTTTAATGGCCGACAAAACTCAGTCAGGGAGGATAATTGCTTTGCTCAAGGCCACAGAGGGAGTCTTGTGTCAGAACAGAATTAGAGGTGAGTGATTTGGGGCCTACAGGCTTGTATTTGGCCCATTAGGTCGTGTGTGATGGGGAAAGAGTTTCTGGACTTGTATGAAGTGTGTGTGTGTGTGTGTGTGTGTGTGTGTGTGTGTGTTCATTCTTCTGTGAACATGAATGAGGCCTTAGGATACTGATGTTCACCTATACAATAGCACTTTCCACGTTAGGATAGTGTTCACAGGTTGTGACACGCTTAAGCACTCTGACACTTGTCTGCTTCCTTTGCCATTTCTTGATTTGTCTAAGAAAGAGCAATGCTAGATAAGAAATAAAAATGGCTCAACCCAGAAGCCCATCTCCTTTCTTATTCATTTTCTGCCTCCCAGGCTGCCACTGACTTGTAATTATCCCTCCTCAACCTCCGGCATAGATGCCTTGTAGGAGTGCACCTCCACACCTGCTCCAAAAGAGCTTGTATTGAGTTGTAGAATGTCACCAAAAGTTTTTTTTTTGTTTTTTTTTTTTTTCAGGACCAGACTGAACAGTTTCTAAGTTTGGCCAGCTGCATTCATTTTTTAAGGAAGCAGATGCTTGCTCTGCATAGAAAGGTGCTTTAGAATAGAGGTCGCCTATACAACTTACAGAATTAACTTACAGATAAAACTTAAAGAATTAGCTCCTAATGAAGTTCTAAATACTTATTCTTATGCAGACAAAGAAATGCAACACTCAATTTTCCTCAGAGAAGTTGCTCTTTGCAGTAGACAGAGGCCATTGCAACAAGCTGCAACTGGTCAAAATGCAGAGAACCTCTGGTTGTAACCCAGCCCCATTTGATCCATTTACAACACAGCCTTCACACCTAAGGCTCAGGGAACAGCTCAGAAGAGGGGACAGAAACCTGATGAGAACCAGAGGACCAGGAAGTCTTCTGGAAAATTGTGTCATTTCATCCTAGAAATGACAAGGAAGTTACAGTCATAATATCTCAATAATATAGCTGCCTAAACAAGACCGAAACAATGACAACACCAACAGACAGGCTGTTCTACAGAAGAGATATCTTATGGGGCCTCACCCCTTGATAAAGAACTATAGGAAACTAGTAACTGATGAGAGAGGGACAATTAATCATTCTCAGGGATGATTCCCCTAATTGGTTACCCAGTACCAAGTGATCTACCTTGAAATCATACACAGACATGCAACACTAAATGAACTCAGCATGATGTATCTATATATTTAGGCATATACATACATACATACATACATACATACATACATACACACACATATATGTAACAGTAACAACTAAAGAAAATGGGGCTGTGAATTTGAGGGGGAGTGAAGGAGGATATATTTAGGAAGAGTTGGGGGGAAGAAAAGAATGATGTAATTATACTTTAATTTAAAAAAATGGAATTAAAATTCTGGTTCCATGACTTCCTGGCTATTGCTTTTGAGAAACTACCTCAAACTTTCTGTTTGAATTTCCTAAACTGCAAAATAAGTACGGTAATAGCACTAAGTCATAGGATTCCCGGAGGCTGCTTACAATTGTACCAGCTATAGTGGTACAGATCAAGAGATTAGATGTCACCACCACCATCTTTTTCATCACAGAAAGTGTGTGAGAGAAAGGGAAGTTATTTCCTCAAACCACTTGGTATTCATGTCTACTTTTAAGAATGATTCTCTTGTTTTGAATAGCTGAGAGAAAAACACATTTAAAAATAGTTAATTAATTTTACATTCTCATCATAGCTTCTCCTTCTTCCTCTCCTTTCATTCCTCCCTTCTCTCCTCCCCTGTCCCCACTGTCCCCTCCCTTTCTCCTCAGAGAAGGAGAGGCCTTGCATGCATAGCAACCCACCTTGGCCTATCAAGATATAGTAGGACTAGACATATCTTCTTCTATTGAGGCTAGATACAGCAGCCCAATTAGGAGGAAGGCAGGGAACAGAGTTAGAGACACCCCTGCTCCAGAGCTGGATTTCTAGCAGCACACAAGAATCAATCAATTAATGAAACCAGGATGGCACCACATAGGGGAATATATCTGAACAGACAGGGACACAGCTCAGGAAGGATGAAACAACCTCAGACACTGATTCATCAGCATCTGGAAAAAGCTAGCAAGGCAGGCTTCAACATTGGTCTTCTGTTTGGTGGATCTTATCATGGTGGAAACTCTCCATGGGACAATCTTATGACTGTTGTGGTCCTAAGGATCACTGGTAGCCTGGCTCTTCTTTTCCAGGGGCCAACCTGAATAACTGGTTGGAAATTGGAAGCACACCAGTATCCCCGGGATATGGTTAATCAGGCTGTTGAAGCTGACTTGCATAGTGCCCTCAAAGTCGAGTAGGCAATGGTAGCCGTGTTGAGTGAACACCTCCCAGGTACACTGCTTACATACATAAAGTAATGCCATGCATTGTGCTCTCAAAGTCAAAGAGTGGCAAAACTCTTGAGGAATTTACAACATAATGATCATGGTTATGGGATGGAAAATAAAATCCAGATAAAATATGAATTACAAGTGTAAAGTAAAGATAAGCATCAGAGAGCAACAGCTGGCTCCTAGAGGTTCACAGAGAGAAAGAGAAGAAGGATGAATCACCTAAGAATTAGCAGGATACCTTGATCTGAGAGCACCCTTGCACTTGAAAGAACCCATTAAAGATCCAGTCAACGTGGGTAAAACCCTGATCTTTTCAAATACTTCAGGAAAGTTCCGAAACATCAAGGAAAGAGAGGAGATCCTAAAAAGCTTTGAAAGAACAAGAGAGCAAAAGCATTACCTACAAAGGAAGCTATGAATGTGCAAGTGACACCGGGCTATTCATTAGATCTAGAAATCCTCACCCACTCAAAATATCATGGGGACATTTAAAAAGAATAAAGGTATTTGGGGGTCATGCAAACAGTCAGAACATTGCCTTCCCACTTAGCTTTTCTCCTGATGTCTCTGGGGATTGTGATTTAGCAAAACGAAGGGAATAAGGAGACACCTGTTCAATGTCTAGAGATTGGGCAGGAAAGAGCAGGCAAAATGGCAGAAAGAAACTGAGAAACACGTGTTGGATGTGAAAGGCATTTCTTTCCTTGGGGAAATTGGAAATGCTCCACAGAGAAGAATTCTAAGATTTTAAAACCGCAAGAGGAGATGATGACATCGGAAAATACTTATGAGGCCATCTTAGTTATACACTTCATTCATTTTCAATGTTTAGAAGTGGTTGACAGATAAACCACAGAAGACCTAGTTATGACAACAACACATGACATCAATATTTTGATATCACATAAAAGCATAGATTATAACATTAAAGAGGAGGGGAGGGGACATTGAAAGCAGACACAGGTGAAGTCCTGCTGTAACTTGTTAAATATACTAAATAAGACATAGACTTGAAACAAAATTTAAAATGCACTTGGTTAACAAGAAACCAGGCATGTGACAAAGACCAAGTCACATTCACGGCGCAAATGCCTCTAACTTTCTAAATTGTAACACCAAGACCTCAGTGAATCACACAGGACCATAGTTCAACTCAAACTCAAGCCCAGTGGCATTTCTGACATTACTGGGACTGTTGCTTGTTATTTTGAGACAGAGTCTTGCTAGCCTTCAGACCATTACATAATTCAAGCTTGCCTCAAACTTGGGACAATCCTTCTGCCTCAGCATCCCAAACACTGGAATTGTAGGCATGTACCATTATGCTTGGCTTGGGCTTGATTTTCCTTTTTCTTCTTGTAGTGTTAGATATTGAGTCCAGGGTCCCACATGCCAAGCCCGCTTTATGGCTGTGCTTCCAGCCCCAGCTTTTTTTTTCTTTTTTACATCTATCTATCTATCTATCTATCTATCTATCTATCTTTCTATCTATCTATCAATCATCTGTTCATTCACTCTTCCATCTACCTATTATGTTGTGTGTGTGTGCATATGAGAGAGAGAGAGAGAGAGAGAGAGAGAGAGAGAGAGAGAGAGAGAG
>OU015749.1:21962510-21983121 GCA_907169655.1 Acomys percivali | reverse complement strand
TGTCTGTCTGTCTCTCTCTCTCTCTGCAAATCTGAGCCTGTGCTACTCCCTTTTAAAGAGACCAGAGTTTCTTCTAGTGAGTAGTTGTAATTACTCTGCTTTCTGAAAGGCTGATAGCAACATGTAAGAATCAGGTGTGTTCACAGGGTCAGGTTTTCTTTAGGAGGAAACAGCGACTAACCCCACAGAGCCCATTTAAAGCATGTAGCCCCCTCTTTACTAGCGATAACCCTCTCCCCTCTTCATTTCCCATGTCAGTGATTTTTACTACTTGGGGTTAAGCTGTTTCCAACCTCAATTATTCTGTGTTCCCTCGGGGGGAGAAACTGCACAAGCAGTCCAAGAACTATAAAAGGGTTCTGGGACTCTGTGATCATATAACAGACCTTAGGGCACACATGCCCTGATATACAAACAGCTATTTAGCACTTTATCATGTGAGAATTAGAGGCCAGGGAGAGGACACATTTTGGAATCAACTCACATAGTTACCCCTGAATTTTACTTGTGGGCCTGGCGCATTTGCAGCATTTCCTTAATAAAGCTGGGACAATTTTGACCTACCAGGGACACCATACAGCTTGTCTTAGGTAACAAAATCTGCCCTTCATCTGGTAAATGGTAACAATCAACACACATACGCAAGCGCATACACACACACACACACACATGAACAAATACACACACCAACATACATGCCACCTCCTCACCCCGTTCTTCTGAAAAATTTCAACTTTAAAAGCAGACCTAGCACAGCCATAAAAGCCACTAGAGTTATAAGCTGAAATCCTGATTCACATTGGAAAGCCCACAGTGGGAGCCCATTCGTAATTTTAGACCAATCAAAGCTAGGAGTAAACCTTTAATGAGAAGACAACAGGCCTATGCCTTCCCCAAATTCCACTGTGTCGAATTAACATAAACCTGAAGTGAGCCCTTAAAACTCCTAAAACTCCTGTCCAAATCAGATAGGCCAGGCATGCCTGCAGCTGCACCAAGCTTCTCCATCTTTGGCAAAGCTGTGTCTCCTTAAGCTGCCTCAGGTGCCTTCTTTCTAAGGATCTTCCTAGCAGTCACTTTCATTTCAGAAATAAATTTGACAAAGAAACTAACTCTGGCTACTCTGTAGACTGCCAAGCACACTGTGTCATAGCCTAGCAGTGCTGTCTTTTATAGGTGGGTCTGGTTATCCCAGGCCCTGCCACAAGCTGGGTAAACACATTAAAGGGTCACCATCCAGGTTTTCAACTCAAAAGAGATGAGTACAGCCTGGTCCCAACTGGGTATAGACCCCATGGCTGCTGAGCTTGTGGCACTTGGCAACGCACAACAGCCTGGCAAGCCAGTGAGGAAGCCATGCCAGGAAAGAAGTGTAACTCTACCCAGATGCCATATAAAGCAGGTGGTTTTCCTATCCAGTGGGTGAGGCATTTAGCAGGGATCACATTGTATATGGATATGCCTGGCTCCTCCAACAGGGCCTGGGATGACCAGATCTGCTTATGAAAGACAGGAAAACATTAACAAAGACTATGAAGCAGATCACTGGAAGACTTAGTGACTATACCAGTATCTTCCAGTAAAACCACCAGTGGGAGATGTTTATATTATATACATATATATGTATATATACATGTACATGTGTGTATATGTATACATGTGCATATATATGAATATACAGAATACGTCTGTCTGTGAATGTACATATAAAATAGATGTCACTCATTGGGAGATACACACACATATACACAAGCATTTACATAACACATCATTTTCAGCCAATAATAAGGCATTCAGTAGGATACATATATATAAAATATATATTTAGTAATATATAATAGATTCATATATCTAGTCAATTATATAATATACATACAAGCAGGCTAAATAATACACATATGTACATATTTACAAAACATGTACAATATATAAAATATGAGATGGACATTGGGATACCTGGGGTCAATGCTGTTGGTGTATCCATCTCTATGCTTGTGCTTTTGGGAGCCTGAGAGATTATAGAATTATCTGGAAACCTCTACAATGGAATGTTTCTGAGTTGTACCTTCATAGGTTATAATCTCAGGCAAGGCCTGAGCTAGGTTTCCAGGCCCTCACAAAACCAATTTTCAGGCATGTCTCTTACTCATGGGCCCCCTGGGAGATGCTCTAGCCTGCATCCCTGTGTGAAGGTCCCCAAAGGGCTGTTCCTGACCACTGATGCAGCAGCACCTTGGCTGTTGAGTTTGTTTCTTCTGCTTTGTGGAAATGCTCTGCCCTTCACAGGTTGTGTGGCAAATCTGAGAACCAAGCTCATGCACTCATCACCTCATTCCTTTGTTTCCTGGCCATGCTTGGTTTGAGTGTAGTGCTTGTGGTAAACATATTGCCCTGTTACTCAAAGAACAGACCTGCCCATCTGCACTCACATTTGTGCATCTCTTTGAGGGTGGCTGGCTTATGTAGAGGGTCGAGGCCTGAAAGCGCCACACGGTTCATTAGTTTTCCTCTCTACTCACCGGAAGTTTCCTGAGATGCTTTGTAATTCAGTACATATCAAACCCTCAGGCCACCATATACAGCCAGAGTCCATGTGGCGTGGGATATTTTCATTTTAGACAAAGAAAAGAGAGCTGACCTAGAAGCATTTGCTTGATCAGCTAGCACCAAATACACCTTAAAGCATGGCACAAAAGGAAGACAAATATGAGAGGTTTGACTCACTTAACAAAAAAGAAAAAAAATTTCTAAAAATATCTAAATTGGTTGGCAAAATACATATACTATTAGGATTAATTGTGTCAAGTTAAAATAAAGCATAATTAATAATAGAGACCAGACATAGAAGTTTGCTTTTGAGTGTCTTAGTACTCAAGCAAAAAGGGAAAGGGGGCAGCATGTAGTGTCTCTGCTATTTCATCTTTAGAGTCTAAAGATGACAAAGCTGTCACAGGATCTCTCTCTCTCTCTCTCTCTCTCTCTCTCTCTCTCTCTCTCTCTCTCTCTCTCTCTCTCTCTCACACACACACACACACACACACACACACACACACACACACAATCTTGAATTGTGAAAGACCAGGGATTGTAGAACAGCTTTACAGAACAAACACTGCCACATTCCAGGAATCACTGGATTCCTCTGAACTTGTTCTGGTAACACTGCTTTAATCTACACGGACTATTTCTCTGCTAAGACCAACAGTGAACATGCCATCTGCTCCTGCTCCTAACAACAGCACGTCACCACGCATGTCTACCTCCCAGCCAATCAGCTGTAGATGCACCTTCCTCTTAACTCATGGGCTTTACTTTGCCTGTGGTGGTACAGTTAGTACCTCCACACAGTGGTCCAGTCCCAGGCCAGCCTTTCCTTTAACACTACATCAAATCTGCATATGTTGGGGCTAACCTCAGTTTTCCAGAGCCATCCGGTCCCCAAAGGTCATGGTCACTATCTCTTGCTAACCAGTAGCCCAGTCAGCAAAGTGGGCCAAAGGTTTCTCCTCTTGAAATTCCAAGCTTACCTAAACTCACCACTACTACTTTTGTTGACGAGGACACCTTCCCAAGCTACTTTTAGCATCGTTATTGAATTTTTGTTTGACACAGGGTCTTATTAATAATATAGCAATCTGACACGAACTCCCAAAAGCCCTGCCTCTTCTCCTGAGTTCTAAAATTACAAGAATGTGCCACCACACCCAGCTACTACAGATTGGCTCATTGCTTTCCCTTCCCTCCAGTCTCCCCAGACCAATGTGTACCTTGAATTTTTCATAACTACATGTCCCAGCCTCACACTCCACTTTGGGAATTTCATTGCTTTGATATAATTCCTAGTGGGAAGAGAGAACACTATAATGTTCAGAACTGTAGCCAGAGTAAATCTGATAACTGCTCCCATTAACCCTCTTCCTGGCCTCTGACCTCTGACCTCTGACCACTGTGACTGCTCCTGGATTTGGCCTGTTAAACACCATGCATGATGGATTCTCGCACTTGGCTCTCAGGGGCTCATGCGTGTTCTGGTTCACTTTGCTCAGAGATTCTCTATGCCTGTCTATTCTAGTCAGTTTTCCAAATCCTGAAGGCACAAATTGCCTTTGTTTGTTTGTTTGTTTGGTTGATTGGTTTCATGCTTACTGGTCTGTTTATCTAGCTAACTTAAATTCCTCTGACCAACTACAAGTCAACTTTCTCTTGTTCTAAACATGGAAATTAAGATCATTTATCTGTGGGCACTTTCTCTTAGTTCTTCAAGGAAATGTCACATGACTAGGTTTTCCCCAGGGCCTTGAACTGGCTGGGAGCCACCTTTCCAGGATATTGCAGTGTGCCTCTAAGACTGAGGCACTTACAAGTCGTGTGTGCTGCTGCACTCTTTGGACTGGACTTTTCTAAATTCTGTCTTCTTCCTAACTTCAAAGATGACAGGAGAGAGAGATGACAGGAGAGATGACAGCTCAGGCCTACTCTTGGATACAGAGGCACCAGGTTCACTGTGCAAGTTAACAAAGTTGCTTCCCAACACACAAATGCCTGCTGCCAGAGCAGGTGTGAGAATTGCAGTAATAACCACTAACACCAACTCTGTTTGAAGCCATTAATCCCTACCCTGAGAGGTAGGGACTCTTATCAGATTCATTTTACACTGAGTCGATGGATGCAATCAGAGGTCTAGAAACTCACAAAGAATTCCCCAACAATATACGCTAGAGCTGGGATTTGAACTCAGGCCAACTGTTCCTAGAACCTGTCTTCTATGTAAGTCAAAATAGCTGTCTGTTACCTGTACCATGAACTGAGGACAAACATTGAGCACCTGTTCAGTCACAGCAGTGACCTAGGAAATGTTGTCCATCTTGAATGCTGTGTAACAGACTCTATAGATGTACCAGTCGCCAGCTCGGACATGGGTTGGGTTACATGAACACAGCAGCCCCTGCCTAGAAGAAAACCTCCTGTGCACTGATAACAGAACATCCACGTAGAGGATAGCTTCCCATTGATGGGGGACAAAGGGTGGCCACTGCTCCCCAGGCAGCACAGTGAACACACATGGAGCTCTCCAAGCTTCTTGACCTTTGGCCTTCCCTGGACTCCTGACTTTGTTTGCTGAGCAGCTGTCAAGAGAAACAAGCTGCCCGCATGCATTTGTCTGAACTCATCCTAGCAGAAAGGCATGCAGAATTTTCATGACACTCTTGTGAATCACTCTCAGAGCGGGATCGCCAGAAGAAGTCTCTATATATTTCCCCACATGTGTCACGGGATTGCTTCAACATTCAAATGAGAAAATAATATGAAGGCACCTTTAATGTTATAAAATGTCAATTTTACAAGGAATCAAAGGGCATAATTATAATGATTATAAAATACCAATTTCCTATTTTGTCCTAGCCTAATGTCAGTTTTTCCATTAGCAGAACATACTGTAGCAAGACTCAGCAAATCTTTTCTATAAAGGGACACAGAGTAGATATTTTAATCCTTCCAAGCAGAATGGTTTCAGCTCAACAACTGAGCTTTGGTATTGGCACATGGAAATAGTCACAGACAAAATGTAAACCAATGAACAAAGCTGTGTGCTGATAAAGCTTTATTTACAAAAACACACAGCTGGACAGATGCATCTGTTGTGTGTTGAGCTCCATTCTACAATAGCCATTTAAAATCATGTGTGAGATTTACTTAGATTCTTGTCTCTAGGAACACTGTCTACAAGACGGATTCTTTGCCCCACTCATTGGATGGGTGAACTTTTGTGTTCTGACTCTCAGCGTAGCAGTGAACAATTTCTCAAGTTTACTTTGTCCTAAAATTTGGATGTTATATCATTTAGTGCCTTGAGGTAAGAGTCAGTTCCATAAACAGCCAATGCTGAGTCTAACCTAACTATATAAAATAGTGGTAGTGAGAGTCATGGCCAGCTCTTTGCCTACCTGGACTACAGCAGGAGATGGCAACTTATTAACACATAATTACTCAGTCCTGTAGGGAAATCCTTTGGCGTGCTGGATATCAATCTAAGGGCTGAGCTTGTCTTGTAACATTTCTTTTTTTCTTAGATACAAGACAAAGACTTTTGAGGTCAAATTCCCTGACTTCCTACTTAAGTGTGGTATAAAGACTTCTTGATCTAACCCCTCTAATTTCTAGGAATCCTGTAAAAAAAAACAAAACCCATTTTTAATGATTTCAATAAAAGTTTCTTTACACCACGATGTCACCCATCTGTGCTTCTATATTGTAAAGGATTCCTAAAATGATTTAGGACACGCTTCATTATGCTATAAAATTGTCATTGCCAAGAAGGGGTTTTCCCCCCTTTTATTGCAAAACATTCCCATACGTAGAAGACTGAATGACTTATCTGAACCAACAAGTAGGGTTGGGAACCATCTAGAAAGTTCCACAAAAAACGTGTTAGATGGCCAGGTTGTGGTGGGGGTTGAAACCCTATAATCACAGTCAGCTTCCCACGTGTCATTTTAAGACTTCTGCTAGCTTTGAGTACAAGTTCAAATTTTATATTTTCAGTGTAGAATCCTAAAGTAAAGATACACTATTTCTTCTTAGGCTGGTGTCAACAGGTATAACTGAACGTATAATTTAAACACAGTCGCCTGAAAACACTGGGTACCTTAAGCCATCATTACCTGTAAGTAAGGACACTGTTTTCAGGTGAGATTTAAACACCTCTGAGTCTAACTAAGGGGTACAACCTTTTTACCTAGTTTAAAATGCAAAAGAGGCAAAGGTGATGCTATTCTGTTCCCGCTTTGAATCCTGCCCATGAGAAAAACAATGCTGGGAATTAAAGGTAGGAAGTGGCCCTCCAGCCCTCACAGAGGCCAGTGAGTGTATTCTCTCACTGTAAACTTAGAGAGGTGACAGTAGCTTGCTTTTAACTACAAAGCATCAAACGCACTTAAACCTCCAGGTCAGTAAGAGCCAAATCTTAAAATAGAAGTAGGAAGAGGCTGTTTTTTTTTTTTTTTAAAACTTGAGGGCACTTGTTGAAATGCGGGACGACACTTAATTCAACTGCATGTCGCAAACCATCAAATAACTTGCTGCCTTTGGTGGCTCCAGTAGGATTCCTCTCTGGTTTCCACAGGTTTGAAATGCTTTAATTTAACAATGACAAGGAGGATGGTAAATCAAGAAGAGAGTAACACTGGAGAGACCTGAGAATGTGCTAAGGGTCTGAGGAAAGCCTCGTGTTTGATGGTGGAGAGCAAGGGAGAAGTGCATCCTTTAAACACCTTGGAAACCATGCACCTGCTCCATCGTCAGCGCCCTGTGAGTGTCTGAAACACGGCTCAGGGTCACATTTCCCTGTGCCCTCCTGAACGATAGATGCACTGTACACAAGTGAAGCCAAACACACAGAGGAAGAAGGAAATTGAGAAATGGCTCTATTCTTGAAATATGAAATCATGAATCTTGACACTTGTCCAAGGCTCATAAACACACGCACAGCCACTCAACTCATTGTTATTAAGGAACCACATCTTGACATTGTACTGAGTTCCACTTTGCACCCACTAAGATTGAGGCCTTGGAAAAATAATACCAACCCAAAACCAAAAGTAACGAGAGCTGGGAGGAAGTATAAAGACTGGACTACTTGTACAGTGATGGGAAGAGCGTGAAATGGCGCAGCTGCCGAGAAAAGTAATGTGGCAGCTTCCCAACACGTAACAGACAAATTGATATCACTTAGAAGTTCCATTTCTGGGTTTATGCTCAAGAAAAGGCAGGGACTAGAATAGATAGTCGGGCACACCGTGTGCACAATAACGCTATTAAAATATCAAAAATAAACACGGAGCCTGAGAATTCAGTGAGAGAGGATCATATACGTAAAAGGTGAATGTCCATGTATGTAGTCCATGCACAATGGAGTATTGCCTGCCTTAAAGAGTCCTGACAGATGTTAAAGTCTGGATGGTCTTAAGAACATTATTGTAAGTAGAATGAGCCGGCTGCCAGGAACCCCATCCTGTGTGGTTCTATGTAATTTAAGGTAACTGAAATAGATTCACGGGGGAAGAAAGTGTAGTAGGTCTTAGGAGGGGAAACAAGGAGAGTTTTAGTTGGATGCTACAAAACATTCCGGAGATGGACGGTAGCGGTGGTTGCACAATTAGAAGATGGAATGCCAAGGAACTGTCACTTTAGAATAAACGAAACAATGAATTTGATGTTATGTATATTTTATCATAATAAAAAAGAATCTGATGGCCAGAGAGATGGCTCAGTGGAGAAAGGAGCTTGTTGCCAAGTCTGACAAGGTTTTGTTTAATCCCTGAGACCCATGTGGTGGAAGGAGAAAACCAATGTCTCCCAACCTGCACGCGCGCATGCACACACACACACACACACACACACACACACACACACACACGAAAGGTATTTTTCAGGCCTGGATTGTAGCTCAGCGGCAGGCCACATGTGTAGTTAACTGTGGTTATTTTATTGGAATCTCTCTCCATTCTCATTCAGGTTCCGGGGAGTGAGCTCAGGTCATTGGGCTTGGCTGCCAGTACCACATCACATCACTACAAGGAGAACTTGCCTGTCACTACCACCAGACGAGTGGCGTGGCTCTCAGAGAGCCTCTATGGCTATCCCTATGGCTGCTAGGACATCCCAGTACATATTCTTGCCTTGTCACACTGCCACCATGTCACAGAGATGATGCTAATCTTATTTAGCTGTTGACTTCCTTCTTGCTCTAACTTTAACAAACCTAATACAAACTAACCCTCCGGTGGTCACAGGCTAGCTAAAGATCGAATAGCACCGTGAAGACTTTGGAAAGAACTTTCTGGGGCCTAGGGCTTGAAGATAGAATCTTCATATCCATTATTAGTCGCTTTCCTCTCTAGGCCGCAAGGGACGATGCCGCTGAAATCACGAGGCCAGGTTTCTGTCTTCCTTTAAATTATTTCTCTCATGTATTCTGTCATGGCCCTCCCTTTCATGAGTCAGGATATCTGGGGGGAGATGCCATAAGGAAGAAAGCTTTATTTCGACTCTCAGTTTCACAACTCTCTCCCTCACTGTAGGAAGTCTATAGCGGAGAAGTGTACCTCACACGTGGAGGACAGAAGCAAAGAGAGGCCGGTGTGCAGTAATGGACTCTTTCCTTTTCTTTCATTCAGGTCCTCACCCTATGGCGCGATGCCGCTTTATTTAGGGATGTTCTTCCCTTTTTACTTATGCCTCCTGGAAATGCCTTCACTGACAGCCTCAGAGACAGGCTCTCGTGATCGCGCAGGTGCCTCCCAATGCAGTCAAGCCTGCAGTGGAAGTAACCACCCACGCCTGCTCTATGGCTGAGCTGAGCTAATTCTTACCCCTGAAAATGACCTTCCAGAACTCATTTCCTGCTCCCTTAATTCCCCGACCCGGGATGGCATTTCGTGGAGACGTTTGTTTCTTGGGAGATTTAACAAATTCTTTTTTTTTGTACAGAGGGAGATTTCCTCCATCACCTCAGGATCCCGGGCAGCAGATCCTTTGGACCCACCTTTCTAAAATTTGCCGTGAATTACGTTCCAGAAGCTCTTGAACTATATAGCTTTCCGTTTCTCCTGAGAAGCTAAACTTCCACTGCGCAGCCCGCATTTGTCCTCATGAATGAAAAGAAGTTCATCTGGATTTTTTTTAGGGACCATGAAATAGTTCCTACCTCACGTTAGCTGGGTACACAGCCCTCACATCTCTGCAAACTCATGTTCACACGCAAGGTGACATCGATATTTACGTAACAAAGCAAGACACACTTTAGTTCGACATTCCTCTCTCTACACATTTTAAAAGTCTCTAAGATAGCCAAGGCCCCTACCATTTTTCTTTGAGATGCCCGTGTCTCTGCTCTGAGATGATAGAATTTGGATGATAGAATTCTTTGTTTCCGTACAAAAATTCAGACAAAAAAAAAAATGTAATCACTGTAAGCAACAGGAAAATTGTGAAGTAGAAGTTTATTCTTCATTATATTTTAATGCCATTTTAACGCCCTCAGTTTCTATGACTTCCTGCTTCCTGGGCTCGTCTTTATGTCCTCGGGAGACCCCTAATTCTAACCTAGTGAAAGCTTGCTTTCTGGAAAGGATCTTCACGGGGGTATTTATAACTTGAAATATTTCCTGGGAGAAAACAAGAGGTTCATTTCACAGCACTAAATTGTAAGGTGTAAAACAAAACACTTATTTATGGAAGCAGAATACTACTACTGATGGGCCACAAATAATAGTGGTGTAGATTTGGGGGCGCTAATCAGAAATTTTAAAAAAGATTTGAAATACAGCAAAGTGAAAAGTGATGTAAGGAAAATGCAAACCCGAGGACAACCCAAAGGACATACTTGTACTCTCTGGAAATCGTACCCCAGTCTACAGGCACGCCACCCCAATGCAACTGACTGCCTCTGAGCCCCATGTGCAGCACCCCCAGACTTAATGTCAGGAGTCTTTTAATTTCTTTGCTAGCTACACCAGTGTGAATATGCACTTTAATTTTCCTTTAAACATCTTTATATGAAGGCCATGCAATGGAAAGAGTTATTACTTATGCTTCTGTGACTTGAACTCTGGGCTTAAGGCTGGGATTCACCCTGCTTCTGTGATTCCTAGATATGAGAGTCTGACCCAGCATAACCCATTTTCACTCTGTGGGTGTAGACAGGGCACAGCCATCTTACAGCAAATATGAGGACGTTCATCTCAGTCTCCACTTGATGAGCAGGTGGACTCTTCCCCAGAGATAAACAGTGTTAACACTGTCACTCATTAGTACTGTTTTTTGAACACTTTTCTGGGTTCTCTTTCATTGTCTATTTCTCTGCCCGTGTGCTATGTCTTCTTATATTAATAAGCAAGGGTAAATGAATGTAAAGATAGTTAACATCTGCTCACACATACGAGAAGCCAACTGTATCTGTTACTTTGATCATTGCTGTGACACAGTATCTGATGGAAGCTACTTAAGGGAGGAAGTCATGTTTGTTCAGGATTTAAGGGGATTTCAGTCCATCACCGCATAGAGGGAATGCTTTGGGGATGTGAGAGCCTGGGGGGGGGGTAGGTTCCTCAGATGGCAGGCAGATTATGACAGAGGGAAAGACAGGAAGGAGCAAAGGAGCATAACCCTCAAAAATGTCTGCGCTGTGACCGATCCTGTTCCTGCAGCTAAATGTTTTACAGTCTCACAAAACACAGCTACCAGCTGGGGACTAAAGGTTAAAACATATGAGATTATGGTGTGTGTGTGTGGGGGGGGGTGTGTTTGCATTTCACATTCAAACTACAGCACCCACCACTGTCCCACTTACTTCTTACGTGTTCATTCATTTCCTATGTGAAAAGGGCACTGATACTATATGGATAAGGGATCTGAGCTCAGAGAAAAAGATAGCCAGCTAGCTACTGCTAGATACTCAGGCAATCTATTCACAGAGATTGTGCTATTAGGCACTACACAAGTCCCACTCCTGTTATGCATAATGATGTGACACATCAAGACTTCTTCGGATGTGTATCAGGGGCCACCAAGATGGCTGAAGGTGCTTACTACTCAGGTGATTTTGACGTCGATCCCTCCAAACACATATAAAGGCAGAAGGAGAGAACTGACCCCAGCTTGAGCCCTCTGACCATCACACATGTAGAATGAAATATGTCCTACTCTAAAAATAATAAATACAATTTATTCACTTATATCTCTTTAGATCCTTGGTGCCGCAAACAAATATTACACCTGCTTTTTTAAAAAGTTTTCTGTACAACAAAAACTACTAAAAGTTTTATTACATCTGCAAATAAATTTATGCTATCAAGTTTCATATCCATTAATATTATACCTTTCTTCACATTTTAATTAAAGGATTTGTTTTTAAAATCATGTTTAATAATATTCTATACACTGTACACCTTTTATAAAATATATTTATGGGTGCCTTATATTACTTCCACTACAGAAAATGGCACATTTTAATGTTGTATTTTCTATTCCTTGCGATTTGAGGTAACATAACTGATTTAGATAATTCTCAACTTGCTTGCCGGCAATGGCCAAGTAAAAGGGGGCAGCAATTACTCTTCTCCATAAAGTACTAGGAAAAGAGACACAGTATGTGAAACAACCATTCTCAGACATTGTATGATATGCAGCAGTGATTGTTCAGAGGATAAAAAGTGAGTTAAGCTCCACGATAGCGCCAGGTTACTGGCTGGAGTTTCCATGACACAGTGCCGGACAGGACAGCATAGCAGAGCTTGGTGGTCATTTGGAGGTGGGAAGACAGAATTCACAGTTCTGAGAGGCTAATGGGTAAATTATATTAATGTGTAATGTCAGGGGAGGGACTGCCTAGAGAGAGGAAGACACGTGGGGGATGCTCTCTGGTCAGTGGAATTACGTTAGAAACCAGTAGCAGAGAGCTGCTTGAACAATATACAAATATTTGGAAGTTTAGCAATAATCATCTAAATACCATTCTACCCGACCCCAGGCCACCCCAGCCCACCCCAACAAAGGAGAAACAAAACCATTAAATGTTTGAATTAAATGAAACTAAAAGCATGGTATATAGAAATCAGACAGATGTTTCTGAAGCTTAAGGAGATAGGACAGCCTGGATGAGGTGATATTATAGAAAGTGTCTAGTTTAGACAATACCTAGGTCTCACATCATAATGTAAGCCTATACATTAAAAAGAATTAAGTCTAAACTATGCCTAAACTGGCTAAGATTTCACATACACATAGTTCCAACAACTTGATGGCTTGAGGCAGGAGGACTGCCAATGTGAAGTCTACCTAGGCTAAAAATAAAATGGGAAAGGGTTGAGATTACAGTTCAGAGGTAACGTATTTGCTTGTCCCCTGCAAGGCCCCAGATTTGATGCCTGGTGGTTCAAGCCCTGAGTGAGTGAAGTCCTGAGCAAATGTGTGTTTTGAAATAGGCATGCCTGTTGAGGATTCCAAGACCAACTGGCTCATGGGAAATTGGCAAAGCCACTACTTATATGGGCCAGGCTCAGGAGGGGGGCAAAGCTTTCCTCAGGTGTGAGTGTTTATGGATGATGGATCAGTGTGTGCAAGACCAGCAGCTGTGACTTTTTCCTCCTGGATGTTTATATCCCGGGAGACTGCTCACTCAAAGAGATCTCCTCCCCAGAATAGCTGTCCCTCTTGCTGCAGCCCTATGATGTACCTATTAAATGCACGGAGGCTCCAGGTTGTAGAGGCAACATGGGTTAGAAAGCCTCACCTCATCCCAGCTGCAGGATGTTGCACACTGTCAAAGAAATAAGCCAACAAATAAATCAATAAGCATAAAGAAATACATAACAGAAACCATTGAAATAGATAAGAGAAAGCAATTGGGGAAAATATCAGCACAACCTAAAGCAAGTTGCATGGAAGGATCAATAAAATATTCAAGATTCAAGCAAGACTAACTGAGATGGAAGAAAAACAACACAGTTTGCCAACATTGGGAATGAACAGAGATATCACAACATAAAGGAACCATTATGAACAGCTTTGTATTAATAAGCCTAACAACACAGTGGAAGTATACAAATTGATTTAAAGATAGAAACTGCCGGCTTGTTACAGAAGGTACAGGCAATGGCTAGAAAGTTAGCTGAGTCTTTCTTCTGGCTGGGAGAGGTGCTGCATGCCTGTCATCCTAGCCTCCAGGTGGCAGAGGCAGAACGGTCATAGTTCCGAGCTAGACTGAGCTACTTCTTAGGAGGCAATTCCTTAGCTGAAGTTTCCTCTTCTCAAATGACTATGGGTTGTGTCAGTTTGACAGCTGAAGCTAACCATGACACATGAAAATAAATTATCTAAAAATAATAAATAGGGTAGACAGACAGACAGACAGACAGACAGACAGACATATAGATAGAGAGAACAAAGGGATTGAATTAATGATCAAAAACAAGACAAAGATGAAACCTCTAGGCTGCATCCATTCCCAAACCCTAATGTTCTTTCAGGACAGGAGGGGACATTTTAACTCATTCTATGAAACCAGATGACATAACAATGAAAACCCAGTTTGGGGCCAGTCTGGTCTACAAATTAAGTCCAGGATAGCCAGGGCTACACAAAGAAACCCTATCTTGAAAAACCAAAAACCAAAAACCAAAACCAACCAACCAAACAAAAAGCATGAAACCCCTAAATTTGAGGCAACATGGACCAAGACAACCATGTAGCAAGTGAACTATCCAAGCAAAGGCCAAAACTAGGCAGCAGTTAGTCCCATTGAAAGTAGGCTGGAGCTCACTGGCGGGAAGTGCAGACAAATGTCAGAAAACAGGTATCAGAATAAAGAGAAGGAATAAACTCCAGTGTTCAATAGCGCAGCAGTGTGACTGTCTGCAGCTTACAAAACTACTTTCGTGAATCCTATTAGCACGCAGGAGTTTTAGTTCCTCAACACAGATAAATGACAACCAATGAGGAGGTGCTAATTACCTCAACTTGATTATTATGCACTGTGTACACCTTGGTTACAGAGGTTGTTTGGGGCTAGCCTGTGATACGTAAGACCCGGGCAAAGAAAGAAAATTCTACTGTCTCAGTACGAAGAAGATAAAAAAAAAAAAATCTACTAAATTCAAGATTTATTCATAATTAAATCTCCCACTAACCTAGGAATAAAAGGGAACCTATAAATCTGATAAAAAAAAATCCTTGATTACAAAACCAAAGCAAATATCTTCCAGCTATCACCTTAATACAGTCACTGCCTTTGGGCTAGAAAGAGGGTAGCAAGGTTGCTTGCTTTTACTATACCAACTATGAGAGCAACAGGGCAAGAATGACAGACAAATGACACCCAAATTATAAAGGAAAAGGTAAAATCATTTATCCTCATGGACAACAGGATTAATCATGAAGAAAAACCCCAAAAGAATCTACAATAAACTACATGAGGTTAAGAAGCAAGCGTAGCAAGTTCACAAGAGAGGAAATGAAAATACGACATGAATGACTTGACACAGGATACTTGAAAATAAAATTCAAAATCACCATTCATTATAGAATCAAAGCTAAGTCCTCCAAACACATGTAAGGCTTGCATAGCATAAACCTCAAAGCTTCACTTAGAGACACCGAGGAAGACACGAGCATGTGAGTGCAGATATGCCATGCTTGGAGGTTGGAAGTCCCACTATTGGGGTGCTTTCAGTTCCCCTCAATTCTGGGGGTTTGCTGTACATCCAACTGTAATCCCACCTAGCCTGTGTATAGAACTGGGAAAGTGTAAAATGTTAAAGATCTAGAATACTCAAATGTTGTTCCTAAAAGGAGCCAGTCTCTACCCTTTTAAGTCTTAACGTAGTGCCACTGCCACTTAGAACATGGGTTTGATTGAGAAGAGTGTAAAAGTCAGTGGATCGTGATACCAACTCCACATGCAGACTCGTGTATCCATGAGCCTTTGGTTTTGAACAATAAATGGGCAAATAAGCGGGCAGAGGGTCATTGGAACAAATCAAACAGGAGTAACTGGGTTTTTCAGGGAAACAGATGAGCCTGGGGCCTTACCTGACAGTGAACACAAATGCCTGTTCAAAGCAGATTAAAAACAAGAATGTAGCATCTAAAGCTTAAGGCATCTGGAAAAAGTAGAGGAGGAACTTTATGCCTTGGGATAAATTAGTACTTCTCAGGCTGTGCCAGGGGTGGTGGCACTTGCCTTCAGGAGGACCTCTGTGAGTTCGAGGTCAGCCTGGTCTACACAGTGAGCTCCAGGATAGTCAGGGATACACAGAGAGACTCTGTCTCAAAACAAAATATTTCTTAGGCCATAAAATTATGAATCATAGAAGAAGAGATTTTTAAAAATTATACTTCATTAGAAAGTTGTATTCTTTTTAAAAAAAAAAAAGTCACACTTCTGGAAATGCATATTTAAAGTACAGATTTTAGCATATTTTCTAAAACATATAACTCATCATGTACTTACAGCCACAATATATAAGTAATTTTTATGAATCGTAAATGGGTAAAATATTTGGCAGCCGATTCATTAAGTGAGACTTAGACATTGCAAATGAACACTGGATGCTCTACTCATCACTCATTAAGGAAATGCAAATTAAAGTCCCATGAGAATGGCTGGAGTCATAAATACAACACCAAGTGCTATGCAAACACAGAGCGAATGGAATACTCAGGCATTACTGATGGAAGATGATACAGCCACCTGGGAAAGGCGTGCGACATTCCCTTGTACAATTTTATAGTTACCTTATGATGCGGCAATTCCACTCCTAGAATTTTATTAACAGATAAGAAAACCAGGTCCACATTAAGATGCACTCAAATATTCAGCTATATTCATTCAGCTTAATTGGTATATAATTAATACCTTTATAATAGAGTTATGTTTATGCCTGTCATTTGTCTTCTACATGTTTCATATTTATTTTCTTTATGATCTTGTTTAAGATTAATAAATATATATATCATTATTAATTCCTTTGTTGTGTTTTAGTTATCTCCTTATAGCTTGTTCCAGAGTCTGCACTATTTAACTTAGTTTTGATACTGATTTTATTCCACCTTTACTTTAATACAGCTTCATTTGCTACCACTCTGATAGTATTCATATATCTTGTCTGTAAAAATATATCAATGTATCCTATATAAGCACATATATGTACATATAACTCATATGTAACATTATGTCTACAAATTTACAAGTAGAAACACATTATAAGGCTAATTTATCATTTTACATTTTTATGATTATTTAATAGAAATTAAGAAAACAATTCTAAATTCTTAAATTTCCTTATATATTTATTGTGTTTAAAACTTTCATTTTGTCCAGGTGTGGTGGCACAAGCCTTTAATCCCAACACTTAGGATGCATAGGCAGGTGGATCTCTCTGAGTTCAAGGCCAGCCTAGTCTACAAAGTAAGTCCAGGACAACAGCCAGGAGTGTTACACAGAGAAATCTTGTCTCAAGAAACAAAACAAAACAAAACAAAACAAAACAAAACAAAACCCTCCCCAAAACCCCCAAACAACCACCACCACAACAATAAAACCCCAAAACTAAAACTCAAACCAAAAATCCCTTTCATTTCATCCTTTGAATACACATTTCAGCAGGTGTCAATTATTTTACAACAAATACTTTTCTTTTTTTGATATTAGTTTCTTTTTAACTTAGCATACGAAGTAGTAGGTTTCATTACGGCATCGTCATACGTACTTTGTATGTTCACTTTCCCACCATCCACACCCTCTTGCTCCTTTGTGCTGGTTCTCTCTCTCCCTCAGACAGAAGCCGGCTGCTTTCATCTCACGCGTCTTCTGTTGCCCTCTACATATCGCCTTTAGTTTCTTCTCTTATCACGCTCACACGCAGCAGTGAGTACGTTTTCCTCTTTCTCCACGTGCTGTTCAGCACTTGTGTCATTTTTCTCCCTCTGCTATTCATTTGGACAGGTAAGATGGAGTCCCAAAGTAGCTTTCATTTACATTTTTCTGATGGTTAAAGGCCGTTGAGCACTGTTCAACTATTTACTGGCCATTTGCTTTTCTCCAGTTTTGAGGACGGTCTATTCAGTTCAATAGCTCATTTATTGATCAGAGAGTTTGGGTTTTCCATTGTGTGTTAGCTCAATTTGTGTAGGTCTTTTCTTATTCTAGATATTAACTACTAAGCACAGCTGACAAAATTTCCCTCCCATTCTATTGGCTTTCTCTTCACTTGGCTGACAATTTCTTTTGCTGTACAGAAGTTTTGTTCTGTTTTTAATAACATGCACTATTATCAACTCTTGGAATTGTTTCCTGTGCTACTGGAGTCATTTTCAGAAAGTTCTTACCTTTGCCTGTGTCTTGAGTGTTTTTTCTGATTCCCATCAGCAGTTTCGTTATTTTGGGCTTTATATTAGGGTCATCGATTCCTTTTGAGTTGATTTTTGTTCAGGGTGAGAGATACAGATCAAATTTCAAACCCCAGAAAATGGAAATCCATTTTTTTCCTGAGCACCAGTCATTGAAGAGGCTGTTTTCCCAATATTTGTTTTTCAGACCTATAGTCCTTAATCCTCGTTGTCACCTGGGCTGCACTTGGATCACCTTGGAAACAAAAGGATGTTTGCAGAAGGGTCTAACTGAAGCAGGAAAATTTACTCTCAGTGTGGGCCGCACCAATCCATGAGCTGAGGTCCCAAGCCCGAATACAAGGACACACCTGATTATGGATGGAGGTGCTATGACCAGCCACCTGGTGCTCCTTCTGTCATGGATTTCCTGCCACGATGAGTTGTACTCCCAAGTTGTGAATGAAAATAATTCTTTCTTTCTTAAATTGCCTTTGTCAAGTATTTTGTCAAAGTAATGAGAAATGTAACTAATAAAACACCTGTGTTGAGAATTAGGCGTGTTAAGAATTGCTGTATGGATTTATTTCGGGGCCCTCTGCTTGATTGTTTTATGTGTGTTGGAGGTTCATCTGATGTATTTTGATGCTAATTACTGCTTGCTGTCTCTTTGACTCACCTTGCCTAAAAGCCTAACCTGTTTGACCAATAAAAGGCCATCATCCTGGGCAGGGCAAATGGGATGGATGTGGCTAAGGTTCCCAGGCTGGGGGAGACAGAGAGAATCTTGGGAAGAAGGAGACTAGAGGAGAGAGGAGAAGAAGGCAGGCCACCATGGGTCAGGTGGAGGAGAAACAGGTGGCCAGTGTGGACGGAGATTTGACCCAGATGAAGAACATTAGCAAGTATTTGGGATTATGGATGGAAGATGGCTTGATAGAAATTATTAGAAGCAGATGACATGATTGGGACAGGTATAGGATACCTGCCCCACTATGGGAAGTAGTTTAGGGGATTACTATCTGCCCTGCCCCAGGTTAACAAAGGCTATTTTAAAATATAACCAAAGTCTGTGTTGACTGATTGCTAGCAAGTTAGAAAATACTGCTGTAATAATAATTATAGTCCTAATGATAAACATTATTCGGCCATACTGATAATTTAACCACAACAAATTGGCACCCAACATGGGGCTTGAACCCATGACCCTGAGACTAAGAGTTTCACCATACTGATAATGTAACCACAACAAATGTCTGTTTCCATGACAACATCATGCTCGTGGTCACTGTGGCTTAATTGTATAATTTGAGGCCAGCTGTTGTGACATCTTTAGCATCGTTCTTTCTGCTTAGGATTGCTTTGGTTTTTCAAGGTCTTTTATGCTTTCACATGAATTTTAGGGCTTAATTTTAGTTTCGATAAGATTTTCTTTCTTTTTTTTTTTTTTTTCGATAAGATTTTCATTGGAGCCAGGCATGGTGGCACAGGTGTGTATAGCCCAGCACTTCGGGAGGCAGAGGCAGGCAGATCACTGTGAGGTCAAGGCCAGCCTGGTCTACAGAGTGAGTCTAGGACAGCCAGGATCATAAAGAAACCTATCTCAAAACAAAACAAAACAAAAACAAAAACAAAAAACCAAAAACCAATAAATAAATAAATAACCTTGTTTCAACTCTGTTGTCCATCTCCCATTTAAAAAAAAAAAAAAGATTTTCATTGGAACTTTGGAGAGTATTGTATTTGCACTGCACACTACTTACAGTAATATGGTCATTTTCTTGATATTAATTCTTGCAGTCCATGAGCATGGAATAGATCAAAATACTTTCTTTTTAACTTTCTTTTCTATTTTTAAATATATGTGTTTGTGTGTATTGGTGTTTTGCCTGCATTTATGCCTGTACACCACGTGCATGCCTGGGGCTGGTGCAGGCCAGAAGAGGGCATCACGGATCCACTGGGACTTGAGTTATGGACAGCTGAGAACTGCCATGATGGTGCTGGGAATCAGACCTGGGTCCTCTACAAAAAGAGCCAGTGCTCCCAATCACTGAGCCATCTTTCCTGCCCCTCCAAACACTTACTCTTTCTTATGAAGAAGATCTATGAGGAAATGTCTTAACAGACCTTCCTTTTAGAACGGTTTGGGGTTAGGGAAATATTAGGGCGAAAGTTCAGAGACTTTCACATGCCTCCTGTCCTCCCTCTGACACGCCTCTTATTACTAACATCGTGAGTTAGAATGGCCCTGCTTATCAACACCGACGAACCAATACTGATTCATTGCTGAAAACACCAACGGAAACTGGCAGTTTATGACCAGGTTTACTGTCCGTGCTGTGCAGGTCTATGCATTTTAATGCTGCATAGTGTCCTGCATCAACCACTACAGTACAGCACGGAACAGTGTCACTGCTCTAACTGCCCCATGCTATGCCCTCTTTCTTCCCCCCTTTCCTGTCTGTAAACCACTAAGCTTGTTAGCATTTTCTTGTTTTATAGAGTGATTTGTATGCTATGTACTACATAGCCTTTTCCAATTATCTTCTTTTGTTGGGCATCGTGATATATGCCTATTATTAAATCACTTGGGAGCCTGAGGCAGGAGGACCGCCATGAGTCAGCCTGGACTAAACAGCGAGACTCTGTCTCAAAATAACTGAAGCAAACCCAATACACACACACACACACACACACACACACACACACACACACACACACA
>OU015749.1:21932712-21962500 GCA_907169655.1 Acomys percivali | reverse complement strand
ACACACACACACACACACACACACACACACACACACACACACACACAGAGTTTTACACCTTTCTTGTCCACACTGTAATATACAGTTAAGTTTCCTTCATGTCTTTCTATGGCTTGAGTTATTTCTTTTCAACTCTGAATACTATCTCTGGACGTAGTAAAGTTTTATTATCTATGTAACTACAGGGGAACATCTTGGTTCTTTCCAACTTTGGCAATTTTGAAAAAGCTCCGTAAACCTTTATGCACAGGTTTGTGTGTGGGCATATGTTAACAAACCTGGTGGAAAGACACTAAGGAGTGTTGAGTGTTGGATTACACGGTAAGTTTGTGTTTAACTTGGTGAAGAATTGCTGAAACATCTCCAGAAATGGTTGTAGTAGTTTTTGCTTTCACTGCAACAGTGAATGAGAGTTTCTGCCGCTTTCCCTTTCTGCTGGCACTGGTCTTGTCAGTGCATTGGATCTTAGGCGTTCTAGCAGGTACAGAATAGTTTCTTGTTTTAATTTCTAATTTCCTAACGAGAAATGTGAACTTCATATGTTTATTTTGCCATTCATGTATCCTCCTTGAACAGGTATTGTTTAGATCTTTTAAGCTCAATTTAAAGAATTACTTTTATTTACTTGGAAAGAGAGAGAGAGAGAAAGAGAGAGAGAGAGAGAGAGAGAGAGAGAGAGAGAGAGAGAGAGAGATGCGTGTGTGCAGTGTCCACAGTAAACAGTAGAGGGCATCCAATCCTCTGTAGCTAAAGTTAGAGGCAGCTTTGAACTGCCAATGTGGATGCTGGAAACTGAACTCTGGACCATTGCAAGAGAAGAAAGTGCTCTTAGCCACTGAGCCATCTCTCTAGCACTTAACCCACTTTAAACCAGTCTGGTGGTTTTGCTTTTGCTGAGTGTCTCTCTCTCTCTGTCTCTCTCTCTCTTTCTCCCCCCTCTTTCTCTTTCTCTGTATTCCTCCCTTCTCTTTCTCTATCCTTTATTTTTCAGTTTAAAAAGGTTATTCATTCTTCTCTCATACAGTACATCCTAACCACAGCTGTGGTGGTGCATGCCAGTAAGATTTGCTGAAGGAGGGAGAGGCAGGGGGATCACAAATTCAAGGCCAGCCTGGGCTACTCCATCTTTTTATGAATAATACTTTATGGTGGGTGTTGGACTATGGTGGCACAGCTGGGTAGAGTAATCTTCCATGTAATAAATAACATGCACTTACAACAGCAGAGTCAGGCAGGAAGTTGAAGCCAAATTATGGTGGTCTCAGGCTTTGGGAGTTCTTCAGGGTATGGTTAGGGGTTCAGGTTAGGGGAGTGGGATGGGGGGTGGGTAGAGGTTACCCCAGATAGAGGAAGCTGCAGTGGATATGGGTTTTCTTTTCTCCTATGGCTTATTGTTGCCTCCAAAGTTAGGACCCAACAGACTAGGGGAGGAACAGAGGTAGCTGGGTGATACCTCCAGTGCTGGGACAGGTCGAGGCACTGCCTCCTGGGCAGCGCTGCCCCCAGAAAGGCAGGGCTGGTCCAGTAAGACAAGTGAGTGAATGCTAGGGGTGACCTGCACTGGGTGTCTCTAGCTGGCATCTCTATCTCATGTCTAACAATCTCCCCAACTGTCCATACTTTTCTTCACTCCATCCAGGGCATCGTTTGACTTTGCTCCTTGCCTACAGGTCATTTGGGGACTTTTTCTGATCATCTCTCTGTTTGTTTGGTCCAGAAAGCAGGCTACACCTGCAAAGGGAGTTTAAATATATAAATATTTAGTCCCCTTCCAAATGTGGGATTACACACCTGCCGTCCCAGCACTAAAGAGGCAAAGGCAGGAGGATCAAGGGTTCGAAGCTGGCTTGGAGAGAGTTGCAGGCCAGCCTGGTACACATAGTGAGACTTTGTCTCAAAATAAAAGAATAAACAAAAATTTAAAGATGCTCCCATCTTTCTACCTATTTGTACCTCTCTACGTCCCCAGTGACTCTGGCTTCAGGTCACATTCCAGAATTTTCCAAACTGACGAGATTCTTTAGATTCACACTCGTTTGAGAACTCTTTCTGCATTTCAGATATGAGTCTTCACCAGCCAAGTGCTTTCTGATAATTTCTTCTCATGCGTGGCCCATCTTCTCATTCTCTTGACAGACTCTTTCATAGACCAGAAGGCTTTAATAGTAGCAAAACCTGAGGCACAGTTTCTTATTCTTTCTTTTTTTTTTGTGTGTTTAGTCTTATACGATTTTAATTTCTTAAGATTAAAATTTAAATGATTAAAATATTTCTTTTGTGTTATCTTCTAGTAGTTTTATAGTTTGGGGTATTTCATGTAGTTCTGAATTCCATTTGAGTAACTTTTTGTGGAACATATGAGGTGTCTGTCTAAGATTGCTTTTGTGTGTGTGTATACAGATGTTGAAGAGGCCACCCTTCCTCTCACTGAATCACTTGTGCTGACCTGTAAAACTTGACCCATCCCATCCAGCTAATCAGCTTGTTGACTATAGTCTCACAGGAAGTGTCAAAATTGAGAGCATCAGTCCTCTGGTTTTGCTTTTTTCCTTCCATGTTTTGTTGGCCACTGGGGTCTTCCGCCTTTTATGTAAACTTTATAATTGGTTTGCCAGTCACCACTGAATGACTTATTTGGATTCTGATTGTGAGTACATTAAATCTGTAGATAAACTTGGGAAAAACTGATACCTTGTTACTATTGAGTCTCTAGTCCATGAACATGGTATTGCTTTTTTGCTTGTTCAGACATTTTGTTAAAGTTATCAGTTTTTCCCATATATGCATTTAGATTTATAGCTAAAACATTTGTTTTGTCGCTAATGTGATGTGTTCTTAATGGTAAAATCCAGTTATATATTGATAGTATACCAGTAAATAATTGACTTCTCTGTATGAACCTTTTGTTTGCTTATAATTTCATGACAATATTTGGTATGGATTCTTCTTTGTAACCATCTACATAGATAATTGATTCTCTTGATGTCATTTCTGTTTCTCTCTTAAGAAATCTTCATGATTGGTGCATTGACCTTATACAGTGTTTTAATTCATTATACATTTTCATTGTCTTTTGGGGAACATAATTGTAACAGCAGGGTTGATGTTCTAAAGATCACCTTTCTGGTTTTGCTTTGTTTTTGGTAGTGTTTTGTTGAAAACTGACATACTGCACAATATCTTGCAGTTGTAAACTGGATCCTTGTAAGAAAATTTGTTGGAATTAATCTACAGAAACTGTCTCCAGCTTTGGGCAGCAACTAAAATCTGTGTTCAATTTTTGTATCTAAGATTATGCTTTCAATCTGGCTTGCTAAGTGATCACTTCTGTGACTGACTGGCTCAACGGTCAACCAACGGCTGGCAGAGTTTATGCTCACATTATCTCAAGCTGTGGATCACCTATTTCCTGTGCACTTACTGGGAAGCATGGCAAAGCCTTTGCATTCCTAGCTTGGTTTTGTGTTTCCTATTTTAGGTTTTTCTGGTACAGATGCCCAGCTTTCTACACACCTCTCCCCTCGAAGCTTTCTTTATTGCACTGCTTCCTTGCCCAATGCTTATGTGAACAGGACCATGCCTCAAGCCCAGAACAGCATGCTTCTCCATGCTTTGTGGTTGCTTGTAGAGACAAGACTCTTGGTGTGGTTTTCTCCTTCCATTCCACTTCAAGTTATCTGCCTCTGATGGTTAAGCAGCACCTTGACACAGTCAGGTCCACTCTTATGGGAAAATAGTGCCCACAACCTGCTGCCCGTAGCAGGGAAATAGGCTTAATCCTAGGAGTGAAAGTCACAAACCCATGGCTATGCTGATGGCCTTGACTCAACTCAGTGGTTCACAAAACAAGAAGAATAGACGTGAATTTGGGAATGAGGTTTGTAAGGAAGGCAGTGTTCAGGGGCTGAAGGAACACGGAAGATGATGTCAGGCAAGAGTGGTCAGGGTCCATTATGTGCATGTGGCGACATTGTCAATAGCAAATTTAGTTAATAGTAGTAAAGGACCAATGGAGCATCCCGAGAAGTTGAAACCTTTATCTTTGAGAATTAGGAAGGGATGCTGGTTTTGTTATTGTTGCTGTCTTCCATGAAAACAGGCAGGAAGCATTTCCCAGCACACTTACAGTGGTAAAGCAGCTTTAACACTAGGTTCTGGTCTGAAGAATGGGAATGGAAGTCATGTCGCTATTTCTAGACTGCAAATGTCCCTGGCTGCCATGAAAGCTCTTTCTCCATGAAAACTACATAGGTCATAAAATAGAATAAATTATTTAAAGAACCCCCTAAAGAACCATTCCACTATGACTCAACTTTTATGTCAGTAATACATTCATCTTGGTTGTTGGTTCCTTCAGGTTGGTTGTTACAGAAGTTAGCTTTAATTACTGACTCGTGACACAGAGAGGTCCAAGCAGACTAACTCTCTTACCGAAATAGTAAATGACTGAAATCTATAAAATTATACTCTTATCTCTAGTAAGTTTTCTTTTGTATCACTTTTATCTTTGTCTTTTCTGGCTTTAAGAGTTCCTAAGTTGGGACTGAAGAGATTGCTCATTGGTTAAAAGAACTGGCTGCTCTTCCAGAGCACCTACATTTGGTCCTCAGTACTCATATGGTGCCTTACAATGCCCAAAACTCCAGAAAATCCAAGGTCCTTTTCTGGCTTCCACAGGGACTATATGCAGGTGATACACAGACTTATATGCAAAAACCTATGTACAAAAAAATAAATAAATAAATAAAGAAAGAAAGAAAGAAAGAAAGAAAGAAAGAAAGAAAAACAGTTCCTAGGTAAAAAATAAATGAAGCTACTTGGTTCAGGATACCTTGATAAATGCTAATACATGGGTCACTGTTCATCATAACAGCAATATTCTCACACTAGCTGATACTGACGAAGTGTGACACTTGTGTTTTGTCCTGTGTGTGTTTTGTCTTGTGGGCTGGAGAGATGAGTCCATGGTTAGGAAGGGTTGCTGCTCCTCTTTAGACCATAGGACAAACACCTGTAAAGTTAGCTCCAGGAGTTGCAGCTCCCTCTTCTGGACTCCACAGGCAGTGCACTCACCTGTG
Source organism: Acomys percivali (assembly GCA_907169655.1). Taxonomy (NCBI): domain Eukaryota; kingdom Metazoa; phylum Chordata; class Mammalia; order Rodentia; family Muridae; genus Acomys; species Acomys percivali. Next base: position 21,957,422 of record OU015749.1, on the reverse strand, counting down.
CACCACCCTCATAGATAAGTAAAATAAAATAAAATAAAATAAGATAAAATAACTAAAATATTCCACATGACATGGCATGGTTGTTACTTTTCAGCAGTGGTTCAATGTGGTTTTAGCACCGCTCTTAGAAATTTCAACTTCACAAAATGAATTTAACTCTTAGGAAGAAGATATAGAACATTTTTCATGTGTGAGGAGAGAACTTGGCCATATTTCACAAACACTTATTTTTTTTGTAAAGTTTTCAGAATCTTTCCTGACATACTAAAAACCTTTTTCCATCAGATTTGAGGTTTCAAAATGAAGCTCATGAGTAAGATTCTGTATGGATCTAATATACCATTATGTGGCAACATGGTACAATTTATCATGTCCACATGGCACTATGGGAAGTTCTTTCCACTGCTTGTGTTCTCTATTTATACTTTCTAATTTCCTCACATCACAGGCTAATGACAGAGGAGCTCCCTTTTCAGGTTATTGTTCCCAACAAGCAACTGCATAGAAACAAGCAATTATTTCTGAAGTTGTATCCCTTTTCCCTATACTGTTTAAAGCTATGATTTGTTTGTTTCAAGCTTCAAATTCTATTTTCTGCCTAGAAAACAAATTACTTTATGCATGAATATGAAGACACATAGATCCTCTACATTGGGCAGTTAAAGTCCCTCTATCTACAGCATACTAAAGAAATTGTTAAATTGTATTGATGCACATACAAGTGCTTCCAGCTTAAGATTATATTTAAACACACACACACACACACACACACACACACACACACACACACACACTGAGCAGAGTAGCCATGAAGCAAAGCGACTTGGCCTTACATGAGTGAGAAAACCAAATGAACCGACTCAATGTGCATACAAATATGTCATTGAACTCAGTACACTATATTGGTATCACCTCTGCCAACACTCAAGAAAGTACAGTGTGGGATGGAGAGATGGCTCAGAGGTTAAGAGCACTGTCTACTTTTCCAAAGGTCCTGAGTTCAATTCCCAGCAACCACATGGTGGCTCACGACCATCAGTAGTGAGATCTGATGCCTTCTTGTGGCAGGAAGGCACACATGTGGGCAGAATACTGCATAAATAATAAATAAATAAATATTTCAAAAAGAAAGTACAATACACGGCCCTTTGCATAGATTTGGAAGCACCATATACCATTGTGTTGACATTGTTAACACGAAACTCACTTCCTTCCACTTCTGACTTCCTTTACCCAGCTCCTTCCCACAGCTCCATCTTCCACCCCTCATAGCAGCTCCCTCAGGGCTTATGGCCAAGTGTTCTTTCTCTTTCTACTTTCCAGAACACCTTCCTTTCTCTGCCAGTGTAAGAGCCATGCAAATCAGAGCCAGTTCACCTAATATCTCATTATTTAAAACCTGGTCCTTGTCCTAGTAGGCTGTTTCTGAGTTGCATTTCAGAGGATGGGTGAAAACTACATATAACCATCCTTTAAATAACCAGACAGCACAGAGCTCTTACACAAACCCAGTGCATTATCACTAGCCACCCTTGTTGTGTTTTGTATCAAGAATAGAAAGACTGAATTAGTGATCTTAAAGGGTTGGCTCTGAAGAAATATAGTTCCTAAAAGCATTGGATGGTATTTTTTTTTTTTTACTACTAATCAATATATAACTTTATGTCTATTTCTCCTTAAAGATCTTCTACTTACTATGTATACTTGACTCATTAACACTGACCGCATTGCTAAAAGCACTGTAATTTATGCCTCAACAAACCCATCTGCTTTCTCCATAGGACATTCCACTGCTCCCTTTCAGACAGGTACAGCTAGGTCTGATGAGCAGTACTGTAACACTGAATCTGGGCTCCATTTCTATACGACGAAAACATCAAGGATACAGAAAAGTACAGGGGGAAAAAAGGAACAAAAAAGGTTGGGACTACACCGACCATAAAAAGAATATGTGTTTATGGTGTGCTTCGTGTAATTAAAATTTATTGCTACCTGTGCTAGCTTTTGAATGTCTTCAAAAGCACTGTTACTGCTGGACTTTGAAACTGCAAATATATTTTAATGAGAATGTGAACTTGTAAATGAAGAATCCAAAGACAGTGAAGATCAATACTATTTAAATAATAAAAATATTATGAGGTAGGATGTAATTGGTGATGAAAAAAAGTCTGTTTTTTAATGTTAATTATGTTCCAGCTTAATCCAGATGAAGCTGAGCTTTTGTTAAAGCTACATTTAAAACCTTGACTTCTCTTGTCTCTGAGGGATGTTTCTAAGTTACAGTGTATCCAAATAGGCATTATAGCCCCACTTCCCCAGGGGCCCAGGCTTTTCTTTAATCACTGGTCTCCAGGGATGCAACTAAACTCAGGTCATCAGTATTGTGTTTAGGGGAAATCCCTCATTCAAAAGCACAAGGGAGAATTTTACCCATAGTGCCAGGGGAAGAGACTTCTATCTTATCATCAAACTGTGGTTTTGGAGACTGAGAGATGCCTCTGCTGCTGCCTTTCCCTTTATTCTATACCAGAGTTTTATAGGAAATGGCACTTGCTTCCTGTTTGTTTCTGGGGTGTTCCAGGAGGATCAGGACAAGGCTGTGGCTAACAACAGGGTTAAGGATGTGGACAGCGGGAGGATTCTGGAGGAACAACCTGGGATTTCAATTTGACATGGAGCCAAAATCCTAGGTTTACCAGGCTTGCTTTTCTCTTTGGGCTTTATATAGTCTCTGTCTCTATCTCTCTTTCTTTCCCCCTCCCTCCTTCCCTCCCTCCCTTCTTCCCTCTCTCCTTCCTCCTCCTTTCTCTCTCTCTCTCTCTCTCTCTCTCTCTCTCTCTCTCTCTCTCTCCTCTCTCTCTCTCTCTCTCTCTCTCTCTTCCTTTCCCCCCTCCTCTTTCTTCCTCTTTGGTTTTTTGAGACAGGGCTGCTCCATGTAGCCCTGACCATGTAGCCCTGACTGTCCTGGAACTTGCTTTATAGATCAGGCTGGACTCGAACTTGCAGAGATATGTCTGCCTTTGCCTCCCAAGTGCTGTGCTATTACTGCTCAGCTTTTTTTCCCCACAAGACTTTAAAATCTATGCTTCTAAGTCCTCCAAGACAGAGGATCCTGAGATATTCTCAGAGAGACAACACAATTTATTCAACAAGGACTCACGGCAGAGTGTGACTGGCACACCTGTCTGTGTGAGATCATGAAATGGAAATGAGCTTTCATTGTGGTTTTCAGGTTGACTTTTGTTTCTGTTAAATGTTATATCTTCCTTCCATTCTTTTTTAACTCTTTGGATAAATTAAATGTCACCGTCAATTCCCCCTGAACCTGGGAGTATACCATTGGATACTTGAGGAAAGAAAGCCTACAGGAAACAGATGTTATTGGCTGGCTGGCTGGCTGGGTAAGAAAAGCTTTTGTTTTGTAGCTGAGTCAGCCACAACTATTCTATCACATGAGTTTTACTCACATCATTTAATGAACAAAACCACCCAGACTGACAATCTGATGCAACAATCAAGTAGCAAGCACCGACCATCAGAACGGCACCATCAAGAGGTGAAGAAGGGCAGAGCACCAGGGAGTGATAGGAACAGGCCTTAGCACAGAACCAAGTGTGCTTGCATCTCGCTCACAATGTAAACTGATCTCTTTTGCTTCAACAGACACCTACATCTTATTTGAATCCTGTTTCCACAGTGCTAACACACGGAGACAACAGTGCTCCCAGCAGTCCGTCCCTTTAGGGCATCCCATGTAGGACATGCTTTGTTGAAGACAAATTTCCAGATGGAGACATCCTTGTAACATTCCAGAGGTCTCATATATTGCATGAAGTCATGCATATAAGGGCAACGCTCTAATGTTAGGCTTTGTTACTCTTCTCTACCTGGTTCCGTACCTTTGCCAAATGGCTTAGCTTACTAGAGGCCATCTTCCTCAGCTTCAGACCAGATTCTAATTGCACTGGAAGTTACAGTCCCTCATGAAGTGAATGGTCCTAGAGCCCTCTGGGCTATACTTTTAAGAAGCGGCTCCCTAATACTTCATTATTTCCTACGCTTCTTTCCCATCACCACTTGGAGTTGCCACCCCTGCGAGAGAATTCAGGGGTGGCAGATGCCTTGTGAACACAATAACCAGTCCAGGGCCAGGAAAATCCTCCAGGCACTGGAGAAGAAAAGAAGTTAGCAAAGTGCAAGCAGTTTTTAAAGATTCTATTGCTTTTCAGCAAATGTGTTTTCTTCCTGTCACGGAGCTGAGAACATATGCGGCACCTGGCAGAGGATGTCTGCGAAGCTTAAAGTCAGGAGAGGGGAAGGCTGACTCACAGTTTCTTACACTGCATGTGTGAAATCTTTCAAGAAAACCTGGAGGCGGAAGATCCACAGGATTTTGATGACGCTCTCAATTGCTATTAAATCAGTATTTAAAAGAGAACCTACTGGCTCTCTGCTTCTATTTCTGACCTTTGCAAACTGGAAAAAAAAAGAAAAAAGAAAGAAAAAGAAAGAAAAAAAGAAAAAAAGAGAAGAAAGAAAGAAAGAAAGCAACATGAGGGATGGTAAGTGCCCAAACAAGATAACGTTTTTTAGGTAGCTGTGGTCTTCTGATCACATTAAACATTTGATCTCATGCATCTTTTGTATTCAAGTTTTATCTGCCACAAGGACAAAAGCTCCGGGGATTGCACAGCCACTGGCATTGGCTCTCATCACCGAGTTCTTGCAGTGATTGCTATCTTTGACAGGCTCATATCATTCAGATTTTTATTAAAATGAAGTTACAGTAAGGGATGGGGAACCAACACATGATTCTCATTAAAATAATACATTTCAGGAAATATATTTTTTTGGCTGCCACTGCCAAGCATGTGGCAAGTGTCACTCAGAAGACTGGTTTCTAAGGCCATGCCAAGAACTCAAGATGAGACCTACTTGTGTCCTGTGCTGTATGAGTCCCAAGATTGCTACAAGAACAGGTCACCCACATGAATAGACACATTCGAGGTTTTGAGGCCTCTCTCAATGAAAGGATTTTACATGTGTTACGCAAATAAGGGTCCCGTCAGAGATAATAGATTTGTCAAGCATTTACCTTAACCAGCTTTCCTTATTTTAATTTAAATTTTTATTTTATGTGCATGAATGTTTTGCGTGAGTGTATGTCTGTGCCCTCAGAAGGCAGAAGAGGGCATCACATTCCTTAGGACTGGAGTGATAGATGTTTACGAGTTGCCAAATGGGTGCTGGGAATCGAACATGGGTCCTCTGGAACAGTAGCCAGTGCTTTTAACCACAAGCCATCTCTCCAGCTTCCTTAACATGGTTTCTTTTTCACACAGTTTAGGACACTTTGCACTAGAAAACCTGCCTATGGTATGAAACAGTTCTACAAGCCACAGCATGCTCCTGTGAGACAGTGCAGTGAGAAGCTAGGCACCCTGGACTTGGGACCATCAAGTCTAGCTTGACCCACAGCAGTAACAGATTTCAGTGATGCTCAAAAGCTCAGAAGAGGCTTCCATCAGCTTCCATAGTGCTAGCCAGAAACTGTAGCAGAAGCCAGAAGTACCCCACACAGGCTAAGTGGTAGTCAGATGCACTCTGATCCAGAGCTCTGGTTAAATGGTGGACTTTCCATTTAATAATAGCATGACCTTGAGTCAAGCATTTCAACCGTGCAGAGCACATAGTCCTATGTGTAAGACATGGCTAACAACAAGCTCCCCTTGTGCACAACTGTGAGGATTAAAGACGTCACGGGGCTGTGTGGCATGTGGCACACAGCAGACAGGGCATAGAGAGCAGTTATTATTTTGTACGTCGTGATTATCTACAATCCTGAGAATTGAAACACACTTCCCCCCTTTCAAACTCCAGCAGACTAGTTCAAAGCATGTTTTCCAAATACCTTATCTAGTTTGGGATTAAAAAAGAAAAAAAAACAACTGTGGCTATGTTCTGCTCTGCTCATCAAAGGCTGCCTCTAACACCGACCCAACCGTGAGTAAATTATACAGGTTCCTCCTCTCCCACCTCCAGCTAGTCTTGAATCACATTCCATGTGGTAATGGGTCAGTTTCTTTACTTCTTCTCTCCCTCCTACCACATTCCATACCCCAAAAGATGCCAGTTTTCAGTTGCCTTTGAAAGTGAATTTTCATCTGTATTAAAAAGAAAAAAAAAGTCCTTTAAAGTTAAGTGTGTGTTAAGTTCTTTGAGCGCCCTCCAACCCCAACCATCAGTGAACAGTCACCAGAGAGAGTTATTGGTGCCTTCGCCAGAATCCTCCCACAGAGAACAGGGCCTTTGTAATGAGCAGCACATCCAGAAACGGTTGACTCTTTGATCTTTGATACTTGTACAACTCTAAAGAGAAAGGCATTCCAGTCCCAACCACACACAGCGAGGGACACAAGTTATTTATGGATGCCCTGGACTCTGAGCTTAGCCTGGCTCTTTAAAGACTCAAATACACACATCACTTTGACTAGCTAAATTGCTCCCACCCCTTGTCGTTGTGTCTAATAGGGAGGGAGGGAGGGAGGGTAGGGATGTCTGGTCTTTGGCTTCTCCCTGGGGTGAGAAAGGTAGCTTGGCAGAGGCGGTCACAACAATATTTATAAAGACAGTAGAAAATAGAGTCCATATGTGTACAAAGGGAAATCAGAGTAAATCACCAGGGTGAAGACGCCTCTTGACTTCATGGCTGAGGTCTGGCGGCTTCTGGTGGAGTGAACGGAACCAGCTTTTCCAGGCTTTAGTACACCGACTCCGGTGTTCACGTGTGGCCTTCTGATCCAGTCAGCCAGGCCTGGAGCTTCGCGGATGAGCCAAAGCCTGACTCTGGTTCCCTCAGCTCAGACACTGTTCTGTATGCCTGCTTGATCACCCCGGGAACTTCGTGTCTCAGAGCTGGTACTGACCCGGAAGCTGTAAATTCTTGTTTCCGCAGTTGCAGGGCAGGTCAATAGCTTCCTACCAATGATTCTCAAAGCTGTGGGAATCTTGCCTCTGAGCTGGTGGTATTCTTTTGGGATGTTTGGGAAGCTTTAGGGGGTAGGGCCTGCCTAGAGGAAATGGGTCACAGGAGCCAAGTTGTTTGGGGAGTCTTATCCCTGGCTCTTTCTTACTTTTCCCTGCTTGCTGTCCACTGTGAAACAAGGAGATGTCTTTTGTCGTATATCCGGATGCCATGACGCTCTGCAAGCGCACGTGACCAGGGAATTAACCCTGTGTAACTGTATGCCCAAATAAACTCCTCCTCCTGTAAGCTGTTCTCTCGGGGACTTGGGGCACCGCTATGCAAAAATAATTAAGACAAATTAAGATAAACCAAGAACCAAGTTAAATAAAAATAGCACCATAGTAAGATCTGTTCTCTCTGCTAACTTTCTCTGGGTCCAATATATTGAACAGTTGGGTTTATGGTGAAAACTCAGGCTGAATGAATCCGGCTATAGCTGGTACCTCACTAGGCCATTTCTGATCTAGACATGCAAGGCCATCCGTGCACACAAAGACAAAGAAAACACGGTCTTTGAGTCTTTTCTTATTCTGTGGAGTTCACCGTGGCATCAAGCCAGAGTCTGAACACAGAGACAGGCTTATCAACGTCAATGAACATAATACACACGCTGGGAGACAGCACATCTGCTCATACCACTGTCTGCAAGACCAATAAATAACAGATAAGCTACATGGTTCAGCTCAAACATTTTGCTCCCAGGGCTCAGGGAGGAATTACAGAAGCCATACTCTACAAGTATAGCTTCACCGCATAATTCATTCATTCATCTCATGACTCAGTAAAAAAGTCAGGGCTTACCTAAGAAGACAATGGGGTGGCGGAGGAATCGACAGATAAGTAGTGTAACCCTTTGAGGGTGACTTTCAGGAGCTCTGGGCTGTGGTCCCCCCTTTGTCTCTGGGGTACAGTATAGTCAGCTACAAACCTAGGATTCCAGTAGTTCCATCTGTAAAATACAAACAATAGTGCAACTTTTTACCCCGTCACTGCTTCGGGAATAGCTGAGTTTCAGACTGGCTCAAAGAGGAGGAGCAATGAACTAAATGCTGATATGTAGAACAGGACATAGTGAAATGACACACAGACCTCCATGCAGCTAGTCGACCTCAGTGCTCTTAATTGGTAGTTTTCCATCATTTGTTTTTTTTTAACCAAAACACGAGCTGGATACCACAAGGCGAGGCAAACACATTAAATTAGACCAACCATGAAAATAACAGCAGGCTTCTGTAGCTGAGGGCAAGAGGAAATGAGAAAAGGCTGGTTGGGAATTCGGAAGGTCAGAGAGAAGCTGATTTCCCAGCATACAGAGACAGTGGGAAATGATATGAGGTTGTGGACAGATTCAGAGGCTGGACCAGCACAAAGAATTCAGCCTAAACAGAACTGTCCAGGCTGAACCATGTTAAAATTATGGCTGAGGACAACAGGCATGTCTGTGTAGGGAGGATCTGGGGTCACTGACATAGCCCCAGAAAACTGAAGCTGACATTCCATTCTACCCCTAGCATCAGTAACCTCCATGTGACTGCAAGCTGGGGGATTTAGCTGAACCTGGTGCACACAGAATTGGCCAGCTGTGCAGAAGAACAGTGTTTCCCCCAGGGGAATCTGTTGCTATAAATCCCACTTAGGATCCAGAATAACACATTTCAAGTGGAAAGAAATGGTGGATGAGCATATGAAAGATGCCATTGACCACAATTTAAAATACATTGTGGAACACTATTGGAGTTTGACTCGAGCTTCCAAAACATAGGCTAGCCCATGGGAGTCACATTAATTGTTGTGCTGAGTTCAATTTATTATTAATTTATACATTTAATTCAAATTTAACTATTAAAAAAAAAGTACAACACTGGAGTCAAAATGGTCCTCTGTATACTAGTGTAGCCTAGGAGAGAGGAATGGTCCAGGTGCCAGGAAGCCTGAAGTCTGTGTCTCTGAGCCACTTAGGCCAGACCTTAGCTTCATTACCAATAAAGTAAAGCACAGAGTTGCTGGAGCGTGAAGAATAAACCACTCAGCTTTGCCAGTCCACACTCAAGCTTCTACTGCGGTTTCCAGGACCACTTCATCTTGAGATTATATACATTTTCTTTGTGCCTTGTTTGTTTTTTAATGTCTACCTTTCCTTTTTAGGATATTTTAATTTATTCTTTGAGAATTTCCTATGTGTAGACAATGTATTTTGACCAGATCCACTCCTAATCCTTTGTTTTGCTCATTCTTACCTAATTTGAGTCTTTCTTTTGCTTATATGAGCCAGTTTTCCTTAGTGTGAGAAAATACCCGAGACAATCAATTTACGAAGTGGAAAGGTTTCTATTGGCTTATGGTTTCAATTTATGGCTGCTCGCTTTGGGCTTGTGGTAGCATTGCATAGCATCATGGGAGAGCTTGTTAGCTTTATGCAACCAGGAAATATAGGGGAAAGAAAGGAAGGAGCTGAGGTCCCCAACAAAGGAATCCCTTCTTCCAAATATTTAGCTTCTCACCATCTCTCAACAGTGCTATTGGCTAGGGACCAGCGTCCAACATGTAGGCCTTTGGAGGACACTCCAGATCCGAGCTACAGTAGAATCTAGATCCAACAAACTATATTCTTGGTGTGTCCTGGACCTAGGAAGTGAACCCAAGTTGATCAGGTTTCAGATTCTGACATCTTTCAATTTACATGTCTGTGTCAATAAGTGATGCTTAATAAAATATTTAAAACAGCTATTTGCTTCAAATTAGTACTGGAATAATACTAATCTATTGCTTGAGTATCTTTGTAGTAAAATTCTTAAGGGTCAAATCTGGGGGTAGAAAATTGAAAATTACACATCAAGGGCTCAGTGTTCAGAGCACTTTCTATGCAATCGTGAGGACCTGGGCTCAGACCCCCTAGAGCCTACATAAAGGAGGGCAAGTCTGTAATCCTGGTGCTCCCATAATGAGATGGGAGACAGAGACAGGAGATTCTCTGGAAGCTTATGGGCCAGCTAATATTATATGCAGCACACTTCATGCAGGCAAAACATCAATGAATATAAAACCAACCCAAACCAATAAGACAGTAACTACCTGACTTGCCAGGCATTCTGCCTACCCGCATCCTTCCTGTAAGGAATGTCAGGATCACTTTGCAGCTGAGCCTGCTGAACTCATGGAAATTAAAGACATTGCTCAAAGTCACACTGGAAGTGGCAAAGCCTGATCTAAAATCCACACCTTTCTATAGTAGTCTCTCAGCAACTTACTGTGTGCTAATGTTGGCAATAGATAGAAATTATGTGAAATTTATTGCTTGAGGCAAATAACCCTAGGCTATTCCTACCTCTTTCTTCTTCCTTCACTTTTGCCACCAGCCCTGTCCATCCCCACCTCCCATGATTCCATGCAAGGTCCTAGATTGCGCCGATTCCACAGCTCACAGTTCTGCCTGCTTCCCCACCAGATTGGCTCAATTCTATTCTGTTCTAAAGACTGGTACTAGAGTTAGTTTTTTCCCCTCGATGCTAGCTCCTGTTTGCTCCACTTGCCTAGACCACTGTATGCAAGAGAGAAGAGTGATACAAAATGTAACTCATGAGAAAGCGGATAAATTGTGTGTGTGCTCAGCGGGCACTGTGAAACAGGACAGGGAAATGCATGCCTTAATTATTTGCTCATTATTGCGACCTATTGGGAAGTAATCAATAATAATAATCCATTGCTTAATTATCTTTATAATACAACTCTGTAAGTTAATTCTGGAATTCAGGCTCATTGGGCCACAGAAATGAAAAGCACAGTAACTTCACAATATAGTTTTGTTCCTTTCACACAAACAGGGTGACTTTTGTTACATTCCTGAGAATGGCCGAGTGGAGGCCCACCAATGCCTGTGTTAGAGTGAGTGACTAGGGACGTGTGCAATCGATCTGCAGTTGTTTAAAAAAGGAGCTCGTGGAAAGTACTTGGTTCAAACCGGGGGAAAAAAAAATCTTTTCTTTCAATAAAATTAAAGGGCCCTGAGTTAGTTTGAATATTGTTATTCAGTTTATGAGACTGTGAAAGAGAAAGTTGATACATAGTAACTAGTCAGTGGAACCCCAAAGTATTACCAAACCAGTCGACCTTGAAATAAAAGGACTATGTACCTACCAAGTGTAAATTAATATTTTTTTATTGCAAATTACTGTATTAGCAGAATTACTGAAATATCCTGTGATTCAGAGTGACAAGCTAGCCATCAGAGGGTTATCCCATGACAGCATAATCTTTATGGGAGAAGCAATTGTTAAATTGAGCTTTAAAAATTATATTAGTGTGTGTTAATTATACATCTAATGGGATTCATAATGTATTCATTCAAGTATATCACATATTTGGGCCATCCATTACCCTCTTTCCTCCTCTTTTCCTTCCACTACTCCCCTTCTTTTCTCAAATACTTGCGTTTCTACTTTCTTGTCACACACATATCTGATGGTCTCTACTTTCGTCCATTGTCTTGAAAATGACATGATTTCATTCATCTGTACAATTGAAGAAAACTCTATCCTGAACATAGGCAATAGTCTCTGTATTCTATGCATCCATTGATGGACATCTAAGCCCACCTATTTTCATAACATACTCTTTCTTGATCCTGGCAGCTGATCCAACTTTCTCCTTTGAGAAATATAACCTAGATAGAAATAAAAGAACAAAACACAAGAGTTTTCCCAAGTATGAAATACTGAATACTGTTCAGAGTAGTAGAAAAGCTGTCTAAGATTTAGGTGTGGGTAGCCTCCCAGCTTGGAGGGTTAGGAGTTCAAGATCATCCTCACCTACACAGCGAGTTTGAGGCCAGCCTTGAGCTCATGAGACATTATTTCAGAAAAGCAAATCAACCAACCAAACACAACCATCCACTCGAGTTACTGAAAAGGCATAAAAATGAGAGGATTTAAAAGCAAAGTTCCTACTAAATAAATCACTTTAGGCTTTTGCTTGTTATTGCTGGTTTGATGCAGGCAAAGAGAGTGCCCAGAACTAGCAGTGTTGGAGGCCCCCCTCTATCTCTAGAGTATCAGGTTGGTCTATTAGGGAGGGCTGGAGCTGCAAGATCACCTCCTGTCTAGGAGAGGTGCACACTCTCTTTGTTGGTTCAGTAGTGTGCCCCAGTGGCAGAAGTGGTGCAGTCTAGTATAGCATGTGACTTAGATCTGGTCTATGCTGAGCTCCAGGGACATGAGACATTAACCAACAGAGCCAACCAATCTGGGCCCAGGGGCTGCTGCAGACACTGATGCACCAACCAAGGACCATACATGGAGAGGACCTAGACTCCCTGCTCAGACACAGTCGACTGGCAGCTCAGTCTCCATGTGGGTTCCCTTAATACGGGGAGCAGGGGCTGTTTCCAACATGGACTCTGTGGCATGCTCCTTGATCACTTCCCCCTGGCATGGAGACCTTGACAGGCCACAGAGGAAGAGGATGCAGGCAGTCCTGGTGAGACTAGATAGGCTGGGGTCAGATGGTAGAGGATGAGGACGTCCCCTTCCTAAGGACTAGGTGGGGAGGAGAGGGAGTGAGGGTGGGACTGGAAGGATGGGAGGGAGGGGGCTACAATCAGGATGTAAAATGAATTAAAAATAATACAGTAAAAAAAGAATGAAGTGGAAAAAAATGTGAGTGAATATGAGACCAACTCAAGGCTATTAGAAGGAGCATTGAGGACCATAGAGATAAAGGCTAAAATCCCAAATCTGCTCATTTCTGTGTCTCCCATCATGCAGAAATTAATGTTCACACCTTTGAAAGGACTATGAAAGACCCTTCATTTATATTTTTTGGCTTGCTCAGCAGACTCTCCATCTTAAATGTGCTGTGTCTTAAAAAAAAATCTCTACGTAGCTTTGTGGGGGTCTCAGAGCAGCAGGTTTTCTTCTGCAAGACCCACATGCAATTCCTCCTTCCTAAAGCCAGTGGAATGCAATGACTAAGAGTGTCTGACTGTGACAACTAGGTTTGAATTTAGATAGCGTCTGTCTGAGCTAACTTTAGCTGTCAACTTGACACAGCAGAGAGTCACCAAAGAGAAGCTCAACTGGGGGTTTCCCAGATCAGCTTGGTCTACGGCCATGTCTGTGTGAGGTTGTCTTGATGTGGCAGGCCCCAGTACACCGTGGCTAGCAACACCTTTAGGAATAGAGCTCTAGACCGTGTAAAAAAACTAGCAGAGCACTGGCCTGTGAGCACGCCAGAAAGGAGGCAGCTATACTTTGTGGCTCTTGCTCCGACTTCCCTCAGTGATGGACTCTTACTTAGAAGTGTGCCTGAGGCAAGCCCTTTCCTCCCCCATAAATTGCTGTTGGTCAGAGTGTGTTATCATCACAGCAACAGAGTGATCTTAGAACATCACCCTACATAGGTCAACTCGTGTTTCTTACATCCGGGAGCTTTTCTCCAGGGCAAACCCAGCTTTCACCCTGTTCCTCAGGACCCTGGTATTTAGAGTACCACTTTATCCATGGCAGGCCTGAGCAAACCAGCTGATCACCCAGATCCAGATTCAGTTTCCTTATCTGCAAAGTGGAACTGATAATGATGGCCTTACCAATGCCCCTTTGCTGTTTAATACATGCTCACTGACTAAACATTTGTGACCTGCATGGTAAACCGTTCATCACATGGCAATGAATCTAAACGTCCGACTCATGTCACTTATAGCATATGTTTCTCAAAGCTCGTTCTTTCTATTTGCCTCCTCCACTAGAATATGAGCTCTTTTGGTGAAGAGCTGCATTGTAGTCACATATTTTTTCCATACCAAAAGCAGAAGCTGTTATATAGTTACACCATCCATTCAACAAAAACCCATTGAATGACTTTTGCCTCCCAGACATCATTAGTCTAAGCATGCCAGACATGTAAATGGATAGGGGCCCAAGAAGATAACATCAGCTTAAAAGTATTGTAACTCCATTTGTTACAGAAAGATGACTGGTAATGATTACATTCAATCTACTGACCTATATTGTTTCAGTTATAAATAAAGTAAGGTTTTAATTAAAATATTTTTACCTTGACAGTAAAAGCAATGACGTGTTATAGTCTTCTGGTGTTTGAGAGTTTGAGAGCCACAAAGATACTATATAGCATAGGGACTGTGCTGATTAGTTAGTATTGTCAACTTGATACAACCTACAGTCACGTGGAAAGAAGGAACCTCGATGGAGGAGCTGCCCAGATGAGAATGGCTTGTGGCTATCTCTGTGAGAGATTGTCTTCATTGATGGGGGAAGACCTAGCCCATTATAGGTGGCACCATCCCTAGGTGGTTCTGGGCTGAGCAGAGCCTGTGAGCAAGCCAGCAAGCCAGCATCCTTCTCTGGCTCCTGCTTTTGTCTTTCTTCAATGATGGACTGTGAACAAGAAGTATAAGTCAAATAAATCCCTTTCTCTTCAAGTTGCTTTTGCTTAGAGTATTTTTTTTTTTTATCACAGCAACAGAAAGCTAACTAGAACAGTCACCGACCTGCCATTGCAGTCCCTGACATGTGTTCACTGCTTACCAGTATACTGAGATGGTTAGTACTAATTGTCAGCTTGACAAAGTCCAGAACCACCTAGGAAACAGGTCTCCGAGCACTCCTTGGGGGAATATGTTGATTATGTTAATTAAGTCGGGAGACCTACCCACTGGGGATGGTATGGGCTCTTGGTCCTTGACTGGGATTCTGAACTGTGTAAATGGAAAAAGGAAACTGGGCAGCAGGATACTTTTAATGCTCTCTTCTTCTGACTGAGGACATAGTGGAACCAGTGGCTTTAAGCTCCTGCTGCAGTGACCTGCCTGGTATGACTGACTGTTTCCGGAACTGGGAGCAAAGTAAACCCCTCTCCCTTAAGTTGCTTTTGTCGGGTGATTTATCTCAGCAACGGGAAAAATAACTAAGATGTGCTTTCACTGAACGAGTCTGAACAATGCAAAACACTAGAGATTATCAGACGCTGTTAACCATGCTTACAGCAATGCTGTCGGCTCTGCAGTAGTCTTAACAAGTCAACAGAAAGCACATGGATTTTCATTACCATAGTATTCTAATATTTCCCACCTGAATACGGAGGTGGACCCACCATTCAAAATTACCTTCCACTAGTGGGAAATGCTCTTCCTTGTAGCGAGACACCTGCTAGAGCCTCCCTCAGTCTAAATAAGCTGAAAGGGAGCAACTCTGTGTCCCACATGGCTGCTCAGCCTCTTTTGTGAGCAGCGTTCAGGTAGCTAACTTGGCTGTACTCTAATTACCAAAGGAATGATGCAAAGACAGTGGGGGACTGAGTGATGGCAATACTGACGTGAGAGTGTCTTGTAGTGATGGGCAGCAGGAGAAAGTGCTCTGCCTATACTGTAACCGCTCCTTCATTGTCACAGGCAATCTAGTTCTTTGGGTTGCCCAAGGCTACCTTCAGTTGTGGGCAGTCTGTGAGCTCACAGTCTCCTAGGCCAAGCCAGCATCTCTTTCTCAAAATTAGGACCACTCCCTGGGCCAAACATACAGCTCCTGCCCTGTTCTCTGAGTCTTCCCATAGAAACCAAGCAGTAGACTGCACGCGTCAATCCCCATAAAGGACACACGCCACTGTGTATCCCACTCCTTCTGCATCCTCTCCCTAAGATGTGATGCAGTGCTTTTTTTTTTTCAATTGGCTCAGCATTTGTGGGCAGGAAGAATGAATGGTTATTTTAGTGAAGGTGCTAGTCTCAAAAATAGGAACCTAAGACTATCCCAAGGAAAGACGTTCGGTTTGGAATCTTTAAAAACTGTATCTAAATATACTAGTGTACTGTAACTCTCTCATTGCCTCCCAATCTGCTTAGAAACATTTCCAGTGCTTAAACAAAGAACCATAGCAAAAAATTCAGCTCTGGAACTTACACTCAGCTTCCAGTTACTTAAGAAACATAGTTAACCTTTCTTCCTTAGAACCACGCTTCTGTCTTTGATCACATAATGCAAGTATTTTTAATGCTGTGCAAAGCCTCCTCCTTACAGCTCTTGGTTGGTCCACATACGAAAGGTAAAAATGTCACTGAGACCTTCTGAATGTGCCAGGCACTGTTAATTCATCCCCCCCCCCCGAGTTACTTACAATTCAATCCAGAGCAGAGCATCCTAGGAAGCCAGATAGTGTGTAACTATCCAACGTGGTTGAAGGACCAGAGAATGTGAGGAAATCCCTGAAAATTTATCCCAAGGCACGGCTTTCTCCTTCACTAGGTCTCACACCTTGTCTACAATGCAGAGAATCACTCCAGGAACTGATAACATTGTCGTCATCAGAATCAGCCTTCCACATGCTCGCATTGGTGCTGGGCCCCAGAGAGAGGCAGGGGGACACAGGGGGCTCTTAAAACGGATTCTTTGGGGGGAACACATACACGGACATAGATGCCCAAGATTTATTTTAAAGACCAGATAATCTCCTGAGGTTTTCTGTACCACCATTTTATTCTACTGAATTACATTTTGAGAAATAAAGATAATTCAGAGATAGGGTCAGGCCATAAAGTATACAAAAGCTAGATAGATCACAAGAACATAAAAATTCCAGGGGAAGGCACTATCTGTAGGCTTGGCTGTGCAGAAGTTCTACCTCTTTTTGTCCATTTCCTCTTTTCTTTTCTTTTTTTCTTTTTCTTTCTTTTTTTTTTTTTTTTGAGACAGGGTTTCTCTGTGCAGCCTTGGTTGTCCTGCACTCACTTTGTAGACCAGGCTGGCTTTGAACTCACAGTAATCTGCCTGGCTCTGCCTCCCAAGTGCTGGGATTAAAGGCATGCACCACCACACATGGTTCCCCTTTTCTTTTAAAATGTAAGTGAATTTACTCATGTTTGAAAGAGAAAAAGGAAAATGGAACATATAATAGACATCATTAAAATGACATTCTAGGCAGTGCTGACATGGATAGGTTTCAGAATATGGGCAGAGAGGCTGGTTTAAGAAAAGAAAAGGACCCTGTCCCCTTTACTTCCGGCTTCGGAGAGCAATGAAGAGCAACATCCAGCACCCCCAAGTAAGGAAGCACTCCAGGTGTGAGCCCAGCACTGCTTTCCCCATATCCCTCAGTCCTGAGAGTATAAAGGTTGAAAGAGAAAGCGGGCCTCCAAAACACGACCCTTGGGGGAAGGTACATGGCTGTTGACAGGCAAAGCTTCACTTCCTTCTGTAAGCAGATAGCCAAGAGCTTGAAACTGCTAAGTCTGTGTATCTGGAATTCAGTATAAAATATATACGTGGATTCCATTGAGGAAAAAAAGATGGTCTCATTTAGTAAATGTCCCCCTGCAGCCATCCCGTCTGTGCCTTTCCTGTCACTACCTACCACAGGTGATTTTTGCAATAAAAATGAACTCTCAAAACAAATTAATTACATGGAAAAGCAACCTGCATTTCACTCCAGATTTCACAGTTGTTATTTTCCCCCCATCAGATATGAGTTATCCAAAGTAACTAGAAAAAATGATTAGTAAAGTTCTTCATTGAGTATGAGTCCAAACCAACAGATAAAGCTATTGGAAGTAGCTTTAATCCTGGGCTTTCTTTTGAGTCGAAATCATTCTTTTCTCTTCACAATGGGCTTTTGGGGATTTGTGATACTCTGGGGGAACATATACTTTCTTCAAAAATAGCCCTGGGTTCTTTCTGTCCATTTTTCTTTTCACAGTAGAACTTTGTAATTGGGTAAGATCTTCAGACACGGCTGCTTCACCAGCAGGGGCTTGGAAAGGACAAACTAATGAAAGCCTAGG
Organism: Acomys percivali; assembly: GCA_907169655.1. Taxonomy (NCBI): domain Eukaryota; kingdom Metazoa; phylum Chordata; class Mammalia; order Rodentia; family Muridae; genus Acomys; species Acomys percivali. Next base: position 21,939,615 of record OU015749.1, on the reverse strand, counting down.
CACAGATCATCCGTGGGCAATATGGGGTCACTGCTGCAAAAGTTTTGCTCACTGAGTCTTCCTGTTTTGTAGTTCTCAGTAGTAACACGGGGCTTCTGAGGAGCAACTGAGGTTTTCATGCATTTGCACCAGTCCTCGCTGTCCTCACATTTGAAAACACTGTGGACGCTTAGGAGTGAGGACACAATCCGTGCATGGAAAGTACCTTTTCCCATGTGATCTACTTCAGTTTAGCTGACACGCTATGTTGTAACATTAATGTAGTAGCTCAATCCCTCCACTTTCTGGGCATTCAGGCTTTGGGAAAACCTGACTGCTAGGCACAACAAATATCAAAGTTAAAATTCAGGTTTACGAGCTGGGTAGTGGTGGTGCACACCTTTAATCACAGCACTCGGGAGGTAGAGGCAGGTGAATCTCTGTGAGTTGGAGGCCAGCCTGATCTACAGAGCGAGTTCCAGGACAGCCAGGGTTATACAGAGAAATCTTGTCTAAAAAAAAAAAACCAAAAGCCAAAATAAATAAATACAATTTAAAAATAAAAAAAAAATCATGTTTACAGAGTCCTATTCTTAAATATATATATTTTGTTGGTGTAAGTACAAGTATGTAGTATCTATGCATGTATGCATGTGTGCACAGAGGGTCCCACAGGTTATCTGCTGTGCATACTACCCATGGAGACAAGGGTTGCTTGCTCTGGGCATCCCACTGCTGCCTCCCACAGGCTGGGAGGACAGGTAGACTGCCAGGCCCTTGTGACGTTTACATTGGTACTAGGGAGACAAACTGGTCATCATGTCTGCACAGCAGATGCTGTACCTGCTAATTCATTTAAGTGTTTAGCCCAACACTTAAGAGTTAGCCCAGGCTTGCCTCAAATTGGTGATCCTCCTGCCTCTGTTCTTCAGTACAGTCTACCAGCATGTGCCTCCACAACCAGTTCTACTCTTGAATATGTCAAAATTTTGCCATAAATTGAGTTTTAAGATGAATTAGTATCAGTCCCTCTATTTTGTGATTATCTTACGCCATAACCTTATGGTTAATGTGGTTTTTAAAAGACTTTGGCTTTATGTTTAGCAGTTTCATGCAAATCACCAGATACACCTCCACTATGATCTAGCAAATGTTTGCTTTGCGGGCTCTCTGCTAGGCATCATGACAGTTGTTAGTACACATAACAATATAACCTAGCTGGCCAGGAGGGATGGTGCATGGTGTTAACTCCAGCAGACACAGAGGTGAAGATCTCTGTGAATTCAAGACCAGCCTGGTCTACATAAGCAAGTTCCAGGCTGGCCAGGGCAACACAGTGAGACCCTGCCTCAATAAATAGATAAGTACACAAGCAAGCCCGTTCCTGCTTTCATGCTGTGGTGACTGTAGAAAAATGGTGCCGTCAACATTCTCCTTCACACTGTTTTCTTCCTATGTACTAAACCCAGGTTGCCCCTTTCCTCCCTAAGCCCCACACCATCCACTTGACGGCCTGTCGCTGTCCTTTCATCCTGAAGAATACACAACCAAGCTACTTTATCTTTGCCTATAAAATGACTGTGTGTTGGGTTGGTTTAAAGCCAACTAGGGGTGCATGATGTCCTTGGGGGTTCCATAAGTACACAGAAGATGGAGGTGTTCAGAGGGATACAGTGGACTACCGCTCTACAGGACAGGATGCCTGGCGCTCTGCTGGGGTTCAGCATCAGCATTCAATACTCATCAGCATTTGTGAAATTTATTTCTATTTCTTTCATTTGCGACATTCATCACAGCATCCCAGGGGGATGGTCCATTTTATGGCTTCTATTTTACTCGAGAGAAAGAAGAGCTTTGGTGACTTTTCCCAAAGTCAATAACAAACCAGGCAGCAGAATTCAAGGTTTGCGGATGCCCATGTTGTGCCGAGCTTTACCATGTGCTTAGCCTCTCTAAAACACAAGGACTCTGTTTCTCTGCTCTGCTAACTAGGATGAGGTAGGGTAAGGGTCCATTGCATAAGGAGGCAGCACCTGGTTCGTAACGTGGTGGCATCATTGCATTGCTGTTTCACTCTGAACAATGAACACTCTTCTAGCCTTCCCAGTGTGTCTATCAGTCTTCAGCTGCCCACTTGGGTCTTCCTCACACAGCATCCATTTGTGGAATTACCCGGAGGAAATATTATTAAGGACATTATGAAAATTCTAGTCTAAGGGACAGTCCTCGTCACTTACTTGAGTTGCCCTGCTATGGTCACGTGCACACAACATGCCACCTTTGGCTGTGATGGCACAGATAGAGAAGAAAACAGACTTGGAAGCTCTTATCCCAAATCCAGAGACCAGGAGAGCATCTGCTTCCCAGAGCTGTGCCAGCTGCAAGATGATTCTGTGGGTTCTCTTTCCTGTCTTTGAAACTGACTAGGTCTTTGCTAGATGGGTTTTCAGGGGCCTGGGCACTGACTCCTCACTTACTTACTAGGGTCTCTGAAGGATTGTACGCTCACAGAACCCTGGAGCTATCTCTGTGCCCTTGTCTCCAAAGGCTTGATACATACTAAGAACTGAACAAAAATCATATGAACGTCACTCTGTCCCTGCTGCACAGTGCTCTTGGGTACCTTTAAAAATCAATAATACAGATTAGAGGCAGAATTCTGAAAGAAATGGGAAACTGTTTTTTTTTTTTTATTTATTTATTTTTATTTTGTTTTAAAATTTTTACAGCTTAGGACAGGGTGCTACATAATTATAAATAACAATCTTGTATTTGATATCTTAAAATCTGTGAGAAATAATTATTTTAAACAATAAATAAAATTTAAAAAAGATGAATGAGGGCAGGCTCTCAGTGAAACTGAATTTGGTAATGATTGAGGAGGAAATCCAAGGTACAATGGACAATGTGGTGTTTCCGCACTTACTAACTGTTTCTACAGCTTGGAAGTTTAAATGGTGTCTCTGGGCTTTAATGTGGTTCTCCTGTGAGACAGAAAGGCCCGCCGTGAGGTTTGAATTTTACTTTGGTCAAAACTGAAATGATTAGTGGACACAGCTCCATACTGCCCCCTGGTGGTGTCAGGCTTACCTGTGCTTGGGACCAGCTCTTAAGCATCAAGCTGGCTTATGAAGTTGGTTTACACCATAGCTTGTGACTGTAGAACTACAAAACTCATTATCCTCAACACCCAGGTACCCTATTGTTGTTACTCCCCCAGGGTTTGACCCTCTGAGCATCAGGGAAGAGGGCAAATTACTTATAAGAAGGATGTCAAGATTCTAATGCAGTCACCTCCACAGGATCACTGGCCATGGAGTTGCCCTAGGACCTGTGTCAGTACAAGAGAAGTGTCTCCTGCATCTGATGCCCTTGACCCTTTGGCATCTAACCCCATCTCAAGCTCACGCACTTTAACATGGTGCTCATAAGAAAAGTCAAAGGTCATTGAGGTTGTGTTTAGCTATAATAACAATGATCTTACGGCTTAGAAGTCAAGAACTGATTTAAAATGAAGGCTTCCCTCAGCTCTGGTAGGTCAGGAATGCAATGTAGTCATGCCCAGGTTAGACAAGGGGTAACTTACAGCACACACATCCTTCGCTGTGCACTTCTGTGTGCACTGTGCAGGGAGAAACAGGACAGCTTTGAATCTAAGGATCATTCCTTGCTCCTTCTGAAGCCTCAGAGAAAAAATTGAGAAGAGCCCCCCTCCTCAAAATACAGAAGAGGTGGGTTACAGACCACCAAACCTAGATGGGGGAGCCTGAAATGCAAGGGTTTCCTACCATTTCCAAAGGCACTGAGTGGTTCTCACTGGGACATGCCTAGATGAATAGAGAAGACTCAGAATCGCTAGGGCTTCCTATGTATTGTACTCTACACATATTGGAATAAAGAGAAGGCTTAAGTCAATGGGAGGAAAGTGACCACTAACAGGTCTTAAATGGCATGGGAGCAAAGAAAGGTGACACGTGGCTGTTGATGAGGTCATCTATTCCCATTGTCCTGTAGTGTATGCAAGGCTGGTCTGGCTTCTGTTTGCTCTCTTGCTCTTTGTGTCCCTGCTAGAATTTTGAGCTCAACAGATGGGGACACATCATCTGACTCCACCACAAACCAAACTGTCCCGGTCCATTTTAAGGGGCCAATAAAGATGCCTAGGTTCCTTTACAGTGGCAGGGCAGTAGCGGCCTTGTACCAATGAAGGCTTTTCCTCTGTACCTTGACAGCAAAAGTGTCCTGCACATCCTTGTTGGGCATGCTCCTTCCTGTCCTGCATAGTGCCAGTGGTGCTGCATGTCTTGCCTTTGCTTTGGTAAACATACCTTATGTAGAATGTTCATCTCTACTCCCTGTGGGTCGTTGACTTTAGATCAGGACACAGCTGAAGCCACATCCTTCGGTGACATTGTCTGATCATTCTCACCTCACTTTCCTGTTCCGTTCAGGTCAAGCTATGTTTGTGAGCTTCCAAGATTACCAGAGGGCAGGCAGGATCTGTCACATGACTCATTGGTACACTGACTGGAGGCTCAAGCCTCGGCATTTGGATTTCTCAGTGGTTCTGTGAGATCCATTTCTAGATCCTCCATCTAGAGAGCATTTCTTTCCTTTCCATAGAGAGAGAGAGAGAGCATTTCCTTTGTTGACTATACTTCTGAGTCCATATTTGCCAAAGCAGTTTTCACAATGAGAGAAGAACAAAGGAAAGGCTTATAAATCCATACGGGGACTGAAACCCAAACACTCCGGCTCTTTCTGTGCTGTCATTTGGAGTATATTCTTTCAGGTTGCAGTGTTAGAAAAGCATTATAAGCTGAGAGCGGATCTTGGAAATAACTTGGCTCTGTGTCATTTTAATGGGTCAAGAGGCTATTTATCTTCTCTACTTTCTGCCATGAAGAGAGTTGACTTAGTCATGGGATGGTGTCTGAGTTAATGCCACGGCAAAACACCATGACCGAGGCGACTTATTAAACAAAGCATTTAATCTGGGGTTCATGGTTCCAGAGGGCTAAAGTCCATGACCAACACAGTCGGGAACATGGCAAGAGGCAAGCAGGCAGGGTGCTGGGAGTGGCTGAGAGCTTTCATTGGATCCACACGCACAAGGCAGAAAGAGGAAACTTATCTGGAGAATCGTGTGGGCATTTAAAACATCAGCAGTCATGCCCAGGGATACATTAGGGCCATACCTCCTAATCCTTCCCAAACAGTTCCACCAACTAAGGACCAAGCATTCAGATATCTGAGCCTATAGGGTCTATTCTTATTCTAAACACTCCAGAGGGTAATGCATCAGATTGTTCTAGTAAGTAGAAGAGTCTAAAGGTCTCTGCCTGGTATTCTAGTTCACATAAAATATATCCAACCACCTATCCCCTGCCATGCATGCCCCTGCTCTCAACAGATTCTTTTCCTGTCTGATGCTGAAGTGTATGGTGGCTGTTACCAATGGAAACTATGTATGTGTGCTGCTGTCACTCCCTTCCCTAGAGTGCAGCTTCCCTTCACATGCCTGCCATATTGGCATACTTCTATATTAATATGTGCACACACATATATTCAGGTACATATGAATCTATCCATATATTTATATTTACAACCCATCCACATTTTACATGTGTAATATATAGAAAATCTGAAGGTATGTCTACGTTCTATATCAGACCTGCAGGTGTATGACTCCCCGCCCCTCATCCATCTCTTAGACACACGTCCCAATTCTATGCAAGATCTTTAGAAGTCTGCTCTTGTACTTTTCTATTTTCCTGAAGCACTTAGCTCAGAGTTATGCACATCTTTGATGCTTAGTCAACAGATGACAGGCTCCCAGAAAGAACAAATGGGGCTGCAGAGAGGCAAGCTCCTGTCTCAGCACAAGACCGAGTGGCAATTGTGCTAAGAGCCCTCCAGGTGCCCTGAAGGAACAGGGTCTGGTCTTTACTTCCCTGTGGACACAGAGACTTGGTTTTCAAAGCACAGCTTTTGAGCAGACATTAGGAAAATCCCCAATTAGTGTGATGACCCAATCGACTCAGACTGCAGACTTCACAATTTGGGTTCTACACACTAATTTGAGCAGAGAAAGAGAAGGATGCCATTCCACACTGGGAGATCTTGATTTCCCTGGGGGCAAACTCCCAGCGTTTGGTTTTGTTGATTTGCCACTTTATCTCACCTGCCTGCTAGTCCTTCATTTATAAAGCGAGGCATTTGGAATAGCAGTGCTGCCTTTGGATCATGAACATACTTCATGTGTTGAATACTTGGTTCCCAGCCTGTGGAGCGGCTGTAAACCCAACGAGCTAGAGCTCAGGGGACAGGAGTTAGATGCCCTTGGAAGGTGATGACAAGACCCCAGGCCCTCATCCCCCCCTCCTCCCGACTACCCCCATGCTTCTGCAATGCCATGAGGTGAGTGGGTTTCTTCTCATGTGCTCCCACAGCTGTGTTCTGTCTCATTGAAGACCCTCAGCATAAAGAGAAAAATGAGGGCTGAAGCCTCTGAGGCTGTGACCCAAAATAAACCTTTCCCTTAATGAGTTAATGTCTCTGGTAGTTTGCTGCAGGGACAGACAGCTGACCAGCACGATTAGGTTATTCTGCAAAAGTTCGTTGACTGCCTGAGTTCGGGTTGCTGTTACTGGGAGGAGACACCATGACCAAGGGAACTCATATAAAAGGAAGCATTAAATCGGAGGCTGGCTTACGGTTTCAGAGGGTTAGCTGTCCATGATGGTCATGTTGGGAAGAAAATAGGTGTGGAGCTGGAGCAGTAGCTGAGAGATTTATATCCTGATCAGCAGGCAGGAGAGAGAGAGAGAGAGAAAGAGATAGAGAAAAAGAGAGAGAGATAGAGATAGAGAGAGAAAGAGAGAGAGAGAGAGAGAGAGAGAGAGAGAGAGAGAGAGAGAGAGA
>OU015749.1:21911368-21932702 GCA_907169655.1 Acomys percivali | reverse complement strand
AGAGAGAGAGAGAGAGAGAGAGAGAGAGAGAGAGAGAGAGAGAGAGAGAGAGAGAGACTGGACCTGGCGTGAGCTTTGCACGCCTCCAAGCCCACCTAATAATACAACTCCTGCAAGGCCACACCTCCCTATGCTTCCCAAACAGTGGAACTATCTGGAGACCAAACATTCAAACCTCTGGGCCTATGAGATTCATTATTGCTCGAATCATTACATCTTCCCCCACTAGCCTATGCCTAAAAATATGCTCCTTTCCTGTGTCATCAGTCCCTTGGTCACCGGCTTTCACTTTACGCATCAGTTTATTACCCAATAACACCCGCTGCTAAGAGGAAAAGAAGGCAGTTAATTTATTTGCTGATTAGGGCCTCTTGAAAACACCCAGAGTGATAATCTAAAAATTATTAAAATGCATTTCTTATGATTTCATTTACTCATAATCCTGCCATTCCTCCTACAGACAGTGAGCTTTGGCAAGAGTTGTATTTTTTTTAAACAGATGCCCGTTCTTTGATTAAAAAAAAAAAAAAATAAGAAAAAAAAATTGAAGGGCATGACTTCCTACATTTTAGGTAATTTCTCTGGTTTTCAGCATTGAATATGACTAAAATCAGAACATGGGAGAGACAACCCACAAAACTGAGTGGGAAGAATATGGATTCTTCTGACTGAACACAATCAAAACATCACTCATTTAAAATGATGAGTATTAAGAATTTAATGGGGAAGGGCGTCATGTTAGTTACTGGGAAGAGAGGAAATGCTGTTAAGGCCTCAGTGGAAAGAAGCAGAAAGAAGATGATTTAAGCCTAGATGACAGATAGAGAGGTGACCACAGAATGCCCCAACTGGTGCTTTTTTACGGCACATGCTTATTTTGAAATGCCCTTTGAGCTTAGGAGACAATACATTTAATCCAGTGAGTCTCACCCTGCTCCCTATGGCTTAGAACTGATGAGCTTATTTCAGTGAAGAGACTTCTGCAGCATGCTCAGTCCTGGAGCATTTGGAATGTCATCACACCCGGCACAATACAGGAGGTGACATGAGGTCAACTTGCTCTCACAACTTTAACCCTCTGTCCTGTAGGTAGGTGTGTGGGAGAGGATTGCTATTTTTAGCATCTACTTTGCATTTCTACCGACCAGACATTTGCCAGTTATTTCAGGGCCCCTATTACAGTCTTGTCAGGCAGGTATGAAGACACCTTTTCCTGATGCTGAGTTTCAAGAAGGCTACTTGTCTAAATACACTGCTACACGACTGTCCAGTCTTCATTAGATGCAACCACAAAATCCATAGTTCTCTCTGAGTTTCAGATGAATGTTTCTGAAGACTCCCTTGCCATGTAATACATTTTATTTTTATTTTTTGCATTTCTCTTCAAAAACAGCTGTCTGTTGTTATAGGAGCATCATCGTGCCCGAGACATAAACAAGGAAAGGATTTCACCTTTTCGTCTCCTACAAATGTGTGAAAAGCACAGCTTCACATGGATTGTTCTTCCCTCTGCCTCAGCTCAGGATAGAAGGATGAGGCCAGGGAGAGAGGGGAGGGGCTGCTCTGTCATCACCCCCAGTGAAGACTGTGCAGTCATTAGCAAGTATTTACAGTGAGGCAGTCCATTCTATAGTCAAGAAATGTCTGAAGAACTATTGCTCTTATGATACATGTTCAGAATGTTGAGCTCTGGAAATTTCTACAGCTGGTGCAGTGTCAGTTCCACTAAGTGCTCAGGAACCCAGGTTATGGTTTCATTGGGGGAGCAGCCTTTGGACATGCCACTAGTCCAATCAGACTGAACTCTGCAAAATGAATGGATTTTTTCAGCTACAAATGTGTTTCTTATATTAACTCTGTATACTACCATACAGTGTCCTGTTTCCCTTGTTGATCTGTGGAGAAAGCCTTAAATTTCAGAGATATTTAGTTCCATTGTGCCCCCCACCTACAGATACGCATGTGTGTGCACACACATGTGAGCATACACACACATGCACACACACATACACACATGCAAACACACACATCCATTTTCTTTTATATGACGAGTAGAACTGCAACGCCCATGCCTTTCCTCCAACTTTGGTAAGATATTTTAATTATAATCACTGGTGGTAATTGTTTTAGGTTATTCTACCTCAAGATCTGGTGCCTTGGCAAATCATATATTTTAAGCCAGAGGAATCTGAGAGCACAGCGGCTGAAGAAAGACCACTCATATTTTTTGCTTTATTCCTTGATTAAGTCACAAAACTCTCACTTGAAAGGCTGCATCCCTGAGGCTGAAGGGATGCCCTGCTCCCTGAAGACTCATAAACAGAATCTGAACAAACAACCTTGCTGCTTCTCCCAGTTCAGTGCCCCCAGATGCCCTTATCTATTCCTTTTTTATTCTTATCAAATATGACACAAACATTAGACCAGTTTGCCTTTTTGACTCTTCATGTCCTTATAAAGTCTCCAGTGTCACATAATATTGATATCATGTCAATATGTTTGCTTTGTTCTCACTGTTGACAGGAGCCTCAGCTATGAAGCTAGGTTATTTGAAGAAAAGATACATATCTTTCCCACAACAGTGCACACCGTTCATTTGTGCAAAGCTGAGGTGTAATCTATGTCACTGTTGTAGTGTAAAGCTTTGGTTGTGATCATTGGAAGTGGGCTTTTATATACCAAAGATTGTGGTATTTTTTCATATAATGAAATAATAAAAGCTCAGAAATGGAAAGAAAAATTAATGGGAATTTTCCTTTTAATCATTTATATCAGTAAATCAGTATTTTATAATCTAGAGAGGTATGATGCAGTAAGATACTAAGTCATGTTCCCAAGAATCTCTGTGCAAGACATCTCCATATGGTCCCAGTCTGCAAAGTTTTATACCACATTCACAAATCATAGTGACAAGGAATACATGTTAATTTCTTAAGAGTCAATGTCATTTTCTCAATATAATTTTGATTTTGATTTTCTTATGCCTTGAAACTTAAAGAAACCACATGCCTTCTTGATAAAACCAGCTTTGACTCTCTAGATAAGTGTGATACAGCAAAATGTTTGATATCTCTATTTCCTCATGACAGCCCCAGAAGGCAGCTTGTTGATTATGTCAATAAGCTTCCAGGACAGGAGGAAGCCTGTAGGTGGTTGCTTCACTTGTCTTCTCTCTTCACCATCTTTGTCATCAGTCGATGTGGAATAAACTAGAGGCCACATGCTTCAGAAAGTCTCAAGAGCTCTCCACACAGCCCACTAATTGCTATCTAGAAATCACCCTAGACTGTCTTTGGGGAATCTAGCTGCTGCACCTGCTGCTTATCTGCTCTTCGATCCTGGGGAAGTCACACTGTTTTCCTGGTACTCAATTTCCTTCTTTATAAAGTGTAGCTTGTCCTTGACCTGTTAGGATCCACAGAGTTATTGAGAATGAACGAAAAAAAAAAAAAAGGACAAAAGAAAATGGTTTTAAAATGGTACTATGCCATTTAGCTGAGGGCACTGTTGTTGTTATAGGTCTCTGCTGGACTTCACGCAACATATGTATCAGTTATTCTAGGGAAGTGGCTTGCCCCATTATAGGCAGGAAGTTAGACCCTGGGCCCCCAGGGTTTCCTTCCTGTAGCCATGTACCACTGCTTTCTTGGTTGCTTCTTGCATCATCTTATCTATCCTTGTTTCTTATGGCTCAGCTGAACTCAGCAAATTGAATTTTTCTAGAGTAGATACAGCTGAAGGCAGTGTGGCTGGTACGTTTGCACTCTTAACTGAGAGTTTCTTTTTTTTTTTAATCCAAGCAGTTTTACCAGCTTTTATTATAAACAACAGCACATTTCAAGTTCCCTCTTTCTGATCACAAATATAGGACTTTTTTTTTCTTCTCCTCTTAAGTATACAGCATGAGACATAGTGTCTGGGCACTCCAGCTCTTACAGAAATTTCCGTAGGACAAACTTAGGGATAATATCCACAGCCCGACTGAGAGTTTCTTGACCAAACCCAAGCAATGCCTAAATGGGTAATAGCTGAGAGCCAGACTTAATTGCCCTTAACATTCTCTTCAAAGCAGATACTGTTCACAAACCAGGATGCTCTTAATGTGTATAGTGGAAGGTACACACTTCCAGGAGAAAATGGAAGCATCTCAGGCTGAATAACAAACCAGCTGTTCTGACTACAGAAAATGAATGTCAAAAATAGAGTTGTTTTTTAAAAAATCTTACTAAATTATTATCTGTTCTGGGAAAAAAAAAGGCCTCTGTGTGCTTAAAGCTGTGACAAAATCTTGCAGAATCAAAATTAACCTTTGATTTAAAGGTCACTGATAACTTTATTTAATTTGCAAAAGGCATGTGAGGTTTTATAATCTGTCTGCACTGAGCATGGCCATGAGATGAAATTCTTCTGAGTTTAGATGATGTTTTTTAAAGGAGAAAACCCAACTATGGTTCAAGAGCAAATGAACCTGTTAGCTCTTTAAAGCAACACTTACAGGAAATATTCTCTAAAATGAAGATAATTAAAAACTATAATTTGGGAAGGATTTTTTTTTTTTTTTTGGCAGGGAGAGCAAAGGGTTTATTTGCCTTACAATTCCATATGCATAGTTTTTCACTGAAGGAAGTCAGGACAGGAACTCAAACAAGGTAGGGGCTGAGGCAGAAGCAATGGAGGGGTGCTTCTTACTGGCTTGCTCCTTGTGGCTTGTTCAGTCTGCTTTCTTGATTTCCTTCACCTGATTGTATGCATTTTCCCAAATTTCTTCCAGGGCTTTCTTCATGTCCTCTCTAAAGTCCTCAATGTGTTTGGCTATATCTTCCTGTATTTGTTTACAGATTTTATTAGTTTCCTCCATTATCATCTTCATTATGAAGGATCTGAGGTCATTTGCTTGTGTTTCAGTTGCGTTTGAGTTTCCAGGGCTGATTGCTTTGGGATAACTGGGTTCTGGAGATGCCATATTTTTTTTTTCCTTTTGTTATTTGTGTTTTTACGCTGGCCTTTAGTCATCTTGTTGTCTCTGGCGTTGGGTGGTAGTTTGTGGTGCTCTTCACTGGCGGTTGAGAGTAGCTTGTAGGTGAGTGGCCGCTCTAGATTGAGACCCCTCACCTTCCAGGATCAAGCCCTTCCGGAACTTTCCGTGTATTGGCCTGGTGGCCTGGGGTCAGATATACTTGTGCTCCACACCATGGGGTCTCCTCTGGGCTAAAAGACCCAGACACTGGCTGGTGCCTCGAGGCCTTGCGGCCCACAGTTCTGTCTGAAACACAGAGCACTGGGGTGCTCACTGGTTAGTGTGTAGCTAGCTAGGCTTTGGAGACTGCGCCTGCGCCTGCTTGGGCGGTGAACTCTCGGTGGATTGGCTGGGTGTCCTGAGGTCAGATCTATCCATGTTCCACACTGTGGGGTCTCCTCTGGGCTAGAAGCCCTAGACATTGGCACCTTGTGTCCCACTGCTTAGTCCAAGATAGAGAGCGAGGGTGCTGCGCGCTGGCTTGTGTGTGGCTAGGCTTTGGCGACCATGCCCAAGCTGTGCTGGGCCCTGGATCCTTCCTTTGAGTGCCTGGGTGATCTGAGGTCAGATCCACCCATGATCCACACCCTGGGGTCTCCCCTGGGCTGGCGGACCCAGACGCTGGTGCCCTGTAGCCCACAGTACAGTCCGAGACACAAGATGTAGAGCGTAGATGCAGATCCCGGGCAGGCATGCATCCAGACTCTGGACACTGGGCACACACAGGCAGAGACCCAGGGACTCCACCAAGGACCAGCTGAATGGCTCGAGGCCAGACCTTCCCGTGCTCCACAGGATGTGGACCCCTTTTACCCAGGGCACCCAAGCTCTGGTTCTCTGTAGCTCCCTGCCCGGTCCCTCGGTTCAGTCCCGCCGATCAGACACAGTGCATAACAGGCGCTGCCATCTTGGATCCCTCCGCTCCTCGAGAAGAATGTTTGAATTGAACAAAATTCTTTGAAATTACAGAGGTCTTTAGTCCAAGAGACCTGAAGGAAGGTAGCATAGTGACACACTAAGCAGTGGGGTGCTTAAGGTAGACGGATTCTGAGTTTAAGGCCAGCCTAGAAAGAGGAGAGTGAAGAAAGAGGGTGAGAGAGAGGGTAGTGGAATATGAATTGGAAGAGACAGCAATGGAGGAAAAGCTTTAACTAACATTTGAAACTGGGGTAAGGAAAGGAGAGCTGGTGACTGACTGAATGGAGCAGAGGTACGATGCAAATGCCTAGCAAGAGGTGGGCCAAACGGTGCAGCCAGTTTCCCTGTGGACCCATGACGGTGAAGCTGCCGGTGTTGAGACAAGGTGTTGAGACAGTGGAGGAAGTGCAAAGAAAGAGCAGCTACATTTGGTGATGCCTATCTCATAGGAAACCGGAAGGGCAGTCACTGGAGGATGCCGGGACTCAAGATGACAAGCACGGAGGGGCATGCTTATGGAGAATGTGGCTCCACACAGAGAACGAAACAAAATTCCATACATCAGACAGTGGGCTCTGTGGGAAGCTTCCTTACTCTTGCTTCCTGAATTCTGGAGGCAACTACATGGCATGACATCTCCCTGGGGACACTAATGCTTGCCATTTGACTCTTAGTCATCTGACAGTGATGCTTAATGGTTAGAACCAATTGCCCCTCACAACATTACTTTTACCTTTTAAAGGTATACATATATATATATATATATATATATATATATATATATACATATAATAGATTTATGTTTATATTCATCTTCTAAATTAGTTTACTTAATCTATGAGGCAACAGCTTGCTAGGTTGCCCAGCCTAGCCTCACATTCATGACCCTTCTATCTTTGCTTCCCTCCCACTGTCAAGTATAACTGATATGCAAGGTCACTAGACACTAGAAAGAGAAGGACCTTAGGACATACTAGAAAGGACAACATCACATAAGACAATGGGCCTCCGCAAAGATTAGAGAACTCAGACTGTATACACTACTGTTCTGAGGAAGGTAGTGGGTTTAAGACAAAAAAGAAAATACTAGAAAGAAGAAAAGTTCAGCTTTGGAAAATAAAATTGGACTTTTAAAAAGTAATAATCAAACATGAACTAAAGAATTCAATTCCCAAGGCTGGAGCGGTGGCTCTGTGGTTAAAAACACTGGATGTTCTTCCAGTGTTACCTTGGTTCAACTCCCGGCACCCACATGACAGTTCACAACTGTGTGTAATTCCAGTTCCAAAGGATCTGATACCTTTGCACAAAACCAGTGTACATAAAATAAGAATAAATAAATCATTAAAAAAAAAAGAATTCAATTCCAGAAAGCAGAGTAAAAAGGAGGGAACTATGAAACAGACTTAACAGGAAAACCCAGAAAATCAATTCAAGTCAGCAAAGGTGTGTCTGAATTTGGAAGCTTTTGCTCTTTTACCATTCTGAGACAGGATCTCATGTAGCCTAGGCTGGTCTCAGCTTTGCTATGTAGCCAAGGCTGGCCTCCAATTTCTGATCCTCCTGCTTGAGCCTCCCAAGTGCCGGGAGTAGAGGTTGTGTGGAAGTTGGAAGGGCAGGTCCTGGAGGGAGAGGGTGAGAAAGAAGCAAAGGCTCATGACTTAGACTCTACACTAAGGTGTCCACTAGGGCCAGGCAGGAGAAACCTGGGAAATGGCAGGGCAAAGATGTCCTCTGAGGGATAAAGAAGAGAGGGAAAGAACAAAAAATTGCATGGTTTTATACATCTATATTTTAAAATAAAATCACTTTTAAGTATGTTTAATTCAGACATGGTGGGCACACCTGTAACACCTGGAGAGCAGAGGCGGGACATATATGGAGCTGTTGATTCTACAAACCCTTCATTATTCATAATGTGATTTAAAAGCAAATTTAGACACGTGCTGGCTGGTTTTATGTCAGTTTGACACAAGCCAGAACCATTTGGGAAGAGAGAGGCTCAATTGGGAAACTGCCCTCCTGGGACTGGCCTGGCGACATGTGGGCCATTATCTTGAACAGTAATTGATGTGGTAGGGTCCGGCTCACTGTCGGAGGCACCATCCCGGGAAGGTGGTCCTGGACGGTATAAATCAAGGCTGAAGAAGCGATGGGAGCAAGTCAGAAAGCAGCATTCCTCTGAGCTTTGGCTTCAGTTCCTGCTCTGTTGGAGTTCCTGATTTTCCCAGGTGATGGACTTCAAGCTATAAGGTGAAACAAACCCTTTCCTCTCTCCATGTTGCTTTTGGTCACGGGACTTCATCGTGGCAATAGAAACCCTCACCAAAACAAGACAGTGACAGGAGAGTTGGACACGTGTAAAAGCCTGTCAGGAACTCACCATGAAATAGTCCATGTACTGATGAATTCCCCAATATTTAGGCCATTTGTCAGAAAAACTTCAAGCCAGTGTCAGAAAGGACACTCATTTCCTTTGTTTCCTGTTTATATTATATCTACGTATATATTATATCTATATATTATCTATCTATGTTATATCTCTGATGAGAAGAGTTTTTTTTTTTTTTCAAAGTCAGCCATCTACCTAGATGTCGGGAGGAGGTTTGATGTGCTTGAGGGAGGTCAGGCTGAAGGCTGTAGGGCAGCAATTCTCATCCTGTGGCTTGAAATCCCTTTGGGGTTGCCCAAGACCACCAGAATATGGAGATATTTACATTATGATTCATCATGTTAGCGGGATTACAGTTATGAAGTAGCAAAAAAGTAATTTTATGGTTGGTGGACAGCACGCCGTGAAGAACTGCATTAAAGGGCTGCAACATTAGGAAGCTTGAGAACCGTTGCCCTAAGAGGTAGAGGTGGGGCAAGCCCCAGCTCTTATAGAAGAAGGATGCCACTTGGAGGAGGTGTGAGAGCTTGGGGTAGCCTCTGAATGTCAAGCTTGGTTCTTAGACTAAGGACATTTCCATTCTCCCCAAGTCACAATGGTAATGACAATGGAGCATCTATAAGCAGAGTGTACTATATATAGCTCCCTTGTGAGTGCTGCAACCAAGAGGCATGCTGGAGAAACGTGTTTTGAAGAGTGGACAGTAGAGGAGACACTCAGAGAAACCCTGTGACAGAAGAAGTTCCTGCAGTTATCAGGGGTGCTGAGATTTCCTGAAGGCTACAACATAGGGGATGTTATTCTTAATTAGTAGCTGGAGTGCATCTAACTGACCCCAAGCGAGGCAGCTATGGTTGTAGCCGTCCCCAAAGCTCTCTTTTCAAATCGGAGGTCTGCTGAAGGAGCATCTGAGCTATTCCTCCTGGTCTATTTGGCTTCTTCCAAATTACCTGGCATCTGCATTCATTTAAAAAGGAAACATCACTGGGAATGACTATTAATAGAGAAAATAACATTACCTTTAAATTGCGGCCCCACAGAGCCAGGCAATGAAATCTTTTACAGGTGTTCATTGAGTTTTCATTTTATACAGCACTAGTGAGGGCCTTCAAGCATATAACGACCCAGCAGACCTTTCTCATCTGGTTTTAAAAAGCTGGGGTGCTCCGCCGAGCACACCATCCGCCTTTCCTGCTTCCTTCATCTTTCCTTCTTTTGTCCTTTCTTCTCTCTACCTCAAGGCCATTATAGCACAGCAGAGAGAGCAGTGGAAGAAATCAGTGAAGATTTAACCTCTCAACTAACTCTGCCCCTTATTAGCTGTGTAACCTTGGGCAAGTCACCTCACCTCTCTGAAGCTGAGTCTCTTCATGTGTGACATGAAGGTGATGCTTGCCTTCTCTTTGGCTCTGAGCAGGGAAATGAAAGTGCTTTATAAACTTCACCGTTAAATAAATTTATAACATTCTAAAAACTCGAAGGACAGAAGGTGGCACTTGAGGCATTAATAGAGTTTGACAAAGCTTGAAAGCATTTCTGATGTGCTCTCTTCTTACAACTAAATTGAGGTTCTTTCCACATCTCACTTCACAAAAACATCCTTCGAGGAATATGAAGGAGCTAGTTGTAGAAACAACATATTTTCCCAAGGATACCCGTTGTCCGGTTGCCTTATAAAGCACAAATGAGAAAGGTCTTCAGCAGCAGAAAGGCTTACAGACTGAAAGTCATCCTCATCTTAGGCTTTTAGCAATCATCCTCCTGGGAGAGGAACTGGTGCCCTCTGGGACTTTATTACCCCTCTGGCTGCAGATGACCTTGCACCCATACACTTGTAGTGCAAGTTAAAAGCACATCCAGGAGAGAAAAATAGATTCCATTCTGAGCCACCAAGAGACATTCCTTGACCTCCTATGATGGCCAGTCTGACTTGAGGTTAGTAACGGCACAGCGTAGGGTGTTTCCACAGACAATTTGATAATGAGGGCTCTTGGCCTCATGAACGGATCCCTTGATGTGGTCAGTGTGTGATGGTAGAATCAGGAGATACAAAAGGTGGGGGTGGGGTCAGGCTGGAAGAGGTAGGCACTTGGGTTGTGTCCTCGGGGACATCCTTCTTTGTGCTCCCTCCCTGTTGTCTGAGTGCTTCCTGGCCACCATGAGGTGGACACTTTTCTTTTTCTTTTCCTCTTGCTCCCACCATCATGATGCACTGCTTTCATATTCCTCAGAAACAGAGTCAAGTGACCTTGAACTGAGCCCTCTGAACTCTGAGTTAAAATATAGCTCTCCTCCTTTTTCTAAGTTGTTTTTCTAGATTAACTGATTCATTCCTTCTTTCCCCCTCTTTTTTCTTTTATCCTTTTTCCCTTTAAATTTTGCAGTGTGTGTGTGTGTGTGTGTATGTGTGTGTGTGTGTGTGTGTGTGGTGTGTGCTGCACAAGTATGCACATTTTCATGTGTGCTGGGGCATATGTGTTGTTTTCATGAGTGTAGCATTCAAAGGCTGATGTGTGGTGCCTTCTTCAGTTGCTTTCCACCTTATAGACTAAAGCAGGGTACCTCATGTGAGCCCAGAGCTCACTGGTTTGTCTAGTCTAGCCAGCTAGCTTGTTCCATGCATCTGTCTGTGTCCATCTCCCGAGTGCAGAGAGGAGAGGCAGGCCGCCATGCCTGCTCAGCGTTTATACAGATGCTGCGGAATTTAAACTCCACTCCCCATGTTTGTGCAACAAGTGCTGCACCCACTGAGCCATCTCCTAGCTCCCAAAGAATGTTGGCTAGCAGTGCGAAGTGCAATATATTTAGTTAGTTTGACATCACTACCTTTGATATGACTTTGCTTTTCATTCTTTTTTTTTTTTTTTAGTGTTGTTGAAACCTAAGGCCTCATACACAGCAAGCTGATCTATGTCTCTAGGCCTTCAGAAGATCTTAACAAAAAATATCTGCTTCTTTCTCCTGTCTCCCCATTAAGAGCCATTGACTATTCAGCTTTCTTTATTGGTTACTTCTCCTGCTGTTATAATCACACAGACTGCAAATAGGACAAAGGGAACAGAAGGAGTCATAGGGTTTGGCTCACAGTTTGAGGGAAAACAGTCAGCCAATACAGGAAGGCATGGCGGCAGAAGCAGGAGACAGCTGGCCAAATGTATCTATACTTAGGAGGCTGAGGGATGGATGCTGGTATTCTGCTTGCTTTCCATTTTCTTCTCTTTATTATCATACAAGGACTCCAGTCCATACAATGGTACTCATCACTTATATTCAGAGAGAGAGAGCCCTTTACTTAATTTTGCGTGAAAATGCCCTTAAAGTCATGCTCAGAGGTATAACTCCTGTGTGATTACACACCCAGGCAAGTTGACAGTGAACAATAAGTATTACACCCCTTCCAAATTCCTTCCATATTTTCATTCCTTTAAATCTGTATTAACAGCTACTGCTTTTTCTGATCTCTGCTGCACCTAGGAAAGGGCTGAGTATACAGTTACATTACATTTGCACTGACTGAATATTTAGGAATCTTTTCTTGTATACAAAATATTATGAGAATTTGAGTCTCCAGGAAAAAATTTGGCATAGGTGTGGGTATATCATCTGCCAATAAATAAAACTCATACATATTGGTACAAACTTTCATTTATTTATTTATTTTTGGAGATAGGGTTTTTCAGCCTTGGCTGCCCTAGACTCACTTTCGTAGACCAAGGTGGCCTTGAACTCACAATCTTCTGGGATTACAGGCATGCCCCACCATGCCCAGCTCAAATTGTCACATTTTAATATACCTAAATTGCCTCGAACAAGTTAATTGTTACAGCTCATTAGAGAATAGGCCATTTATAATCTTGCAGAGAAAGATTGTGTCCAGCTAAGCTGCTGCTCAGTAAATTCCCACAGCTTAGCCATAGGAAGGAGAGTTATCAGAAATGACAGAGAGCTTTTCTAGCCCTGATTTTGCCGCAGCTGCTCACGTGTTTTTGGTACCTTGTTCCATATCCCTAAGATTCAGTTTTGTATCTAGAAGAGAAATCAGTGGATCCATAGGGCTCTGTTTAGGTCTGACATTGAACAAGCGGTGGCAGTGGGTATCTCAGAATTCATTCTAGATCTGACCGGTTGGATTCTGGCCTTGGATTGGTTAGTGAGACGGGCCTACATGGACTGGTGGGTTCCTAGAGTTGGAGCAGCTACCCTTGATAAGTTTGTGGAAATGTGGGTGCAATGGGCCAAATTGTGTTAGCTCACAGACCTCATGGGTGCCTCCTCTCTCTCTCTGAGTGTTGGAGAGTCTAGGGGGTATTGTATGGTGAAATGGGGGGTGGTGGACATGTTTTATTACATTGCGTATATGTATGAAACACTCCAAGAATTATAAAATCAACCCATGCCTCCCCTGCAGTTCTGGTCTTTACCACGTGTGGATGTAGAAGGGACTTGCAAAAAAAATGTTTCTCCTTATGTTTGGTGCTCCAGTAAAAGACCCTGATTTTTTTTTGAGTTATGGACAGGCTTGCTACCTTCTGGGAAAAAGTCATAAAAGTAAGAGATTTCTCTGCAGATGCTGCCTTGTTCACATGGTTTTGCTCTGGCACAGTCTTTCCCATTGTTGGTCTCTTGGTCATGCTGTTTGCGTGGCTGTCATCTCTCTAACACTTTCACTTCAAGCCATCATCACTCTCAATAAAGCTTCTCTCCTTCAGTAAGCTTCCTTGTTTTGTTTTTGTGTTTTGTTTTGACTAGCGTTTTGTTTTTTTTTTTGATTTTTGCTTTATTAAGTTACTTATTTGCTTTATGTCCTGGTCACAGCTTCCTTGCCTCCTTCTTCCCAGTCCCTCCCTTCCCCAATTCCCTCTTCCTTTCTCCTCAGAGGATGGGAGGATGGATATCAACCAGCCTTGGCATAGCAAGTTGCAACAAGATAGGCCCATCTTCTACTGAGGCTAAATGGAGCAGCCCAGTTAAGGGAAAGGGACCCAAAGGCAGGCAACGTAGGCAGAGACAGCCCCTGCTCCCACCTTAGGAGTCCCACATGAAGTCCAGCTGCACAACTGTTTCACATATGCAGAGAGCCTAGGTCCGTCCCACGCATGCTGTCTGGTTGGCAGTTCAGTTTCTATGAGCCCCTATGGGCCCAGGTTAGTTGATTCTGTAGGTCATTTGAGCCATTTTCTTTGGGTCAAATATGAACTACACAGAGGAGCTTAAGTTGCATCCGCCTGTGCTTTTAAATCAGCTGAGAAATGATTTTTTTTTTTTTACCGTTTATTTGCAGAGAAGCTTCTGGTGTTTCTAATTTAGTTTCAGAGTAGAAAGTAAAAGTTGAAAGAAATGGGTGCTGGGACAGCAGGTTGACATCTTAATTTCAGATACTTGCTTTTTATAAAAATGTGTTCTACTGCCAGCCTGCCAGCCTGCCAGCCAGCCAGCCAAGCATTTCCCTGAAACTAGATCTCACTTCCAGTCTGAGGGGAGTGTGGGTAGCCAGACACGAAGAGCTGGGATGCTGTAAAAATCAGCTGGCAGGGCAAAGTCTGAGGGACCAATTGCTCCTGATGAAAACAGTATCTGCCTCTGTTTTCTAGAGGTTTCTAAATTGAAAATACCTGGAACTGGTGTGTTGCTTCCTGACCATCAGAGTCTGAGAATCTGCTCTGGGAACTCCTGAGGCAGCAGAGCAGTGCTGTCTGCTGTGTGACTGGAGGAAATTTGAGAGTCACATTCCATGTTAATTGCCAAGGACAAGGAAATAACCAAGTTACACCAGAAGTCACAACAAGGAGTCAAAGGTTTGCCCTGTTTATATTCTAGCTATCATGGGATATCTACTCTCAAACTGAAGTGGAAGAAAGACATAAGGAAGCCCACATTCATGTTATATGGCAGGAATTGTACTACATGAGGTATTTGATACAGTATCAGCAACAGTGTTGACAATACAAAATTATGTATATCTACATGTTCTTGTAGCACTTAGCATATAATAGGAGGCAGGTTCAATTTCTATAAACTCCATACATGTGGTTTACATGATCCTCAGAAATGCTTTGTACAAGAGATCATTTGTTGAAGAGAAAGCTGGAGTTTAGAGAGGCCAGTTATCTGCTCAAAGGGACAAAGAAAGGAGGGTTTGACAATGGGCATGCGCAACTCTGAAGCCCTGAAAGTCCTCTTGACACTTCACATCTCTCACCAGCATCTTCATTTCTTACACAAGAAGACTGGGACTTGAAAAGTGTTGACTTTGCTCTGAGCCTGCACATTGGGATGTCAAACACTGACATGTGTCCTTCATACACATGCTTTTGTGCCTGTACAGACAATAAAACCATCACTGTGCCATGTGCTTATAGATACAGGAGACAGTCATTTCAACCTTTCCGTCAGCTAAGGGAGGCATACAAAGCATCAGTGCGATGCCTCTATAGTTGGGTGAAGGTATTAACCCACGTTTTAATCTACCACAGTCCCGTTCAGTTTCTTTCTCTTCAGTGCATTGAACATCGTTGGTGGATTTGGGAGGCTGACTGACATCGGGTTCTAGGATTGGTCCAGATGGCTGAACAGATAACACAAGTGGGGATGCAGCTGCATCTCTTCCCAGAGGCAAAAGAAAAGGGTCCCTTTATTCCTCAAGTCATATTTTCTTCCTTGATCAGCAGTGGCCCTATAGGAAAAAAAAATAGCTGCCCGAGACTAATTTGAAGCCTACATGGTAAGAGAAACAAGCAGGCTCTCACTGTGAACCGTGGTTTCCCACCATTACCTCTGATTGCCTGTGGTGACAGATAACAGCCTTGTAGAAAAGAGCGGGCTACTGGTTTGAAGTACAAGCTAAGAATGTGCTAACCCGCCTTCCTTGATCTGAGGAAAGTAATTGTTATCTATCTGCAAAAGTACATATGCTTGTTGCCCTAGCACAGTATTTACAGAATGTCACCAAGATCCCTCTGTGAAGAGGGAATCTGTTTGGATCAGGGCTGTAAGCTGTCATTGGATGTTACACTTGGGGAGTCCTCCTGGCTTTGGCTGCCATAATTACCACTGGCAAATAGCATTGCATCTGGGACATACCTAATCATTCTAGCCTCAGTTTTCTAATATTGAAGCCATGTGGTTGCTTTTAAGAATGAGATCATCTTCAGAGTGCAGAGCAAACACACAGTAAGTGATGGCTCCGGTTGTAATGACTGAGATGCAAATTCCTTCATGATTCAGTCCCCTCTCTCAAGCTGTTTTTCTACGATGCTTAGTTGTCTGTGTATCTAAATAAAAAAGGTGGGTGGGGGATCCTTTTTTAATTCATTTAGCAACAGCTATCAAACTGACATCAAAATTAAATGGGGGAGGGAGGCATATAGTCTTTCAAAAATGAGCGTTTTCAACTCAAATCGAATGTCTCCTCCAGTCTTACTGAGTTTTAATTGACAAAATTTGTAAGTATTTATGGCATACAGTGTTAAAAATAAGACAGTATCAAAATCAAGCTAATCAACAGGCATGTCACTTCCCACACATCTAAAACCTGTTCCCTTAGTCATTTTTGAGTACATAATGTATCCACTATAGCCACTGTGCTCTGCGATCTACCATTCCAGGCTTACTCCTCCTGTCTAGCCGAGACTGCAGCTGCTGTTCAGCCTATTTCCCTGACCATCCTGACCTCTGCTAACTGTGGTAACCTCTCTACTTTTTGCTAAAGATTCCACGTAGCAAGATAATGTTGTATTTGGGTTTCTGGGCCTGTCTTGTTTCGTGCAGCATAATATCCTCCAAATTCATCTGTTAGTTACAAATAATGGGATTTCCTTCTTTTAAAAAGCTGAATAATATTCCAGTCTGTACCTATGAGTGTCTGTGTACATGTGTGCAAGTGTCTGTGTGCATTTGTTTGTGTGTGTGTGTGTGTGTAACGTGATATGTATGCATTATGTGATATGGAAGGAACTAATACATATGATATATATATACATATATATATATATATATATATACATGTTTTATCTATAACATATATATGGATCCAGACCTAATACAACAGTAAAGCAAATAAGACAACAGATAGTGAGCCCTGGTCAGTTAGGATCACGTTTTCTTCGATACAATACCAAAAACACAAAAGAAAAAGTAGGTAATTGGATTTCAACGAAATTAAAACTTTTTGTGGTGCAAATTAGTCCATTGAAAATGTGAAATGTACCTCCCAGAGAGAGTAAATATTTGAAAACCATATATTTGAGAAAGGAGATTTGCATAGCATATGCAAAACATTTTTACACTTCAATAGTAAAATGATAAATAATCCGGTTATAAAAATGAGCCAAAGATCTAAGGAGATACTTCTCCAAGGATACCAAGGTAGTCAATGAACACATGGAAAGAGGCTCACCGTGCATATAAAAAATGCAAATTAAGACCACATGACATAATGCTTTATAAACATGCTGAAAGGAGGACAGATGATAGCCAGTATTGGTGAGGGGGTGCAGACATTAAACTCTTATGCACTATGGTAGATCTGTGAAATGCTGTAGCCACTTTAGAAAATGCCTCAGCAGATGCTCAAAATACTAAGCTTATAGATTCCAGGTGACCTAGAAATTCCATTCTCTGGTTCGTACATGACAGAAGTGGAAGGCAGATCTACATAGGGACACATACGTCATGACAGTCAAAATGTGGAAAGATGCAAATTCACATGAACTAATGTGTAAATAAGTATGATACGGTATACCCTCACTGATGGGATATTATTTGGCAATACCAAGGAATAGTCTTGATACTTACTACTTTCTGGGTGGACTTGAAAACATTACATTAAGTGAAAGAAACTAGTTGTAAAATATCATATATCATATGATACAATTTATATGAAATAGCCAGAATAGGGTAATCCATAGAAACAAAAAGTAGGATGGGAAGTAAGGTTGCTCTGGGGAGAAACTGTTAATGGATGCAAGATCTATTTTGAGAGACATGTATTAATAGTGGTGGTAGCTGGTGATAGTGGGGGTCTCAAAATCCCCAAATCACAGTTGAAATGGATGAACTTCACTTTAAGTGGGTTGCACCTCAACGAAGCAGTTAAAAACAAGAACGAAGATAGTGCCCTGTGTTTTTTCCCTGTCAAATTACACAAAGCCATCCTACGTGTGTCAGGAAACGAGAAGGAAATGAGCCATTCCTCCCACAGAGTCCTCCCCACTGAGCAGGCCAGGTCCATTCACTGTCAAACAGCTCTTTGCTGTAATCACACCACTGCACATTTAACTGCTTTGAGCCTGTCCTTTGATGTTGCAGTATTACACACACACACACACACACACACACACACACACACACACACACGTTTATACCTTGGTAGTCCTTCAGGGCAATAACTTCAGGGAATTCCTCTCAGTTAACCGGAATCTCACCATTTAGGCTAGGCTGGCTGGCCAGTAAGCTTCTAAGATCCTGCTGGATCTTAGGGTTACAGGCATATGTGGCTATACCTAGATTTTACATGGGTGCTGGGGATTCAATGGGGATTCAAACTTTCATGTTTATGTAGGAAGTACTCAAACCTACTGAGTCATCTCAACAGCTCACTCACCCATTCACCCATGCATCCATCCATCCACCTGCCCACCCATTCATCAACCCTCCCAACTACCCACCCATGCATCCATCCATCCACCCACCTATTCATCCACCCACCCATCCATCCAACCACCTACCCATCCATCCATCCACACATCCTAGCCATCAGTCTTCTTTTTTCTTTCTTTCTGTCTTCCTTCCTTTCTCTTTTCTTCTTTTGAGACGTAGTGTTACTCTGCATCCTGGTTGGCCTACAACTCACTACATAGACCAGGTGACCTCACACTCAGAAATTCTCCTGCCTTTTCCTCTTTAGTGCTGCAATTAAAGGTGTGTGTCATCATGCCCAGTCCCCTGTATATTCTTTTAAAATGGTTTTCTTTATTAAGATTCAAATAAAAGAAAGTCTCATACATCCCTTTGATAACTAAATGTGTGTGTGCATGCAAGCATGTGTGCTATGCTGTGGATCAACTCAAGACCTTGTATATGTTAGGCAAGTGCTTTTCTACTAAGCTCAAACTACAGACCCTATATTTAAGATTTCAAACCTGTGGTCTTCCTTTTTTGGCTCTTGCTGCTGTTTGCAGCCAATGAAGGGAACCTAGGACTTTGCATATGCTGAGCAAACACTCTACTACTGAGCTGCATCTCCAGCCTTGGAATTCATTTGGATCGACCAATGGGACCAAAGCTCATCTTTATTTATTTGTTCAAAAGGCCAGTAACTGTCCCTACTTCCCTCTGCTATTTGAAGCTCCATTTGATGTATACACAACACTTCACAAATTCTATAAATTCAGGTCAATTTCTTGACAATTTTATTCTGATGACCTATCATTTTGTTTTCATTGCTAAAGCGTTTTCATTTACTGTAGTTTCAGGGTGTCTTAACAGACCGTAGTTGCCATTACTCTTCCTTTCCAGAGATGTCTTTCTTGGGATCATGTGACTGCTTATTTTGTTAAGGTCTTAGAAATATATCTATTTTTGATAGTGATATTTAAGAATCAGCATCTTGATAATGACTTGTCTTAAGTAGAAAGTGTTTATTATGTGTCTGACTTATCTTAAACAGCCATCAATAGTGTTGGCAAGGTTCTCTTCATAGAGCTCTGTGTGTTTTATTTGTTTACTGTAAATATTCCTTGTCATGTAAGTGGCATCTTTTCATTTCTCCCTTGTGTTTCCCCTCTTATGACTGCTCTGAAAAATGATGCTTATGCTTTAAATGTTAAATTAATAACCAGCAATGTTCCCAAAGCACCTTAGTGATGTTAATGTGTTCCAGCTATTTCTCTGTGTAACTGAATTGTATAGTCACGTACTTGCACATCTGGAAATACTTAAACGTGCTCTCCTTCATAATAGATATTGCATATAGAAATGTATCTATTCATTTTCTCATTCGTTATCTTGGCCATTGTTTTGTAATTATGTTAAATAGAAATGGAATCAATGGGGGCATCTCTAAAGGAGTTTCTGTCTCTAATAAAAATCTCACCCTATTCATCATTAAGCATAACCCTGGGATACTTCTAGCTAGCTGCTTTAATGATGCATTGCAAACCCTTACCCATTACTTTATAGATAACTCCCTCTCCGTTCTCATGTGAGACATAATTTTTGGATTGGTGGAAGGCATATTTCTGAAGCTCTCATTTGCTTTTTCAACTGTTCAGAAGGTGCTTGTCATCCCTTTGGGATAGATTTCTGGAGCCATATAGCCTGCATCTGTCACATGATCCCAAATATTCTCCGTAATATTATTAGGTATCAATAGTTCATTCATGAATATGACAGAAAGGCAACCTGTATTTTTCAAGGTTTCATAATATCGAACTATCCTCTACTGCATGCCAGAAATGATAAGAACATCTTTTTATCTCCTTGTTTCAAATTCTTGTCTTGTGTGGGATGAAAGTAATGGACACAGACTGCAGAGCAGGACAGCAAGGGTGTCTGCTGAAGCTGAGGACAGTCAGAGCAAACCAATTGCCCCTCTCCAAAATGCAGAGCCCATATAGGTTCCATAGGTCTCTATGGGCATCAGTCTACTCTGTCAGGCTTGATGGGAGGCTTGTGATGGGCCCTTGCTTTCCCTCTTATACTTTTCTACAAGGGGCTCCTCCAACTCCATAGACTTGTCTTGGGATTCACCTGAATTCCATAACCAGTGTCAGAGCACTGTGCTCTGTCTCTTTATATTTCACAGGGAGGATGTCTATGAGCTTTCCTGGTTGTCAGTCAGCAGTGACAACCTAATGTAGGAAACAGGCTCAGTGAGGTAACTCAGGCTGAATAGCCAGGAAGCTTCTTCTGCCTCTGCTACTTCCTCCAGAGCTCCACTGACAAGATTCATGATTACTGGGGGTTGGAAGGAGAATGGCCCCTATCGACTCATATCTTTAAATGCTTGGTCCCCAGTTGGTGGAACTGTTTGGGAAGAATTAGGCATGGCCATGTTGGAGGAGGTGTGTCACTAGGGGTCAGATTTGAGGTTTCCACAGTCCATACTAATCCCGGCCAGCTCTCTCCTTTTGCCTCCTGCTTATGGATCAGATGTAAGCTCCCAGCTACTGCTGCAGTGCCATGCCTGCCTGCTGCCATGGTCCCCAATATGATGCTCATGGACTCAGTCATAGATAAGACATCAGTGTTGAGTACCAGGCTCCATTACTCTTCCTTGCTGAAAGCAAATGAGCATCTTTTACTCTTATCATAACAGGTCAGCAAGCTCTTCAGAGACTCCATGGACACAGCAAGGTGCTTTCCCCCAGGCATCCTCAGCTTCAATGGCTAGATGCTGCATCCTACATATCTCCAGGTCATTCTGAAGGCAGCACCCACTCTGCACTAAAGAGGTGCATGTGAGGGTTATTTAGAAAGCCCACTCACTGCTTCTGCCTTTGAGCTTTCCCTGTACCACTTGTATCCCAACAGGTACAATCACCTTGAGATAGTGACGCTGTGAGCTTCAGATACCATTAATCTTGTGTATAGCCCATTTCCATTCACTTATAGCTCAGGAAATAAGCCCAAGTGTGATCTTCAGCCCCTTCTACACCTCGGTGTAGATTGGTTCCTTGGTCAGATCCCAGGTGGAACCCAGCTGGGTCCAGGGAAAGACATCCAAAAAAACCCCAAGTTGAATATGTGCAAGCACTATGTAACCCTGTATTCTGTTACCACTGGGGGAACCAAAGAATTGAAGGCCTAGCAGGCCTTTGGCTGATAGGACCATAATTCAGTTACAAGATGTACAGTGGTCATGAACGCTCAGGATCTGCAGCTCTGTATCTCTCTCTCTGTCTCTCTCTCTTTCTCTCTCTCTCTTTCTCTCTCTCTCTCTGTCTCACTCTCTCTCTCTCTTACACACACACACACACACACACACACACACACACACACACACACAC